>CAUJBK010000002.1:0-1200000 GCA_963082945.1 Cerastis leucographa
GTACAGTAAAATTATATTCATTCTCGAAATAAATTATTTTCTGTTTGTGTTTCTATTGATATTAGATCTGGTTGAAATAACATTTCTGTCTGTGTGGACATTGACACTGCAGTTTTATGTTGAATATCTTTAAAATTTGCCTCACTATACCGTTTATAATTATATTTATAGTTTAGGTGCAATATGTCTCTCAACACAAACCTACATAGTACCAAAAAAAAAATGAGGAATAAGGAACTTCATAGTTGATGTTAACAAATACGCTAAACTGGGAACAGATGTGATGGAATGTTTTACATAGTTTAAGCTCACTTAAGAAATTCCCTCTCTTTGGATTACATAGTAACACATTCGTATAAGCTGGTTTATCCAAGTAAAAATATAGAATTGATTGTATTCTTAATGGATCCTTATCATTATTTCCACACACAATTACAACATAATCAAACTTATTAAAGTCTTTACACAGTTCTAGTGATGATTCGAGTAGTTTATCCGTAGTTGCACCAGGTTTGCTAAAAGATGACACGATGAAGTTTGATCCTATCAGATTTTGTAGTGTATTTCTCATATGTGTACGTTTGTCAGAGAATATTAGAACCCTGTTTTTGTGACTATGGGTTTTATTTACTATTATGTCTGTGCTTGAAACTGACGGGGGGAACTATTTACTTCATTTACAACCTTATTGACGTTTTCTGAAGGAGTATTATTTGAGATAAATAGGTCATTTAGCTTCCTGTTTGTAGTAGAAATCTTCTCATTCTGTTGCACGAGACTAATCGGAGTTTCAATAGTGTTCACAAGGTTGACATGTAATTCTCTATAACTTTCATTCAAATATGAGTTACGTTTCGACTTCGTAGATTTGCGTTTCTTTGTGGATACTGTACTGTTATTAATAATCCTGCATGAATCCGTACAAAGCAATTTATACTTATCTATTTTGTTTTGCTGAGAAGTAATAACTTGTTGAAGCGAAAAATGTTCAGAGTTTAAATTATCTACCTCGTTCTGAGTTCTTTCTAAATCCATTCTAAGTTTTATTATTTCACTTCTCAACTCTTCTACTTCATGGTTAAGCAATACTTTCAATATATCTGGCAAACTACGTGCGGTATCTGAAAGGTATATGCTAGATGACGTGGTTATGGAATTGTCAATATAGCTATTATGACTGCTAACACCTATAGGTTGTTTACGCCTCTGCGTGATGTTTTCGTTACAAGAATCCATTATTTAACTACTAATGTCTCCTTCAGTTGGTTGCGATATCTTTCTTTTTGATATCGTTATTTGTCAATAGATGGCGCTGCAAGTCGCTGCGATCTTTGTTTTTATGCTGTGTAATGTTTACGTTTTAGGTTAGGATTTTTTTATCTTCACACTTGTAGCTTTATGTACTCACAGTTTTTGCAGTATTATCCCTCGGAGTGTTCAAACTTTATGTTTAACAGATTGTTCAACACGTAAGTCTTTTTTTTTGCGGTTAGTCGAGTCAAGTTTTCAAAATGTGGAGCCGTTAGTGCTCCTTTTTTTTTGTATTGTTTATTTTTACATCACTGGATATGTCTTTCAGGCGTACTCCAATATCACACACTACATATGACTTGAACATTCGAATAGATGCTTTTTCTTATGTATATAATCACTTAAACTATTTTTATGAATTAAAAACACGTATAGCAACTACTTTGTTTACGCTCGGTGGCGCCCTCCAAAGAAAGAGGAGTATATAATCTATCTGGCTTTTATTTTTATTCGGTGAAAGCCATGTCCACATGTTCTTGCTTTTCTTTTTGAATAGGCTGTTGATAACAAATTGTTAGTTGCGGTGAAAGGAAACACAAGCGTCCCGAGCTAACGTGTAATATCGACTAATGATATCGGGTCACGCGCAGCGTACCCTCTTACATACTAACATCCCTCCACCCTTAGCCTAACAATTATAAAATAACATTACTGCTCAAAAATGAACATATCGCGGCGTTCGTTCTGTGCTCTCGGTGGAGGCGAGGGTGTCGTGAACGAGTCATCAGATTTTTCTTGTTCAGAAGGGGAGCAACTCCTCGAATGTGCACCCTCATGGTCCGCCGAATCACGTGCATTGACATTTTCACACGAAACATCAGCGACTCCTGGCGCTTGTTGAGTGTCATCTTCTATTGGCAGACTGCATGAAGACGAGGACAATAAGATGGGGGGAAGCTCCGTAGGTAGATCTTCATTTGAACCGATGACTTTTCCACCGTGTGAATTACGTTCCACCTGGGGACTCTCACTCTCACCCTTAAATTTCAAGAGCTGGTTGATATGTCTCTTGATTAACGAACCGTTGTTTTCAACGAGCAATCGCACTTCATATAAGGAATTTCCTAATGTGTTCTCAATAATTCCTTTTGTCCAATATGTTTTGTTTTGTTTGTAAACTTTTACTAGCACTATTTCATTTTTAGTAAATTTCACTTTTCGTATACCACTGTATAGATTACTCTGCAAGCACTGGTTATCTTTGACTACACTTTCGAGGTCCACATTGGCTGATATCGGCTTACGTATGTCTAATAAATCTAGCCTATTTCTTAATTTACGGCCGAACAGAATTTCAGCGGGTGATCTGCCTGTTGTAGTATGTTCCGAGTTTCTATAGTTAAATAAAAATTCATTTAATTTTACATTGTAATCTTTTACGCTAACTTTCGATAGGATGAATGCTTTCAGTGCCTTTTTTACGATTTTAACACTGCTCTCAGCCTGTCCATTGCTACTAGGACTGTAGGTAGGAGTAGTTATATGTATGATGCCGTTATTTCTACAAAAATTCGTGAACTCAGTGGAGACAAATGATGTACCATTATCCGTGCAGATGTTTCTTATCAAACCAAACCGGCTCATTACCTCACATAACTTACCTATGACTACGCTGCTTCCATAGGCGGAGGATACATCAAAACATTCCAACCATTTGGAATATGCGTCGACTATTACTAAATAAACTTTATTATTAATAGGCCCAAGAAAGTCTAGGTGAACACGGTACCAAGGCTCGGGAGGAAATAGCCAGGGCGTAAGCGGGGCGCGGGGCGGTGTGGGACGGAGTATATTGCATATTTCACAAGCCGCAACGTGCTTATCAATATCTGCCGATAAACCAGGCCACCAAAACCGGTTTCGCGCCTCTGCTTTCATTTTGTTTACACCGAGATGTCCTTTATGTAATTCACACAAAATCTTATACCTACAGCTCAATGGTACGACAAGTTTATAACCACGAACAAGACACGACTTGTCTATAGCTAACTCATTACGACACATATAGTAATACTTTAGGTTGTTATCCGTTTTGTGTTTTGGCCAACCCGATTGTACATATTCACATACTGTTCTGAGTTCGGAATCTGACAATGTTGCCGCGGTAATGTCACTTAGAGATAAGAACCGATCTAAGTTATTATTGAGGACAAAGTGTACATAAGTAGCCCTATCAATAGTTGATATTTCTTGGTGATTGTTTGGTAAAACTTGTTTCGTATCGTTAACCGAACGGCTCAGGTAGTCCGCTGCGTTACTTGAACTGTTTATATATTCAATAATAAAATTGTACGAAGATAAGTAAATTGCATAGCGTTACAACCGGATTGCTGATACTTCCGGTATGCCTTTATTGTGATTGAAAATGGACACAAGTGGTTTATGGTCGGTTCTTAGAATGAATGGAGACGATCTTCCATACAAATATTGATGGTATTTTCGTACACCAAATATTATTGCCGTCGCTTCTTTTTGTATTTGGCTGTAGCCGAGTTCAGCTTTTGATAGTGAGCGCGAGGCATACGAGATCGGCCGCTCCATTCCATCATTACCTACTTGTGATAATATCGCGCCGAGACCATTGGGGGACGCATCCACTGTCAATATTAATTTGGCTTGTGGATCATAATGCGATAGGGTTATGTCCGACGTAAGATCATTTTTAACTTGTTGGAAAGCTGCTTCATGCTCGTCACTCCATTGCCATGCAGTGTTTTTTTGTAACAGAGCATGTAGTGGTTTTAAAATACTAGACGCATTTTTTACAAACTGTCTATAGTAATTCACCATGCCTAGGAATGTCTTTAGTTCAGTGACGTTCGATGGTGTTTTAGCTTTAATTATTGCTTTATTTAATTGTTGATAAATATCCATTGCCACGTATAGAAGAGCTGTTTTCTAAACTGCACGGAGGTAAAAAATTTACAAAATTAGACTTATCACAAGCATATAACCAATTAGAGCTAACAGATGACTCACAAATGTTAACTTGTGTCAACACACACCGTGGTTTATTCAAATTCACTAGATTAATTTTCGGCTTAGCAAGCTCGGCGGCAATTTTTCAAAAAACATTAGAGAATGTACTATCTGGCCTTGATAGGGTTCTTGTATTCCAGGATGATATTTTACTGACTGGGGTCAATGACAGTGACCATTTAAATAATTTACACAAAGTTTTAAATAGGCTACAGGAGGCTGGATTAGTTTTACAAAAAAATAAGTGTAAATTATTTCAAGAATCTGTGTCATATTTGGGTTTTAAAATAGATAGTGAAGGTTTACACAAATGCAAAGATAAAGTAGAAGCAATAATTAAAGCTAAAACACCATCGAACGTCACTGAACTAAAGACATTCCTAGGCATGGTGAATTACTATAGACAGTTTGTAAAAAATGCGTCTAGTATTTTAAAACCACTACATGCTCTGTTACAAAAAAACACTGCATGGCAATGGAGTGACGAGCATGAAGCAGCTTTCCAACAAGTTAAAAATGATCTTACGTCGGACATAACCCTATCGCATTATGATCCACAAGCCAAATTAATATTGACAGTGGATGCGTCCCCCAATGGTCTCGGCGCGATATTATCACAAGTAGGTAATGATGGAATGGAGCGGCCGATCTCGTATGCCTCGCGCTCACTATCAAAAGCTGAACTCGGCTACAGCCAAATACAAAAAGAAGCGACGGCAATAATATTTGGTGTACGAAAATACCATCAATATTTGTATGGAAGATCGTCTCCATTCATTCTAAGAACCGACCATAAACCACTTGTGTCCATTTTCAATCACAATAAAGGCATACCGGAAGTATCAGCAATCCGGTTGTAACGCTATGCAATTTACTTATCTTCGTACAATTTTATTATTGAATATATAAACAGTTCAAGTAACGCAGCGGACTACCTGAGCCGTTCGGTTAACGATACGAAACAAGTTTTACCAAACAATCACCAAGAAATATCAACTATTGATAGGGCTACTTATGTACACTTTGTCCTCAATAATAACTTAGATCGGTTCTTATCTCTAAGTGACATTACCGCGGCAACATTGTCAGATTCCGAACTCAGAACAGTATGTGAATATGTACAATCGGGTTGGCCAAAACACAAAACGGATAACAACCTAAAGTATTACTATATGTGTCGTAATGAGTTAGCTATAGACAAGTCGTGTCTTGTTCGTGGTTATAAACTTGTCGTACCATTGAGCTGTAGGTATAAGATTTTGTGTGAATTACATAAAGGACATCTCGGTGTAAACAAAATGAAAGCAGAGGCGCGAAACCGGTTTTGGTGGCCTGGTTTATCGGCAGATATTGATAAGCACGTTGCGGCTTGTGAAATATGCAATATACTCCGTCCCACACCGCCCCGCGCCCCGCTTACGCCCTGGCTATTTCCTCCCGAGCCTTGGTACCGTGTTCACCTAGACTTTCTTGGGCCTATTAATAATAAAGTTTATTTAGTAATAGTCGACGCATATTCCAAATGGTTGGAATGTTTTGATGTATCCTCCGCCTATGGAAGCAGCGTAGTCATAGGTAAGTTATGTGAGGTAATGAGCCGGTTTGGTTTGATAAGAAACATCTGCACGGATAATGGTACATCATTTGTCTCCACTGAGTTCACGAATTTTTGTAGAAATAACGGCATCATACATATAACTACTCCTACCTACAGTCCTAGTAGCAATGGACAGGCTGAGAGCAGTGTTAAAATCGTAAAAAAGGCACTGAAAGCATTCATCCTATCGAAAGTTAGCGTAAAAGATTACAATGTAAAATTAAATGAATTTTTATTTAACTATAGAAACTCGGAACATACTACAACAGGCAGATCACCCGCTGAAATTCTGTTCGGCCGTAAATTAAGAAATAGGCTAGATTTATTAGACATACGTAAGCCGATATCAGCCAATGTGGACCTCGAAAGTGTAGTCAAAGATAACCAGTGCTTGCAGAGTAATCTATACAGTGGTATACGAAAAGTGAAATTTACTAAAAATGAAATAGTGCTAGTAAAAGTTTACAAACAAAACAAAACATATTGGACAAAAGGAATTATTGAGAACACATTAGGAAATTCCTTATATGAAGTGCGATTGCTCGTTGAAAACAACGGTTCGTTAATCAAGAGACATATCAACCAGCTCTTGAAATTTAAGGGTGAGAGTGAGAGTCCCCAGGTGGAACGTAATTCACACGGTGGAAAAGTCATCGGTTCAAATGAAGATCTACCTACGGAGCTTCCCCCCATCTTATTGTCCTCGTCTTCATGCAGTCTGCCAATAGAAGATGACACTCAACAAGCGCCAGGAGTCGCTGATGTTTCGTGTGAAAATGTCAATGCACGTGATTCGGCGGACCATGAGGGTGCACATTCGAGGAGTTGCTCCCCTTCTGAACAAGAAAAATCTGATGACTCGTTCACGACACCCTCGCCTCCACCGAGAGCACAGAACGAACGCCGCGATATGTTCATTTTTGAGCAGTAATGTTATTTTATAATTGTTAGGCTAAGGGTGGAGGGATGTTAGTATGTAAGAGGGTACGCTGCGCGTGACCCGATATCATTAGTCGATATTACACGTTAGCTCGGGACGCTTGTGTTTCCTTTCACCGCAACTAACAATTTGTTATCAACAGCCTATTCAAAAAGAAAAGCAAGAACATGTGGACATGGCTTTCACCGAATAAAAATAAAAGCCAGATAGATTATATACTCCTCTTTCTTTGGAGGGCGCCACCGAGCGTAAACAAAGTAGTTGCTATACGTGTTTTTAATTCATAAAAATAGTTTAAGTGATTATATACATAAGAAAAAGCATCTATTCGAATGTTCAAGTCATATGTAGTGTGTGATATTGGAGTACGCCTGAAAGACATATCCAGTGATGTAAAAATAAACAATACAAAAAAAAAGGAGCACTAACGGCTCCACATTTTGAAAACTTGACTCGACTAACCGCAAAAAAAAAGACTTACGTGTTGAACAATCTGTTAAACATAAAGTTTGAACACTCCGAGGGATAATACTGCAAAAACTGTGAGTACATAAAGCTACAAGTGTGAAGATAAAAAAATCCTAACCTAAAACGTAAACATTACACAGCATAAAAACAAAGATCGCAGCGACTTGCAGCGCCATCTATTGACAAATAACGATATCAAAAAGAAAGATATCGCAACCAACTGAAGGAGACATTAGTAGTTAAATAATGGATTCTTGTAACGAAAACATCACGCAGAGGCGTAAACAACCTATAGGTGTTAGCAGTCATAATAGCTATATTGACAATTCCATAACCACGTCATCTAGCATATACCTTTCAGATACCGCACGTAGTTTGCCAGATATATTGAAAGTATTGCTTAACCATGAAGTAGAAGAGTTGAGAAGTGAAATAATAAAACTTAGAATGGATTTAGAAAGAACTCAGAACGAGGTAGATAATTTAAACTCTGAACATTTTTCGCTTCAACAAGTTATTACTTCTCAGCAAAACAAAATAGATAAGTATAAATTGCTTTGTACGGATTCATGCAGGATTATTAATAACAGTACAGTATCCACAAAGAAACGCAAATCTACGAAGTCGAAACGTAACTCATATTTGAATGAAAGTTATAGAGAATTACATGTCAACCTTGTGAACACTATTGAAACTCCGATTAGTCTCGTGCAACAGAATGAGAAGATTTCTACTACAAACAGGAAGCTAAATGACCTATTTATCTCAAATAATACTCCTTCAGAAAACGTCAATAAGGTTGTAAATGAAGTAAATAGTTCCCCCCGTCAGTTTCAAGCACAGACATAATAGTAAATAAAACCCATAGTCACAAAAACAGGGTTCTAATATTCTCTGACAAACGTACACATATGAGAAATACACTACAAAATCTGATAGGATCAAACTTCATCGTGTCATCTTTTAGCAAACCTGGTGCAACTACGGATAAACTACTCGAATCATCACTAGAACTGTGTAAAGACTTTAATAAGTTTGATTATGTTGTAATTGTGTGTGGAAATAATGATAAGGATCCATTAAGAATACAATCAATTCTATATTTTTACTTGGATAAACCAGCTTATACGAATGTGTTACTATGTAATCCAAAGAGAGGGAATTTCTTAAGTGAGCTTAAACTATGTAAAACATTCCATCACATCTGTTCCCAGTTTAGCGTATTTGTTAACATCAACTATGAAGTTCCTTATTCCTCATTTTTTTTTTGGTACTATGTAGGTTTGTGTTGAGAGACATATTGCACCTAAACTATAAATATAATTATAAACGGTATAGTGAGGCAAATTTTAAAGATATTCAACATAAAACTGCAGTGTCAATGTCCACACAGACAGAAATGTTATTTCAACCAGATCTAATATCAATAGAAACACAAACAGAAAATAATTTATTTCGAGAATGAATATAATTTTACTGTACACACCAATATACAAGGTATAAGGTCAAAAATAAATGATTTGGAATGGCTAGTTGAGTCAAAAGACATCGACGTCCTTTGTCTGAGTGAAACTTTTTTACGTGACCAGAGGGCAGAAATACTACAGTTGCCGAATTATAAAATGGTTTCGTATTTTTCACGGAAAAATAAATCTCGAGTAAGTCTCGAGGTGTGTGTATTTATTTAAAAAACTCAGTTAACTACAAAAGAATTGAATGGTTATCTGAACTATCGGTTGAAATTCATTTTGAATGCTGTGGCATAATAATTCCAGAGACTAATTGGTATGTATTGTGTATTTATAGAACACCTAACAGCAATTTTAATCTGTTTATTGAAAAACTTGAGTTATTATTGTTTAAACTAACCATCATATTGAGATCTATAAACAAAAAAATATTTATCCTTGGTGACTTTAATATAAACACACTTGCCTGTACAAAGAAAACTACTATATTCAAAAACACTTTTAAAAAAATCAATTTACATCTAACCTTTAACCAACCAACCCGATTAACATCTCATTCTGCAACGTGCATAGATAACATAATCACAAATCATAATAAATCCAAAGCAGAAATATGGGATCTAGGAATATCGGACCATACATGTCAAGTAATAAAGATACCGCCTAATTTTAGTTTCAGAGAAAAATACTGGTTCAAAATGCGACGTAATATTAATTATTACATCGACATATTTTTAAAATACATTTCTCAAATAAAATTTCAGGGTGTGTATCATCATCTGGATGTAAATACGGCTTACGAAGAATTTATTAGCTTATTTAAATTAATATTCGATCTCTGTATACCAGTTGAGAAAGTTAAAATGCACTATAAGAAAGATACATCATGGAAAACCAAAGGCATCATAATTTCTAGTAAAAATAAACGAAAAATGTACCTACAAACAAAAAGAAGTACGTCTCAAGAACATAAAATAAAATATGTTCGCTGTTGTAAAATCTTAAAGCGTGTAATAAAACAATCAAGAAAAAATTCTAATTCTAAATTCGTCTTATGCAGTACCAATAAAACTAAGGCCACATGGGCAATAATAAAACGACAAACCCAAACAGCAAATACTCTTCAACCCACAATAGACTACATTCTGCACAATAAAAATGTAATCAAATCTCCTGTAAAATTAGCGAGTACTCTTAACCATTTCTACATCAACCAAAATCTCAACACTAAGACAGCGAACAATAACAAAAATTACAAATCACAATCAACTTCTAACTCAAGCAGTATCTTCTTCTACCCAGTAGACAGAAGCGAAATAATAAATATAGTTCTAAAATTAAAAAATAAAACAAGTTGAGGACACGATAATATACCCATTAGAGTTATCAAAGAAAGCATACCATTTATAGTTGATCCACTGGTACATATTCTAAGTCTTATGTTAGAAACGGGTAAATTTCCCGATACTCTAAAAATAGCTCTAGTAAAGCCATTATATAAAAAGGATCACGGCATGATATGAATAACTACAGACCAATTGCACTGTTGCCAAGTTTCTCGAAGATATTTGAAAAGGTTATCTATGCTAGAATCACAAACTTTTTAAATGTAAATAATATTTTAAATGTTAACCAATTTGGATTCCAAAAGAATAAAACTACATCATTGGCAATATATAAATTATTCGATACCATTTGGAATAAAATAAATGATAAAAAACAATGTGCTGCTCTTCTCATTGATATGTCAAAAGCATTTGACTGTGTCAAGTATGTCATATATATGATATATGATATGACATAATCATCCACACGGGCCTGGGATGCCAGATCGCGCAGCAAGTCATAGACGACGAGTTACAGTCGGACCATCAACCTGTACTCGTCGTCCTATCCGGAATGCCAACGAGACTCTCACCACCAGCGCCACGTCGCAAGACGGACTGGACCAAGTTCGTCGAAGTGATGGAAACCACCACTCCTGCTTGGCCCATCGCCACCGCAGCGGACGTCGACGGGCTAGCGGAAGAGGTAACCGCTTGCATTCAGCGCGCCTACGAAAGGGCGACAACAATAACCACGCAACCGCAGGGGCTCCTTTACAAGCCTCTGCCTACCCACCTAAAGCGGATGATCGCCCAGAGGAGGCGCCTTTGCAAGCGGTGGCAAAACACAGGCTGCCCGCGCGACAAACGCGAACTCAACCGCTTCGCGGAGAAGGTTAGGGCCAAGCTACAGGAGCTCAACACTGAGAGCTGGGAGGAGTGCATCGACGCCGCAGAGGGAGACTGGGCGTCGCTGCACAAGCTGTGTCGTCAGCTGACGGACACCCCGGCTCCGGTACGACCGTTACTCCACAGCGACGGGGCACCGAGATACACTGCGCCAGACCGCGCAGAGATCTTTGCCGAGCACCTGGAGCGTCAATTCGTACCAAACCCGACTGCTAACATCGAGCACATCGCAGCAGTCGAGAGGCACCTTGGAGAGTACTTCTCCACGCCGATAGCCTCCGATGAAGACCCAATTTTCTTTTCGCCTTGCGCGGTTAGACGCACTATCCTCAATACGAAGTTGAGGAAGGCCCCTGGAGCGGACGGTGTGACCAACACAGTGCTGCGCCACCTGCCCTACCGCACGGTAGCGGCCTTGGCGCGCCTGTATACGGGCATACTGCGCACGGGCGCCTTCCCGACCTCGTGGAAGGAGGGGCGCGTCATAATGCTGCCTAAGGCGCACAAGAATGTGCTGAAGCCGGAGAGCTATCGGCCCATCACGCTTCTCTCAACCACCTCCAAGGTGTTTGAACAACTCCTGCTGCGACACCTGAAGCAGCACTTCTCTCCACGGGCGGAGCAGTTCGGGTTTCGGTCCGAACACTCCACGACGCTCCAGTTGTCGAGGGTACTGCATCTGCTCACCGCGGCCCTTAATAAAAAGGAACAAGCAGTAGCAGTATTCCTCGACATGGAGAAGGCATTCGATCGGGTCTGGCACGCCGGCCTGCTGTACAAGATGGCACAGGCCTCGTCGCTTGGTAAGGGTGGTTTCTTCCTTCCTCACTAACAGGACTTTCCGGGTGGTGGTCGACGGCGCGCTATCGGGCGCCCGCCCGATCGCTGCAGGAGTGCCGCAGGGTAGCTGCGTCTCGCCGCACTGCTACTCATGTTACACCGACGACATCCCTACCACACCTGACACCACGCTCGCGCTGTATGCCGACGACGCCGCGTACATAGCGACATCGCTAAACACGCGGCACGCGGCCGTCAAGATGCAGCGCGCGCTAGACCTACTTCCCGACTGGCTGTCCAAGTGGAGGTTGTCGGTGAACGTGGGTAAGACACAGGCGCTGGCCACCGGCGGCACCAAGCTCCCACCACCCTTAACGCTACAGGGAGCCGATATCGCGTGGTCGCCCCAGGCAAAATACCTCGGGGTCACTATCGACCGTCGACTCTCCATGGTAAGTCACGTCCGTAGCACGGTCGCGAAATGCAGGGCAGCCGCTTCCTGCTTCGTCCAGTGCTCTCGTCCCGCCTCCCGCTGCGTGCCAAGCTGGGCGTGTACAAAGCGTACGTCCGCCCGCTCATCACGTACGCCGCCCCAGCGTGGTTCGCCCTCACGAGCGAGACTACGAAGAAGAGCCTCCGCGCGCAACAGAATCTTGCGCTGCGAACCATTGTCGCCGCCCCTCGCTACGTGAGGAACACCACAATACAGCGGGACATGAAGATTGAGAGCCTGGACGACTTTTGTAGCCGCCTCGCGTCCTCCATGTTCGCGCGTGCTGACGCCTCTGCCTGGCCCCACTTGGCGCAAATAGCGCCATGGTACACGCGCCCGCCTGACGCGGGGTGCGCGAGGCGCACACGCCGCCTGCCGCGCGATCTCGTGCCTGCGGACGTGATTTAGCCTCCCCCCCCCCCCCCCCGGATTGACCCACCCGGGTAGGTCGTTCTCATCTACACGCGACCTACCCAATCAATGTGACTCCACAACACCACAGTACACACACTGTCAAAGCACGTCGCAACCTAAGTTAATATAGGCGCGACGGGCATCGAACACACACTCACTACTCAACAGGCATCCTAACTTACGCGATGAACCTGCGGCGCGGGCTCGCTATTCATTCGCTTACAAGAGCGGCGTTACACAGTACAATGCCGCTCTAACACATTCATAACGGTCCCTTAGTCTGAAGCGTGATCGGCTAGATCTGAGAGCGTCTGCAGACGGGGGCCAACATCCTTAGCGGCAGGGTGCGCCTAAGTCACCTCTGTCGCTGGTCGTCACCCGCTCCGCGGGGCAAGGGCTTGCCCACATCCCGCCCGCCACGCCCCCATGTCGGGGACGTTGCGACAGCCACTGAGCGGGGCATGGGGATTGGCTCCGTGGCCATATCCAGTAGTTTGCTTTTGCCCTTCGCCTTGCCCTACTTCTCGCGCTACCAAGCACGCCCGCCCCGCCACCTCTACGGCGCGGGCCGCGTGCGCCGCACCGCCCGCACCCTACTTCTCGCGCTACCGCGCACGCCCGCCCCGCCGCCTCTACGGTGCGGGCCGCGTGCGCTGCACCGCCCGCACCCCGCCGCTTGCTGGCAGGCTCAGCCGCCGCAGCGTCATCGGTGCAGGGCGTGCCAATGTCGCCGCCACCACCACGCAGTGCTGCCCGCGACTCGCCGGCTGTTATGTCGCCGTGTTCCTCCAGAGAGCTTCACGGGGGAATACAGCGACGAGGTAAGTGGTACCCCACTTACCACCGCAGTCGCGCGCACCGACGACCCACTGGCGTTCGGGTACGAGTTTAAGCTTGATGCCCGCGCCCAGCGCCGACCGAGAAGCTCGGACGACGAGGCCGCCGAGGAGGCGAAGCGCATGTGCACCGACCCCCCGCTCCCGCAGCGCGTTCCGCGCGGTCAAGCCGGAGTCGGTTCATCAACGTTTGCCGAGGCGGCTCGCCACTCGCCTACAGAACAAGTCCGCACACGGACCACGACGCCCGACGCCGCAGCCCCTGTACAGGGCACAAGCGCAGCCGGAGCGGCTGCGAAGCCACAGTCAAGGAGACCCCGCTACCCTCCGCCGGTAGTAGAGAGGCTTCCCAACTGGGCCTCGCACTTCCGGGCCGTGAGGGCAAAGTTGGGCTACCCACCTCATGCTCGTCCTTACCAGGGGGGAATTAAATTCGTACCCGAAACGGAGGACGAGTACCATGTAGTCCAACGATATCTCACGGAGCTGGAGAGGACAGAGGGCCTTAGTTGGTTCTCCTACTCGCTACCGGCGGAGCGTAGCCTGAAGGTGGCAATCAGAGGGCTGCCGGCCGACACCGACCCATCAGAAATCTTGGAGGAGTTGAGGACGATGCACTATGGAAAATCGTAGAACAACTGCTGATTAAAAATGGGTTTTGTCAATGTCGCTACTGGCATATTTTATTTATTTTACTCAATAGTTTAAGGACCAAACTAGAATATAATAACAAAAATTATACATATTATTTGAAATGTTTTTTTTACAACTCTACAAACTTTATAGTTTTGACGGACGTCCATGTTAAGCCCGTTCACTTCATCACTTTCAAATTGATTTTATCGTTATACATTACAGGAAAAGGTATAATGTATTATATATTTCTGGAAACCTCGTCTTTTGAAGAATATGAAACACCTATAATGTATTTAATATTATATTAACGTTTACCTTAAAATAATTGCAAAATAAATAATGGTAAAAAAAAAGTTTATTTAAAGTTCATCGAGACTTTTTACAGTTACCCATGTTTACCCATGCTTTACATTTAATGTTGATTTGTAGCCTAGCTATCTATAAACATGATCAAATAAAAAAAAGTTGCGAATATTTGCGATTTTCGGAGTCATTTGTAAAAATGTGTTAAAAGTCAGGAAACAGAAATCCGCTCGCTATCTATTGCGGTTTGAAATGTTCCTGTTTACATCAATTTGCGGTATGTTTTGTAATTTATCATTGATATTAGGATGTCTTTTCTTTTTTGCACTCATATTGCGTGTGAAAATATTAATCAACAAGATGCACACTACCCTCATATTTCATATAGTATATAAACAGTGGTTTCATTTCATTTTAAATAACAGAATAGTGGTGAATTAGAAGAAGAAGAAGTGTAATTGTTACCAATACAATATAATTACGTGTTTTGTTAACTCTTCAAAATGTCTACTTTCAAGTGTTCTAAACGTGGATGGGAAACTGTGGATGGGAAAAGACCTCGTGGACGCAGCCCAATTCGATGGTCTGACCAGATCCGTACCGCCCTTGACTCCTCAGTCCACAGCGCCCTTCACACAGCCAGAGACAGAAACAGCTGGAGGAAGATCATCCGCGAGAAGGTGATTCTGAAGGGAGGTCACGACCCTCAGCATTGAGGAATACGACGCAAGGATATCGAAGGAGGAAAATCGTTGGAGGCATTATCAACCGTTTTAAAAGAAAATTATCATGTATCTGAAGACAACTTATGTTTCATCCTCAGTGATTTTCAAAGACATATTATTCCCACTTTTAATAAACGATGGACAGAAGCTTCACGGAAAAAGGATTTATTTTTAACGAAAAACAGTAACTGGTTGGAATCAGAATATTCAGTAAATTTACCGAACTCTGAAGACGTTACAACCGTCTCCACGCCATCTACTTCTTCTGGAAAACGTGGGAGACCGTGCGTATCTTACCCAGACTTGTCAGAATCCAGTAAGAGAAGAAAAAATCTAATGTTACTTAATGAATATGGATTTGAACACGTCTATAATGCATATCTTCAAGGGTTACGTTCAATAGGAGAAAGAACAGAAGCTAATCTTGTGGAAACATTAAGGTTTGCCGACAGTGAAAATAAGACCTTATTCTCGAGTCTCATAGAAGATGCAAGGCAGACAAAAACTTTAACGGATGAAGAAGCATTGAGCGTGTTTATTGACTTGGATTTAACAAAAGCACAATATTTGTACTTGAGAAATGTAACGAATGAACGAAAATGTTTTGTGTTTCCACCATATTTCAAAGTGCAAGAAGCTAAAATTACTTGCTATCCACCATCTTCAGCTATAGAAATTACAGATACAAGTGCAAAAATAGTAAGACTTCAAGATTTATTAGATCACACTGCAGCTAGGATATTGAAAATAGATTCAGTGTATAAAAATGGATTGAATAACTTACTTCTATACAGCAAATGGGGCTGGCTCATCTGGTCAAAGTCAGTAAAAACAGAAACTGCCAGAAGAGTCTGAACTAATTTCTGATGCAAATTTATTTATCACTTCTTTGGTGCCTATTAAGTTAATTAACGAGCTTACAGGTGATTTTGTTTGGCAAAATCCGGTACCTTCATCTGTTCGTTTTTGTTGAAACTCCCGAGAAAACTAAAGCTGTTGTGAACGAAATAAAAGGTCAAATAAATTCTTTGCATCCATCGTTAATTAACAAAGAAGGTGAAGGAATGCAAGTGAAGCATGATCTATTTCTTACAATGATAGATGGCAAAGTAGCTCAGGTATTAACAGATACGTCTTCGGGTTCCACATGTATCATATGTGGAGCTACTCCACGCCAAATGAACGATTTGACTAAAGTTACTGCTAGGCCTGAAAATGAAGATTCTTATCAATACGGACTGTCTACTTTGCACGCCTGGATTCGTTGTATGGAAATGATTTTACATATTTCCTATAATCTGTCTTTCCAAACTTGGTCAGCCACAAGTGAAGAAAAGAAACGACTAAAGCAAGAGAAGAAAACCCTGGTACAAAGGCGTTTCCGTGAAGAGCTAGGATTGATCATCGATAAACCAAGACAAGTAAGTGGTAATTCTAATGACGGTAATACTGCCAGAAGATTTTTTCACAATGCAAGCTGCTCTGCTGAAATTACAGGAGTGGATATCAATTTAATTAAACGACTTTACATAATTCTGCAAGCTCTTTCATCGGGTATAATGATAAATGCTGAAAATTTTGGCAGTTATGCTATGGAGACTGCCAGAATCTATGTGAGCAATTATGAATGGTACTACATGCCATCTTCCGTTCACAAAATTTTGATTCATGGAGAAAGTGTCATAAAGCATTTTGCAGTACTTCCTATTGGTCAACTTTCAGAAGATGCACAAGAATCTCGTAATAAGGATTATAAAAAATTTCGTCTACATCATGCTAGAAAATGCTCAAGATCCGCTACAAACGAGGATGTATTTCATACTCTTCTTTATACTTCAGATCCATACATAACCAGCATTAGAAAACCGTATACTCAAAACGTGAAGGAACTTGACGAAGACACCTTAGATCTTTTGAAAGTAAACGAATTAATTTCAGATCCCGAAGTTCATCAAGTATAATTAACATACCTAATATTTAGTAAAGATAATTAACTAATCATAAAAAAACATTTTTATGAAATATAACGATTAAAACCGATTTTAATCATAAATATTAAAAAAAAAAAAAAAATATGTAACACACGTTACTTTGTATTGATTATGTACACCTCCTACCATCTATTAGATTCATATGTAACTTAATGACCCTCGTCGGATCAGTGAATTTCGATAACATTCAGCTAACCAGTCGGTGCATTCTGGAGTCTCGTCCTACTTGGAAAGGCTACTGGAGACACCCCTGCTAGTTGTTGCTCATTAAATTCCATCAGGAATAGTTTTTGGTTAGAGGGACCTCATTCCCCGACCTTCGTCCCAAGGTCTTGGTCGCGGGAACTGTTCCTATTGTAAATCCAAAATACCACCACCATCTGCTGTATCTTAAAAGTCTGTAAATTCTGTGTCACCTGTAACTGCTGTGAAAATACATCACCTGAAACTATCACCCGTGTTTCCTTCGAGAGCGGAACCCCTGCAACAACCCCTCCTACAATTATTATTTAAATTGATATGTATTTTGATGTACTATATGATATTAGGTTTTCGTAAACATTAAAATAATAGTATACATTGTTAAAAAATAAATATTGGACATTTTTTTATTATTTTGAATTTGTTTTATTTTTTAATGTAAGGTTTTACATTCAATCATAATAAATTATATTAGATTTGAAGCCATATACACTATTCTACATCTGTGCAAAATTTTTTTTTTTTTTTTTTTTTTTTTCTGGCTTCGCACGGTTGTGCAAAATTTTAGAACATAATATTCAAAAATAAAAAAGTTATTGATTTTTAATCAGAAACAGACCTT
Source organism: Cerastis leucographa (assembly GCA_963082945.1). Classification (NCBI taxonomy): domain Eukaryota; kingdom Metazoa; phylum Arthropoda; class Insecta; order Lepidoptera; family Noctuidae; genus Cerastis; species Cerastis leucographa. The sequence goes on from CAUJBK010000002.1 coordinate 18,000, forward strand.
TATTTTCCACCGTGCGATGGGGTATGAACCGGAGTACGTGCGCAACATCAACGCGCGCGGAGGACGACCCGGTTGCATCTTCCACGTCGTCCTCAAGAGGCAGCCGGACTTCAGGGCCATCTACGACACCACCACATTCTTGTGCATGCGTGGTGTCCTTATTGAGGCCTGGAGGAGCAAGCGAGGGCCCGCGCAGTGCCACCGATGCCAACAATTTAGGCACAGCTCGCATCAGTGCCACCGCCCGCTCGCGTGTGTGCGATGCGGAGGCGAGCACGCGGCCAAGGACTGCGCACGCACTAGAGAAGAGACGCCCACCTGCGTGAACTGCGGGGGCGATCACCCAGCGTGCAGCAGCGCCTGCCCGGTGTTCCGCAGAGAGGTGCGGAACAAGAAAGCAGGCACAGTCGCCATTACGCAGCCGCGCCGTCCCACGACGGCCGCGGCAACTGCTGCAACAGCCGACCACGAGTTCCCCAGCACGTCGCTGATGGCGACTGCCAACGGGCCCCGTACTACCAACGACGACGCTCCCGCCTCGAGACGGAGGAAGAGGCCGCGCGGAGGTAGGAATAGGAGGAAGAAGAAGCCTCAACCTGCTGCGCAGCGACCTGGGCAGGAACCTGTCCCTGCCCAGGCGCAGGCGACGACCACGGCGCCGACCTACACCGCCACCACCACCATTACGAAGCCTTCCGCCGCCGCTGCTGGCACCGGTAAAGGTAAAGGGAGAGGGAAGCGAGCAGCAAGGCCCGCTCCACCTACAGATGCGGCCCCAATCGCCGCCCAAGCAGAAGCCGCTAGCACTAGCCGACCACCTACCAACGCCCAAGAACAACAGCGGCGTCGCGCTCCTCGCACTGGCGCAAACAACAATGAGCGCCAGAGGAAGGATTTCACCGCCTGCGCCATCCACCTGCTGCTGGACAGGCCCCGGTTCCCGGGATATTTCGTCTACAGGAAGGATGAGAAGTCACCTCACGGCATCACCTACAGCGGTCTGGCGGTACTGGTAATTCGGAGAGTCATACATCAGCCTTTACCACAACTGTCTCATACGACATTTTATTCCTTGGGTGTCCAGCTGCACGTCGCCGGCGAGGACATGAACATCTACGCCGCCTACTGCCCGCCGTCGTATACGGCCTCGCTCGATCTAGCGGAGCTACGGGCAGTACTCTACGGATCGCCTCACCCAACACTCCTCGCCGGTGACTTTAACCACAAGCACCAGGCATGGAACAGCCGTATTTCCAACCCAGGGAGTAGACGACTCTTCGCAGACGCGGAGGCCCGCGGGTACACGGTGTCCGGCCCAGAGACACCTACCCACTACCCTGATAATCAGGCGCACGCACCGGACGTGCTGGACATCGTGATCCACAGAGGCCTGAGTTGTCAGATCGCCACCCAGGTAGTCGACGACGAGATGCAGAGCGACCATCAGCCTGTACTCGTCGTCCTGTCAGAGATGCCGACACGACTCTCTCCTTCAGCGCCACGCTGTACTACGGACTGGTCACAGTTCGGAGAGAGGATGAAATCCACCACTCCTACTTGGCCCATCACCACTGCCGCGGACGTCAACGGGCTAGCACAGGAGCTCACTACTTGCATCCAGAGCGCCCTCAGCGAGGCGACCACTACACAAGAGCAGCTGCAGAGGCCGGCTTACAGGCCTCTACCGATACCACCATCCAGCGGGACCTCAAGATTGAGAGTCTCGACGAGTTCTGTAGCCGCCTTGCGTCGCGCATGTTTGCGCGCGCCGACGCCTCTGCCTGACCCCATCTGGCTCAGATAGCGCCATGGCACACGCGCCCGCCTGATGCGGGGCGCGCGGGGCGCACACGTCGCCTTCCGCGCGATTTAGTGCCCGCGGACGAGTAGCTGCCACATCCCCCCCCCCCCCCCGACACCCGGGTAAGTCGTTTACAGCTACACGCGACCTACCCAAACAATAACACTCTACATGCATAACATGCACTGGAACGCGTCGTGTTCTAAGTTTACATAGACATGGCGCGCACCGTCCACACACTACGTGACTCCACACTTACTCCACGATTATACTCACGCGACGAACAATGCAGTGCGGGCTCGCTATTCATTGCTTACAAGAGCGGCGTTACACAAACATTGTCTCTCTAACTCATTCACTACGGCCTCTTAGTCTGGAGCGTAATCGGCTAGTGCTCTGAGAGCGACTGCAGACGGGGGCCAACATCCTTAGCGGTAGAATGCGTCAACAGAGTCACCTCTGTCGCAGGTCGTCATCCGCTGGGCCTCCTCCGGGCAACCGGAGGTCTCACCTGGCGGTGACAGACCGCCGGGGTGGCGAGAAGAGAGCGGCGCTCGTTACGGTAAAGTTTGTTTATCGTACCTGAGCGCGCTGCGCCTCCTACCGGACAAAATGTCAACTACACATAGGCGAGTTGCGTCATAATAAACTTAATTACGCGCGCTCGCCCCCATTCATGCCTACATTGGCACCCAAATTGAGGGTGCCCGTATTGACGGGCACACCATTTCTCTGAGGGCCAAAGGACATAGTCAATACCCCGCCTCGCGCGCCCCCCTGCGATTGAGCCACGACACCATGTCGCCGCCAACCAGGAAGGAGAGAAACATGGGCGATCGGACGCAGTCGCTCCCCGTCATCGGGGACACGACGCCCGACGCCCCAACCCAACTTGGACGCGAGGAAGGGAGGAGGAGACCGCCTTCCTCGGTTTCACCACCCATCCCAATGTCACCGACCTCGCCGACATCGAGGCCAACCACTTCGGGCCAGTTGACACCAGCGGGCCGACAGCCGGCGGTGCTCATTCGCCCGTCGGCTTTCCGCCCCGTGCCGACTCAGGCCCCAGGACCGGCAGGTACGTGCCACCACGCACCTGCAGTGCGCGCCTGCGCCCCCACTGTGCGCTCTGTCGCGCAAGCCGGGCGCTCGCCGCTCTCGCCCGTGGCACGTGCCACGCCTGTGCGCCCCGCACACTCCGCGCCCGCGCCCGCCGCCGCTAGTCCTGCGGCGGCGGCGCCCCCGCCGCACCCTACTTCTCGCTCCACCGCGCAAGCCCGCCCCGCCGCCTCTACGGCGCGGGCCGCGTGCGCCACACCGCCCGCACCCCACCGCTTGCTGGCAGGCTCAGCCGCCGCAGCGTCACCGGTGCAGGGCGTGCTAATGTCGCCGCCACCACCACGTAGTGCAGCCCGCGACTCACCGGCCGCTATGTCGCCGTGTTCCTCCAGGGAGGGGAGCATCTTGGGGGAATATAGCGACGAGGTAAGTGGAACTCCACTTACCCCCACAGTAGCGCGCAACGACGACCCACTGGCGTTCGGGTACGAGTTCCAACTCGATGCCCGCGCCCAGCGCCGACCGAGAAGCTCGGACGACGAGGTCGCCGAGGAGGCGAAACGCCCCCCCGCTCCCGCAGCGCGTCCCGCGCGGTCGAGCCGGAGTCGGTTCACCGTCGGCGACTCGCCACTCACCTACTGAACGAGTCCGCACACGGACCACAACGCCTGACGCCGCAGCCCCTGTACAGGGCACAAGCGCAGCCGGAGCGGCTGCGAAGCCACAGTCACGGAGACCCCGCTACCCCCCGCTGGTAGTAGAGAGGCTTCAGAATCAGAATCAGAATTTTATTTATTTCTCTAGTTTTAATATTACATATCACTTAAAATAAATCTCATTTTACAAATTGAGTGTTTCATTTTGTCAGTAGAGTAGGAGCTTTTGAAACCTATCCTGATCCTGGCTTTGATACCGTCAGGTCCGGGGGCTTTGCTAATAGTAATAGTGTAGTAGTTTCTGTACATTCGTCACTTGCATCGATAGTAGCTTCCTTGACTATGGCTGTATCGACCATTCTGTCAATGATTTCCAATTCATTGGTGCAATCGCTGAAGTGAGGCAATTTCATGAGGGGCTTTTTCATTGTTCTTTGCACGGCCCACATGCGTTTCCTATTATCTTTAGTGTTTTCGAGTAGCTTGGTCCACTCGGCCTCTTTATGTTGGATAATTTCTTTAGACAATTGATGTTTGCAGGCATTGTATTGCCTTCTTGCCACTGTCCTAAGACTAGTGTATCTAAGTCGCCACGCACGCTGCTTCTTGGCGTTACGCTCGACTATTTTATCTCTTATCTGTGTTGGAAGTCTCTCTTTGGAGTCAACGATTCTCAGCGGGGCTAACTCGTCGAGTGTTTTGATGACAGCCTTTTCTATTTCCGCGATATACATTTCACAGTCATCGTTTGAGGCGATCTGTAGTTCTGAATCCATGTTGTTAGCAAGCAGCTCTTCAAAAGCTTGTCTGCCTTCTCGAGTACCTTGTATCTGCATGAGATCGCGACTCATCGGTTGTTCGTAATCGCTATCGATTATTACATCCAATGTCCACGGAAGATGGTCTGAGGAAATACACCCCCTCTGCTGGCACTTAAATTCCAATAGTGAGTGATCGTGGTTGACGATTGCTGTGTCGAGTATACTGTTTCCTGGACCCGTAGGCCGAGATGGTTGACCTGTGTTAACGAGTCTGACGGAGCCGCGTTGGATTGCATCGCGGAGTACGATGCCCAGGCCCACGTCTCTGGTGTGATTTAGTTGTCTCGTGCGTAGGTTCGAGTCACCTATGATGATGGCGCTTTCACCCAGTAACAGCGTCTCGAACTCATGGACGAGGTCTCCCTGTCTCGGTATCGTTATGTAGATGCCCTTGATTGTGATCTTGTCATTGTTTATGTTCTTGGTGTAAAGATTGATACTGCATCCCTCAATGCGTCTATTCGCGTCGTCATTACTGTCTATTAGACGGGTTTGAGCCCATCTTAGACCTTGTTTGATGTACATTACGGTGCCTAGATGTTGCTCTTTTCTTTCGTAAATTTTATCGTAGCCGGGTATGTTGTACCTTTGTTTGTCCAGGTTAATTTTTATTTCGTTGAGTATAAGAATGTCAACGTTGTACTTGTTCACGGTGTGCTTGACATCGATGAATTTGCCACGGAGGCCTTGCACGTTGATGTGCATTATTCGCAATTGTTTCTTAGTCCCAGTTGCGGTTAATGATGGCATCGCGCAGTTCTCTGAAGCAGCGCTCGAATATCTCGAGAAATTCTTGTTTTGTGAGTTTACGACTCGTTCTTGTTGTCTCTTGTTGTGGGGGGTTGGCGGTGACGTTAGCATAGCTTCGATTTCCTTCAATTTGTCTCTCGCGGGGGCGGGATTGATGTTCGCGTGGTGTCTCCTGCTTGGGGACCTGATTTTGTTGCTTGTTATAATGCTTCTCCTCCTCACGGAGGATTGCCTCTTCACGTTTTGTGTTTTGCTTGTTCATCTCCCGTTGAAAGCGTGGGCATTTGCGCTGGGTCGCCGTATGCTGTTCGGGTTTTACGTCTCTACAGTTCGCGCACACTTTGATTGTTTCACCGTGACTGTTCACGATTTCGACCGTCGAATTGCGCTTTTGAGCGTGACAGGCACTTGTTGCGTGGTTAAAAAAAAGACAGTTCTTGCACTGCAGTATCCTGTCACTACTAGTAGTCTAGCGCTCAGGTTTAATTCTGTGGGCGCAGAAAAAGGCCTCAGTGGCATTCTTCATTTTTTCCGCCAGCTTCACATATGAGAAAGTGCCGTCGAAAACGCACAGTTGCACATCTGACGTGATGCGTTTGATGCTCAGCGGGCGAATGCCGATGCACCTTTCCATTTCGTCTAGTTGTTCGTCGTGGGTGTAGTCGTGTGTCATATTCCTTATTATAACTTTGGTCGTTCATACTTGCTCTGAACGAGGTTTGGGAGCTATAAAAGCCAGGTCTGGTTTAAATTTCTTTATTTCTTCGATACACAGGCTGCGTTTATCTAGGTCCGTTACCGTGATGAGAATATTCTTACTTTTCTCATTATGGCTGACTCTTGCTTTATGTGTTGCAAGGATGCGCGATATGTCACTGATAAGTTTGTCTGACATCGTTTTCTTATTGTCCTTCGCGTTGTTGAATTTGTACCGCGAATCGTTGATGAGTATCGGGGGAACGTATCCATTCTTGTTTACTATTGTATGGTTCCTTGCGCGTCAATAGGGGACTTTTCCTTCGCGCGGCTGGTCTCTTTGGTTTCGGGGTGTTGGTATCCCCACCATCAGGTAGTCTTCGCTTGCGTGACGAACTGCGCGAGTTTGCTGAGTTTGAACGCAACGATGATGCTGTTGACAGTGAGCGCACATAAGCGGGCTCATTTGCCGTGCAACGAAGTAGTTCAAACTGGTTTGAGGTGGTAATCACCGGTGCGTGTTCGCCGACGCGGACGCCAGCTGTTACTTCAGCCAGTTTAGATTGTTTATTTGGTGCACTTGTACTTTTTGAGTTCGTAAAACCTTTTATCGATCGCTCACAAAGTTTGTTATTGCGTCGTAAGTTTAATTCATCACTGTGCACGTACACCGTATTAACTTTTTTACAAGTGCATACAATTGTTTCACTTGCGAGAAATTCGTCCTGTGGGATGGCTCTCACTATTAATTGTTTATTACAACTCCGGCAGTTGTGAAATAAGCTTTTGCACATCGTATTTGCACAACTAAATATTTGATACGATACTTCGGTCACAAATTTATTGTCCATTAGCTTCTGCGTGGTATTTACGTAAATTTTCACGGCACTTTGTTTATTGCATTTTTTGCACCTAAATGTCTTTATTTTCGATTGCTCATTATTAAACTCCACGAAGTTCTTTACCTTGTTAACAAAGTTAAAGTTGTTGCAGTCAACCGAGAAGGAACCGTCCTCATTATTGAAGAGATCATTACGGGTTTCGCACAACACTCCGTTACTGTTTCTAATGTCTATTTTTTCCTTAAAACTATTCGTAAAGTCCATCCCCATTATTGGAGAATTTTACACATTTTATTAGTCTAATAATTTTATTTTACTATTATACAATAATAAATCACTATTCACTTCACTGTAGAGAGGCTTCCCAACTGGGCCTCGCACTTCCGGGCCGTGAGGGCAAAGTTGGGCTACCCACCTCATGCTCGTCCTTACCAGGGGGAATTAAATTCGTACCTGAAACGGAGGACGAGTACCGTGTAGTCCAGCGATATGTCACGGAGCTGGAGAGAACGGAGGGCCTTAGTTGGTTCTCCTACTCGCTACCGACGGAGCGTAGCCTGAAGGTGGCCATCAGAGGGCTGCCGGCCGACACCGACCACATATCTTATATCTTGGAGAAGTTGAGGACAATGGGGTATGAACCGGAGTACGTGCGCAACATCAACGCGCGCGGAGGACGACCCGGTTGCGTCTTCCACGTTGTCCTCAAGAGGCAGCCGGACTTCAGGGCCATCTACGACACCACCACATTCTTGTGCATGCGTGGTGTCCTTATTGAGGCCTGGAGAGGCAAGCGAGGGCCCGCGCAGTGCCACCGATGCCAGCAATTTAGGCACAGCTCGCATCAGTGCCACCGCCCGCTCGCGTGTGTTCGATGCGGAGGTGAGCACGCGGCCAAGGACTGCGCACGCACTAGAGAGGAGACGCCCACCTGCGTGAACTGCGGGGGCGATCACCCAGCGTGCAGCAGCGCCTGCCCTGTGTTCCGCAAAGAGGTGCGGAACAGGAAAGCAGGTACAGTCGCCATTACGCAGCCGCGCCGTCCCACGACGGCCGCGGCCACTGCTGCTTTAGACGACCACGAGGTCCCCAGCACGTCGCTGATGGCGACTGCCAACGGGCCCCGCACTACCAACGATGACGCTCCCGCCTCGAGACGGAGGAAGAGGCCGCGCGGAGGTAGGAATAGAAGGAAGAAGAAGCCTCAACCTACCGCGCAGCGACCTACGCAGGAACCTGTCCCTGCCCAGGCGCAGGCGACGACCACGGCGCCGACCACCACCGCCACCACCACCACTACGAAGCCTTCCGCCGCCGCTGCTGGCGCCAGTAAAGGTAAAGGGAGAGGGAAGCGAGCGGCAAGGCCCACCCCACCCACAGACGCGGCCCCAGTCGTCGCACAAACAGCGGCGGCTACTACCAGCGGACCACCTACCGACGCCCACGACCAACAGCGGCGTCGCGCACCTTGCACTGGCGCTAACAACACCGAGCGCCAGAAGAAGGACTTCACCGCCTGCGCCATCAACCTGCTGCTGGACCTCATCAAGGCCATCAGACAGGGACAGGACGCAGAGCTAGTGATCCTCGACGGACTAACTGCATTGTTGCAAATTTACCATGCTTAGTTCGCTGAGGATTCTACATTGGAATGCTCGCGGCCTAAGAAGAAAGGTTGCACAACTCCGTCTCCTCCTTCAGGAACAGAAGATCGACGTGGCGCTCATCAGTGAGACACTCCTGGGACCTGCAGACAGGCCCGGTTCCCGGGATACATTGTCTACAGGAAGGATGAGAAGTCACCTCACGGCATCACCTACCGCGATCTGGCGGTACTGGTAAGTCGCAGAGTCGTTCATCAGCCGCTACCATTAATGTCACATATGACATTCTACTCCTTGGGTGTACAGCTGCACGTCGCTGGCGAGGACATGAACATTTACGGCCGCCTACTGCCCGCCCACGAATACGAGCACGGCCTCGCCTCCGCTCGACCTTGCAGAGTTGCGGGCAGTTCTCTATGGCTCGCCTCACCCAACACTCCTCGCCGGTGACTTTAACCACAAGCACCAGGCTTGGAATAGTCACACTTCCAACCCAAGGGGCAGATGACCACATCGAGGACGATGACGACATTCCGGAAGTGACCGGGGTAGACCTGAGAGTGGCGGTAGGCAGGTTTAAAGCCAAAAATACCGCCCCGGGACCCGATGGCTTGCCTGGCAAAGCCTGGGTCCTGGCCTCGGAGGCTCTTGGGCCCCGACTGGAGGGGCTCTTAAGCGCATGCATGGAGAGAAGCCAGTTCCCGCTTCGTTGGAAGACGGGGAAGCTGGTTCTCATCCGGAAACCGGGGCGCCCTGCGGACTCTCCGTCCGCATACCGGCCAATTGTGTTGCTCGACGAGGTGGGCAAGCTCTTTGAAAGAGTCATTGCGAACCGCCCCACCGGGCACCTTGTGGGGATGGGGCCGGACCTTGCCGAACACCAACTTGGTTTCCGCAGGGGGCGCTCGACGGTAGACGCCATCATGCGCGTGAGGGCTCTCACGACGGGGGATGCAGTTTCTCGGGGTGGGGTCGTCTTGGCGGTGTCTCTTGACATCGCCAACGCTTTCAACACAATGCCCTGGAGCTGCATAAGGGAGGCACTTCGGTATCATCGGGTGCCGACCTTCGTCGTGTGGTTGGGGACTACCTGACGGATAGAGCCGTTATCTACCCCGGTCGCACCGGAGAATGGAATCGGCGAGAGGTGTCGTGCGGTGTTCCACAGGGATCGGTTCTGGGGCCGCCCTTGCGGAACATCGGCTACGACCGGGTGCTGCGCGCCGACCTCCCTAGCGGCGTCAGCGTAGTTTGCTACGCTGACGACACGCTGGTGCTTGCACAAGGGAGGTCGCACGAGGCGGCGGCCGAACTTATGACACGCGGGGTTGCGATAGTCGTGGAGAGAATCCGGCAACTGGGTCTCGAGGTGGCATTGCACAAGTCCGAGGTCATGTGCTTTCATGGGCCTCGGAATGCGCCACCGTCGGGATCCAGGAGGAGGGGTTCCCATCGGCGTCGAGTCGACGCTGAAGTACCTAGGGCTTGTCCTCGACAGCCGGTGGAACTTCGTGGAGCACTTCCGACGTTTGGCCCCCAAACTGGAACGGGCAGGGGCTGCATTCAAGCGGCTCTTGCCCAACCTAGGGGGTCCAAACGCCTCCTGCCGGAGGCTCTATGCGGGGGTCGTGCAGTCCATGGCCCTTTACGGGGCTCCGGTGTGGGCGCGTTCTTTGAGGCGGCGAGCCGCCCATTACCTGAACGCGCCCCAAGGTGGTAGCCGTAAGGCTGGTCCGGGGGTACCGCACGATCTCCGGCGAGGCGGCGAGCCTCTTGGCCGGATTGCCGCCATGGGATCTGGAGGCGATAGTACTCGCGCGCCTGCACGAATGGCGCGCGGAGGCACTACGCCGGGGGGAAACTCCGCTGCCGCGGCAAATTGTCGCTCAGCGGACAGACCTCCGGCGCGATCTCATGGCGGCATGGAGACAGCGACTGTCGCAACCACGTGCAGGGCACGCCACAATAGTGGTGATAAGTCCCCTCTTTGAGGAGTGGCTAGAGAGGCGCCACGGCGCCCTTACCTTCCGCCTGACGCAGGTCCTCACCGGACACGGTTGTTTCGGGAGGTTCCTGCACCGAATCGGGCGGGAGTAAACGCCCGGGTGTTACCACTGCGAGGATCGGCCGGAGGACACGGTGGAGCTTGGGCTAAGCACCGCCGTGTTCTCGTAGCGGCGATTGGCGGCGGCGACCTCTCGCGTCCGGCCCTGGTTCAATCTATGGTCCGGAGCGAGAGGGAATGGGATGCCGTCGCCTCCTTCTGCGAAGCAGTCATGCTAGTGAAGGAGGTGGCGGAACGTGAGAGGGAGAGAACCTCACGTCCCAGCCGCCGCGGGAGACGCCCCGGGCGACGGGGGGCAACCAGTGGCCCCCGGCCACCGTAGGCGCGAGCCTGTGGACGGTGAGTAATGGGCTAGCTCACCGTCCGTCAGTCTTATGACAACAGGCCGTGTCGACGGCGCGTACGTGTTCCACGCGCGACTCAAGGAGATGTCAGCAAACCGGAAGGGGTCCGAGAGGGCCGATGCCTGCCAGGGCTGCGGGTTGTTCGAAAGAGATACCGCGGCCCTGGAACACAAGGGCGAAGAAGGAACATGGGTGGGTTTTAGTCAGTACAAGTCTGACACTCTCTCCCGCTCCGCCCAGAGCGGGAGAAGTCATTTGATGATTTCCCATCCGCAAAAAAAAAAAAAAAAAAAAGGGGGCAGACGACTCTTTGCGGAGAACCGTGGGTACATGGCGTCCGGCCCAGAGACACCTACCCACTACCCTGATAACCAGGCGCACACACCGGACGTGCTGGACATCATGATCCACAGAGGCCTGAGTTGTCAAACCGCCACCGACGTAGCGATTTCCCGAGCGCTCGGCCAGTTGGTTGACGAATACGAAACGAGTAACATCTCTTTATTGGTTATGATATAGTGTGGTTGTATTTTAGAATACAAAGTAATGGGTAAGTAATATATGATATAATTACAAAATCTCTAATATTTACAAGATATAACAACTGAATCTATAATTTTATTCGATATAATGTTCAGTTAATATAATAAACGATTGATATAATTTTAAAACAACTAATTTTTATAACCATAACATACATTGAAAATAAAATCGTTTGATATACCACTCAAAAGACCTAAAACCTATTTAGTCTAATATGGTAAAGCGCCTAGTAAAAAATACAGCAAGCATGCAGCAAGTATGCAACATGCAGCATGCAAGCAAACATGCAGCAGGCATGGTTTCTGTCACGGCTCCGGCGCTGCGGGGCTCTGGCAGACCCATGCGAGCTTATCGTCGCAGATGTGTTTCACGCTCACCACCGCGGCTTCGGCTTGCTGGCCGGCTTCGCCGCCCAGCCTCAGCCGCGGCGGCGTGTGTTAAAACCACCTGCTCCTCAGCTCGCGGGCCGCCTGACCCCTCCGCGCCTACGCGATTTTAAATAACACTCTAGGGGTAGGGCAGACAAGACTACGTGGAGTTGGATTTGCAGCGATTCGTTTCCGTCACGCCGCTCCTGCAGCACGCTCGCTTCACTCTCCCGCCTTAACCTTCTAACCTAATATAACCCATCCGAGTCGGATTGCTTTGAATCGGGGTGTTAACCATAAAGATATGGTATCAATATTATAAACTTTAAACGATAGGCTTAATGATTTGATTAAATAAACGTTATATCAAATAACGTTATACGAAATAAGTTTTAGAGTATATAAATGTTATATCTAAAGAAATGATATCAACAGTTGGTATAACTCACGTTTATTATATCTTGTGAACGTTATTAAAATGAAATTATACCAAATAACTTTATTAAAGTGTGGTGTCCATTCTTCAAAGTAAGCTTGCAGTAACTGATCTGGCGCCTTCTTCAGTTACGGAATGCCACAGACTGGGTACGGCTTCTGAAGGGCACTTTAGACCTATCCTGCTGCGGTTTGCCGACTCAGCAATTAGAGGCCTGATCTGGAAAACCAAGACCAAGCTGAAGGGATCTTCTTTTGTGTTGTCTGAATTCCTTACTCGTCAGCGGCAGACTGCTTTTACAAATGCTCGCAAGCTATTCGGCGTGACGAATGTATGGACCATGGACGGCAACATTAACATCAAGCTCCCTAATGGCAAACGTCGTCGGGTTTTCTGTGTCGAGGAAGTTATCGCGTTGGGAGCGGAGCATGGCAAGTCGCTGGAACAAGAGGTTCTACGGGACTCCAACCCTGACTCGGTTAATACTAGCCCGGCGCAGGCGCAGGCTCACACTCGGTCAAGGCGGATTATAAGGAAGAAGTAACTCGTTTGGTTTTTTTTACTCTGTAAGTGTTTTCTTTTTTGCTTGCTTAACATTCTTGAAGCTATTTTTCTGTTTGTTTTAAGCAATACGTCACAGTAACTTTCTCCGTGTACCGACGCTTCTTCCAATTCCAATTCCAATTTTATGGTAATGGCTCCATCGTTTTGTCGATGATTCTGCCAATGTCAAGGTTGAGGTAAACAAAGTGTATCTGTTGAGGTTGACCGGTTATACAGCCTTCAGTACAGTTTTTTAACTGGGTCTATGTGAGTGGGTACCATACCTAAAAAGACAACACAACACAATGAATACATTTGTTAGTAATATAGTAAATATAATTGTTAGTGATCACAGACAACACAAATTAATTTAATTAAAAGACGATCACAATGCACCAAAGTGATATAAATAACTGCGCATAAATCCACTATTATAGTTTAATATTATTTAATAAAATAAATTTTTGGAGCGTTTTAATTAGTGGGGAATCGACGAGTGTTAATAGGTATGGGATATTAATAGGTCTGGGAAAATTGGGAGGGAGTAAATCATATAGGGGGACTAAAAGATTAGGGCAAAAGAAAAATATATGTTCTAGAGTGCCCTCTTCTACACCACATTCGCAAAGTGAATGGTTCTGAATACGTAATTTAGCTAAAAACACTGGGGAGCAAACGTGTCCTAGTCTGAGGCGTATAATAATTGACGTGGTTAGTTTATCCAGTTTCTTATTTTTCACAAACCAGGGTTTAGCTGGAATGTTGGGTTGAATATTGCCATAATATTTTCCCTTAATTAACCTAGATCTTTGCCACAGTTCATCCCAAGATTTCATAAGACGAGGTTTGGCCAGACAACGGACGTCCCGAGCCGGTATGGTATCCAAAGACGTACAACCCATTTGAATGGACCGCTTAGCATAGAAATCAGCTGCCTCATTACCCAATATACCAGTATGTCCTGGAATCCATGCCAGGACAGTATCTAGGCCAGATTGATTGAGCCTATAGATAATTTCTTTAATTTCAAGAATAATTGCAGAGTTGTCTTTACTGTGAACTGGGATTTTCAATAAATCTTGGAGAGTGCTAAGGGAGTCTGTAAGAATCAAAGATTTTTCAAAATGTTGTTGGTTGGCATCAATGTATTTTACTGCCTCTAATATAGCTAGGGATTCTCCTGTGAAAACAGTACACTCAGGCGGGCTCTTAAAACTTAATACGACATTAAACTTAGGTATGAACACGGCTGAACCTACATGAGAGTCATCTATTTTGGACGCGTCTGCAAATATTAAGATCCAATTGGGCCATTTTTTCCCCATTTTTATAATTTTATTGAATAGCTTGTTGGGGTCAGGGCTCCGTTTGTGTATACCGAACTCTAGAATCACTTTGGATTGGTATATCAGTGAGTCATAGGATACTAGGAAAAGGGGATGATTATCGAGGGGCATAACTGTAGATGAAAGAGACTTGCTATTATTGTAACTGTTCACTATTAGAGGCGGAGATTTATTCCTCCAATAAGTTGAAGATTCAATAGAACGAGAGAGGGGACGAAGAATACTAAGAAGAGGGTGTGAAGGAAATTGGGATGCTACAGAAAAATATCTATCCGCTAGGAATTGTCTACGGAGATGAAGTGGAGGCTCTACACATTCAACCTGTAGTGCATTAATTGGAGATGATTTCATTGCACCAGTAATAATGCGTAAACATTTAGATTGTATCTTATCCAGTTTACTCAGAGCCAATTTACTGCAGGGTTCTAGTACAAAACATCCATAGTCAAAGTGACTACGAACGATGGCGTTATATAGCAGCCTTTGAGAGGTTGGATGAGAGCCCCAACGAACTCCTGACAAAGATCTCAATACATTGACGGCTTTCTCACTCTTACTATAAATGTATTGAAGGTGAAATAAACCTGTCATTTTGGAGTCTAAAAATACGCCCAAGAATTTAACCTTATCTTCAATACGAATCGTTTCTCCAGAAACAGAAATGTTAACTGGAGGAATGTTTCTTCTACGGGAGAATACTACGGCTTGACATTTAGGGATAGACAGATCCAGTCCATGATCCGAAAGCCAATCATTCAAATAACTAAGAGCAGAGTTTAATTTAAGAGCACCACTTGAAAAAGAAGAACATCTTATATACAAGGCAATATCATCAGCATATTGCAGGATATTACAGAAGGAGGTTACGGTCAAGTCAAGTGTAGCGGTGTATAAATTGTATAATATTGGGCTTAAAACAGAGCCTTGTGGGAGACCTCTCCAGACAACACGGGGAGGCAGAAGGTCGCCTTGAGAACGTACACAAATGGTACGGCACATAAAAAGTTTAAATATAAAATTTACCAGTCTCACGGGAATACTCAGCTCAATCATTTTTTGCCTGAGTAGCGGAAGCTGGACGTTATCATATGCCGACGATATGTCAAGGAAAACCCCAATAACGTGTTCGTTGCGGGAGAATGCAAGCCTTATTTGGGAAGTAAGAATGCTTAGACTGTCAATCGTACTCATACTACGTCTAAATCCAAATTGAGTATTGGAGAGTAAACCACGACTTTCGAGGATCCATTCCAGTCTGTTTTTTATGAGATGCTCTGTGATCTTTGCCAAAACCGACGACAAGGCAATAGGTCTATATGATGTTGACAGGTTTGGATCTTTCCCAGGCTTTAATATGGGTATTATAACTTGGGTTTTCCAGGGCTCAGGTATATTTGAGGATAAGAAAACTTCGTTAATAATACTTAAAAGATATAATTTTGAGGATTGACTAGCCTTACAAATAAATGAATAGGTGATGCCGTCTATGCCTGGAGAGGAGTCCTTCAGGTGATCTAAGGCACATGTAAGTTCAGCAAGCGAGAATTGATCGTTCATTCTATCAGGTGTAGGGGGGGAAATCAGAATAGGAGGAAAGCAATCAACATGAGGTACAGAAGGTGGGGCCAATCTATTAACAAAATCATCAAGCCAAATAGAGGGGTCATTTGAGGAAATGTTGTGATCACTGAATATTCTTCGGAAGCTATTAAGTTTGCGCCATACGACTGTCAAAGGGGTGCGAGGGAATAAAGATTCACAGAACCTTTGCCAACCTACGGCTTTCTTCTTGGCTAAGATTCTCTTAGCCTTGGCCCCAGTTTTCTTAAAATAAATATAATTTGCCATAGATAAGTCTGCTGCATATGAGTCTTCCGATTCGTTACGTAGACGCACCATCTTGGTACATTCTGAATCCCACCAAGGAGGAGAAGGGATGCGACCACGAGAAGAGTTCTTGTGTCAAATTGTCGATTCTTCCGTAGACATAGCTCGTTTCTACGGCGGTCATGCTAGGCCGGCAGGAGAGAGAATTCACTAGGGAAGGAGAGGAGAATGAAAGGTCTGGGACACTTTTATTTTGACCGGGAGGTACCCTGCGAGTCGGGGATCCATCGTTTAGTAGGCATAAGTTGTTGTCTTCCATTAAATCTATTAGAAAAGGGGCAGATGTGTCTATGAAATGTGACCCCCACATAGTGTGATGACAATTAAAGTCTCCTACGACTATGAGAGCGCCCTGTATGGAAGAAAGAATATTATTCAGCTCTAATATGGCTCTACTATTTGGATGGGGGATATAGCATGAAAGAAATGATATATTATATGCTTTCACTGCTACGACATGAATTTCATCGCTATGAGCAGGAATATTAATTTGGGAGAATGGAATGGATCTCGACACCAGCAAGGCACATCCCGCCCAGCCATCCGCTCTGTCGTCCCGAAGACAGGAAAATCCCGGAAACCTAAACACGGAACCCGGCACCAGCCAGGTCTCCGAGACGGCAAGGAGGACAGGTTTGTAGCGATTTATTAAATCAATAAGCTCATGCTTTTTTCTACGGATACTTCTACAGTTCCATTGTAGAAGAGTAGGGGGGGGCATTTTTATTAATTAGGGTTTGGAGAAATTGTTGTAGCAGGTTAACGACGTTGTTCGGTAAACTATCACTAAACTTGGAAATGATGTTAATAAGGGAGCAGGTAAGGAGCTCTATCAGGTTGTCATTCGGAGTAAGTAAAGGGGTAGTTTCTTCAAGAGGAGCAAGGAGTGCACAACCATTTGGTTGGGAATAAGCAGGAGAATTAGTAATATCTCTATGCGCATGAACATCATAGGATTTACCTAGTGGGCTTCTTGGACGGGGAGTACGGTAGATAGTCTTTCTGTAGGACTGAGAGTGGGGTTGAGCAGGGGAGTGTGGGGGGGGATTGCAAGGAATATGAGGACTGTTGGGACAATGGAATTTGCTGTGAAGGGGGGAGAGGAGAGGGAGCAGAGGCAGTGATGTCAGCATATAAACGCTTAGGATAGGGAAATCTGAGTGCAGCCTCAGAATAACTTATATTATCCTGAGACATAACAATTTTGATTGCTTTTTGCCGTGAATGCTCTGGGCATTTAGCATCAGTTGCTTTGTGAGTACCTCGGCACAGGATACAGGTCGAAAGATCATCAGTTATTGAACAGCTGTCGCCAGAGTGTTCTTGGCCACATCTGAAACACCGGGGCTTTGAACGGCATTGAGTGCGGATGTGTCCAAAGCGGCAGCAGTTCCTACATTGAATAGTAGGCAATTGATATGTAGTTACTGGGAGTGATGTCTCATAGCAAAAAACTCTCTCAGGGAGTGTTTGGCCAGTAAAGGTTAAGACTACTGCGGTGGATGGGATCCAGGTAACTGTATCCTCTCTTTTGGATTTGACATTTAATCTGCGGGCTCTGATAACTTCTCCACAGGTGGGAGGGGTTCTGATCCCTTCTATCAGTTCCTCAAAGGTCCAGTCGGTTGGAATATCACGGACAACTCCCATTCTAGACACATGAAACTTGGGAATGTCTGCAGCAAATTTGTAGGTCTCTAAGAAGACATGGGTTTTAAAGTCATTGGCAGCAGCTGCTGAAGTGAACTCCAGACAGGCCCTGTTTCTCCCCAGTGCTTTTATACTGCCATCTACTACATGCTGGATTTTATTTTGGTGGATAAGTTGCGCAAACTTTAAAATTCTTATTGATTGTCCAGCCGATAGATCTGGTTCCGATCGGGTAACATGCACAATAAAAGGACCTTTGGCACTTGGACTATACAATACTTTAGAGTCAGACTCGAAACCAGGCTTGGAGTATACTGCCTGATTGGAATCCGATGGTGGGTTAATTTTTTTAGCTACCGGACCAATCAATTCATCACCCTGTCGTTTGTTAATTTTCCTCTCAGAGCCTCCCGAGCCAGAAACCTGGCTTCGAGTCTGTAAGGAATCATGCACAGGGTTAGTCCCGCCCCCAAAAGGGGGTTCATCATCTCCCATTTCCCTCACCTTGAATGAGGGAAATGGGAAAATGATAAATAATCACTTACACTATGACACAGCAGGCAGAAAGACACAAACAACACAAAAATGCAAGTACTCAGTACAATAGACTCCAAAAATTCACAATAATTCACTCAACCACGTGTTTACATCAACACATAGACATCGAATCCCGACGCTTCTTATTATATTTTTGTTTTAAGTTTACTTTGTTTTTGACAAGTTTATTTTCGTTATGTCACTGTCATTTGTCATAGTCCTTTTTTTTGCGTTCGGAAACGCGACTTAGTTTTTCTTTTTTTCATGTTACTATTGTGAACAGTCAGCCGGCAGGTAATGCAATTTATACTTTAGTGAATTATTATTTCACATTTTTAATCTAGTAAGTATTTTATTAATTATATTTAAATTTATATTATATTATTAACTACATAATAATTATGTCTGACGATGACTCATTTTATTCTTGCCATAGTTCTTCCTCGTCTTTTTCTTCTCTTGACAATTCTATCCCCGTGAATAGTTTTCTAAGTAGTGAGTGCCAGCGATTTAATAACTGCTTTAACGTGTGTCATGTTAACGCTCAGGGTATTCCTCAGCACCATTCTGAGATGTTAGATTTGTTTTCTGACGTTACCGTACATGCCATATTAGTGTCCGAAACATGGCTCAAGCCCGAACTTCCCTCTACTTTTTACTCACTTCCAGGCTTTATCTTAATTCGAAACGATCGCACGGGGAAAAGAGCCGGCGGTGTTGCTATTTACTTGCGCAGTGACATTCCTCACAAAATTCTATCTTCTTCACAACCAATTTATAGTAGCAACCCAGAATACTTGATTCTGGAGATTATTGTCAAAGGGGTTAAGGCCGTTCTAGGAGTTGTCTACTGCCCACCTGCTATAGATTACTTCTACTGTCTAGAGTCTCTTTTTGAGTCTGTTTCCTCAGAATACAAGCATCACATAGTGTTGGGTGACTTTAACACCGACCTTTTGAAGGATAACTCTAGGTCACGTAGGTTGAGAGCGATCCTGGAGTCGTCGTGTCTGTCTCTCCTCGCGCTTAGTCCGACACATCATAACACTGACTCAAACGATTCCTGGCTCGATCTAATGCTTACTTCTTCTACAGATCTCGTTGCTAACCATGGGCAGGTCGCTGCTCCTGGGCTATCTAGGCACGATTTAATTTATCTCTCCTACAAAATTAGACCCCCTAAGCAGCGGCCTGCTATTGTTTTTATTCGGAATTTTGCGAGGATAGATAAGGAGAAGCTCAATGCAGATGCACAAGCCCTTGATTGGGACGATCTTGTTAATTCATCGACAGTGGACGAGAAAGTTGAGATTTTTAATAGGTCGGTTCTCCAGCTCATTGAAGCGCATGCACCATTGAAGGCCGTCCGTGTTAAGCGTCCTCCAGCTCCATGGATAACACCAGGAGTTAGAATGGCTATGAGGCGGCGTGATAAGGCTTTTAGAAGATATAGACGGGATCAGTGAGGAGAACTGGAACCTTTACAAAGTTGCTAGAAACCGCTGCAACCAGATGGTGAGGGCATCTAAACGCCGATACATTTGTGAAAATGTCCTCAATTCTTCACCGGCTGATATTTGGAAGTTTCTGAAATCGCTTGGCATAATGAAGCCCCCCTCTAGTATTTTACCTTCTTGTCTCTCCTTGAGTGTTCTAAATAAACATTTCTCATCGTCAGCTACTCTTTCAGTTGATGTTAAGAAGAAAACTATTCATGACATTACTTCCAAGCCAATGTTACCTTCTGACTCCTTCTCTTTCTGCCCTGTGACTGACCTTGAGATCTTAAAATCTTTTGCGTCAATTAAGTCTAAGGCTGTAGGCTGTGATGGGATCAGCAGAACAATGTTATCTTTTATGTTTGATAACTTAGTACCTATTGTTACTCACATCATCAATTTTTCTTTGTATACTGGTGTATTTCCATCGTTGTGGCGTAAGGCTTTTATTATCCCTCTTCCAAAAATTCCCAGTCCCAGTTTGCCAAACCAATACAGACCGATCTCCATCCTCCCTTTCCTTTCTAAGATCCTTGAAGCAGCTGCTCATAGACAAATAGCTTCTTACGTCCCTAAGAATAGTATATTGTCCAAATTCCAATGTGGTTTTCGGCCTGGCCACAGTACAGCTTCAGCCTTGCTTAAAGTTACAGAAGATATTAGGAATGGCTTGGAGAACTCCAGGGTTACGGTTTTAATTGACTTTTCCAACGCTTTTAACACCGTTGACCACGATATTCTCCTAGCCTTACTGTCTCAAATTGGAGTGTCTTCGTTGTCACGTGATTGGTTTTCTTCATATCTTCGTGGTCGCCAGCAGGCGGTTCGGGCTGGTCAGGATTATTCCGACTGGTGTAACCTGGTAACTGGTGTTCCACAAGGCGGTATACTCTCTCCTCTCTTATTTTCGCTATTTATAAACTCCATCACTTCTATCCTCAAGTGCTCTTACCATCTGTACGCTGATGACCTGCAACTTTACGCTCAATCTGACGTTGCCAATCTTGGCAATTGTATCTTATTATTGAATGCTGATCAAGTCAAGTCAAAGCATTTATTTCAATTAGACCATTACACGCACTTTTGAAAGTCAACAAAAACAAAATAAAACGCGAAGCTACAGTCCCAGTCACAAGGCATAATAACTTGTGAAAGTACTGTAGTTGCCCATTCCGTAGCGTAGATCTCTATGGAGAAGAACGGGCAAGAAACTCCATGGACACTCTTTTAAATCAAAATATGTTACAAAATCTTGGTTACATCATTCATGTTAAGAGTTAAAAATATGTGAGAACAATGTAGAAATACGGGCAAGTTAAGAGCGTCCAGAGTAAAAGATTAAATCAGTAATTAAAAAAATAAAGTAATTAAAATAAACCGTGGCAGCTAAGAGATGACCAGTCACAACTGACAGCGCCCGTTCACGAACATGACGCATGTATCAGCCATCATTCAACTCAACCATTTTGAAGGGAACTAAACGACCCGACACACCCGCCACCATCAGCGTGACATTTAAGTGAGCATGACATTCACGTTGAGTGAATGGGTAATATAATGGGACGCAAAATCACCAGGGTAATTTCGCGTCAGTGAAAGATTTAGGTACTCATTAAATGGTGGCTTTACAGTACATGGTACTCACACATGTGCTATGCAATTATATAATACTTAGAGATTTAATCTATACAATGCAAATATATTTTTACAATCTTCTGCAGCTTTCACAATAACTTCACTTTCTAATTCTGATGATTCCGATTGCCCCTATGGTTGTGGAGCAGGACCAGCATTGAGCCAAGCATTTTTATCATCAATATAATCCCCCAACTTATAATATGCTTGCCTACATAGTGTGCGTTTTATGCAAGATTTAAATTTCGTTTCATTCAGTTGTAGAATGTGGGGAGGTATTTTATTGTAACATTTTAAACAGTACAGATCTACGAACTATCGGTGAATGGTCTGGCAAATTTGGGGTTGCTGTCAACGTTGGGAAATGCCAGGCCATCCTCATTGGTAGTTCGTACTAACTGAAAAATTTGGACACTAGCCAGCTAATGCCACTTATGTTTGACAATTCTGTGATACCTCTCTCACCACACGTAAAAGACTTGGGCCTGTACATTGACGATACTTTCAGTTGGAATAAGCAGGTAGCTCAGATTAGCCAGAAGGTCACTTACTCACTGCGGTCTCTCTATAGATTCAAACATTTTCTCCCATCGAGCACTAAAATAACTTTAGTCCAGTCACTTGTACTTCCCATTATCGACTATGCTGATGTTTGTTATTCTGATGTATCTCAAGAACTTCTGAACAAATTGGATCGTCTTTTCAACAATTGCATTCGCTTCATCTTTGGCCTTCGTAAATACGATCATATCTCTTCATACCGTACTCGGCTTAAGTGGCTGCCTATCCGACGTAAGAGGTCCCTCAGATCTCTCTGCATGCTCTTCACCATTATGTACGATCCACGTGCTCCTGATTACCTAAAAAAATATTTCAAAGTGTTGGGCAGTTCTCACAGTCACAGTCTGACTAAATTGCTCGCAACCTAGTCTGTCAGTCTTAGTAATTATTGTAAGGTTTTTCATTTTAGGGATTATATGTATGTATTATAATATATATTAGTTTATTTGATCAGTATTAGTATGTACCTATTTATGTATATCAGTTTATTTTAGCTAAATGGTATTTTTCTTATTTAATCTTTTTTTTTTTGTGCTCTACCACATTGCTGTCCTATTTGACCCAAAGGTTGACTGGTAGAGAATGCCTTGTGGCATTAAGTCCGCGTATGTACCGCCAATGTATGTGAAGTTTAAATAAATAAATAAATATTATAAAGGGTGTAAAACACCTCTTAACGAAGCCGAAAGGCACTGGTTCTCCCTATCATTGCGATCACTTTTTTGTTCTACACCATACCTGGGAACCTTCTAGTTACGGAGATATTAGGGGTCAAAGTTCCAACTTTTTGACAAGTATTTTTTTAAATACAAGTTTTTAATGTAAGATTTACTTTAAACATCTCCACGACCCCCGTACTATTCAATCCGTCCATCAGCACAATGTTTTGAGTGCGTTACATTGAGTTCTACCACAAAACATGATTTTACACCCCCTAAAAAAAATTCGTTTCCCAGCAATAATTTTTGCGTAAAGTTACTTAGTTTCATGTACAGAATGCTTGGTTGACGGCTTCGTGATGAGGTGATTTACACGGTGTATGAGACGCACCCCAAAGTATCAGTGCAGTCTTTAGATTTAAGTAAGAATTTTCAGCCTCTTTATTCCATACAATGCATTTAGTCTTCTTGCCTCCCTTAGTTAGCTCATGTAGTGGAGCTGCGACAATGGCAAAATTTTCTACAAACCGTCTGTACCAACTCGCTAGACCAAATCGTTTGAGCTCCGTGTAAGTTGTAGGCCTGGGGTAGTCGAGAATAGCTCTTACTTTATCCCGGATAAAGTAAGAGCTATTCTCGACTACCCCTTTTTTTTAGGGGGTGTAAACATGATTTTACACCCCCTAAAAAAAATTCGTTTCCCAGCAATAATTTTTGCGTAAAGTTACTTAGTTTCATGTACAGAATGCTTGGTTGACGGCTTCGTGATGAGGTGATTTACACGGTGTATGAGACGCACCCCAAAGTATCAGTGCAGTCTTTAGATTTAAGTAAGAATTTTCAGCCTCTTTATTCCATACAATGCATTTAGTCTTCTTGCCTCCCTTAGTTAGCTCATGTAGTGGAGCTGCGACAATGGCAAAATTTTCTACAAACCGTCTGTACCAACTCGCTAGACCAAATCGTTTGAGCTCCGTGTAAGTTGTAGGCCTGGGGTAGTCGAGAATAGCTCTTACTTTATCCGGGTCTGTACGTAATCCTTCCTTGTCTACAATGTAGCCCAGGTATTTCAAAGATGATCTCGCAAATACGCATTTCTCCAGATTGATTGTTAATCCTGCTTCCTTAAGCTAGTTTTTTACATGTGACAGTGATGATAAATGGCCGTCAAAGTTGTCGTCGCATATGACAATGTCATCCAAATAAGTGAACACTCTACTTTCAAATTCAGGCGTGAACAAGCGATCCATCAAACGTTGTTGTGTTTGGGATGCATTACTTAACCCAAATGGCATAACTTTGAACTGATAAAGTCCTCTTCCAGCGAGTCCGAATGCAGTCTTTTCCTTGCTTGTTTCCTCTAGTGGTATCTGCCAGAAGGCTGATCGTAGATCAATAGTTGATAGGAACCGAGCATTCTTTAGACTATCTAAGATGGTGGTAACCCTAGGCAAAGGATAAGAGTCTTTTACTGTAACCTTATTTAACTGACGCCTGTCGAGGCACAATCGATTCTTACCTGATGGTTTCTTGACCAGCAATACCGGAGAGCGCCATGAACTGAAGGAGGGTTCTATGACGTCATTGTCCAGCATATTCTAGATTTCCTTCTCAAGTTCTGCCATAATTGGAGGAGCTAAGGGATACTGTCTATGTTTGACGGGCAAGCTGTCTCCGGTGTCTATGCTGGATCAACGATGTCCTTCCTAAACCTTTACCAATCTCTGCTGCCATTTCTTCCAACAATTTGTCCAGGCGCTCTTTCTGTTGGCCAGAAAGCTCATCCCTCGAAATCACTGGTCGTGACACGTTAAATTCTATAATGTCAACAATTGATTTCCCTTCCCCTATGGCTAAATTAAATGTCTCAAAAAAATTCATACCTAAAATGATATCATGTTTTAAACAGTTGATGTAAAAATCTACCACGTTGTATTTTCCCGTAAACTCAATGGGTAAATGTACAATGGAATCCATCGTATGGTGGGTGCCATCAGCCGTTGAGATAATTTCTTTGTCGACTTTATATTCTGAAAACCCCAATTTTACAATTTTCATTGCAAATCTCTGCGAAATTACTGAGACAGTTGCTCCTGAATCCAATAATCCCACAAACGGCTGATTTAAGATTTTTATTTCCGCATAGTACCGATTGTCTTGACTATGCTTATTAATATTACCGATTTTCCCTGTTTTGAAAAAACTCGAAACTGTATGTAGCCATTGCTGCCAGTCATCCGAGTTAGAATGACTTAGTTTTTACATTTGTTAGTCGTTTTCCCGAAGCGTCCACATCTGTAGCAGAAGATTCTTTGTTTTGGCAATTTACAATCCTTAAAACGATGTCCTGGAGCCCTACAGTTCCAGCATTTTGTTAAGGGTACTCCCTTATCATCAATGGCTGAAAACTCAGACGTGTTTTCATTTCGTGACTTCGTTGAAGTACTTCCCTTAAATGCCAAATCTCTTTCCAGAGAATGTTCACTTTGAATAGGTTCCTTGAAGTTATCACAGCTTAACTTGGTGCGTTCAACAATCCTTAGAACTGCTGTTAATTCACTCACTGAGTCGAAAGTGTCTCGGCATATGGCCTTCTGAAAATAGGGTTGTAAATTCCTTCTAAGTATCATCAATTTTTGTGTTTCAGGAATAGGATTGGGTAGCCGGTTAAACATATTTTGCATGATGGCTATATAAATCAAAATGCTTTTCTGGTTGCTTTGGGTTCTCCGTTTGATCTCCTCCAATAGCTCCTCTTGGTAATACGGTTGCTGAAATGTGTCCAACAGAAGTCTCACCAATTGAGTCCAATTTGTTGCTGCACCTTTATTGGCCCTAAACCATATTAACGCTTCTTCTTCGAAGAAGTCTATGGCATATCGGAATAAGTCTTCATCTGCCGCATTCCGCGCCTCTTTAAGTTCTTCAATTCTTTCCAAGAATGCGTTCACACTTACGGTGCTTTTGTTGGTATGTCAGTGTTAGTAACTGGAGACTGCGATGCGAGATGCTGGTTGAATTCCGTGACACCATCCATTGCTACGGAGGTTTTCCCTGAGTTTCGGCACTTTTCTAATTGCTCCAATATCCGCATAGCCTGTTCGCCCAGAGTCTTCTGTAAGACGTCTTTGTCATGTTCGGAAATTACCTCCTCTTCCTCCTCTTCTTCTTGGTCAACTTGCCTTAGTGACGTTATGGTGTCCTGGATGTTCTTTAGCAATGTCAAATGTTTCTCAATTTCACTAGACTCTGAAGGAATAATAAGCTTAGCACGGTTGGACAAGTGTGTCAAACGAGAGTGTATGCGTCTAAAAAACGAACGTTCGGGATTGTGCGATATTTCTGAAATAAGTGTAATTATTGCAGACAATTTCTTCTCACAAATCAATATTTCATTATTCGGGTTATCAATGCAAGTCTAGGAACCTTAAAAGAAATAGTTGACTCGCCCGACTGCTCTCGAACTAAAATTTCCCGCAAAAATTTCCGCATAGTCGCCACGGTCCCACAATCTGAAATCCCCCGACAAGCCAATTCAAATACAAGCTCATCCTTATGCAATGCATTGACATCCATGATACAAAGTTGTAAAATTTCAATACACTAAAACAAATTAAAAATAACACAAAAACAAATTTTTGCAAGTTGCAGATATCACAGACACAACGTGTCGAAGTTAAAAGGTATGATAATAACAACATTTACAACGCAACACTTATCCAGGACATATGTTTAAATAAGTACCTACACTGAAATAACTGTAATGCACCTTGTTTATCTTTCATTCAGTTATCCCGTGGTCGCCAATGTAATGACAGGGGTTCCAAGTAAACTGAACGGAATGAATGAAAACAGGCAGCATAAAATGAATGGATTTACTAAATTGATTTCTAAACAAACAAAAAACAAAACAAACAAATAATAAAAAAAATATAAAAGAAAACAAAAGCAATGAAAGACTATTCACAAAAATAAAAACTCTTAGTTGGATTCGAACTCGAGGTCGCAAGATTTCGATCCGGCGCGCTATGCCACACAACCGGCTGATCGGTTAGGTACCGTGGCGAATATGTTGATGTTTATTTGGCTAGGAGAATTAATGTTGTGCTGCTTTATTCATGCGGACTTTATTCCTATGTCGTAACTCAACTATAAGGGGCGTTCCCGCAAGCTGAGGACAAAATGAGAACAGTCAGCCTTGCGAAACTTCTCCGATAATCTGACCTACACTTCGTTAAATAGACGCAAACACTTACCCCGTTTCTTCCGTTACTCGCACACAAATTCCAATCAATGTAGCACCAACACAAGGTCTGTATGTTCTATAATAATAATTTCCAAATGATGGGGCTCTAATATACAGAATTATGCAATTTTAATACGGAGCAACCGTTAATTTCTGTCTGTCTTCGACTGACATTTCCTCCGGTCTCCCAATTTTACTGCCACCATCATTTTTCATTTGCTTAGAAATTATCAATCTAAACTATTGTGGCGAGCCTAGTAACGCCATCTAGTGTTTAATTTGAGAACTAAAATATCGATCATTACAGTGGTACAATCAATAGCGATGGGCGATATTGTACCAAGAAAAAACCATCGCCTTAGTGTATTCGACAGAGAAAATGGGCAATAGTTATTTGTGCAACAAGAGAGCAAAGTCGTTTTTTGCTGCGAGTGCTGATTTACATTGAATTGAATCACGAGCGTAGCGAGTGATTCTAAAGCTGAATCCTGAGCGTGGCGAGGGATTCAAAGGCACGAGATGCAAAAAACTTTGCTCTCGTGTAACACACATAACTTTTCACTTCAGCAGCGAGAACACTTTAGGAGATAAAATAATAAACAGGAATGGACTTAAAGTAGCTTTCAACATTGAGGAAATACTCCACATTATAGATGATCGCCTCGTCTGTGATAAATCTAAAAAATAAGATAGCAACACCGTCTACGAAAAACTGCTTGCACCCTTTGTAAGCCTTTGTAAGTCTCCAATCGTTGAAGACATGGTATGCTTTCACATATTTCTTGCGTGACTTCTCAGGTAGGAAACTTAATTCTGCATTAATAACTTGTTGTTTTAACTCTTCCGGTGTTAAAATACTGTTCTCGTCGCTAGTTTCACTCATATTTTACGATTATTTTAGTATTTTTTAACTTATTGAACTCTAGCCACGAAATTTTATTCCCACTGTATTATTTAAATTAAGGCGTGTTCGGAAATAGCACCCATGATATTTTATTATTCAACATATATTACGTAACATTATTGAAACTAGAAATAAATATTTACAGGTTAAATATCAGTTTTATTTGCAGTAAATACTTATTTTCGTTTAAATACAACAATAAGTTAAAAATTCAATAAATTACATTAAAAGACATTTTTGCAAAATCTCTTTAGTTAGTACGAAATTCCGAACGTGTTCAAATTCAAAAACGGAACTTCGAAAGGGCTGGTCTTTGTCTCTCTCTCTTTCTAATGGGCGGGAAAGAGATAGAGTGTGAATGTTTCGAATTGTACGATTAACCCAAGGCTGAATAAGATATTCGGGGCTTTCTGAAAAAAATAATTAAAAAGTTACTTTGTCTCACTCAGTGAGCAAAATCGCATTTTGCTCACTGATTTCAGGCAGCAAGACCTGCATGTTTGAGCTATTGAAGTGAAAAAGTTTTTAGTAGATACGGGTGCCAACGTATCTGTCATACCAGTGTCACGTAAACAAAAGTTATATGGTGAGTGTGAGAGCTATAAACTATTCGCGGCAAATAACAGTGAAATTAAAACTTACGGAACTAAAACCTGCAATTTAAATTTGGGACTCCGCCGACCGTATCGTTGGACTTTCATTATCGCGGACGTCAATCAAGCAATATTAGGTGCAGATTTCCTAGAGCATCATAACTTGTTGGTAGATTTAAATGAACGTAAGCTAATAGATAAGGTGACTAACTTATTAACGTTTGGCAGAATTGTATCTAGTAATGAACCTTCTGTAAACACAGTGGATAGTAACCATCCATTTCTTGAGTTATTATCACAATTTCCAGACATCACCAAGCCAGTATCTTTCGCAAATCTAGATCGGGAGTCAACAAACGATGTGTATCACCACATCGAGACAACGGGCAAGCCGGTTCACGCACGAGCGAGGGCCCTGCCACCGGATAGATATCATAAGGTAAAAAAATAATTTAGTTTAATGCAAGAAATGGGGATATGTAGACCGTCAAAAAGCGAGTGGGCCAGTCCGTTACATATTGTAAAAAAGAAGGATGGAAACATTAGGCCGGTAGGAGATTACCGGCGTCTGAATGCGATAACCAAACCAGACCGCTATCCCGTGCCCCGACTTCACATATATACTAGCAGGTAAGAAAGTATTTAGCAAAATAGATAATAACAGAGCGTACCATTTCGTAAAAATTGCACCGGAAGACGTAGAAAAAACTGCAGTGATTCCGCCATTTGGATTATTTGAATTCACCCGTATGAATTTCGGGCTAAGAAATGCAAGTCAAACATTACAAAGATACATGAACAATGACGTACTAAAAAATTTAGATTTCCTCTTTAACTTTATAGATGACGTAATCATAGCAAGTGATAATATGGAACAACATAAAATTCATGTAGAACAGGTATTTCAACGATTCAGGAAATATGGTATCACGATTAACTTGTCCAAATGTTATTTCGGAAAATCAGAAATAGAGTTTTTAGGTTATAAGGTTTCAACGGAAGGAATTCAACCGTTAGAACATAAAATAAAAGCCATAGCAGAATACCCTAGACCGACATCAATAGAACAGCTTAGGAAGTTTCTAGGAATGATCAATTTTTACAGGACAAATATTCCAAAGGCAACAACGTCAAGTAAAATTAAATGAATTATTAAAGGGTGCAAAAAAGAATGACAAAACAAAAATCATTTATTTATTTATGTACACACATAACACTTAACAGGACAATACATTAAGATACAAGAGCACAAAGGTACTGCTTATTTCAAAAGAAATTTCTTCCAGCAGACCTGCGAGAGGAAAGTTGGATAAGAAATGTAGACACAGTGTGTAGAAAAGATAGAACAGGAAAAAATTAAATTAGAGCTTAAAACAAACTTAAAACCTATATAAAATAAACATACATACAAATAAATACACATATAAAAATTAAAAGTAGACGTAAAAACCTATAATAACCTACTATAATAACCATATAATACCTATAATATATATCAGAATATTACAGTATAGAGAAAAGGTAATGTTCTTTGACTTGCTTTTTGAAGAGAAATAAAGTTTTAGATTCTCGAATGTTAGGCGGAAGTGAGTTCCATAGACGTACTGCATGAACGGAGAAGGAGTAGGAATAGAATTCAGTTTTATGAGATGGGAAATTAAGATGATGCCTGAGGTGGGATCTACACAGAGCATCAAGAGGACGGGTAAAAGAAAAACGGTCGCGTAGGTAGCTGGGATATGCAGGATTATAAAGAATATTGTATAGGAGACATAATATCCGAGTGTTCCTGCGAAGAGGGATAGGGAGCCACTTGAGATCCTTGCGTAAGTGAGAAACATGGTCATATTTCCTAAGACCAAACACAAAACGAATACAAAGATTTTGCAAGCGCTCAAGCTTATTCAACAGCTCCTCAGTGGCATCCAAATAGCAGGCATCAGCGTAATCAATGATCGGCTGAATCAGGGTTTGAGCCAAGTAAATCATATGGACAGACGAAACAAACCAGGCATTCGAGCAATGCAAAAGTAATTTAAAGAACGCAGTTATGTTATCACATCCGGTACCGGATGTGCCTCTAGCATTAATGACGGATGCATCAGACACATGTGCAGGCGGTGTGTTACAACAATGGGTAAAAAATTCGTGGTTGCCATTGAGATATTTTTCAAAAAAAATTACTCCCGCGCAAAAGAAGTATTCCACCTATGATAGAGAATTAACGGCAATCTTCATGGCCATAAAACATTTCCGATATATTTTTGAAGGCAGGGAATTGATAATTTATACTGACCACAAACCGTTAACATACGCTATGCATAAAGTAGAGAGTAATTCCGAAACGGCAAGACGTACAAGGCAGTTATTCATAAGTGAATTCACAACGGATATAAGGTACTTACATAAAAGGCGACGCCAACAAAATCGCTGACACAATGTCTAGAATTGAAACGATACAATGCCCCAAGTCAATTGAATACTCAGAACTAGCGATAGCACAGGAATGCGATACAGAGCTGACGCAATTGTTGAGTGTAAGGAATGACAATATTATTCTAAAAAAAATATTTATTCCAAACCGCAAACAGGCTATATACTGTGAGAACTCAAGTAGTGTATGCAGACCATATATACCAGAAAGTTATAGAAAGGAAATTTTCAAATCAGTACATGAGAGAATAGCAATCCGGGTGTTAGAGCAACTCGCAAATCAATAGCACAACGTTATTTCTGGCCCGGGTTAAATCGTGATGTAGGGCAATGGGCAAAAACCTGTATTCAATGTCAAAAGGCAAAAATAGGGAGACACACCGTATTACTATCAGAACTACAACCATTCACAGAAGCAACGCGCTTTTCACACGTTCATATAGACATTGTAGGACCGTTACCAATAACAAAAGAAGGGTACAGATACTTAATAACAATGATAGATAGATTTACACTATGGCAAGACGCCATCCCTGTCAGCGATATTACTGCAGAAACGATTGCAAAAGTATTTTATGATAATTGGATAACACGTTTTGGAGCTCCCGAGAGATTAACTAGCGATCAGGGTCGTCAATTTGAAAGCAATTTATTTAAAAAACTCTTGAAAACTTTAGGTGTACAAAGAAGTCGAAGTAGTCCATATCGACCACAAAGTAATGGTATAGTAGAGCGTTGGCATAGGAGTATGAAACAGGCATAAACAGCACGCCTCACGGAGAACACAAGTTGGTACGACGAACTGCCTACAGTTTTATTGGGGTTACGTAGTGTGGGCAGAAGCGATAATGGCGTGAGTCCCGCTGAATAAACTTACGGACAAACAATCAGATTACCAGGCGATTTCTATGACACCACTGATAATCGTGTGACAGGGGATTATGCGTATATAGACAATTTAAAAAAAAATATCAAAAATATAAAACCAGTTTGTCAACAAATACGGGACTCGCGAAAATTATTTGTGCATAGCGAACTAGACAAATGCAATCATATATTCATTAGAAACGATGCAGTTCGCCGACCTTTAACACCACCGTATGATGGACCCTACCGTGTCATTGAGAGAAAAGGGAAGGTATTTAAGATACAGTTGCCAAATAGAACTGTTAATATATTCATTGACAGGTTAAAACCAGCGTTTATAATAAACAACCAGTCCGAGGTTACAGAAACTAGTGTATGCGAGCCAAACGATAATAAGAAGTTCCCAATAACAACCACGGTTAGTAATAAAAGCATCATTAGTGAAGATCAAAATGTAAAAGGCAATGACAAGAAAAAAACTAGAAGCGGTCGTACCATCAAATTACCAGTGCGATTTAATTGTTAAAAATAAGTATGCCAGTTAGTACACCGTGAGAAACATCGTTACTAGGAAGTATTTTGATTGTAACAATATCAACCTTCCTACACTCGCACGATTTTTTTTTTAATTTGTATAAGGGATATGAACGTTGTTTCGGGAGGTTCCTGCACCGAATCGGGCGGGAGGAAACGCCCGGGTGTTACCACTGCGAGGAACGGTCGGAGGACACGGTGGAGCACACCGTGGAGCTCTGCCCCGCTTGGGCTGAGCACCGCCGTGTCCTCGTAGCGGCCATTGGCGGCGGCGACCTCTCGCGTCCGGCCCTGGTTCAATCCATGGTCAGGAGCGAGAGGGAATGGGATGCCGTCGCCTCCTTCTGCGAAGCAGTCATGCTAGCGAAGAGGTGGCGGAACGTGAGAGGGAGAGAACCTCACGTCCCAGCCGCCGCGGGAGACGCCCCGGGCGTCCAGGGCAACCAGTGGCCCCCGGCCACCGTAGGCGCGAGCCTGTGGACGGTGAGTAATGGGCTAGCTCACCGTCCGTCCTTCTCATGACGACAGGCCGTGTCGACGGCGCGTACGTGTTCCACGCGCGCCTCAAGGAGATGTCAGCAAACCGGAAGGGGCCCGAGAGGGCCGATGCCTGCCAGGGCTGCGGGTTGTTCGAAAGGGATACCGCGGCCCTGGAACACAAAGGGCGAAGAAGGAACATGGGTGGGTTTTAGTCAGTACAAGTCTGACAGTCCCTCCCGCTCCGCCCAGAGCGGGAGAAGTCATTTGATGATTTCCCATCCGCAAAAAAAAAGAGTGTTGTTTTGTTTGTATTTTGTTTTGTGTATGTATGTAATCTATTAATGGCGTTGTCATAAGGAATACTGTGGACCCCAAGGGGCGATTATTTTTCATAGCAGAGTAGATCCTTATGGCAACTACCTTTAACATATTTTATTTTTTTGTATAGAAACAATTTCAAGTCGGCCCCTTGAAAAACAGGGGTACGCAAACAATGTAGTATAAGTAAGTGGAAACCTCAGTCAGCATTATAGATAGCAAGTATAGGTACGACAATGTATTACCGGAATACGCTGACAATGCGTTCAATAGAAATTAAGTACATAGGTATTGCAATAGAATGGACCAACATACTTTGTCAATTTGTACAAATAAGTAAAATTTACAGAAATAAGAATGCAAGTAATGCAAAATGCACTGTTCAATAGGTTACATGTAGTTGTACAAGTAAAATAAAGTTAATAAGAACACAAGCCCAGTATTGACAAGTACACATTTTGAAATAATCACCATCAAAATGGGAAAAACATTCAGCAAGGAAGAAGTGATAATTGCCCAAAACGGCGCAGTGGAAGCCCAAGTGTATAAACAAAACATGACAATAACACTTATGGGTGTTTTCGTGGTAATTATAATATTTTTTGGGGCCGTCATCTACTGTCGTAATCGCATCAAAAATTGGATAAACAAAATGATGACGACAAATTTTAATACTTGGAACATGCAGGCAGCACAACGCACGCAGCCACAGCAAGCAAGTTATGTGTAACCCGATTCCCGACAGTTATTCATGGAACAGTGTAATAGAATTCCATGACTCATGATAAGGCAGTGAACAGTGCAACTTAGTAAATAATATTGTGATTTATTAAATGATAAGGTGACCAAATGGTACAATTATTTCAGAAGGACATTTTAGAGTTAAGATTTTTAAACCTAAAAATGTTTGTAAAATCTGGGGGGAGTAATGTAGGGACAATGTAAGTACGAATGTTATGCGTCAGCGTTTTGTTGTATGAAAGAGAAGCGTGAATGGGCGATCGCCAGTTACTGCGCACTGGCCGGTCCGCGTGTTTGTGTTCAACTTGGGATAATTACGGAAATAAAATAACCATTACAGTGATCAAAACCTTGTATTATAAACGAAAACAGCAAAATTAAAAAAAAAAAATGGGGGGAGGGGGGTGCAGCCACCCCCCATTGCGTTGCCCATGTTGACAAGTGACAAGATTTCTTCGAATCGACCAGACCTGTGGAAGTTATTAATGTCCCTTCAACTAGAAAAGAGGTGATTACCATCAAACGGCTGAGTAGATTTTTTCGAAACATGGCTAAGAACACTTTCGATTAAAACACCTTTCAAACGATACCAATTTTATCAAAATCGGTTCATCCGTTTAGGAGCTACGATGCCACAGACAGACACACAGATACACAGATACACAGATACACAGACACACAGATACACACGTCAAACTTATAACACCCCTCTTTTTTGGTCGGGGGTTAAAAATATAACTCGTGTCGTGGTAACTCCCGTGTCGAATCCCGTAGGTGTAAAAGAGAGCACCTACATCTCTTATAATATCTGCGGTGTACCATTCGGGATAAACATATCGAGAATTTCCACTTTTAGGCTTTTTCCTGGGTACGCATCTATCTAAAATATCACTCAGTTTATCATAAAAAATATTCAACATATCCTCCAAATCATGCATGTCGTAAATCATACTCCAATCAGTGGAAGTCAGTATAGAGTATAACAACTCGTAGTCGGCTCGATAGAAGTTCCACTGCGGCCTAACACTACGCCCTGCGGGACTGCCGCTGGCAGCATTATAGGCACCCCTAAACGAACTATTAGCACGACCAAAGAAGAAAGGCCCACAAAACATAAAACTGACGACAGAGCAGCTGGCAGCATTCCAGGAATGTAAATCTGGCCTGGCTCAAGCAGCTCTCTTAGCCCATCTAGACGTTAACGCGGAATTGGCTATTCACTCGGACGCCTCGGACAAGGCTATCGGGGCGGTGCTGCAGCAACGACAAGGTGACGTATGGCAACCACTAGCATACTTCTCAAAGAAGCTGAGCTCCCCACAAACGAAATACAGTCCGTATGATCGGAAGCTCCTAGCCATTTATAAAGCCATTCGCTATTTCAGACACATGGTAGAAGCACGAATATTCACAATGTTCACTGACCACAAGCCACTAACGTTTGCTTACAGTACAAGAAGAGACAACTGTACCCCACGACAGTTCAGGTATTTAGACTACGTCAGTCAATTTATTGTGGACATCAAGTACACTCCAGGGAAGGACAATATCATGGCGGACTCATTGTCGCGTGTCGAAGAGCTGTCATTAAATAACATGGATTACCAGGCTCTTGCTCAAGACCAGTGTTCAAGGCGATAAGGTGCACTTTTGTTTGAGGCTTAGAATAATAACGCATAGAAGCCGCGTCTAGTATAAAACACGAGCGATATCGCGTGTCAAATTCATTTTCTTTGTGTGCGTGAGCCGAATGTGTCTACGTTCCTCAAACGCACACAAATAAAACTTTCAGTGATACCATTACCATGCCGTTACCTACAAAAAATGGGAAAACGCACCGCTATGTTGCTTGATCAAATCAAAACAAGTATTTTATGTTATCAGGATCTGGATAAAATGTAGATGATTTTTCATCTAATATGACATATTTTTAAGGAAGGTACAGAATCAGCACCAGTACCCTATTTATAAAGACTAATATAAAATACCTGATG
Organism: Cerastis leucographa; assembly: GCA_963082945.1. Lineage (NCBI taxonomy): Eukaryota > Metazoa > Arthropoda > Insecta > Lepidoptera > Noctuidae > Cerastis > Cerastis leucographa. Next base: position 53,412 of record CAUJBK010000002.1, read on the forward strand.
CCAAGTTAATTTATCAAAACTGGCATAATATTTTAACGTATGCAGTAGGTAGTAGGTACATCAAAAACATTTTGTTTTCCTAAACAAAAATAAGAACAAAATTGTAATCAATATGGGTATTTTTTCCTCACAAATAGCAACACTGTATTGTGATAAGTTAGGTTATTGAAATTTTTGTTTGATGATCGATTTACGTAAAAATAATGTATAAAATAATTTGAAATATAATTTGATCACATTTTTTTATGTTTTCCTGAAGTTCTACGACATCCCTTCACGCCAGAAACTGTCATTTTCAATTATTTTAATTGTTTTCTCGTGAGTTGTGTTCGACGGAGCGTGACCTTGAGTACTGACGGCTCGCTGAGAGAAGTTTGCCAATAATGGCAAAGTTTTTGTTGCCTCACTTTTTGCACGCGTACTAGGTTTCTATGCGTTATTATTCTAAGGTTTGAGGATTGTTTTCAGAATGAAAAGACGTGTCGTTGGGTTAACAGCTGATTTAATACTGATGTTCTACAAATGTGTGACGTTAAACAAAGTGGACTGTATTCGATATTATATGTGTGTGTAACACATTAAACGATGTGTTGCGTTGGTGTTGGTACCGCTTTGGACATACCGCCCACCAAGAACGCAGTTCTATAACATAGGTTACTCAAATATAACTCTAATAGCTATTCAAATCCAAACACCAACCAACGTAACATATAGTAAGTTAATAATAAAGTGACATAGCCAAACAAATGTAATTAACAAAGTTTTTTTTTTAATCTTTATTGGAAGAGTTTTTTCGCTATTGCGAATATGTCACTCTGTAGGTAAACATAAAATACTATATAATCTTAAAAAAAAACTAAATACAATTGTTTAATTGGGTCTGTTCTTCAGGGCGAACTTAACCATATTTATTATAGGTATTATTTTATATGATAATGGGTTATATAAGTTTATATTGTGGGTACCAATTTGTGTTCTCAGTGAGTGATTAAGGACACATCTCATCAAAATATGATATGTGTCCTCCTCTTCGCTACACGTACTACACATTGGTGATGACAGTTTTCCCATTAAGTGTCCGAATTTATTTAGTGGCATATGTCCCGAACGAAGTCTTAATAATATAGTTAAGTCCGCCCTACAAACAGAACTGTCATCAATCCAAGGAGAATATGAAGGTTGTGATTGGATTGTTCTATACCAGATTCCCTTTTCTCTTGACCGGAGATCAAAATATTCTTTCCAGTTTTGTAAGCATATTTTTTTTAAAAATGGTATAAGATCCATATAGTGGGGTATCACTTCAAGTTCAATGCCATCCGAACATGCTTGTTTTGCAAGAAAATCTGCCTAATCATTGCCGTCTATGCCTATGTGAGACGGAATCCACTGAATGACTATTTGTTTATTTTGGGATATGAGTTTTAAGATTGATTTAATTATTGTATAGGCTATCGGTCTACCTCGAAAAGTCGAGGAGCATCGAGCCAGGTGTTGAATAGAACTCTTTGAATCTGTATAGATGACATATTTACCTTGATCTAAAGATTCAATATATGATAAGGCTTCAGAGATAGCAATAAGTTCGACAAACATGATACAAACATTAGTGGTGATTTTAAATTTCATAATAGCGTTGGTATGTTCGTCATAAAATGCGCACCCAATATGATCTCCGTCTTTTGACCCGTCTGTATAAATTTTATGAAATTGTGAATATTTAGACATAAATTTTAGTGTTTCCTCTTTTATTTCAGAAATATGATACTTATTCTTTGCTTTAGTTATAACGTCAATGTTTGATTTTAAGACATCGGACAAATCAATATCAGCCATCCATGTGTCAAAGGAAAACATTTCTAATTGTTTGCAAGAACTAATGCTGAATTCTTTAAACTTATCATGAATAGAAACGAGCAAAGGAAATTTTTTATTTCTTTTATTGATGTAAATTTCACTTAGCTTTTCTAAAATTGGAAGAATTCTATTTGATTTCAAAGAACTTGTTTTTAACCAAAACTTTCCAGCAAGGAACCATCTTCTAACTTCCTAACGGCCGTTTTCAATAACCTATCTCTGGTAACGGATAGATCGCTATCCCCGGTTAACAGCAAGATCCTATCTATCCATTGTTTGCGTTTCACAATCAAGGATAAGTGCTATCTATCTGTCGACAACGAAGGATAGCTACTTCCCTCTTGAAACGTTTAGTTATTTGCTGTACAATGATTAATTTTAAAAACAAATATTAATTATTTATTTACATTTAATTAAATTAAATATAATTTATATTTTTTTGGATATTTTAAGGCAAATCAACGTTAAATTGTTTTTTTCCTTTTGTTATACCAAATTCAATCGTGCAATAAAACGTTTTGACAGTTTTGACATATCGATACAGCGACGCCAGCTACGCTTCGCTTTGCCGCGTCGATTGTTTGTGTTTATTTTGTGATAACTTAAAAGTGAATTAAAATGAATTCTGTAAGTATCTACATGGACGATAGTTTTTACAATACATAATTCGTTCAAGCTTTTAAAGATTTCCATTTTTACAGGCAACTAAAGCGGCACCAATGACCAAGGATGAGGCGATGCTCCTAATACAACTTGTGGCGGCAAGTGCAGTTATAACTAATAAAGCAACGAATGCCAGCAATAATAAACTAAAGGATCAGGCTTGGCAAACCATAGCAGTTGAATTTAATTCGTCTGTATCTAGTTCCCGACGAACCCCAGCGCAGCTTCGTTTGAAGTGGGAAAATTTGAAGAAGGCTGCTCGCAAACGCTGCGCAGAAATAAGAATCAACCATAATAAGGTTAGTTAGTGATTGTTTGTGGTTAATGGTTCGCAACAGTAAGATAAAGTAATAATTGACAGTACTTAATTGTTTTTTTTTTTACAGACTGGAGGAGGCAAAGACTACTTTCCACCAGATGAAGCCCTGGACAAAGCAGCATCACTGTTAGGCAGCACATGCCAAGGTTTTTCTGTGGAGTATGGTGGAGATGCTACCGAAGGAGACTTAAATTTGGTGATGGGTGATGTGGTAATAGAGCTAGGCGATGGTGGTGATGGTTGTTGTGGTGAAGGTGTTGATGAGAGGGACGTGTTGAAAGAAATACAAATTATTGAGACACCTCCTCCTCCCTCTAAACAGAAAAACTTTTTCCTTAATAGAGCTAGCGGCAGCGGCTCATTAGGTGGGTGGATGTTATTTTTTCTGTTTTGGTACTATTTTCTGCTATGTATTTAAATTAAAGGTATTATTTGATCCCTGTTAGAGACATGCTATAATATTATGTAGAAGATGACACTTCATATTATGACTCTACCAAAGTAACCAGTAGTTTTAGCAATTATTAACAAAGTTAAAAGTATTTGTTTGTTTTCTTGCAAACCTTCAATGAAAAACAAAATATTACAAACAAATACTTTTAAGTTAAGGAGCTTATTAATGATAAACTAATGAGAGTGAAGGGACCATATTTTTGGCATTTTTTATAACTTTGATCATTTTTACAGCCAAGCGGAAACAGAAGATGGAAGAGGAAAAGCATAAGGCCAGATTATTTAGGGACAATGCATTAGCAGAGTTATTAATTGTTAAAAAAAGAAAAATAGAATTAGAAAATGAGGAAAAGGAGTTAAATATAACTAAACTTAAGTTAGAATTAGAAAATGCTAGATTAGAAAATGTTAGATTAAAAAAAGATTCGTGTGGTTAGTTAATTTATTTTGTCCTTACTTTTCAATTGTGTTATTATTATCTACTCTCTGTGTGTAATATTGTGATGTGAAGTTTGTTGAAGAAAATAAAAATTTACACAAAATATGTATTTATCTTTTTATTTTACACATTAAAGTAATTATTTATCAGCAATTGCCGTTCAGATGTATTTATAGAATTGTCACTAGCAATTAAATTTTCTTCCTGTGTGGTATCTGGAATGGATATTTCTGGCTCTATTTCTTCCAAATTCATATTTCTGGCAATGTTGTGTAACACAGCAGTGGCTATAATAGCTGCTTGAATGTTTTCTAATTTTAGCCTACTTTTCAATGAGAGTATGGGGAATCTTCTTTTCCAAACTCCAATGCATCTGAAATTACAGTAGGTATTATTTTATATTTAAACCATTAACACTGCATCTATTGTTAATAAACAAAACAAACCTCTCTATTGTATTTCTTGTTTTAATATGTGCTTCATTGTATCGTTGCTCTGAAGGAGTATTCGGGTTGAGTAGAGGTGTCAATAGATAGGGCTTACACGGATAGCCACTGTCACCAAGCAGCCAGCGATTACCAAGTAAACCTTGTTCACAATAACCTGCAAGTTTTATAATGAAGTAAGATTTTTATGCAATAGGGACAGTGCCATTCACAAGATAAACATAAAATAAGTAACCTTTTAAATTAGAGTGGTTAAATATAGTTGCATCATGAGTAGATCCTGGCCATCGGGCAACAACATTTAGAAAAACTAGTGAGGAATTACACACAACTTGCACATTGATAGAAAATGTTCCTTTTCTGTTCCTAAATTCTTCTCCTATGTTTGAATCTGTAAAAGAAATAATTACAGTATGAAAAGAGTCCTGCTCTAAATAGAAGTATGAACAAGTACAAAATTTTGAGTATGGATGAGGCTACTTACTTGGTGATTCTATTAATATATGGGTGCCATCTATGGCACCATGTACTCTAGGAAAGCCAGCAATATTATAAAACTCTTGTTGAGTGTGATTTTGTAGCTCAACAAAATTTGGGTATAATCTTGCTATGGCTCTAGACACTTCAGAGACAATACGACTAGCAGATGCTATAGACACTCCGATAAAATCTGCAACGGACACCAGCATCGTACCCAATGCATAGAAACGTAGCGCCAAAAGTATCTGATGAAGAGGAGATATGCCATGATTTCTGAAAACAAAACATAATTAAATGCTGATATTACAGCAATATAAGCCCTTATATAATGGCCTAGAGATAAAATAAACCTTACCTTTTAGATCTTACAGTTAAATATGGTTGTATCAACAGAATTAACTGATTCACAGCACTTTTACTTAATCTAAATCTATATGCAAATTCGTAGTCATTTAATTTAGTCATATAATTCACACGTGGTTTATATTCTTTCTGTAACGGGATGTTATCGGTATCACTGTCACTGCTTTCATCACAATCTATTATAATTTGAAATAATTCCATATCGCTATCATCACTGCTAAAATATTCCATTTTTACAAATTTATTATAAAGCTACTTGTTTTCAAAAGGCTATCTGTCCGCGTAACCGGCCGATTTTGACAGATAGACAAATGTCGTTACCAGAGATAAAACATCTATCGAAGAGTAACTTGAAAATTTTATTGAAACGCAAGTAAGACCGATTAGTATGTGAGTTCCTATCTCTAGTAGACTATCCGTCCTCCCAACGATAGATAGACAACTTCGATAGGAAATGCTATCCGTCGGTAGGTTATTGAAAAGTAAGTAAGCGTAAAAGGATAGATTTATCTATCCGTAGTAACTTGAACTAAGGATAGATAGGTTATTGAAAACGGCCGTAAGGCGGTAGGCTCAGTTCGCATTCCATTACGTGTGTAGGTGTTGTTCTAATAAATCCTCCAATTACCCTCATACATTGATTTTGTGTAATATTCAATTTATTTAAATGCTTTTTAGCACTGGTATGATACAGAAAACTAGCGTAATCTAAACGGCTTCGAATAGTGGATATATATAATCGCCGTAAATGTTTTTGGTGGACACCCCAACCAGATCCGGCTAAAACTTTAAATACATTAAGGAATTTATGGATTTTTTCGATAATTTCATTTATATGTTTCCCCCATCTTAAAGAACAGTCCATCCACATACCCAAACATTTAACACAATCAACTACAGGTAAAAAAGTATTATTAACACTAATATCAATTGGAAATCTTGAATATTTACGACCTTTTGAGAACAGACATAATTTACTTTTGGAAGGGGATATTATTTCAAGACCCAATTCTGCTAAAATAGCCATAATATTATTCAGCATACATTGAATGTCAGCTACGGCGTCACTAACATTTTTGCTAGTTACATACATAACAATATCATCTGCATATTGAGACACAGTTACTTCATGATATACTTGTTTACAAATTTTAACAGTTGCTACATTGAATAGTAATGGTGATAAGGGATCACCCTGAGCTAATCCGACACCCGTATGTCTGTGCATAGTTATGTTATCACATTTAATGAGAAGAGACCTCTCTTTCAAGAAATTATATAAATAAGAACATATTTTAGATCCTGCTCCTAAATTATCTAAAGTTGTCAATAAATTGTATATGTCGACGTTGTTATACGCGTTATTTATGTCTATAAAGCAAGATAATGTAAATGAATTGGATTCAAAACCATACTGTATTTTCGACTCCAGGCTAGAAAGACTATCCAGACAAGAGCGTGTTTTCCTAAATCCCACCACGTTATCAGAAAATACGTTGTTTTTTTCCAGATGCCACTCTAATCGTTTATTAAGAATTGTGTGAAATGTCTTGCACAAGCAAGACATTAAGGAAATAGGCCTGAGTGAATCTAACGAGTCGGGATTTCTCCCAGGTTTTGGAATGGGGAATATACGAATGTCACGCCACTGTCTGGGTACAAAACTATTTTGTAAAAATAAGTTGTATAAATTAATTAATATAAGTTTACCATTAGTAGGTAACTGTTTTAACATTGAAAATGATATACAGTCGCAACCTGGAGCTGTATCAGACAGTTTTATATTTTTCTCTAATTCATGTAAAGTAATAGATTTCTCTAAAACTAAATTATTGGATTTAAATTTTGGTTGTTCATTTATAACGTAATCAGGTGTAAGACTGTATAGCAATTTCTTAGCTTGGGATTCACTTACATACACGTTTCGATTATTGTGATATCCCTTGAACCATTTCATTTTTCTCCACATACTGCTTGAAGAAGTTGAATGATCAACCGATGAAACAAAGTTTTGGAATGATTCACTTCTCCCTCTTCTCAATTCTCTTTGCGCGATACTAATTTTGGATTGTAACACTGATAAATTATTGGGGGTCGGGTTACAACGAAACTGTGCCAGTGCAAGCCTACGTTCCGCTACAGTTCTTGATAAAGCAGGACTCCAGTAGGGTTTAGGTCTGAAATTGTTGCTAGGGTTTTGATTCATTTTTATGACTGGAATGTGAAGTTCTGCAGCTTTATTTAAAATATCCAAAAACTGGTCGTATGTCTGTTGCAACTCACAAGTAATATTGAAATTGTAGAATTCCTCTTCTAAAATTGAGCGGTACTCTTGCCAATTGGCCTTTTTAAAGTTTCTCCTTATCTCTGGTTTTCTAATTGCTAGACAGTTAGAAGAAATTTGTATGATGAGGTGATCGCTTCCTAAACATTCATTGGTCACGGTCCAGTCATATTTAAAAGCTATATCTGTTGTAGCAAATGTCACATCAGGAGAAGATTTTTGTAAGACTCCGTCTACTAATTTAATTCGTGTCGGAGCTCCATCATTCATCACTGTAAAGTTATGACACAACAAAGAATCAAATATTTGTTTGCCCCTCATGTCATTTTTATATGACCAGTTACTATGGTGACCATTCAAATCTCCTAGCAGCAGAGTTTTCCTATCGCACATTGAAAATATTTCGTCCCAATCTTGCTGACACGTACGAACGGATGGAGGGCAATATACCGATATGATATCATCCAGAGACTCACAATTATGAATTTTAATGTGTATAATTTCGACACCTGGATTTCTGGATTGGATTTGTGCAATTTGGGATTTAATTGAGTAGTGAACCAAGACTAAAACACCTCCATATCCGTCACACCTATCTTTCCGATATATGTTATAACCACTTACTCGCAGGTTGAACTCCGGTTCTAGCCAGGTCTCTGACAATGCAGCAATATGTATCTTTTCTTGAGAGAGAAGTGCTTCTAATTGGGTTACTTTCCTCCTTAAACTTTGGCAGTTCCATTGGATAATTTTTAGTTTATATTTATTGTTAGTTTTTGTCGCCATCGCGTGCACTAAATTTAAAGCCAGACACGTTAAAAATCTTATTTAAAATCAACTGTAAAAACCACTCGAACAGTATTTGGAAACTCATTTTAATTTTATCAGTTATTGTATATTTTTTCTTTAAAATAATTGCCTCAATTCTTTCTATTAAGTCCCTAGTTTTGTCGTCCGTTTTGTCTTTTTCATGGTTTTTACCTTCCTCTTTGTTTACACCGTCTTCCGTTTTGTTGGTATTACACTCAGAGTCTGAACATATACATTCCCAGTCAAAGGATATGTCGTTAATTTTCTGTTTGTGTTGTTTTTTCTTTGGCTTTGAAGCACATTGTTTGTTGGATGAAGTGGATGGCACAACTGGATTTACGCTGCTTCGTTTAACTTTGAATTGGCTGCACAAACAGCAGAGTATAATGGTGTTGTATGAAGAGGAGTTGAATTTACATATTCAGTGTCAATCTGTGGTACAGTGAATAGTGCAGAATTAGGTGTAATGGAGGTTTCTTTATCAGGAATTGAAGTTGAGGATGGAACGTACAACGTCAGGGCTTTCTTGTAAGTGCAGTTGAACTGGGACATTATATTTCTAATTTTCTTCTCCTTTTCATACACAGGGCAGACTTTACTCAGTGCCATATGATCAGCTTTACAATTAACGCATGTATATGAGGTCGTTTCACAGGATTCGTGATTTTTACTGCATTTGGGGCACACAATTTTCTTATTAGGGCAAATCTTTTTGTAGTGGCTGAATTTCCAACAATTCGAGCATTGTGTTACCGGATAAACATACGGCTCCACGTTTATTCTGACTCCATACATGTGAATATAAGCTGGTAGTGAGGAACCTTTGAAACATATTCTCAAAGTTTCACTCTCAGTCCATCCAGAACCATCCGAACTTCTGCGACTTAGCCGTTTTACTGCTTGTATATCTGTGGCGGACGACAAACTTTCCATTATTTCTTCGTCATTACAGTCAAGTTCTATGTTTTTAATTATTCCGAAAGTTCTCTCCACCTCCATAGTTTTTGATATAACCCATTGCTTTTCCTTAAACTCCGTGCAATTAGTTAGCTTCTGTGCTTCTAAAATACTCTCAAATTGTAGCATCACTTTAAAAGGATTGTAATACTTAATGCGTGAGATACGATTAATATTATTAGCTTGTAATAGTTTGGCCAATTTAAACTGTTTAGGTAAAGCTTCCTTACAAGTTATTGATACTTCTATTTGGTCCTCTGATGTTGGTGTAGCTAGATTATTTAAGCTTTTATATCTTTTACCAGTTTTCCTGACTTCGGACCAGTTTTCATCTTCATCAATTGGATATGGTCGTCTTTTCCGTGTTTGTACACTACTTGTTGGTTGGTCTTCAATGTTCGTCTCCATCTCGTCTCGCTGTATATTTTCTTCTGTTTCTTTCGTATTCGTCTGCATTATATTTGTATTTATATTGTTTGCTAATAGGTCGGTATTCGACATTGTTTACGCTGCGAGACCACACAGGTGGCCGGCCGGCTGGCGAGGTTGTTATTGCGCCGCCGAGCCTAACACGTGCGGTGCAGGTGGCGTCACAAAAAACTGTTTATCTAATAAGTGATTAAAATTGGAAATTGTGCACGTCTATCTCGACCGTTGGACGAACACGCACTCCAATTAACAAAGTTTCTAATGTGTACGATAAAGATTAAATCATTATGGAAATTAAATATACATACAACAGACAAGTATAGTTTTCTTGAAACAATTAACAACGTCTAAAACAGATAAGTATAAATCTAAAACAGGTAAGTATAAATCTAAAACAGGTAAGTATAAATCTAAAACAGTTAAGTATAAATCTAAAATAGGTAAGTATAAATCTTAAACAGGTAAGTATAAATTATACACAACATTAGCATTCTAATCTAAGTACAAGTAAGTAAGTTTTAGTGTAAGTTTTAAGTACAATAATAAATTGCAAAAGTAGTTGATGCTAACACTTTGTTTCAATAGAATGTATTTCTACATTTTTTTTTTTATATATGTCGGCGTGAGCAAATTATTACGACTTAAAACGAAACGGAACGCTCTGTAATAATTATAATAATAATTGTTTATTGAAATAACGATGTACACAAAATTTTACAAAAATAAGGGCACTAGAAAATAAAGGTACATAATATTAGGATTCTACCTGAACTAGGAATAAACCTGTATCTCAGGTAACACACTCAAGTCCTTACACCAATATTATCTATGATTTCTTAAACAAATACCTAGTAAATAACATATCTATAAAATGTAATATAATTATAAGAAAAAAACAGTTTTGATTCACAACTTTACTGTAGCGTTCAATTATTTTTGCAATGAAGCATTAATTGTAATGCATATCATAAAAACCGAGGTCAAGTTTCCTTTGCCTACAGAGAAAAATGTCATGTCACTAAAAAGTAATAATTGCATTGATTATAAGAAATGTGAATATTAAACTCTAAAATTATGTTAAGTGCGTCGTAATATTAACCCTAGAAGCCCAATCATATTTTTACGGCTATAAAGCCCAATGATACGTAAAAATGACGTGTAATAATGTAATCGATTATATTTAATAATTTTATATTGGATATATACTAGGTTTTGTATTATTTATTTAGTATATAGTCTAATAAAATAAAACAATATCAATTAAAGAAAGTTTGCTTTTTATTTATACTTTCACAATAATAACTTTGAAAACATAAGAAATTTAACAAACAATTAGATCCTTCTTAGATTTTCTTACATAATAATATTTAAAAAAAAAAAAACTATATTTAAATTTTCATTCTTAGAATTAAATAAACTCCTATGAATACAAAATATAAAATAGGAAGAAAAAAAAAATTCTTTATACATAGTCTTGAACATTTGTAAAAGTTACGTAAAGCCCAAACATACGTCAAATGAACGTACAATAACGTTATTACGACAAAATGGCGGCACTTACAGAAGCGACGCAGCCGTCTCCTGATAGATCTCGACAGCTACTGGGTTGGTTCGAACGGTCGCGACAATCCAGTGGTGCGTGTGAAAAAGATAGCGTATTTTCGCCGGGGTATACGTCAAAATGACGTAGATTGGGCTTCTCGCACTTATGAGTAAACTATAACACAAATTTTTAAAAATATCTTATTGAATAATGTCAGCACTCTCACGCGACGTCATTGTAATCGATGGAATTTACATATCTTGCCTCAGCTTGTTTCTTGGCGGGGCATTCTTGATCGCCAGTTTTGTGATTGCTTGGTTTTTTAAAACGCAAGCATGTAGCACACTGTGAGTGTTCAGCATTTTTAGTGCACTCTTTAGACTGATGACCTTGTTCTCCACAATGTCCACACGTATAGGTATCCTCCCGACAAGTCTTTGCAGCATGTCCATACTGTTGACATTTGAAGCACCTGGTCACGAGTGTGAAGTCCCTCACGGGGCAGGATGTCCAATTAATGTACACTCGTTTTTGATTTATGAGGGCCTTTCTTATGCTAGCAGTAACTTCAATGATAAAGTTACACGTAGGTCCTTCCTTTTTACCCGACTTGTGACTCAATTTTATAGAGGCCATAAATGAGTCGCGGGGTAAATTCGGCAGCTTATCAACTAAATTCTGCTCATAAATGCAATTGAACACTTCTTGGTCAGTCAAAACTGTCGGAACTCCTATCACTGCAATTCTTGGTCTTCTCTTATGGGGCTCTTCCACTTTGAGGCTGGAACTACTACACCTTGAGGCTGGAGCTCAGCTGATTTTTTGAGTTTTTCGATGTCGTCTTTGGTCTCCGTGCTAATAATAACTCCTCCGTTTTTTGTTTTGCGTAATCCTCTAACGTGCAATTTCATTTGTTAAGGGCATATGATTTTCTGTACTAGCGATTTTGTGTCGTCACTGGATTTTAATTTATCTGTTGGATGGATTGCAATAGTGCTGAGGTTGTTTGGGCGCATGTAATTATTCTTATTGGTTTTAACCATGTCAGCGAACGAAACCTTTTCTGCCATTGTTGTTTTGTTGCAGTTTTCTTGAATGCTAGCTTGAATTGTTTGCTGGAAATTTTCATGGCAATTCGAGAGGTCCCGTTTTTCTTTCAACACTTGAGCAGAATTTAGAAATTCTTTGGCCTTTAGTTTCAAATCCTGGTAGAAAACTGCCATTTGAGAAACACCATGTTCTACCTTGCGCGAAAGGGTATTGATCCTCAACTTTTGCTCGGAGTTCAGCTTTCCTTCCTGAGCAATACGACAGACTTCGTCCAGGCATCTATCGATGGAGTTCAACCAGCTGCTAATATCGCAGGTTTCCAATGCTTCTAGACTTCCTTGTGCTGCATGGTCAGGTGGTTGAGGTTTGGTCGCAGGGCTGGTAGGAGGTGGAATACTCCGAGGGCTGTCTTCAATATTTGACATTTCTACGTAGTTAGTTCTTATAACTACTTGTTTGGGTTTTTCATAACTACTTGTTATGCACCAAAGCAAATCACAAACTTAGCACAAAAGGCGATTCCGAATCTAGGTCACAGATCACTCGAATAAAATTATTACGACATATAATAAATAAAATCGCTAATTATAATACACACGTCCGCTCTACTTGAGTGCTAGTAGAGCAATCAAATCTGTGACATCATCGCACCACTCAGTGAATCAGGCGAGTTGTGGAAGGGGTCGGCCTTTATAATACGGAGCGCCGAGCGATGCGGGGCATGGGGATTGGCTCCAAGTCCATATCCAGTAGTTTGCTTTTGCCCTTCGCCCCCCGCCGCGCCGTTGCCTCCGCTGGCCGGAAGAAGGAGCGCGCGCGCCACCGTTGGCGATTGCCGCAGGCCTCCGCTGTGCGTAAGCGGGAGCCCGTGCGCCGCCGCTGGCGCTCGTCGCTGATTGGCCGCCCGCTCGGATTTATTAATCGAGTGAGGGTAGACGGTCAAATCGCAAAAGTGGAACTTACCGCCCGAGCCGAAATTTTAATAGTGAAGTGGGGTTTTCCGTCGCGGACCCATGGGTGCCCGGGTACCGTAACTTAGGTACCCACGTGTTCGCGGAGGGAGACTCGCGCCGCCCGGTGCTAGGCACCGTAACGGCTGCGGTTGGCCACGACTCCAATGTCGCCGCCAACGAAAAATAACATGGGCGATCGGACGCAGTCGCTCCCCGTCATCGGGGACGCGACGCCCGACGCCCCAACCACCACTGGACGAGAGGAAGGGAGGAGGAGGCCGCCTTCCTCTGCGTCGCCACCCGTCCCGATGACGCCGACCTCGCCGACATCGAGGCCAACCTCTTCTGGCCAGTCGAGACCAGTGGGCCGGCAGCCGGCGGTGCCCGTACGCCCGTCGGCTTTCCGCCCCGTGCCGACTCAGGCCACAGGACCGGGAGGTACGTGCCACCACGCACCTGCAGTGCGCGCCTGCGCCCCCGCTGTGCGCTCCACCGCGCAAGCCGGGCGTTCGCCGCTCTCGCCCGCGGCACGTGCCGCGCCTGTGCGCCCCGCGCACTCTGCGCCCGCGCCCGCCACCGCTCGTACTGCGGCGGCGGCGCACCCGCCGCACCCTACTTCTCGCGCTACCGCGCACGCCCGCCCCTCCGCCTCTACGGCGCGGGCCGCGTGCGCCGCACCGCCCGCACCCCACCGCTTGCTGGCAGGCTCAGCCGCCGCAGCGTCACCGGTGCAGGGCGTGCCAATGTCGCCGCCACCACCACGCAGTGCTGCCCGCGACTCGCCGGCTGTTATGTCGCCGTGTTCCTTCAGAGAGGGGAGCATCATGGGGGAATACAGCGACGAGGTAAGTGGCTCCCCACTTACCCCCGCAGTCGCGCGCACCGACGACCATTTGGCGTTCGGGTACGAGTTCAAGCTCGATGCCCGCGCCCAGCGCCGACCGAGAAGCTCGGACGACGAGGCCGCCGAGGAGGCGAAGCGCATGTGCACCGACCCCCCGCTCCCGCAGCGCGTTCCGCGCGGTCGAGCCGGAGTCGGTTCACCAACGTTCGCCGAGGCGGCTCGCCATTCGCCGACAGAACAAGTCCACACACGGACCACGACGCCCGACGCCGCAGCCCCTGTACAGGGCACAAGCGCAGCCGGAGCGGCTGCGAAGCCACAGTCAAAGAGACCCCGCTACCCTCCGCTGGTAGTAGAGAGGCTTCCCAACTGGGACTCGCACTTCCGGGCCGTGAGGGCAAAGTTGGGCTACCCACCTCATGCTCGTCCTTACCAGGGGGGAATTAAATTCGTACCCGAAACGGAGGACGAGTACCGTGTAGTCCAACGATATCTCACGGAGCTGGAGAGGACGGAGGGCCTTAGTTGGTTTTCCTACTCGCTACCGGCGGAGCGTAGCCTGAAGGTGACCATCAGAGGGCTGCCGGCCGACACCGACCCAGAAGATATACTGGAGGAGTTGAGGACAATGGGGTATGAACCGGAGTACGTGCGCAACATCAACGCGCGCGGAGGACGACCCGGTTGCATCTTCCACGTCGTCCTCAAGAGGCAGCCGGACTTCAGGGCCATCTAGATAGATAGATAGATAAATCATTTATTCAGTGCACACAAAAGACATAGCACAACACAAAGAAGCACAATTAAATGAAACAGGTTACATAAATATACCTATATAAAAACATGGTGCCAGTATACAAAAAGAGAAAAACAAAAATAAAAAATAAAACAAAATACATATTTACGACACAGTTATAGTAACACCATGACATACTTCAAATAAAATAACGACTATACAAGGTGCGGTGTGCGTCTCATGGTTGCACCAAATGGGAGTCCAGCTCAGCATGTGTCAGGCATGCACCTGACGCTGATATTCTGCTAGATCCCTGTAGTGACATACGGACGTCGAGCAAACGAGATAAATTGGTGTTTTGTGTGAAAGTGAAAGAATTATTTATACTCGGAGCGAATTATGTAAGTATACCCTCAACTTAAATTTAGTGTTATACAGTAAGTTTAGTTGACTGTATTGGAAACGTTTTTGTTCTTGGGTGAGTGTATGATTACTTGAGAATTTATTAGGTTATAAAGGTATAGTGTATAAATGAAAAAACTTATAATAGGTAGGTAATAGGTAGGCTTAAGGAATATATTAGGTGCGAATAAAAATAAACGATTTGTCTTGACTAAATTATGTTTACAATAGATAAATATAGGTTTATATCGTGTGAAGGTAGGTATTATAATTATTGCTCAGCAATAGATCCACAAGCCAAGTATTCAATAACCAAGTACCCCCCTGCTTACAGGTATATGACCACGAATTCCGCTATAGATAGACAGATTGACTCAGAAGGAATACGACAGCCAGTCATATAATGGACGTGTTCGAAACAGTCATACCCAGTTTTTTCTGCGATTCGATAAGAAACTGCCGCAGCCGAACTCTGAAGGTACCAAGACATTTAAGATTCCTTATCGGCGGGGGAATATTGTTCCAGCATTTGGATGCGGCGTATCTGAAACTTCCTCTGAAAGCAGCTGTCTTATGCGATTGAGTGGAGAGTTGCTGCGAGCACTGCCTACTTGCGCATTCTCTTCTGCTAGTGACCCAGCTCAGTTTATTGTACAGGTACGTCGGCTGCTTGTACTTTATAACTCCAAAAAGTATGCATGCCAAGTGCAACTTCCGCCGCGACTTCATCTTAAGGATTGAGTGCTTGTTTAAGAAAGGCGTTACGTGACTTCTTGGTGGGATTGAGAAGCAGAATCGCGCGCAGGCGTTTTGCACCCTCTGGATCAGTCGCTCAGTTCTTGCCAGTATCCGAGGGCCAATAACTGTATCTGCGTAGTTTAGGTTGGATAGCACGAGTGACTCAACCAGCTGGATACGCAGTTCCTCTGATAGATAAGGCCTTCTTCATGGGGTTTTTGGTTTCCGCACTTAGTCCCTTAAGTGGACCATTGTGCGTGAGCCATAGTGGCCGTTATTCTAACCAGCCCACCTCCCTCCAGAAGCAGATTAGACTTCCCGGTCTTCTCAGGGTATCCGCGAGGGATCCTGGTGTTCCCAGGGTTGCCTCGCGAATCTTAGTGACACCGGTGCAGTCAAGCAGCACATGCGCCACCGTTTCCTCCGTATTCATGCATGCTCTGCATAGGGGAGTATCAGTGATTCCTAGAGTGTAGAAGTGTTTATTCAGTGAACAGTGTCCAGTGATGGTCCCCGACACCAGGCGCAGTCCATCCCTGTCCAGACGCAGAAGGCGCCTGGTCAGCTTTGTATCAAGGAATGGCATGGCTTCCTTGGCCTGCCTACATCCGGGTGTCGAGGTCCACCATTTTTCCGCTTGTGTTCGAGTGTGATCCTTTAACCAGTTTCTTAGCTGCTTGAAAGGAACGGGCACAATGGGCTCGGGTCCATAGGGTTTTGTGCTAGATCCTCTTCTGGCGAGTTCATCCACCGCATCGTTCCCCAGGGATCCACTGTGACCTTTGATCCATTGTAGTGTTACCGTGTTGTGGCTTAGTACCGTGATTCGTTCTAGGGCGTTATGGCATTCTAGTATTAGTTTCGACGTGATCTGATTACTGTTTAGGGATTGGAGAACCGAGGCACTGTCAGAAAGTATACGAATATTGGTATACGTAACCTCTCTGGCCTCTATAGCGTGTGCCGCTTGGATAATACCTACACACTCCGCTTGGTAAACAGAGTTGAGCATTCCAAGTGGTTTGGATATTTTTATATTTAGGTCGTCGGAGAACACTCCGACACCTGTCCCGTCATCGGTTTTTGATCCATCAGTGTAGATTCTTAGCTCTTTTGTGCCTGAGTAGTCACACGACTCCGCTGTGAGTACGACGTTGTAATGTTTTTGGAAGCAGTGGGTTTTCAGGGTTCTGTCGATGGGTGATGCCATCATAGGCTGTTCTTTTATGGCATCTACTCTGATGCGTGTGTGTTTGATTCTGGAATCATTGCTTAAAGTGCCGGATGCTTCGAGTCTGAAAGTCGCTTTGGCTGCCTCCTCTCTTACGACGAGGTGTAGAGGTGGGAGCTCCAGCATCGCCTGTAAGGCGGCAGTGGGAGAAGTTCTCATACTACCGGTGATTGCTACGCAGGCAAATCTTTGTAGTTTCTCGAGATCCTTTTGTGTCGTACTAAGATTGGTCCTGGGCCACCAAACTAAAGAGCCGTATGTGATGATTGGTCGGATAACTGTGGTGTATAGCCAGTAGGTGATTTTGGGGCTAATGCCCCAATTCCTCCCGAGTAGTCTTTTGCATTGCCATAAGGCTATACTAGCTTTTGTGGTGATGTAATTAGTGTGTTTCGCCCAGTTCAGCTGTTTGTCCAAAAAGATACCCAGGTATTTGGTTTCAGTCGACAGGCTTAGTGTGGTTCCAAAGAAGCTTGGTAGCTGTAAAGTTGGCAGCTTCCTTTTCTTTGTGAAGAGGACGAGTTCGGTTTTGGTAGGGTTCACTGCTAATTTATGTTCCTTGCACCAGTCTTCTACTATCCTCAAGGCTTGGCGCATAAGGTTGCATAGTGTATTTTCGTGTGTTCCATTTATTATTATGGTCAGATCGTCAGCGTAGCCCACCGTGTAGTAGCCTCTGCTATTTAGACGCTTGATGAGGCTGTCTACTACAAGGTTCCACAGTAGCGGTGAAAGGACACCACCTTGGGGGCAGCCCTTCGCTACCATGGCTCTAGTTGTGTCATTTACCGTAACTTGTACGGCCCTTAGTCGGAGCATGTTTGTGATCCATCCCCGCAGGGTCGAGTCCACACCGTGTTCCTCGAGGGCTGTGCTGATGCTATGGAAGATGGTTTTGTCAAAAGCGCCTTCTATATCAATGAAGACAGCTAGTGAAGAGCATTTGTGGTCCACTGCACATTCGATCTTGGAGATCACACTATGCAGTGCAGATTCTGTTGATTTCCCTGTGGAATACGCGTGTTGTTGTTTGTGAAGTGGCCGCTCCCGAAGAGGTCCGTCCCGAATATGCCGATCACAGAGTCTCTCGAGAGTTTTCAGTAGGAAGGATGTCAGGCTTATTGGTCTGTACGCCTTGGGTTGTGTATAATCGGGTTTGCCTGGTTTGGGGATGAAAATGACTTTCACCTCCCGCCATGTGAGTGGTATGTATTTTTGTGCTATGCAGGCTTGGAAGATGGCTGTCAGCCATGGCGTTAGGACGTCTACTCCCCATTGTAGCAGGGCCGGGAAGATTTCATCTAAGCCTGCGGCTTTGTATGGTTTGAAAGTCTTTATTGCCCATTTTATTTTCTCTGTAGTCACTATGGTGTGGGCTCTGGCCCAGTCTTGGTCATTTGGTATGTGCCTTGGTTCACTCGCCCAGGTTCTGTCTTCAGATAGATTGCAGTCTGGGAAGTGGGTTTCCAGAAGGACTTTGCTAGTTTCGTGGTCCGACTTGGTGTAGGTGTTGTCTGAGGTTTTTAGCGAGCCGAGGGTGCGGTCCTGATCAGTAGATAGGATCTTCCTTACACGCGCGGCTTCGCTGTTTGATTCAATTTCTTCACAGAATTTCCGCCAGGCTGCCCTACTGGCATACCTGACTTGTTTCTTGAAGGTGCATTGTGTTTTCTTGTATGAGTCCCAATCTTCTGGTAGTCTGGAGTTTTTAGCTCTGTTGAATTGTTTGCGCATGGTTTGCCTGAGCTCACTAAGTTCCGCATTCCACCAGGAGTTACCCTTCTCCTTGGTGTTTGGATCTCTTAGCTTGCAACAGGCGTGGTAGGCTTCGATTATCGATTCTGATAGTTTTGTTATGGTGTCTTCTAGTTGTTTGGGGTCCATTAGGATTTGTGGCGTTTGGTGCTGTGCTAGTAGGGAGGCCAGCAGCCGCTTGTAGCCGGGTACATTGGTGCGGCGTGGGTTACGCCTGGGTCCGGGTCTATCTATATTGGCCACTAGTGAGAAGCGAATCCTTCTATGATCAGAGCAGGAAGGCTCGTTGGATACGTGCCAATTAGTGATAAGTTTTGTTGCGTTATCCGACGCCAGCGTTAGATCAATAATCGTTTGTCCGCGAGATGTGACCCAAGTGGGTTCCGAGCCGCGGTTTGCGATATTAAGGTTAGTGGAAAACAGATATGTGCATAGTACCTTACCTCTAGTGTTGGCTTTGTTGGAACCCCAAAGTGGGTGATGGGCGGTAGAGTCCGTGCAGATGACCAGGTCCAGGTTGGCTTCTTCACAGTACCTTACCAGGTCGGCCATCTCTTTCGGTGGGCAGTCAGCATCCTCGCCTGGCATGTATGTCGAGGCTAGGACGATATCGGGTGCGTCGCCGTCGGTTTTGAGCCTGACGGCTGTTTGGTCTCTGGAACATAATTGCGTGAGTGTGGTGGTAGGTATATCTTTGGGTATATAGGCACAGGTTCGTGGTTTATTTGTGCCTTGAGTGTCGAGGATCAGCTTACCTCCAATGTTACCGAGGCCGCATATTCTGTTATTGCGGATCCATGGCTCTTGGATGAGTGCGATGGTTCGGGGTTCCATCTCCAGTGCCCTGCGTAGGCAGGCGGTAGCCGTCTGGCTATGCTGGAGGTTGGTCTGGATGATGTTTATGGGTCGGGATGTGGTGGGTAGTGGGGTGGAGTTAGGAGGAGACGGATGCATCGGATAGTTCTCCCCCGTCCGTCAGTCCGTGCCGCTCCTCGCTCAGTGCCGGTGACGACGAGAGCAGCTGTTCCGTCCATTTTGACGGTGAGGTTGGCATTCCCACAGCGTCGGCATCCGCCATCGCCGTTCTGGCTGCTGTCGGTGTTGGTTTAGTCGTTTCAGTGACCGTCGGGGTGTCGGAGGGATGGGTGTTGGGGAAGAAGCGCACGTATATCGACCCGAGAAGGTACGACACCCGCTGCTCCCTCCCCAAGACCTTTCCGACTTCTTCCGGTGGGATTCCCAGGGTCAAATAAGTCCCGTGGTTATCGCCACCGACCGATGTCGCCCTGTACAAAGACCACCTACCGACGGTGTACCAGGGATTTTGGCGGGTCAGGATAGGTAGATAAGGCCTTATTTTATAAAGGACCTTAAGCCGGTAGAAACAAGTGCGTACTGACTCTGCCACGTGCGCTTCGTATCGCAACCCAACGTCCATGTTCAGACCCAGATTACGTGCCTCAGCGACTCGACTGACGGACTCACCCAGCAGGGTAACGTTGAGTGATGCCGGCATTGCGCTAATTTGGTTCTTGGTTCCAAACAGCATGTATTTGGTTTTAGCGGGGTTAAGTACTAAACCGTTATTTTCAGCCCAGCATGCTATCCTATCAAGATCATCGTTAAGATCCTTTATCGCGATGTCATAGTCACTTGGCTTAAAGGAGATATAGACTTGTACGTCATCAGCATAAATATGGTACCTACATTTCTTCAGGGAACTTATGATATCCAATCCAATCACAATACAAAATAAAGATAATCGGGCCCAGTATTGTACCTTGCGGGACTCCCCTGCTAACAGAAGTGAGTGACGAAACAATAGATGAGCCATTGCTCAGACGTATTTCCACACGCTGCCGACGGTTGGTAAGATAGCTTTGGAACCAGTGTATCGTATTTTGGTCAAATCCATAGTAGTTTAGCTTTGAGAGAAACAATTCTATATTTATGCAGTCAAAAGCTCGCGAAAAATCAAGTAGGACAAGAATTGTGCACATGCCCTTATCCTGTGCTGAAAGAATGTTATCTGTCACGTCCAAAAGAGCTGTAGAAGTACCGCGCTGTTTGCGGAAACCTGACTGTAGCTCAGGCAGAATGTGTTTATCCTCTAAATACTTGGAAACCTGTTGGCATACCGCCTTTTCTGCAATTTTAGAGAGGCAAGGCAGAATACTAATAGGCCTTAGGTCTTTCAAGTCAGTTGGATTGGTTTTTTTAGGCAATGGCCTAACGGTAGCAATTTTCCAGATGTCAGGGAAAGTTGCTGAGAGAATTGAGCTGTTCACAATGTCGGTGATGGGTTTTAGTGTATGTGGGAGTGTAAGCACAAGCATATTCAGGGTCACCTTATCACAGTCTTTGGCGTTAGATTTAAGCTGGCGGAAGTATCGCAGAATTTGATCAGCAGTTACTGGTTGTAGTGAAAATGTGAAGCTATCATCACCACAACGATGAGATTCGAAGAAGGTACGTTGCAATGTATTGCAGACAGGGTTACCAGGAACACTTAAAAAGTGATTATTAATTTGGTTTGGATCTCTGAAGCGAGTAGGAAGGTCATCAATTTGTTTCCTTAATAATACTGTTCTTTTTAAATTTTTCCACAACTTTTTGGGATCTTTGATCTGGCTATTAATATTGAATTTAAAATATGCAACTTTTTCACTAAATATGGAAGTTACCACCAGGGATTTCAGCTGCTTGTAATATGCCTTTTTAGAGTCTGATTTAGTTTTACGGTACTTGGTCAGAGCATCATTCCGTAAGCGCATCATCAGTCTAATTGTGTCTGTTATCCAGGGATAAGATGGTTCCTTAATTAAACATTTCTTGATTGATTTGCAACTTTGATTGTTTGCATTCAATTCCTCGACCATATCATTCACATTCTGCAAGCTGCAAATGTTGTCCCAGTGTATGTTCGATAAATCGCTATCTAGTACTTCTCTATTTATTTGCTTAATGGGTCTGTACGTAATTGTATATGGTTTATATTTGCTACGCCTAATATTAAACTCGCATACAACAAGTGAGTGACCATTTATTGAGCCATAAGGCTCAACAGATATCCCTTTATGGTTGAGATTCGTACAGACAAGGTCGATCAATGTTTCGCTGTGGTCTGTGAAATGGGTGGGTGAACTTACCAGTTGTTTAAGGCTCATACTATTCAAAAACTCACTAACTTTCTTAGTTTGCCCGTTAGCATTCAGTAAGTTAACATTAAAATCGCCGAGTAGTACGTAGTGATCACATTTGACTAACGAGCTAATCGACTCAGTTATAGCGTCGAGAAAGAGGTTCAAGTCCAGGCGCGGGGGACGATACGCTGTGCCTATAGCAATTTTATTTCCATTTAGTGTAAGGATAATCCACATTTGATCGATTGTGTCGTATCTTGGGTCAATTGGGTTGGACCAGGTACGAGCGGTCTAGGGGCTTCGGACCGCCTGCGTGGCGGCCAGAAGGGCCTACGCGCGCAGCCGGCGGCGCAGCGTCCTAAACCGAGTCCGGGCAGAAGAGGACCGCCTATACGCCTCCTACCGAGAGGCGACGACGGTCCTCAAGTCTGCAATGGGCGCTGCGAGAGACTCGGCGAGGGCCGAGATGCTGGAGGGTCTCGACAGGGATCCCTATGGGAGGCCATACAAGGCGGCGCGGAACCAGCTCCGCCCCTATGGTCCCCCACTGTCGGAGACCCTCGAGCCAGCACTGCTGGATGGGGTGGTCCGGTCCCTGTTTCCGCGCAGGACCGACTTCGCCCCACCAACAATGGATCCCCCGCAAGGGGCGGCTTCACCGGAGGAGGAGGTCCCCCCGGTGACGGCGGCGGAGATCTACGCGGGGGTACTCAGCCTCCGCGCCAAGAAGACGGCCCCCGGGCCGGACGGCGTCCCCGCACGGGTGGTGGCAATAGCTGCCTCCGAGATGGAGGACAGGTTTCGGGACCTTTTCAGCGCGTGCTTTACGGCTGGGAAGTTCCCGAAACTGTGGAAGGAGGGGCAGCTTTGCCTCCTCCGAAAGGCGGGACGCCCGGTGGACTCCCCCTCGGCATACCGGCCCGTCGTGTTGCTCGATGAGGTCGGTAAATTGTTCGAGGGGATAGTCGCCTCCCGGCTCGGGAGCCATTTGCGGGAGGTGGGGCTGGATCTGTCGGACGCCCAATTCGGTTTCCGTCGTGGGCGTTCGACGATCGACGCGCTGGCCCTACTCAAGGGCCAGGTGAAGGAGGCAGTCGAGGCGGGGGACGGAGTGCTGGCGGTGTCATTCGACATTGCCAATGCCTTCAACTCCGTGCCCCACTCGACGATATTGGAGGCGCTCCGGTATCACGGAGTGCCCCAATATCTGCGGAGCCTCCTGGCCAGCTACTTGGAGGACCGAGAGGTCCTCCTCGTAGACAAGACGGCCACAGTGAGGCGGTACGGCGCTGAGTCCGGTGTTCCACAGGGGTCGGTGCTTGGGCCCCCGCTGTGGAACATCGGGTTCGATTAGCTGCTGCGGGGAGCCCTCCTCCCGGGCACGAGTGTCATCTGCTACGCGGATGACACTCTGCTCACTGCACGGGGGAGGAGTTTCGCGGACGCGGCCTGTCTGGCCTCGGCTGGCGGATCCTTGGTTGCAGAGAGGATCCGCCGCCTGGGATTGAAGGTGGCGCTGCACAAGACTGAAGCCGTGTTCTTTCGCGGGCCTCGGCAGCGCTGCCCACCCGACGCCCACATCGTCGTGGAGGGCGTCCGTATAGAGGTCCAGCCCCGGATGAAATATCTGGGCCTGGTGCTGGACGACAGGTGGCGCTTCGGCCCGCACTTCAGCGGGCTGTCGACGCGCCTGTTGAAGGCCGCGGACGCCCTCTCGTGGCTCCTCCCGAACCTGGGGGGGCCCAAGGCGAAATGCCGGCGCCTCTATGCCGGCATCTTGCGGAGCATGGCCCTGTACGGGGCCCCCATTTGGGCGGACTCCCTCCACAGGAGGGAGAACGCGACCGCCATCCGCAAGCCCCAAAGGGCCATTGCACTGCGGGTGGCGAGGGCCTACCGGTCGGTGGGTTTTTCGGCGGCGTGCGCTCTGGCCGGCACCCCTCCTTGGGAGTTGGAGGCTTGGGTGCTGGCCAGGGTGTATGAGTGGACGGCGCATCGCAGGGCGCTCGGGGAGCACCCCGTCGCCGAGGAGCGAGAGGCCGTGCGGCGGGAGGCGAGGGACGCCATCGTCCTCCATTGGATGGAGGACCTCGCCACCGCCACCTTTGGCCGCCGGACGTTGGACGCGCTCGGTCCGGTCCTCCGGGCCTGGCTCGAGCGGTCCCATGGTTTCCTCTCGTTCCGTCTGGTGCAGGTGTTGTCCGGGCATGGCTGCTTCGGAACGTACCTGCACCGGATCGGGAGGGAGGAAGCCCCGTCGTGCCACGACTGCGGCGCGGCGGAGGACACGGCGCAGCACACCCTCGAAGTGTGCCCAGCTTGGTCCGAGCCGCGCCGCAGTCTGATCGCGGAGATCGGACAGGACCTCTCGCTTCCCGGTGTGGTCAACGCCATGCTGGGGAGCGAGGGGGCCTGGTCAGCGGTCGCCTCCTTTTGCGAGGACGTAGTCTTGCAAAAGGAGGCGGCGGAGCGCGCGCGGGAGGAAGACCCTCTCGCAGCGCCGCTCCGCAGAAGAAGAAGAGGTCGGAGAAGACGCGGTCTTCTCCCTCTTCATGGTGGCGACGGGCGGGCGACAGGCGCGGGGGCGCCTTCGCCCGCATTGCACCCGTCACCACCTTCGTCTGTCATTCCCGGGCCCGCCCCCCCCCCCCCCCACGGGGAGGGCGTGAGGTCTGCTGTGCGGGTCATCGTCGGCGGAGGACTGGAAGTAAAGGCTGTGCCGGTTTCCTAGTCCCCCGCCACTAGGACGAAGCGGGAATGCCGCTGGGTCGTTTTAGTGGGTATACCGGGTCAGACCGGGGAGTCCCACATAGCCCGCCCATCCCCCGATGGACGGGTATGCGTAATGCATTTTTTCCCAGCGACAAAAAAAAAAAAAAAAGGTACGAGCGGTCTGGACGGGATCGTCACGATCGGGGCGTATTTTTCACCCAACAGGAGTCTCGCCGACTTCGAGAGTTTCCTTGTCGAGTTGGGAGCCGTCGTCGGCCAGTCTCACCCTCGACCCATTTTGCTTCTCGGTGACCTCAACGCCAAGTCTGCGGCGTGGGGTTCCCCGGTCACGGACCCGAGAGGCGAAGTGCTAGAGGAGTGGGCCATAACGACGGGCCTGGCCGTCTTAAATCGGGGTTCGGCCTTCACGTGTGTACGGCAGCGGGGCGGGTCCATAGTAGACGTCTCGTTCGCTAGTCCTGCTGTCGTGCACCGCGTCCGTGATTGGCACGTTGAAGTGGAGGTGGAGACGCTATCGGATCACCGATACATCCGCTTCGACGTCTCCACCCAGAACACTGGAGATCGTCGCCAATCTGGGCCCCGAAGAGACGGCCCGCGTTGGGCGCTGAAACGCCTCGACAGGGAGGCTCTCGAAGAAGTCGCCATAGTCCAAGCCTGGATTCGGGAGTCGGCTACCGATGATCCCGTCGACGTCGAACAAGAGGCGCAGTGGTTTGGCGATGCGATGACGCAGATCTGCGACGCATGCATGCCACGCGTCTCCTCTCTGTCCGCACGGCGCCGCTTGTACTGGTGGTCCGTCGAAATCGAGCGACTGCGCGTCGAATGCGCAGACGCCAGACGCCCGTACACGCGGTGCCGGAGAAGACGTCCACGGGTTCCTCACGAAGAAGCTGCGCTGTATGAGGTGTACCGCGCGGCGAAACTGGCTTTGTGGCTGGCCATCGGCGAGTCAAAGACGCGCTCCAGAGAGCAAATGCTGGCGAGCCTGGACGGGGATCCGTTTGGGCGCCCTTACCGGTCGGTCCGAGGGAAACTTCGGCCGTGGGCGCCCCCGCTAACGGAAGGTCTAGAGCCACAGTTTCTGGAGCGAGTGGTTTCGGCTCTCTTCCCTGAGAGGGCCGAGTACGAACCACCGCCGATGGTTCTGCACATAGCTGCAGAGCCGGCAGAGGAAGGAAGCGAAACCATCCCAGAGGTGACACAGGCGGAGATGGGCGCGGCCGTATTGCGGCTCCGGGCCAAAAACACTGCTCCGGGGCCCGATGGAGTGCATGGCCGCGCTCTGGTCCTCGCCATGAAGGAGCTGGAGCCCCCACTGAGAGGACTCTTCTCGGCATGCCTTGAGCGGGGCCAGTTCCCTACTCGGTGGAAGGCAGGTCGACTGGTCTTGCTCAGGAAGGCAGGGTGCCCGGCGGACTCATCGTCCGCTTATCGGCCCATAGTGCTGCTGGACGAGGCGGGCAAGATGCTCGAACGCATTATTGCAGACCGCCTCGTCAGCCACTTGTGTACAGAGGGGCCGAACCTGGATGACAGCCAGTTTGGGTTCCGTCGTGGGCGCTCCACGATTGACGCCATCATGAGGGTAAGAGTCCTGGCGGAGGAAGCAGTGTCTCGGGGCGGGGTGGTGCTGGCGGTGTCCTTAGACATCTCCAACGCCTTCAACACCCTGCCCTGGGGTTGCATTAGAGAGGCCTTGCGCTATCACCGGGTGCCTCTCTACCTCCGCAACATCGTGGGGGCTTATTTGTCGGGAAGGTGTGTCACCTATATGGGACGCGACGGCGTAGGCCGTCGTGAGATGTCGTGCGGTGTTCCACAGGGGTCGGTTCTGGGCCCTCCCTTGTGGAACATCGGTTACGACTGGGTTTTGCGGTGCGAGCTTCCACCGGGAGTGAACCTGACGTGTTATGCGGACGACACGCTGGTCATTGCCCGGGGGAGCTCGTACAGGGAAGCAGCGTTGCTGGCTACGGCTGCGGTGTCACAGCGTAAACGCGGCCTGACCGCTCGTACCTTTTTTTTTTTTTTGTTGCGAGGTGGAAAATCCGGAAACGGATGTCCTCCGCCTGGGGAGGGCGGAGGGGTCTGTCAGGCTCCAACTGACTAAAAACCACCCCGGTGTTCCCTCGCACACTTGCGTCTGGGGGCAGCGGGAACGAATGTGACTTCCACTGCCCCGGACTAGTGCCGGCCCGCTCGACCAGTGCGGGCCTCGTCCCTGGGGGGAGTGAGGTGTACTCCCCCCGTTACGTCTGTGAGAGGCGCGCGTGGAACACTACGCGCCGCCGTCTCGGGTCCAGATAAAAACCCACACCTCCCCCCCGACCCCCGTGAACAGACAGCGGTCGTGGTATGTGGCGTAGGTGGTAACCTGGCACAGTGGGCGCTCGCCCCTCTTCGCCCGGTCTTAGCCAAGTCTCGTTAACTGCTAATACATCGAAAGAATGCCTTTCCACTGATGCTATAAAATCATCGTGGTTAGTGCCAAGGGAGCCTACATTTAGCAAGCCAACCTGAAGGTATTTTTCAGTCATTTATGTAAGGAAATAAACAACAAAACAACAGAACCAAACACAAATAATCCCAAGATAAAAACAATACAAGAACAAAGAAACAAGAATAATTGTTTTATATGAGTAAATAATAATTCAAAGTAAATAATTGTAAATAAAAATTGTAGATTGGACATTGTAAATAATAATAGCATTTGAGCCAGTGTAAACAATAGTTGTGTAATATAAGTCTTCGCAAATAATGAAAAAGTGCTATACAAAATTATTATCGAGATGTTTGTATGTATTCGTGTATTAAAAGTGTAAATATCAGTAATGCGGGTGCAAATAACTTCTGCATAGTAATGAGTTTTAAAATTCAAGTAATCTGTGCTTGAAAACATTTCTAACTTATTAGCTGACAGTAATTGATAAAAAACCATAAATGTCCACAAATCACAAAAATAATCTACATTCTTAAAATATATTTGGCGTAATGTTGCCCAATGTCGTTGAGAAAAAAATAGATTCCTACCCGGTACCGCAGTAGACACACACCGCCCTGCGAGTGCGACATAACTTAACATGTAGAACTTAAAAATGTACAAAAATTCGTTACGTACAAAACAAAATAAGGAGATCAATACATCCACAGAAGCTATAGGTATGTGAATCATGTTTACTGAACGCGTTCGGATGTGGTACAAACAGACTGATAGCCAAAAATCCTACCGATATCGTCTTCACACCTTATTCGTTCAGCTTTTTGACCATCTTCTCTGCGAGCTAATATTCTCCCTTCTTTAGTCCATACGTACTTCCATTTGTTTTGACTCCCTGCCTGACGAGCGTGATAAAATAGCTGGCGATTTGTTCGAGTTAGACGTTCGTTAACGTAAACTCGGTGCGGCGGCGGCCCAGTGATATTAAGGTCGCCTGTACTCAAACCGCGGCGAACCCGAGCTGCGCGTAGTAGTGTGTCACGCGTGGCACGCCTTGCAAAGCGCACGGATATACACCGTGGTCGCTGCGCAGCGGGGTCGGCAGAGATAGGGCCGTCAGAAGGGTCTACTCGATTACGGCGTGTGGATCCAACTCGCTCAGCATGAACCACATCCCTCTCATCAATTTCGACGCCTAGCTTTATGGCAAGAACTTTAACGATGTGCAGAGTGCTCTCATCCTTGCTCTCCGGTATTCCGGTCACCTCAATATCGTTGAGCAAGAGTTCTTGATCGCGCTCGTTCAATTGGCATTTCAGTTCAGCGATGGTGTTTTCCAATGGGTCCCTGTCCGGCTGTACTTCTTGCTGCAGTCTATGTTCAAGGGCGCCTACTCGCGCTTCTATTTTATCCATCCGCTCATCAGATGTCTTAATGGAATCCTTTAGTTGAGCCATCTCCGTGCGTAATTCTTGAAATTCCAGATGCATCAGTCGAAACTCAGCACGCAGCTCTTCTTTAAATAACCGCAGCTCGTCTGCTAAGTCGGGAGAGAAATTAACGGTAGCATCCAAGGCCGTGCTGTTTAATGGACTGTCCATGTCCATGAGCTCCTCGGGGCTACTGTGCTCCTCTGCCTGGACAGCATCCGTCGCACCTCGAACTGGTGTCTCCATCCTGTTGTCTCTAACTACGTTTTTCAAGCAATTAGGGCAGCGCCAGGTAGTTGCAACAATACCCGTACCAGGCAAACCGACGCAAACGCGATGATAAAAGACACCACACTGACGGCATTTAGCGGCCTCTATCGGCGATAAAAATTTGGCGCAACCACCGCACTTCGCTGCAGGCATGTTGTGCTTCGTTAGTTACACTGTAGTTATTGATCCAGCTTAGTCGTTCCGCTCTGTATCAATAGATGGCGCTATTTTGAACTAATGCGAATTCTGGTTTGATGGCAATTTAATGGTATGTCAAGTCAACACCATACAACTGCACTGGGCTAAACAGAATTGCAGCTCACTCTCGGGCGACACTTACACTTACTAACACTTGTTTTCAAGTGTATTCACTTAATGGTTTTAATATTTTTAATGTTAAGGGTAGATTTAGTTCACTGGTGTACTCGTTCAAGTTTACACAGTAATTATTATGTATATACTGCACTTGTGCACTAGATAACGTTCCGTGTCTTGAATTGTAGTATGTAAAAACTTTCTGTATTATAACTGTTCTTATTAAATGGGTTACTTTATTTAAAACACTATAACCAACAGTAGGACGTACCGACTTACTTACTTACTTTATCTACGACACCACCACATTCTTGTGCATGCTTGGTGTCCGTATTGAGGCCTGGAGGAGCAAGCAAGGGCCCGCGCAGTGCCACCGATGCCAACAATTTAGGCACAGCTCGCATCAATGCCACCGCCTGCTCGCGTGTGTGCGATGCGGAGGTGAGCACGCGGACAAGGACTGCGCACGCACTAAAGAGGAGACGCCCACCTGCGTGAACTGCGGGGGCGATCACCCAGCGTGTAGCAGCGCCTGCCCGGTGTTCCGCAGAGAGATGCGGAACAAGAAAGCAGGTACAGTCGCCATTACGCAGCCGCGCCATCCCACGACGACCGCGGCAACTGCTGCAACAGTCGACCACGAGGTCCCCAGCACGTCGCTGATGGCGACTGCTAACGGGCCCCATACCAACAACGACGCTTCCGCCTCGAGACGGAGGAAGAGGCCGCGCGGAGGTAGGAACAGGAGGAAAAAGAAGCCTCAACCTACCGCGCAGCAGCCTAGGCAGGTACCTGTCCCTGTCCAGGCGCAGGCGACGACTACGGCGCCGACCACCACCGCCACCACCACCACTACGAAGCCTTCCGCCGCCGCTGCTGGCGCCGGTAAAGGTAAAGGGAGAGGGAAGCGAGCAGTAAGGCCCGCCCCACCTACAGATGCGGCCCCAATCGCCGCCCAAGCAGAGGCGGCTAGCACTAGCCGACCACCTACCGACGCCCAAGAGCAACAGCGGCGTCGCGTTCCACGCACTGGCGCCAACAACACTGAGCGCCAGAAGAAGGATTTCACCGCCTGCGCCATCCACCTGCTGCTGGACCTCATTAAGGCCATCAGACAGGGACAGGACGCAGAGCAAGTGATCCTCGACGGACTAACTGCATTGTTAGAAATCTACCATGCTTAGTCCGCTGAGGATTCTTCATTGGAATGCTCGCGGCCTAAGAAGAAAGGTTGCACCACTCCGTCTCCTTCTTCAGGAACAGAAGATCGACGTGGCGCTCATCAGTGAGACACTCCTGGGACCTGCGGACAGGCCCCAGTTCCTGGGATACTTTGTCTACAGGAAGGATGAGAAGTCACCTCACGGCATCACCTACCGCGGTCTGGCGGTACTGGTAAGTCGGAGAGTCGTCCATCAGCCGCTACCACAACTGTCTCATACGACATTTTATTCCTTGGGTGTCCAGCTGCACGTCGCTGGCGAGGACATGAATATCTACACCGCCTACTGCCCGCCGTCGAATACGGCCTCGCTCGATCTAGCGGAGCTGCGGGCAGTACTCTACGGATCGCCTCAACCAACACTCCTCGCCGGTGACTTTAACCAGAAGCACCAGGCATGGAACAGCCGTATTTCCAACCCAGGGGGTAGACGACTCTTCGCAGACGCGGAGGGGGTACACGGTGTCCGGCTCAGAGACACCTACCCACTACCCTGATAATCAGGCGCACGCACCGGACGTGCTGGACATCGTGATCCACAGAGGCCTGAGTTGTCAGATCGCCACCCAGGTAGTCGACGACGAGATGCAGAGCGACCATCAGCCTGTACTGGTCGTCCTGTCAGAGATGCCGACACGACTCTCTCCTTCAGCGCCACGCCACACTACGGACTGGTCACAGTTCGGAGAAAGGATGAAATCCACCACTCCTACTTGGCCCATCACCACCGCCGCGGACGTCGACGGGCTAGCACAGGAGCTCACTACTTGCATCCAGAGCGCCCTTAGCGAGGCGACCACTACGCAAGAGCAGCCACAGAGGCCGGCTTACAGGCCTCTACCGATCGCCATCACGCGAATGGTCGCCCAGAGGAGGCGCCTGCGCAAGCGGTGGCAAGACACCGGGTGCCCACGCGACAAGCGCGACCTGAACCGCCCGCGGAGAAGGTAAGGGCCAAGCTTCAGGTGCACAACGCCGAGAGCTGGGAGGAATGTATCGACGCCGCAGCGACAGACTGGACCGCGGTACACAAGCTGTGCAGGCAGCTTGCGAATTTCCCAGCCCCGGTACGTCCGCTATTACACAGCGACGGGGCGCCAAGATACACCGCAGCTGACCGTGCGGAGATCTTCGCCGAGCACCTGGAGCGTCAATTCGTCCCGAATCCAACCTCTAACACCGAGCATGTCGCAGCAGTCGAGAGGCACCTTAGGGAGTACTTCTCGACGCCGTTTGCTCCCGACGACAATCCAGTCCACTTCTCCCCTAGTGCAGTCAGACGCGCCTTCCTGAAAACCAAGCTGAGGATGGCCCCCGGTGCGGACGGCGTGTCCAACACAGTGCTGCGCCACCTGCCCTACCGTACAGTAGCGGCTGTGGCGCGCCTGTTTACGGGCATCGTCCGCACGGGCGCTTTCCCAGCCGCATGGAAGGAAGGGCGCGTGATTATGCTGCCCAAGGCGGGTAAGAATGTCCTTAAGCCAGAGAGCTACCGGCCCATTACTCTACTCTCCATTATCTCCAAGGTGTTTGAACAACTCCTGCTGCGACACCTGGCCCAACACATCATCCCTCGGCCTGAACAATTCGGGTTTCGGGCCGAACATTCGACGACGCTTCAGTTGTCAAGGGTACTGCACCTGCTGACCGCGGCACTCAACAAGAAAGAGCACGCAGTCGCAGTATTCCTAGATATGGAAAAGGCGTTTGATCGAGTCTGGCATGCCGGCCTGCTGTACAAGATGTCACAGACAGGCGCGCCTCGTCGCTTGATACAGGTGGTTTCATCCTTTCTTACAGATAGGACATTTAGGGTGGTGGTCGATGGCACGGTATCGGGCGCCCGCCCGGTCACCGCAGGGGTGCCGCAGGGCAGCTGCGTCTCGCCCCTCTGTTACACGCATTATACCGACGACATCCCAACCACTCACCACTACACCACGCTCGCGCTGTACGCCGATGACGCCGCGTACGTCGCTGTCTCTATGAACGCGAGACACGCGGCCGTCAAAATGCAGCGCGTGCTGGACTTGCTTCCTGACTGGTTGTCGAAATGGAGGTTGTCGGTAAACGTGGGCTCGACGCAGGCGTCGGCTAACGATGACAGCACATATCCGTGGCATTCTCGCCAGATGCAGGAACGCCCGCATCCTGCTCCGGCCAGTGCTCTCGTCTAGACTCCCGCTGCGTACAAAGCTGGGCGTGTACAAGTTGTACGTACGCCCGCTGTTGACCTACGCCGCGCCAGCTTGGTTCGCCTTCGCTAGCGAGACCAACAAGAAGAAGCTCCGTGCGCAGCAATCGCTTGCGCTGCGGTCAGTTGCCGCCGCTCCTCGCTGTGTGAGGAATACCACCATTCAGCGGGACCTCAAGATTGAGAGTCTTGACGAGTTCTGTAGCCGTCTTGCGTCGCGCATGTTTGCGCGTGCCGACGCCTCTGCCTGGCCCCATCTGGCTCAGATAGCGCCATGGTACACGCGCCCGCCTGACGCGGGGCGCGCGGGACGCACTTAACGCCTTCCGCGCGACCTAGTGCCCGCGGACGAGTAGCTGCCACATCGCCCCCCCCCCCCCCCCGACACCCGGGTAAGTCGTTTACAGCTACACGCGACCTACCCAAACAATAACACTCCATATGCATCGTGTTCTAAGTTTACATAGTCATGCTAGCGAAGGAGGTGGCGGAACGTGAGAGGGAGAGAACCTCACGTCCCAGCCGCCGCGGGAGACGCCCCGGGCGTCGGGGGGCAACCAGTGGCCCCCGGCCACCGTAGGCGCGAGCCTGTGGACGGTGAGTAATGGGCTAGCTCACCGTCCGTCCGTCTCATGACGACAGGCCGTGTCGACGGCGCGTACGTGTTCCACGCGCGCCTCAAGGAGATGTCAGCAAACCGGAAGGGGTCCGAAAGGGCCGATGCCTGCCAGGGCTGCGGGTTGTTCGAAAGAGATACCGCGGCCCTGGAACACAAAGGGCGAAGAAGGAACATGGGTGGGTTTTAGTCGGTACAAGTCTGACACTCCCTCCCGCTCCGCCCAGAGCGGGAGAAGTCATTTGATGATTTCCCATCCGCAAAAAAAAAAAAAAAAAGGGGGCGATGTTGCCAATTTTTTAACAATTAAATATTTTCTTAAAAATACGTTTCGTTTCACGAACATATTCCCGAGGCCCGAAACGCGAGAGAATAATCTAATTAAATTTAAATATAAATGTCTTATAAAGTAGGTAACTTAGATACTTAGCTAACTTAGCTAGATCCACAAAAATAAGATATTTCTTAGAGCTACGTACTTGCTTATAGTTTCACTAAGTTTAAAATAGGTTAAGTTTTCAAAATAAAATAAAGGTTCAACTAAGTGCAGCTTAAACAAAAGTTTTAGTAATAATAATAATAATAATAATAAAAAACGTTTATTCATCTCCACAAATTACATCATAGTATTGTTAGATTATTACAAAGGTTGACAGGTAGTTTGGCAGAAAGCTGTAATTTGTGGGAGATCTGGAGTCTAAACTAAGCCTAGGCCTGTATTTCAGAGCTCCAGGCCCCCCATTTCATCAATAATAGTTATTGTCAACAAAACAATGGAAAAAGTGCAAAATTGGTGACAGTGTGTATATGTGTGTGCGTGTGTGCGTGCGTGTGTGTGTGTGTGTGCGTGTGTGTGTGCGCGGATGTGAGTATATATAATATAGGTATGTATACTTTTATGACATAATATATGTTTTATGAAATATATGTAAATATATTTAAACATAGGGATATATACAATATTTTAACTATAACCTTAACTGCAAATATAATATGTATGAAAGTGTGGACTAACCTTTCCTACTAACTTTACTTTGCTACCTCAAGTAATTTTTCAGTTTCAGTATAGTTTAACTTCAGTAATAATTTAATGATTTTGGTTTTACATTCAGCTTTACTACAATTCGATATATTAATAATTTTGTTTAGCTTATTATATAATTCACCTCCTCGGAAAGTGAAGAATCTTTGCGCGAAGGAAGTTCTTTTATAATAATTCAATGAGACAACAAGCCTCTAGATGCAGCACATGAACATATAAATAGTTATATGAATATGACAGTGAATAATAACTTAGATGACAATGTTTATTTTAGGTATTTCCAACAATTAAATTTTTAACATATTTTCAAGTAGGTATTGAAAATAATTATGTTTATGGTAGGAAACAAATGATTTAAAGTTCTATTGGTAATGCACACATTTTATTTATGGATCTACGAGAAACGCTAGTAGCTTTTTTTTTTTTATTATTATAAATAGGCTCGCGTTTTACCACTATCTCACCTGATGGTAAGCGATGATGTGGTCGACGGTGAAGCACGCTTGCCTAGAAGAAACCTATTCACTCTTGACTTGAAGACCCCCAGATTGTAGCTATCGGGAAACACAGACTCCGGCAGGGAATTCCACTCCTTAGCGGTACGCATAATAAAAGTATTCCCAAAGCGCTTAGTGCGTATAGGTGGGATGTCCACCATGTACCGATGGCGCATCGCCGTACGTCTTGTAGTCCGATGATGAAATGGGCTAGCTGGAATTAGGTCATGCAATTCCATCGCACACTCCCCGAAATGTAACCGGTAAAAAACCGATAGGCTGGCAACTCGGCGACGATGTTCAAGGCTCTGGAGCTTAGATTTGACCAGTGCCTCATTGCCAATGAGCCTCTTGGCCCGCTTTTCAA
Organism: Cerastis leucographa; assembly: GCA_963082945.1. Taxonomy (NCBI): domain Eukaryota; kingdom Metazoa; phylum Arthropoda; class Insecta; order Lepidoptera; family Noctuidae; genus Cerastis; species Cerastis leucographa. The sequence goes on from CAUJBK010000002.1 coordinate 88,436, forward strand.
CCGACTCAAGTGCATCAAGCTGGTATTTGGCAGATCCGTCCCAGAGATGAGAACAGTACTCCATGCACGAACGAACTTGCGCTTGATACAAGCTGAGCAGCTGTTCTGGCGTAAAGTACCTTCTCACCTGTGCAAGGACCTCCAACTTTTTGGCAGCCAGCTGTGCCTTTGCCTCAATATATGAGCCAAAATTGAGGGTTGATGTTAAAGTTATGCCAAGAAGCTCAAGATGGTCTGCTATTGGCACGGTGACATCTCGGAAAGTTTGAGCAGGGTAAAATTGGCTCTTTTTTTACGGAAAAAAGACACGCCTGGGTTTTGGTAGCATTAAACCTGACCAGATTGGCATCGCCCCATTCAGAGACTGCTTGCAAGGACAGGTTCAAACGCTCCACCATAGCCTCACGGAGAGACCGGATCTGAGGCCCGGTAGCCCGTGCGTCAGACAAGTATCTCTCAGCAACAGTGCTGTCGTCTGCATACCCAAAGGTGCCGGGTCTTAGCAGATCGTCAATGTGCAGCAAGAATAATGTTGCTGAGAGTACGGACCCCTGAGGGACCCCAGCATTAATATGCAGTTGGTCCGACGAGCAGCCATCGATAACCACTCGAATGGACTGATCTCTCAGGAAGTCTGCAATCCAATCACACAGACCACCGGGCAGACCGAATGAAGGAAGTTTACCGATAAGGCTTTCATGCCAGACCCTATCAAAAGCCTTCGAGATGTCGAGGGAGACGGCAATCGCTTCCCCGTGCCTCTCGATGGCCTCACTCCATATGTGAACGGCATACGCTAGAAGATCCCCAGTAGACCGATTACGTCGGAAGCCGTATTGGCGGTCACTAAGGATATCGTTAGTTTCTAGGTATGCTAGGAGCTTACAATTGAGTACGTCAGAGTATGGACGTTATAGAGATGGGTCTGTAGTTGGCCGGGTCAGCTCGACTGCCCTTCTTGGGCACGGGCTGTACGTTGGCTTGCTTCCAAGCATTCGGCACTTTTCCAGTCTCGTAGGAAAGGCGGAACAGGTGAGTCAGGATCGGAGACAATTCAGGCGCACAGGTTCTAAGGACAATTGCTGGTATACCGTCAGGGCCACTAGCCTTGTTCACGTCGAGGTTGTGGAGCACCCTACGAACGTCATTCTGATGGATGCGAATATCCGACATACTCGTCTCGCATCCATCAGGAAAAGGAGGGGGCCGCGCGTCACCTGGATTCAGACGTGAAGATTCCGCAAAAAGAGAAGCAAATAAATTTGCCTTCTCTTTAGCGGAGTGGGCCAGCGACCCGTCGGGTTTCAGCAGTGGTGGTAGTGAGGGACGGCAGAAGTTCGACTCGACCGACTTGGCCAGGGACCAGAACGCTTTACTACCTGTTGGGTAAGAAGCAAGCTTGGCCCCTATTCGGCCAATGTGGTCGAACCGAGCCCCTCGCAACACCTTCTTGCATGACTTGGCAGCCCTGTTGAAGGCCTTCTTCTTCTGACCCACGTCACTCGCTTTGCGCGATCGAGCGTCGACCCATGCCAGGTAGGCCTCATGTTTAAGCGCGTCAGCGCGATAACAATCGGCACTAAACCATGGCCGGTCTTCACTAGACATTGTTATGTCAGAGAACGGAATATAGTACTCCATTCCCTGACGTAACACATCTGTCACGGCGTCCGCGCATGACGAAGGGTCAGCCGAAGAAAAGCAAGTAGGCCGCCAAGGATAGGATGCGAAGAAAGATCGCATCCCGTCCCAATCTGCTGACCTGTACCGCCAAACCCGCCGGGTGCCTCTTGGGCTGGGATCGGGTGGGGAGTAGACGGACACAGACTTCACCAGACAGTGGTCGGAACTACCCAAAGGTGAAGTTATCGATACGGAGTATCGGTCTGGATCTGTTGTCAGCAGAAGGTCCAAGCAATTAGCCGTGTGCGAATCTACATCCGGTACCCTCGTTGCCCCCTGGACCAGCTGAGTGAGGTTTAACGCTAGCGCAAGCTTACGCAACTCACGCCCGGCATGTTCGGTGCACTGGTATGGAAAAAGCCACTCCTGGTGATGGGCATTAAAGTCCCCCAGTAACACTAATTGGGCGGAAGGGTACCGCTGCTGTGCCGCATCAGCCGCCTCACTGAGGTACTCTGCGAGCCTGGTAGTCTCCTGATCGAAGGAATCTCCTCCTTCGGCCGAAGGAATCTCCTCCTTCGGCCGAAGCCTACCACCAGTTAGTAGTGTCACCTGATTTGCACCACCCGGGGACCACGTGTAGGGAAACAAAGGGTACACTCCTACGGACGTGGGTGACTCGACCCCCTAAAACATGCCCCCCACAGCTGTTTTAACATCAGCAACTCTTACCCTCTGATCTGGGCCTGGATACAACTTTATGACCTTGGCTAGCGGCCAACGAAGACGAGGACAGTTATCAGTTTTTAGGAGTACAATACTGCCTTCTTTTATATTGGCTTGAATGTTATGCCATTTTGGTCTTTTATTTAACTGGGACAAATATTCTTTGTGCCAGATGTTCCAGAAGCTTTGAGATATCTGTGTGCATTGTCTCCAGAATCTAAGTCTATCAATTGGTATTTGAGAAAAGTCTTGTTTTGGAATAGCAGTTATAGGTCTACCTATTAGAAAATGCCCTGGAGTGAGACATGATAGATCAGAAGGATCTCTATTCAAAGGAGTTAAAGGCCTGGAATTTAGGATTCCTTCGACAGAAATTATTATGGTATTAAATTCTTCATAGGTAAATTTATTAGGACCTACTATTCTCTTAAAATGGTATTAAGCACTTTTTACCGCTGCCTCCCAGAGGCCCCCAAATGTAGGCGAATAACTAGGTATGTAATTAAAAGACAATGCCCAGTTATGGCCCACCTTGGACACATTTTGAAAGATAATCAAAAAATATAAATTCATTAAATAGGAAGTATCCGTTTAAGTTCTATCTCTAAATATGACGCCGTGATCTTATAAAATAAATAAGTAATTTAACTTATTATAATGCGAGTTTCACTTTCATGCGAAGTAGAGGGTTGCCATTATATGTTCAATTTAATTTTGATTAATACATTTTAATAAATTGTTTCGATTACGGATTAATCTAATCGATTAATTTATTAATATAGATTAATTATAATATAAATCAACCTATCTGCTCAGTGGCGTACAATTGAAGGACGAGACTGATATCCAGCAGTGGAGTAATATTAGGTGGATGATGATCATGAACCTGCGTAACACTTCATTCCTATTAATTTTTTCCTATTTATTTTCATTAACACCTCAGCACAGAGATGCTATAGTCCACACATACATACATGTAGAATGTTAAAATCACTGTATTCTTTATGGCTTTTCCTTAATTAGATAAAAAATAAATTGATCAAGCTCAATAATCGATGCAACTAATCGATTATATTTCAAAATATGGCAACATTATCCTTTGACAGCTGATGGATTTGACAGTTAACTGTAATCTACCTTCCCGTTAGCGCGCTCACTATCGTAGTTTTCTTTTGCCGTGGTTTGTGCTCTTTTGTGACCTTTTTTACGACAATGGACTCCGATCAAACTCACCCGACTGACGACCCTCGCGCGTACTTGGACCCTGGCTCCTCTTTGAATGATAACCCTGATGTGAATGTGAAAACTGTTGATCCCGCATCTAATGACGACCCTTGCACGTATTTGGACTCTCTCCCCGCTTTTACAAACGATTACTCCGGCGCGAATATGGACCAGAGCAGCTCTGCTGTCTCGAACACGTCGTCACAGGGATTAACCGGCGCCGGCGCAAGCAACGTTCGCTGTGCAAATTGTAGAGTAGATATATGAGGCGCTTGCGATCTCATCAATTAGAAATTGTCGAAGTACGATCAGTTGTACAGCAATGGGTTCTTCCAGAACAGGTAAGCCTTATATTATTTACCTAACTAACTTTTAATAATTTGACTTCCAAACTTGTATTTTAATGGGAAACTAACAAAATCTTACAGCTTATTATTTTCTATGTTATGCTACCTATTTCATTATTTGTCATCGTTTACTGAGTAATTAATATAATCAAATTGCATTTTCAGGTGCATATCTCAAGCAATGATTTTGTTTGTCATTCATGTTGAACTGCAGCATGGAATGAGATTTGAAACCCAGCAGAAAGCATCTCACCTTCCGCTGCACGCCTCATATGTGTTGGCTGTGGTCGCTCTCTACGTAGACAAAGAAGTCACCTGCTGTCTCAGGATACTCCACGAGAAAATCATATAAGGGAAAATATATCTAGACAAATTGCTCCACGTCAGGTATGGTTAAAAATAGTTAATTCTTATATTTCAGTTTGTGGTGTGAAATATTTATGTTTAGTCGGAAGTGCTCTTACTTACTAGACTAAGATTTATAGAGTCATTCTCTGGACCAACATTGTTATTAAAAAGTAATACTATTATAAGCTGTAGCAGGTAACTGTACCTAAAAGACATAAGATATTATAATACTTTTATTACTTTGTTTCAGTTGCTGAGCTCGTCTCGCATCTGCCACCCTTGCTGGCAGCGAAGTGATAGAGCAATTACACGTTCACGTTCTATCAGTTCTAGTAACCAGTCAGTGGATTTCGATGAAGAGACTGTAGACCTTGACAGTACTGAAACAAATGAGTCTACACAAAATATACCTCAAGTGCAAGGGATGGAATCTACAGTATTTTTACCCAATTATGTAAGAGCACCTGATACTCAGCGCTGCTGCTTTTTCCCTGGATGTACAGGTACTGATCGTCCTCGCCTTACCGTTCCAGCATCACTAAGAGTTAGACTTTTCTGTGATTATAATTATTATGTACCTGCACAATGCAGAATTTGCAATTATCACTTAACAAGCAACTCATGGGACCTATTAGGAGACTTTACACAAAACCCAATACAGACTTTTAGTGCATCCTACATCGAAGAGTTTGCTTCTCTGCTGCAGCAGAATATGTATGCACATTTAGATTTCCAAAATATAGATGGAATCCCAGAACATATTGTGCATTATTATCTTGGGATAACAAAAGCACAGTTTAACCAATTACTTGCTGAAGTCCCCAGCCTGTCAAATAAGCATAAAGGAAAGTTTGCCCTAGCGGCATATTTAATCAAATTAAGAACTGGAGAAAGTGACGAACGTATTTCTTCTTTGTTATGTGTACCGCGAAGTACATTAGAACGTTTAACGAACATGGCCCGAGACATACTACACCAAGTTTTTGTGCCCGAAACCTGGGATTAAGTCATCTGACTAGGACAGATATCTCTCAGATAAACTTATTAATACCAAATGGTCTATTTGGAACAGAGGAAAATCATCCAATTGTTATTGCCGATGGAACTTACATTTATATAGAAAAAAGCTCTAATTATTTATACCAAAAAAAAAACTATTCTCTACATAAATATCGAAACTTGGTAAAACCATTTTTACTTGTTTGCTCAGATGGGTACATTATAGATGTGCTATCCAGCAACAACATCAGATGCAGATATTATGCGAAATGTATTTTCTAATGAGAATGGTCCATATAGACAGTTTTTTCAAAGCGGAGATGTAATTATAGTGTACATGTACCCCTGTCCCTACAACCGGGTGAAACACAGCTATCTACCATTAATGCCAATAAATCTAGAATATTTACGATGTGCCGGTGGGTAGTTGAAACAACAAATGGAATATTTAAAAAATCATTTAAATTATTTCGTCAAACATTTTTCAATAGAGCTTCACGCCATTTAATGGTAGACTTTTCTGTAGCTGCTTCTTTAATTAATAGGTTTCACCTTCGGTATAGGGACAGGGACCATGCAGCACAAATATTACAGAATGTTCGTGAAAATCAATTTAGAAACAATGATCCGGCAGACTTTATTGAAGAAAGGAATTTAAATAGAGTAAGAGTTAATTTTTCCAGTATTGAAGTCATAACAGAGAATGTAAGAGAATTCCCACAGTTAACTGAAAGTGATTTGATTATGTTTGCATGTGGGACATATCAATTAAAACAAGCCAGGTCGTATTATGGAGAGCACATTAGATCAAATGGATGTTATCGTATTGAGGTTTCTAATGATAGGAGAACCAGTATTTTGGAAGGTTCACTTTTTCAAAATGATTGCTTCTTATTAAGGGCCCGAATCCAAAGCAGGCCTATATTAGCCGAAAAACATACTTTGTCTATATTTTAATAAGAAATAATGTCCCTGGAAGAGCAGCCATATATCAGTACTGCTGTAATTGTATTGTAGGCCGGAGGACTGTAGGATGCTGTGCCCACATTATGTCTGTTGTCTGTTGTCTGGTATCTTGGGTGGGCACGGCATCAAACCAGTATAGTTCCTCCAGCACAGTTTCTAGATGGTGTCTTATTGGCATATGATGCTGATGATAGTATTGAATAATAAATATAATTTTCTTCCTTTTTTAAAAAAGATTACTAGCAATAAATATTATGAATTAATTATTGTTGACCTCTCCAGCTAAGCTAAATATACTTTTGTAAGGAGTGGCTCCACGTCAATAGTGCCACTCCACCTGTTTCGAACTCACGACCTCTCGTTAGTCTGACGCCTTCACCGTGTGGCTATTGCCGCTTCAAGCTGATATTTATTATGTACTGACACCAGCATCATTTTTACCTTGATAGTGGTACTGTTATGGATGGTGGTGGTGTATGGGAAAAAATCACAAGCACTCATTAATACATAAAAAAATATATTCACCCCAAAATCATAAGTTTTTACTTTACCAATTTTTACGGTATGAAATGGAACCCCTTAAAAGGTGACTATTATTCAAAAGGTTAAAACGAGTACGCTTTAAATTGATTAATTACTGTGTTAAAACTTATGTGCTTACCATTCAAAAGTGATTGTAAGTGTTTAGAATAAGTCTGCGATTAAAAAAAAAATGTTTTAAAAATAATTAAAACTGTTTTATTTCCAAATGGCGACTTATTTTCATAACTGATAAGTACTAGAAGGTGTTCATAACAACTTTAACTATAATTCCATAAACTATTTATCAGTGTTTACTGTAGGCCACGGTTGTTCTAATATCTGGGCATTGTCCTTTTATACCTTGAGAAGTGGCAAAATTATTTATAGAAGACTGGTGCTCAGAGGAGCTGTGTAACCTGTAAAGATCATTCAGTGCGTTTTCAGCACCTTTGAATGTTTAAGCGTTGTCGCAATGAATGACACTAGGGATACCTCTTCTAAAAATAAATCGTTTTAGGGCAGAAATAAAACCTTGAGTGGTCATATCAGTGTTGTGACATCACTAATTAGTATGTTAGTAAGCGTCAAGCTCTAGTGATTATCTATGGTGCACATCCTTCCGGAGGCCATAACTTGGTCTCAACCCGTCTGTGACACTACGCTCTGTCTAAATATAAAATGTAACCTGTGTCCTGTGATTATTAAATTAAGTATACCCAACGGTATCTTTCATTCCAACGTACCAAACCTAACATGGTGTCAGAATTCAAGAAGAAAAATAATGAGTCGTAAAAGTGCCGAGTAATGTCGACGGAAAAAATGGCGGTCAGCAAAACGTCACGAACAAAGTAGCAACTAAGTCAACTCCAAATCTCGTCTGATCCAGCAAATGACAATGCGGAGGCGTGGAGAAGATGGTCACAGCAGATTGAACTGCATTTGTTAGCCGTTATGTGACGATATTTTCATAGCTAACCTACACATGGATTTATCACATGTGCGTCAAAGATTGCTTCAAGAACATGACCTAACCTACAAGAGGATGCAAGAGATAGCGAGCACACTCATAGTCGCGCAGCAGGATGCTGATAAAATTGTCCAAGCGAGCGGTGTCGCCAGTGAAAACGTCATGCATCTCAGTCGGAGGAGCCGTGGTCGACGAGACGATCGATAGCGAGCTTCCAGTCGCAGGTCAGCTTCGAGCAGTCGCAAGTCTTCAAGCAGTCGCAAGTCTTCAGGCGGTCGCAGGTCAGCTTCAGCTTCGAGCGGCGACTCGAGGACATGCAGTCGCTGTGGGCAGTCTCACCGATACAAGTGCCCAGCTAAAGGCGTTCAATGCAGGTCATGTAAATCTTTTGGTCATTTTGCTAAATAAAGTCAAAAATATAAAAGTCAGTCAGTTGCAATTGTGTGATTCAGTTAACTGTAGTCAAGAATATTTTGTTGGAATGTTGCACAGTCAAGTAATGTCGAGTCAAAGTCAAAATAGTCAGTCAAATCACTATGATCCACATAGTAGTCTACCAACAAATAGTCAGAACACACAAGCGCACAGTCAGTCAGTGTCACATAGCGAGCAGTCACCGTCACAAAGTTAGTCACAGTCAAAGTCAAGTCATATATGTGTAGACGTATTGAGACCAAGTTATCACAGGATTAATACTAAGTCTATCACAGTCGAGTCAAGTTATCACAGGATCAATACTAAGTCTATCACAGTCGAGTCAAGTTATCACAGGATCAATACAAAGTCTATCACCGTCAAAGTCATGTCATAAAGTGATCACCATACATAACATGGTAATAAAGTGATCACAGTAGTATCGCAAACAGTGAACGTCATATCCCAATAATGTAATAATAGCAGTCACATAGTATCTGAGTGATCTGAGTCAAGGTCTAAATAAATCAAGTCTAATACCCCATTTATATTGTGTGTGTCAATCATCAGTCATAGGTCAAAGTACCAGTCGAATATCTCTGTGTTGAAAGCAGTGATATGTCAGAGAGTTGGAAGCAACATCTCAATTGATTATAGTCATAGGTCAAAGTACCAGTCAAATATCTCTGTGTTGAAAGCAGTGATATGTCAGAGAGTTGGAAGCAACATCTCAAATGATTATAGTCATAGGTCAAAGCACCAGTCAAATATCTCTGTGTTGAAAGCAGGAATATGTCCGAGAGTTGTCAGCAACATCTCAATGATGATTGTAGTCATAGGTCGAAGAACCAGTCGAGAATCCACTCAAATAGTCAAAATAATAAATGTCAGTGTCCATATTCACATCTCAATGATGGGAATGGTCACAAGTCTGAGGGATTTCACAATAACACACAGTATCATCGTCATAAAATCAGCAGTCAGTATTCGCAGTCAAACAAAGGATCATTAGGTATAAACTCAGATAAAAAGAAAACAATGTCAATAATTTAAAACAGTCATGGGAAAATTGTCATTTGGGAATAAACAAATTAAATGCATCATAGATTCAGGTGCAAATGTCAATGTCATGTCAAAACAAAATTTCAATTATGTCAGACGAAATAATAATCAGTCTCAACTGTCACTTGTCAAACGTTGGATAAATGTCAAAGGATTTGGTGAAAAATCCATTCCGATTTTAGGTTATGTCAACCTAAACATTGTAATTTGTGTTTAGATAACAATTACGTCGTCGAAACTATAATGTTAATAGTAGTAAATTTAGATTGTCCAACTGTCCATTGTCTTCCAACTTGTTAAAAGTTAGGTATAATAAAAAATATGTCTTTCCAGTGTCAAAACAGGAATTGTAAACAAATGCTTACACAATTTAATTATGTCTTCCAGGGTCTTGGATGTCTACCTCCAGTCTGTCATCTGCAACGCATGGAGGCAATGCAAGTTATTGTAAAGGTCACAAAAACAACAAAGAGTTGTTAAGTCAGTTGTCATTAAAGAAAAAGTCAGGTCAGTCTAAGAAGAATGTTTCTTCAGTAAAGATGGTGCTGGGGCAGACCAAGAAAAGGTCAAAGCAATTGTCAACGTGCCCACACCAAATAAGTGTCAAAGAGATACAGTCTGGACTTGGGATGAAAATCAATGTCAATGTCTGAGAAAACTGAAAGATGAGATAACTAGCTCACCAGTTTTAGCTCATAATAATCCCAAGATTCCATTAGTCATGTCAGTCGACTCGTCAAGTCAAGTTCCATGCGACCCAGCTCCTCAAGAGGGAGAGAGGAAGGTGACAGACAGGAGTGTGTATGTAAATGTAACCATAGAATATAAGCTGGTAAATAGATGTCTAGATTAAATAAGTAATTAAGTAAAGTTGTACGTAGTGTCAATTATTGTCAAGGGTCTAATTTGAACTCAAGAAGGGGGATGTTGTGACATCACTAATTAGTATGTTAGTAAGCGTCAAGCTCTAGTGATTATCTATGGTGCACATCCTTCCGGAGGCCATAACTTGGTCTCAACCCGTCTGTGACACTACGCTCTGTCTAAATATAAAATGTAACCTGTGTCCTGTGATTATTAAATTAAGTATACCCAACGGTATCTTTCATTCCAACCATCCAACATAACAATCAGAAACTAGTTCTAGGTGAATACTTTTAGTGACAAAGCACACAAAGACAACCACATAACCTTTGGAAATCACTGTTCTACGAAGACTTGACTGCTTGATTTGAAATGGCCCACAATAGTCAATACCAACAATACTACATACAGAAGCTTCAGTAATTCGGTCCGAGGGTAATGACCCCATCATTTGAGATGCTCCTTCAGCTTTAAAACGATAACAAGTTACACATCTATTTAATATTTTCTTAACCTCTTTATAACAATTAACAATCCAATATTTTAACGATAAATTGCTTATAGTTAATTTGAGACCAGCATGCATTAATGCTAAATGCTCGTTTTTAATAATTAAATCAGTTAGATGACATTTCTTTGGCAATATTATTGGATGTTTTTATGAATATGGAATATTTCCAAGTTGTAATCTACCAGTTACTCTTAATACATCGTTACTGTCAATAAATGGGGCTAACGATTTTAAATTAGTTTTTACAGGTTTGTTATTTTTAATACAATCAATTTCCTTAGAGAATGAAGCTACTTGTACAACAGATATTATTTTGTTTTGATAATTTTTTATTTCTATCAAGGTATCCGCTGTAATGTCCAGGTGACTATAGTTACCCATTTGTAGTGCGTTCGAATTGTTCCAAAAAAACGTTCTAAAAAATGTCAGCTGTCGAGAATATCAGGACAAATTTATTCTCTGTGTTGCTCTATTAAATTACGCGTCAAACGCTCAAAACCCCAGTGTCCAAGTCGGCATATTTGTTGAGAAATAAAATGTCAAACTTCAATTTCTCAGTGTCAAATTTTATTGCTCCGACTCAAAGTGATCGCCGACTTTAAAATGTAAGTATAATTTTATTTGTAACCCAATACATATAGTGTATTATATCAAAATAAACCTCAATATCCAAGCTTTACAATTAACTATAAATATCGTAGGTTCAAAGTATGTTGAAACGATAATATTAAAATGAAAATGTGAAAAAAATCCGCCATGTTGACCGTGGTGATTTTTGTAAAGTTTTTTATTTGTTTTTAATGGATTTATTGCGAAAATCGTTAATATAATGCTCGTAATATGGAAATTAGATCATAATTAGTATTGACACACAATAAAACAGTAAAATACAACGAAATTTTGCAATATTTTATGTGTTAAAAATTTTGTTCCCCAAGCAATTTTTAAAACATTTTTAAAAACCAGATTTAACGGTTTTAAACTGTGTATTTACACAAATACGATAAATAAGGCTGTTTTACTACTCATAAAAAACTGCGTTTTGGTTTGCCTAACTACGGCGAACGAAAAAGGAAGGTTATGATTTTTGTTCTTGTATTTGGTGTTTTGTTATCCTCTGTATTGTCTGGGTAGCCACAGCTACCCAATAATAATAATTTCAATGATTTTCGAAATGGAATTACAGACTCCAGCAGGTCAGGCTACCTGAAACTCAAATTTTCTTTCAGTTCTTCAGACTTGTGTGTGGCCCTGTGTGTGTGCATGTGTATCTTTAAAAATAAACTATAGAATCTATGTCTATGTTTTAGGTCTCATGATGAAAGCCGTGATTTGGGGCAGGCGTTAGATGAAGCACCAGCCCGGGGACCGGGGCGTTGTAGAAAGAGTGGTGAGGGAGAGGCATAGGTGGATGCGCAGCCGTATGTATCTTATTCAGTGTGTTTTTAAGATAATTAATATGTGCAAGTTAGTATGTTTAATGTTGTTATGTTTTAATGTTGCATATAATTTTTGGCAGTGCCGTTCTGGAGGATCCGCTCGCTCCAGTTAGGGCTTCTTACACCGGGTAAATGCACTCTCAGCTGAAGCCTGGCAGGAGCTTAAGGAGTGGAAGCAGCGCGCTCAGCTTGAGCTGATGCTTATGCCCGATGTCAAACCGCGCAAGCGGGCAACATGGTAATTTATCTTTTTCTTTATTGTCCAGCTATTCGCTGAATCCTAGCTGCAAAGAAGTTTGTCAGTTGTTTTTTGTTTAATGGACAACCATCTCCTGAACGGTAGCCATGTATTATGGCTGCTGCTAGCCCTCCGGTAGCCGAAGGTATACTTTAGACGCCCAGGCTGTCCCATTCTTCTAGTAAAATAGTTTTTTAATCGTATCATCCTTAGTAACTTACGTCTTGATTGTTATAGATCTCCCCGCCATCGCCAACATAGAGTTTGTGCCATAATAAGACTTTGTAAGAATGAGGTTATAATACAAGTTTGTTTGTTACAGCTGATGAAACTGGAGCTCCAGTTACAGCAGATGAGCCAGCCCCAGGCTGCTCTCACTGGCCTAGCCAGGTGTCTCAAAGCGGTCAAGTCTCAACCTACCTACCATATAGGGTACCCTACCTACCTACCTATCCTACCCTACCTACTTACACTACCATACCCTACCTACCTACACTACCCTACCCTACCATACCATACCATACCCTACCCTACCCTACCCTACCCTACCCTACCCTACCCTACCTACCTACCTACCTACCCTACATACCAATTGAAATTGAAATGCAATCTTTGTCTACCTGGACGTTTCGGTGTAAAATTATTGGGTAGCCGTGGTTACCCGGACATTTAAGCGGAAAAAATATTGGGTAACCATGGTTACGCGGACATTACAGCATTCCATTTTCAATACCTACTTTGTTGTAAAATATTAAATAAATACAATATCCCATCAGTGTCTCATTTCAACACAAATCACAACATGAAATTCAATCCCTTTGTAAACTAGCCTTAGGCGGCCATCTTTCACGCACACATACACACGCTCACGCACACATACGCAGGCCGCCGCCGGCATCGAATCAATGAGGGAAAGGGTCTATTGTTTTGGTTCATTGTGCTACTCAGAACATTCCAAGTAAGGACATATGGGTATCAAAAAAAAGGTTATATAGTCTAGTTTCATTATAAATAGGTTTTATTGACACAAACTACAAAATTATTGGTAAAAACTTAGTAAGAACAAATATTTTACTGATATTCAACACATATTCTCAAGTTTACATTTTTTTCTAAGTAATTCTCTCGAGTTGTTAGATATAGTTTTAGCATATGTAGATTCCGTATAGTTTCAGCTATACACCGTATTTTTTATATTGGTGTAGCTGCAGTAGTTTACGAGATAATAAGCTTTAAATGGGAAGCTGCCCGGGGGCGCTTGCGCAGCAAAGTTTCCGAGTGGGCGTGGACACGCGCAACGGGTAACTATAGTCACCTGGACATTACAACGGATAAGTGATTATTTAATTTATTATTTTTGTTCTTACAATTGAACACAAATCTTAGAGTCCATGCAACGATTCTGATAGTTTTATTCCAAGACGAGTATTTTTTAAGAAATTCAGGTATGTTGCCTGTAGTGGTAACATTCAATCCAACACTCTGTTGCTCATTTAAATTAAGATCTCGTTCACACATAAGGTGATTGCAGGTGTCCACGACTTCTGGTGTGTAACCTGATGGTAAATGTGTAGGTATGCCATTTATTTATTTAACACTTCAAGTACAATGTACAGAGGCGGACTTAATGCCATAGGTATTTTCTACCAGTCAACCTTTGGGTGATGCAGAGACAAACAGTGGTAAGTAACTGCAAAAAAAAATAATTTAATAAGAAATACTAAAAAGATATATAAAATACTATAAATCTATATAAAAATACTATAAATATATATATTAATATATAAATTATGAAATAAAAGGACAAACAATGAGGAAAATATCAACGTTGTGACGATACTGCTAGCTTCTTCCGAATGTGCTCGCGAACTTTTATCCATTTTTGCCATTCCACCATTGGTGACGCCATCTCGTAACCCTGTTTAAAACTTCTACGCATCAACTGATCCTTTCATATGACGTAGATCATAGGAACAGGCGACGATATATACCCGTCTCTTTCCCTTCCTCATTTTTGTGCTCGCCTACGAAAATTTACTGTGGCGACCTTCACTCCACCTCAAGACAGTTCAACGTTCGCATCTTGACCGCGCTGCGTATACGCAAGCCTGCAGGTCAAACCGCTTTCCGCCGGAATCGCGACTTTCAACAAGCGACCCCGGGGTCCATCCGTAAATCGTCCTGGTGCACCAGAAGACCACGGCCAGTGCTTCCATCCAAACGCCGGCCCGCCATCAGAACAGCCACGCGGCCCCAGGAGTAAAGGTAGGTGAGCTCAATTCCCCTTCCTTGATTGTCGCTTGCTCAGTCACAAGATTCCACGAGACGATAACCAGGTTCCTCTTTATACAGTCCACTTTTTACTATTAAAATAAATCAAATTTATAAAATCGTCTCATGAATTGGTGAATTACCCATCATTTTTTGGTCCTATTCGAGCGGATCCACTTTTTGTTTGATCCTATTTGAGCGGATTTACATGTGTCCTATTGATCTTGGAGTCACCATAACTTATCCCGCAAGAGAAGGATTTCATTCCATATTCTCTTTTATAACGCGTGGGTATCTTTTAGTAGTGCCCACCTAGGGGTTATTAGCGCCTAGCTAGACCTCCTAGTCCATTATATACCCTTCGTGGTCATCCCCGCAGGTAATATACTCAAAGTAGCTACCTACATACATAATTGTCATACAGAACTATCATAGCTGTCCAGAAATTTCCATATTTCAAACAACTTTTAGTAATACCGCCAACTTTATAAAAAAATCTCCAAGTTAGGAAAAAATCCCCGCATAACTGCCTACCTCTACCTTACATTTAGATAATATCATATTCACTCAAGTAAGAATAAGCCAACTTTAGCTAATTAGTTTGTTGGGTTGTAGGTACATACCTACTTATACTAGCAAAATAATGTCGAAAGAAAGGGAACTAACAATTTTGGAAGCTAAACGCAATGTATTATTTGAGCGTATTCAAAGTATATACGAGCGCTCAAAGACCGCTAGTACTTCCGAAATTAATAAAGAAACATTTCTAAGTTGTTGTATAACGGTAGATAATATTCGAACAGACTTTCAGCATTTGTTGGACACTTACAACGCAAAGTTACTGGCTAGTGATCCCGAAGCAAAGCCGAATTACCAGGCGTACACTTCGTTCGAGGACCTTTATTGCATCATCAAACGTAAACAATCGCAACTGGAAGGTAGCAGTAATTATCCGCAAGCGTCGCCAGCGCGCACGCCCCGGCTACCTCCGATAGAACTTATGTCGTTTGATGGCGATATTCGAAATTGGCCATTATTTTACGCTAGCTTCAGGTCAACAGTACACGATAATGACTCGTTGACGGATGCCGACAGGTTATATTATTTAATAGGTAAGCTGTCACCTAAAGCGCATTCCGTATTCGCAGGTATCACTCCCAGTGCTGAGAATTATCAGCTGATATTCCAGTCGCTTCTTGATAGGTACCAAGACAGTCGCGTTCTCGCATCGACTTACTTTGACCAACCTTTGAATCTGAAGTTGTCCGGGCCAGCCTCTGTTTCGAATTTCCAGCTGTTCATAGATAACTTCATGACCGCAGTATAGCGCCCTTAAAAACTTAAAAATAAAAGATCTTTCTGACTTCATGCTATTACAAATCGCGCTAAAAAAGTTCGATTCGGAAACAATTCGCGCTTTTGAAATGATGGAACGGGATAACAAAATGCCTACATTGGATAGCTTCACGTCATTCATACAAGACCAATGCCGAATATATCGCAATACGCAGCATAATTTACATAGCTCGCCATATTGTGACGAGAACAGTAAGCCAAAGTTGAACAGGCCGCGAAATAATAAAAATAACCACGCTCCGAACCCACAATCTTACGTAGCCTGCTCAGGAGGCCTACTCTCTTTCTCCGAAACGTAACTTCGGCAACGAACGAAAATTAAACGTAGTATCGTTTGTGACCCTACTCTATATAATTTGAGGACGCACACAATAAAATTCAATACATACGTTGACTGTAAATTCGAACTTCTTGTGTGCGTCCGCAAATTATATAGAGTAGGGTCACAAACTTAACTACGTTTAATTTTCGTTCGATGCCGAAGTTACGTTTCGGAGAAAGAGAGTAGCCCTCCAGAGTCGAACCATAACAATCAAACAAACAAGTGTCTGTGTGATAATATTGATCACGACCATTATTATAAATGTCCTGCGTTTAATAACCTAACTCCGACAGCTCGCTTCAAACTGGTGAAAGAAAATAAAGCGTGCGTTAATTGCTTGAGCGTGAAGCATAAAACCAGTAATTGTTCTAGTAATGTCAAGTGTCGCTCGTGCAAACAACGTCACCATACCTTATTACATTTCAATAAGAATTCACCGTTGGCAGATGAGTCACGAAAACCGGAACAATCGTTATCATCGCAGCCGAGTTCGAGTATCGGTACTACGAACTTACCGCTCGCCTCCCAATCCGAAGTCTCGCTGTGCGTGACGTCCATTGCGTGCGCGCGTGATCAACGCTCAAGTGCTTGCCACGTTCAGCGCGATGCTAAGCTGCAATGTATGGCGCGCACAACGGTATTGTTGGCAACAGCACAAGTTGTAATTTACGATGCCGCGAATAAACCGCACGTGGTAAGATGCCTTCTAGGCACCGCGTCGCAAAGTAATTTTATTACAACTGAGTGCTATAAACGCCTAGGACTGCGGGATAATTATAAAAATACGAAATTGATTATTAAAGGGTTCGGTGGGTCTGAAAAATCTTGCAAGGGTTCCGTAGATGTTAAAATATTGTTACGCCGACTGCTTTACGAGAACATTCTAGGACTACGGTCGAGTCTAGAATGTTCCACGATGGAAGTGTCTAGAAAGTTCGAGAAAGTTCTGGACCTTTCTGGAACCTTCTAGAAGGATTGGTTCCACTATAGAGCCATCTAGAAGGTTCGGGAAGGTTGTAGAACTTTCTCGAAGAATGGGTTCCCCTAAGGAACTACCTAGACATTGACGGAAGTTGTGGAAGTTTCTCGAAGGTGGGCCGGCCGTATAAATAGGCGACGGGTTAGCGGAAGGAGTTAGTCTGATTTTGGCTACAAAACGAAGCGATCGAAGTGAACGACTAGTGCGATATCTAAGTGATTAGTGATAAATTCTGTAATTGTGATTAAGGTTAAGTGTTTTAAACTGTTTTAAGTTAATTAAAGATTTTTAGTGTTTATTTGGTAGTGTGTTAATTTGTCCTATACCCAGCTCGTAACAATATATTCCCGATTTAATAAAGACATTAACTTTGAAATTTCCTCACTTATAGTAGAACGTATTACGGACACATTGCCGAACGCCCAGGTGGACGTATCCCAACTTACGCATCTGGCAATGTTGCCGCTAGCCGATTCTAACTTTGCGCAGCCGGGTAACATCGATGTTTTGTTAGGCGCCGCCATTTTACCGCATATTGGGAGCTTGAAGAGATTTCCGCACCACCCTCGCAGAGCCTTATGGAACTCGAGTGTGAAGAACACTTCCGCGCTACCACTGTTCGCGATGACAGTGGCAGATATGTTGTGGCGTTACCCTTTTGTGATGACCCATATTTGCTAGGGGACTCATACGCTGCCGCACTTAGACGCTTTTATTGCTTAGAGCGCAAACTTGATGCACCGCTCAAGTTACGCAGCGCATACAATGACGTCATTCGTGATTATTTGAGTAAGGGTTTTCTGAGTCCAGTTGTCAACAACGTGAACAAATCTCAACCCACGTATTATATCCCGCATCACGGCGTAGTTCGCGAAGATAAGACCTCCACTAAACTTAGAGTGGTCCTAGATGCTAGTTGCAAGACTACATCGGGTCAGTCGATTAATGACATTTTGCATGCCGGCCCTAATCTACAGGGTGACTTATTTAGTATTCTAATAAAGTTTCGGCTATTCAAAGTCGCGCTGTCAGCTGACTGCCGCCAAATGTTTCTCAATATCGGCGTTCGTGAATCTGACCGTAGATTTCAACGGATTTTCTATCGTTTTGACAATAGTGAGCCTTTATCCGTATATCAATTTAATCGTGTTTGCTTTGGACTCAAGTCTAGTCCATATCACGCGTTACGCGTTGTCCGCAAGTTGATAGCCGACGAAGGTGACAACTTGCCTGCTGCCGCAGCTGTTGCATCTTCCGCTTTATATATGGATGACATCGCCTGTAGTGTCACATCCATCCCGCAAGCCATTTCGCCTTGTGAAGAGCTTATTCAGCTCTTCAAGCGAGGCCAATTCGATCTTGTCAAGTGGACAAGCAATTGTAAAGAAGTGCTTGCGCACTTACCTGATTCTCATAAGGCTTCTCCAGATATTGAGTTTGAGAAGTCTGTACCTCATAAGGTTCTAGGTTTACGCTGGGGCGAATCCTGTGATAGTTTCCGATTTGACGTCGCACCACCTGATGATAAGTGCACCAAGCGCACTATGCTGTCAACAGTGGCTCGACTATGGGATATACTGGGTTTTGTGGCTCCCACAATTTTGTACGCCAAGCTCTTGATTAAAGAGCTTTGGCTATCAAAGTGTGAGTGGGATGACGCACCTCCCGACCATATTGTCGTAGCATGGAAGCAATTTTGTGTTGAGCTTTCTGCGCTCAATCAAATTGCCATACCACGTCATCTTGGGTTGGTCGACGGATGTACGGTCAATTTAATAGGGTTCGCTGACGCTAGCGAAGGCGCATATGGCGGAGTCGTATATTTACAAGTCCGCAATGGTTCTATCTACTCGGTGCAGTTAGTTTGTGCCAAATCCAAGGTTTCGCCGCTTAAAACCATTTCGGTTGCAAGATTGGAGCTGTGCGCGGCCCTTCTGCAGTCTCAGTTACTCTGCAAAGTTCGAGATACAGTTTCGCCCCATTACCCCAATAATAAATTATACGCATTTTCCGACTCCCGGGTGGCGCTCGCCTGGATTTATTCTTCTCCGCACCGCTGGCAGACCTTTGTCGCCAATCGCGTTACTAAGATAGAATAGAATAGAATAGAATAGCATTTATTTGCAAATATGGGTAATACATAAGTAGGTAGTAGAAGGCACATCAGAGTTCTGCCATATTTCACCATTCGGCATGCAAACATTTTCATTTTACAAAATTATTAAAATTTAAGTTCTCTTTAAAACATCACATTAATTGTTACATTCAGTAAATAAAATTATTAAAATTAAATTGTCATTAAAACATTAACTTAATTATTACATTCAATTACAAAAATTATTAAAATTCAAATTGCCATTAATGGTTGTAAGATGTGTTATTTATATTGAAACACTTCACTTATTATATTAACTATTTATTAGTAGTAATTTTTATAATAGCTAGGTAAGTACAGGTCAGCCGTCTCCCGCGTTACAAGCTAGTCCAAAGAGTATCGTGATCCATCCACCACAGATCACAACCGACTCTCTGTATTCGTGTTGCCACTTTACAATACGCTCATCTCACATCCCTTCTCTTTTCTTAAAAATAATTAATTAATCATTACAATATTCATGCAAATAATTTGGTCTCTTAACAATTCGACCACTTCTAGTTTTTTTATTTTCTACAGCAGCATTGTCAAAATTAAATGTAACAGTCTTCTTGGTTTTACTATTCACCATGTCATTATTAGCTCCCAGATCAATCTGCTCATCAGAACAATCTTCAAAGTTATCCACATCACAATTAACATCTTCTAAATTTAAACTATCATTATTTTTCACAGTTTCATTTATATTATCTTTGCTACAATTATTAAAGTCTATATCTCTAAATGCCAAATTATCAACACAGTCATCATCCGTTACATTATCATAACATCTTTCCTTTAACATATTATTTTGTATTATACATTCTAGATCTTCGTCATCATAATCATATGTATTTTTTACATTAAATTTTCTATATTTTGAACCTTTAAATATATTATATCTGTTTCTCAGGACTTTCTGACCATTTTCCAATAATACTACATACGCTCTATCTTTATCCCCTTCTTTTACAATTTTACCTGGGATTAAATTATTCTTATTTCTGTCTCTAATATAAACATTTTCAACATTATAGAATATCATTCCTTTCCCCTTATATTTGTTATCATGATACATTTTATAACTTTCATTTTTCTTTTGTACATAGTTCTTTATTTTCTTATACTCTGTTTCATAACCATGTTTATTCACAGGTAACAAAGAAGCTACTTGTCTACCAATCATCATCTCATTTGGCGACTTTAACTCATTATCAATAGGCATATTTCTGTATTCTAACATGGCTAAATCTATATTCTTATTTTCTAATAAACATTTTTTTAACATCTTTTTAACTGTTTGAATGTGGCGCTCAACCATCCCATTAGACCTAGCATAATAAGGTGTTGATGCCTTATGTTTAAACCCAAATTGCTGACAGAAATCTATAAATACAGAACTTCTATATTGAGCTCCATCATCTGTATATAATAATTCAGGGATTCCCCATCTAGAGAAAGATGCTTGTAAAGCTTTTATATGCTCCTCAGCTGATTGATTTTTTAATTCACTTATCTCTACATATTTAGTAAGATAATCTACTATTAATAAAAAGATTTTATTATTAAAGAAAAACATATCAGCTCTTATTGTACTCCATGGTTTATCAGGAACTTCTCTTAATTGTAATGGTTCATAACTATGCCTTTTTTGATACTGTAAACATATGTCACAATTTTTAATCATATCTTCTATTTCTTTATACACATGTGGCCAAAATAACAATCCTTTTATTCTATTTTTACACTTTTCATAACCCATGTGATTGTAGTGAATTTGTTTTAACATATCAGAACGTAATGATTTTGGTACTAACAAAGCTGAATCTTTGAATATTAAATTATTAGCTACATATAAGCTTTCTTTAATAGAATGATAGAACTTTAATTGAAATGGAATATCTGTATATTTGGGCCAATCATTTTGAATATAATTAATAAGCAATTTCAAATTTTCATCTTTAGCCGTTTCCTCTTGAAATATTTTTAATTTTTGCTCACTAATATTTAAATTTTCTATAATCATACATACATGCATTTCTATCTTTTCATCAATATCCTGATTACATAAATATGTTATCTTGTACATATGCCCTAGATAATGCATCAGCCACTAAAAGTTCTTTACCAGGTTTATACTTAATATCTAAGTCATATCCTTGTATGCGCATTCTTAATTTTTGCAATCTTAAAGGAGTTTCATTCATGGATTTTTTAAATATCTGTTCAAGAGGTTTATGATCAGTTTCTACTGTAATTTGTTTGCCATATATGTCGGCGTGAGCAAATTATTACGACTTAAAACGAAACGGAACGCTCTGTGACGTCATCGCACCACTCAGTGAATCAGGCGAGTTGTGGAAGGGGTCGGCCTTTATAATACGGAGCGCCGAGCGATGCGGGGCACGGATTGGCTCCGTGGCCACATCCAGTAGTTAGCTTTTGCCCTTCGCCCCCCGCCGCGCCGTAGCCTCCGCTGGCCGGAAGAAGGAGCGCGCGCGCCACCGTTGGCGATTGCCGCAGGCCTCCGCTGAGCGTAAGCGGGAGCCCGTGCGCCGCCGCTGGCGCTCGTCGCTGATTGGCCGCCCGCTCGGATTTATTAAACGAGTGAGGGTAGACGGCCAAATCGCAAAAGTTGAACATACCGCCCGAGCCGAAAACAAAAAGTGAAGTGAAGTGGGGTTTTCCGTCGCGGACCCATGGGTGCCCGGGTGCCTTAGCTTAGGCGCCCACGAGTTCGCGGAGGGAGACCGGCGCCGCCCGGTGCTAGGCACCGTAACGGCTGCGGTTGGCCACGACACCAAATGTCGCCGCCAACTAAGAACAATATGGGCGATCGGACGCAGTCGCTCCCCATCATTGGGGACGCGACGCCCGACGCCCCAACCACGACTGCACGGGAGGAAGGGAGGAGGAGGCCGCCTTCCTCTGCGTCGCCACCCGTCCCGATGTCGCCGACCTCGCCGACACCGAGACCAACCTCATCGGGCCAGTCCACACCAGTGGGCCGACCGCCGGCGGTGCCCGTGCGCCCGTCGGCGTTCCGCCCCGTGCCGACTCAGGCCCCAGGACCGGCAGGTACGTGCCACCACGCACCTGCAGTGCGCGCCTGCGCCCCCGCTGTGCGCGCTACCGCGCAAGCCGGGCGCCCGCCGCACTCGCCCGCGGCACGTGCCGCGCCTGTGCGCCCTGCGCACCCAGCACCCGCGTCCGCCGCCGCTCGTCCTGCGGCGGCGGCGCCCCCGTCACACTCGACTGCTCGCGCCGCCGCGCACGCCCGCCCCGCCGCCTCTACGGCGCGGCCCGCGTGCGCCGCACCGCCCGCACCCCGCCGCTTGCTGGCAGGCTCAGCCGCCGCAGCGTCACCGGTGCAGGGCGTGCCTATGTCGCCGCCACCACCACGTAGTGCAGCCCGCGACTCTCCAGCCGCTATGTCGCCGTACTCCTCCAGAGAGGGGAGCACACTGGGGGAATATAGCGACGAGGTAAGTGGAACTCCACTTACCCCCACAATAGCGCGCTCCGACGACCCACTGGCGTTCGGGTACGAGTTCCAACTCGATGCCCGCGCCCAGCGCCGACCGAGAAGCTCGGACGACGAGGTCGCCGAGGAGGCGAAACGCCTGTGCACCGACCCCCCGCTCCCGCAGCGCGTCCCGCGCGGTCGAGCCGGAGTCGGTTCGCCATCGTTCGCCGAAGCGACTCGCCACTCGCCTACTGGCAATGTCCGCACACGGACCACGACGCCCGACGCCGCAGCCCCTGTACAGGGCACAAGCGCAGCTGGGTCAGCTGCGAGGCCACAGACTAGGAGACCCCGCTACCCTCCGCTGGTAGTAGAGAGGCTTCCCAACTGGGCCTCCCATTTCAAGGCTGTGAGGACCAAGCTGGGCTACCCACCGCACGCTCGTCCGTATCAGGGGGGAATAAAATTCGTACCCGAGACCGAGGACGAGTACAGGGTCGTCCAGCGATACCTCACAGACCTGGAGAGGACGGAGGGCCTTAGTTGGTTCTCCTACTCGCTGCCAGCGGAGCGTAGCCTAAAGGTGGCCATACGAGGGCTGCCGGTAGACACCGACCCAGAGGAGATCATGGAGGAGCTGAGGACGATGGGGTACGAGCCGGAGTACGTGCGCAATATTAACGCGCGCGGAGGACGACCCGGCTGTATCTTCCACGTCGTCCTCAAGAGGCAGCCGGACTTCAGGGCCATCTACGACACCACCACATTCTTGTGCATGCGTGGTGTCCGTATTGAGGCCTGGAGGAGCAAGCGAGGGCCCGCGCAGTGCCACCGATGCCAGAAATTCAGGCACAGCTCGCATCAGTGCCACCGCCCGCTCGCGTGTGTGCGATGCGGAGGCGAGCACGCGGCCAAGGACTGCGAACGCACGCGAGAGGACACGCCCACCTGCGTAAACTGCGGGGGCGACCATCCAGCGTGCAGCAGCGCCTGTCCGGTGTTCCGCAGAGAGGTGCGGAACAAGAGGGCTGGCACAGTCGCCATCACGCAGCCGCGCCGTCCCACGACGGCCATGACAACTGCTGCAACAGCCGACCACGAGGCCCCTAGCACGTCGCTGATGGCGACCGCCAACGGGCCCCGCACCAACAACGACGACGCTCCCGCCTCGAGACGGAGAAAGAGGCCGCGCGGAGGTAGGAACAGGAGGAAGAAGAAGCCTCAACCTACCGCGCAGCGACCTAGGCAGGAACCTGTCCCTGCTCAGGCGCAGGCGACGATTACGGCGCCGACCACCACCGCCACCACCACCTCTACGAAGCCTTCTGCCGCCGCTGCTGGCGCCGGTAAAGGTAAAGGGAGAGGGAAGCGAACAGCAAGGCCCGCCCCACCCACAGAAGCGGCCCCAATCGCCGCCCAAACACAGGCGGCTAGCACTAGCCGCCCACCTACCGACGCCCAAGAGCAACAGCGGCGTCGCGTTCCTCGCACTGGCGCCAACAACAATGAGCGCCAGGAGAAGGATTTCACCGCCTGCGCCATCAAACTGCTGCTGGACCTTATCAAGGCCATCAGACAGGGTCAGGACGCACGGCAAGTGATCCTCGACGGACTATTAGCCTTGCTAGAGAGCTACAATGCTTAGTTCGCTGAGGATTCTGCATTGGAATGCCCGCGGCCTGAGAAGAAAGGTCGCGCCACTCCGTCTCCTCCTCCACGAACAGAAGATCGACGTGGCGCTCATCAGTGAGACACTCCTGGGACCTGCGGACAGGCCCCGGTTCCCGGGATACTTTGTCTACAGAAAGGATGAGAAGTCACCTCTCGGCATCACCTACCGCGGTCTGGCGGTACTGGTAAGTCGGAGAGTCGTTCATCAACCGCTACCACTATTGTCACACACGACATTTTATTCCTTGGGTGTCCAGCTGCACGTCGCTGGCGAGGACATGAATATTTACGCCGCCTACTGCCCGCCGTCGAATACGGCCTCGCTCGACTTAGCGGAGCTGCGGGCAGTACTCTACGGTTCGCCTCACCCAACACTCCTCGCCGGTGACTTTAATCAGAAGCACCAGGCATGGAACAGCCGTATTTCCAACCCAGGGGGTAGACGACTCTTCGCAGACGCGGAGGCCCGCGGATACACGGTGTCAAGACCAGAGACACCTACCCACTACCCTGATAATCAGGCGCACGCACCGGACGTGCTGGACATCGTGATCCACAGAGGCCTGAGTTGTCAGATCGCCACCCAGGTAGTCGACGACGAGATGCAGAGCGACCATCAGCCTGTACTCGTCGTCTTGTCAGAGATGCCGACACGACTCTCTCCTACAGCGCCACGCCGCACTACGGACTGGTCGCAGTTCGGAGAGAGGATGAAAACCACCACTCCTACTTGGCCCATCACTACCGCCGCGGACGTCGACGGGCTAGCACAGGAGCTAACCACTTGCATCCAGAGCGCCCTTAGCGAGGCGACCACTACGCAAGAGCAGCCACAGAGGCCGGCTTACAGGCCTCTACCGATCGCCATCACGCGAATGGTCGCCCAGAGGAGGCGCCTGCGCAAGCGGTGGCAAGACACCGGGTGCCCACGCGACAAGCGCGACCTGAACCGCCTCGCGGAGAAGGTAAGGGCCAAGCTTCAGGAGCACAACGCCGAGAGCTGGGAGGAACGTATCGACGCCGCAGCGACAGACTGGACGTCGGTACACAAGCTGTGCAGGCAGCTTGCGAATTCCCCAGCCCCGGTACGTCCGCTATTACACAGCGACGGGGCGCCAAGATACACCGCAGCAGACCGTGCGGAGATCTTCGCCGAGCACCTGGAGCGTCAATTCGTCCCGAATCCGACCTCTAACACCGAGCATGTCGCAGCAGTCGAGAGGCACCTTAGGGAGTACTTCTCGACGCCGCTAGCTCCCGACGACAACCCAATACATTTCTCCCCTTGTGCAGTCAGACGCGCCTTCCTGAAAACCAAGCTGAGGAAGGCCCCCGGTGCGGACGGCGTGTCCAACACAGCGCTGCGCCACTTGCCCTACCGTACAGTAGCGGCAGTGGCGCGCCTGTTTACGGGCATCGTCCGCACGGGCGCTTTCCCAGCCGCATGGAAGGAAGGGCGCGTGATTATGCTGCCCAAGGCAGGTAAGAATGTTCTAAAGCCGGAGAGCTACCGGCCAATTACTTTACTTCCCACTATCTCCAAGGTGTTTGAGCAACTCCTGCTGCGACACCTGGCCCAATACATCGTCCCTCGGCCTGAACAATTTGGGTTTCGGGCCGAACATTCGACGACGCTTCAGTTGTCAAGGGTACTGCACCTGCTGACCGCGGCACTCAACAAGAAAGAGCACGCAGTCGCAGTATTCCTAGATATGGAAAAGGCGTTTGATCGAGTCTGGCATGCCGGCCTGTTGTACAAGATGTCACAGACAGGCGCGCCTCGTCGCTTGATACAGGTGGTTTCTTCCTTCCTCACAGACAGGACAATAAGGGTGGTGGTCGATGGCACGGTATCGGGCGCCCGCCCGGTTGCCGCAGGGGTGCCGCAGGGCAGCTGCGTCTCGCCGCTCTGTTACACGTGCTACACCGACGACATCCCAACCACTCGCGACACCACGCTCGCGCTGTACGCCGACGACGCCGCGTACATCGCTGTCTCTATGAACGCGAGACACGCGGCCGTCAAAATGCAGCGCGCGCTGGACTTGCTGCCCGACTGGTTGTCGAAATGGAGGTTGTCGGTGAACGTGGGCAAGACGCAGGCGCTCCTTGCAGGCACCTCTCCCCTCCCGGCACCCCTCCAATTGGACCAAGCCGACATCGCGTGGTCGCCCCAGGTAAAGTACTTAGGGGTCACTATCGACCGTCGGCTAACGATGAAAGCCCATATTCGTGGCATTGTCGCCAGATGCAGGAACGCCCGCTTCCAGCTCCGGCCAGTGCTCTCGTCGAGACTCCCGCTGCGTACAAAGCTGGGCGTGTACAAGTTGTACGTACGCCCGCTGCTAACCTACGCCGCGCCAGCTTGGCTCGCCCTCGCCAGCGAGACCAACAAAAAGAAGCTCCGCGCGCAGCAATCGCTTGCGCTGCGGTCAGTCGCCGCCGCTCCTCGCTGTGTGAGGAACACTACCATTCAGCGGGACCTCAAGATTGAGAGTCTTGACGAGTTCTGCAGCCGCCTTGCGTCGCGCATGTTTGCGCGCGCCGACGCCTCTGCCTGGCCCCATCTGGCTCAGATAGCGCCATGGCACACGCGCCCGCCGGACGCGGGGCGCGCGGGGTGCACACGTCGCCTTCCGCGCGACTTAGTGCCCGCGGACGAGTAGCTGCGTCATCGTCCCCCCCCCCCCCCCCGACACCCGGGTAAGTCGTTAACAGCTACACGCGACCTACCCAAACAATAACACTCCACATGCATAACATGCACCGGGACGCGTCGTGTTCTAAGTTTACATAGGCACGACGCGCACCGTCCACACATTACGTGACTCCACATTCACTTATACTCACGCGACGAACAATGCAGTGCGGGCTCGCTATTCGTTGCTTACAAGAGCGGCGTTACACAAACATTGCCGCTCTAACTCATTCACTACGGCCTCTTAGTCTGGAGCGTAAACGGCTAGCTCTGTGAGCGTCTGCAGACGGGGGCCAACATCCTTAGCGGTAGGATGCGCCAACAGAGTCACCTCTGTCGCAGGTCGTCATCCGCTGGGCCTCCTCCGGGCAACCGGAGGTCTCACCTGGCGGTGACAGACCGCCGGGGTGGCGAGAAGAGAGCGGCGCTCGTTACGGTAAAGTTTGTTTATCGTACCTGAGCGCGCTGCGCCAGCGCCGCTGGCGCCTCCTACCGGACAAAATGTCAACTACACATAGGCGAGTTGCGTCATAATAAACTAAATTACGCGCGCTCGCCCCCATTCATGCCTAAATTGGCACCCAAATTGAGGGTGCCCGTATTGACGGGCACACCATTTCTCCGCGGGCCAAAGGACATAGTCCATACCCCGCCTCGCGCGTCCCCCTGCGGGGACGTAGCGATTTCCACGAGTGATGCGGGGCACTCGCCGCCTGACCGCCGCCGCGTACGGACGTGCCGCTACCTGCTCGCATTCCCGCTCGCTATCAGTGTGTGTCATCGGTTCGTCGCTTCCCAGTGTCGTGACGTCATCAGTAGTCCCTCGACTACACCCCCGAACAATTGCTGTCTTTTTATTAAGACAGCACTTGCTCATTTGCTTCGGATATTATTCCGATTTAACTTCCTTTGCCCCATCAGGGAAAAGTCCTCAGTTTCGAGGTTCTTGGTGGGAAACCTAACGGTGCCAACGAAACTAAGAGAGGGTGGTGACCCAATCCGCCCGCCTAACCCCTTCAGGGTCTAGGTGAAAACTTGGGCTCCGTCGCGAACGTTTGCGCCGCCGATTTACTGTGCTAGTGTATCCCGTTTTAACAAGTTCCTGAAAGCAAAGTTCCCTGGACTGGAGTTGGAGTTGCTACCAAGCCAGGACCCTCGGACTGTGGTTGCGGGAAGGTTGAAGCGGGTGAGTCACTGGACCCAGTAAATTCGCTACATAATTGTTTCAGGGAAATAGGTTGTTAGGCTGTTTAGGCGCGGAGCTTCACTCAAATGTCCGCTAACTTTTAGCCGATAAAATGTCGTCTCTCGACGAGACAGAAAAAGCACTTTTGCGCTTTTTCTTGCGCATCGTTGCGACCGACCCAAATTTTAATAAAAAATATGGGTCTGAAATCGCTGCTATCCGGCAAACCAGCGATAACGTCACTGACTTCAGTGACGTACTTGAAAGCCCTTTGTCGCCGCCGCCTGCCGACAGAGGCTTGCCACCTGCCGTCGCCGCCGCGATTAAAGCGACACCAAGACCCATTGTTGTGAAACCCACTGTTTCGCAAACAAAGGTCCAGCCCGAACCTGCGTCCATTGTTCCCGTTTCCGAGAACATGGACAAAGGCTTACCGCCAGCCGTCGCCGCCGCGATTCCGGCTACACCTAGACCCATTGATGCGAAACCCTTTGTTTCGCAAACAAAGGGTCAGCCCGCACCTGCGTCCATTGTTCCCGTTTCTGGAGACATGGACAAAGGCTTACCGCCAGCCGTCGCCGCCGCGATTCCGACTAAACCCAGGCTCATTGTTTCGCAAACAATGGATCAGTCCGCACCTGCGCCCGTTGTTCTCATTTCGGAGAACATGGACACAACCGAGCCAGTCTCCGATTCGGAAACAATCTTAGACTCGTGTTCTGCCGCCTCGTCATCTGAAGACGACTATCAAGTCGTCGGAAAGGGCAAGAGAAAGAAGGGAAAAAACTCCCAGGCCGCCATGGCTAAAAAGATCGTCGCGCTCCCTTCTGTCCCCTCTCCCACGGCCTCCCGTCCCACCTCCCCGGTCCCCGTACCAACGTCCGCCGCTGCTCATACTAGCAGGCCAGCCAGCCCTAAGGCTAACCCTTCAGCCGCTTCTTCAAAGAAGCTGAAGCCCCCTCCCCCGCTGTTCATTCAGGACAAAGGGAAATGGACAGACGTGTCCAAAATGTGTGTTGAGCGCCGCATACAATATACAAGCGCAAAAAGCACACAACAGGGCATCAAAGTGGTGGTCCCTACGACCGCTGACTTCAGGGAACTAACCCGTCAGCTGATCGGAAGGCACATAGCCTTCCATACTTACTCCCTTCCAGAGGAGAAGCCCACCCGCGTGGTGATCAGGCGGATCCCGAAGGAAATCCCCACGGAGGACGTCCTAAACGACCTCCAAGGCCAGGACATCCCGGTCGCAGCCGTCCACCGCCTTCACAAGGCGAGAGGTGGAGACCAGTACGATATGGTACTGGTCATCTGTGACCCAGTAGAAGGACACCACCCGATATTCAAAGTGAAGTCGGTATGCTCCCTCACAGGCATCTCAATAGAGAAGCCTTACCGCTCAACCGTAGTAGGGCAGTGCCACCGCTGCCAGCTGTACGGACACAGCCAAGCCAACTGCCATGCGCCGCACAGATGCGTAAAGTGTCTAGGCGACCATGGTACGGCAGACTGCCCCCGTCCCAAAGATAAATCGCTATGCACGGAGCCACCGAGCTGTGTGCTTTGCGGCCAGTCGGGCCACCCGGCTAACTACCGCGGCTGCCCGAAAGCCCCCAAAGGCTCCTCCTCTAAACTGGCGAAGCGTGCAAACGCCCGCCAGCAGAGAGAAAGCCCATCGGTGAGGCTACCAACTGCACAGATGCCGGAGAGACTCAGCCCTCAGAGGCCCTCTCCCTGGACCTCGCTGAACCACCAGAGAGCCTTCCCGGCACTCGGCAAAGCAAAGTCTAGCCCCATTCCCGGGCTATTAGATGCCCCTGTCCCCACTCCCGTGGCCCAAGCGAGCGCACCGGCGCCCGCTCGTCCCGCGCCTCCCGGCCCCGCGGCCGCGGTCTCCTCTCCTAACGTAACTTTAGAAACGTTAGCAAAGTTAGTCACCCCCGAAGCAGACCGCATGGCGGCAGATCTCAGGGAGGCTAACACTGACGGTGATAAGCTTAAAATTATCCTCAAGTCCCTAATCAAGTTAGGCGAAGCCTTCAGCGGCATTAATCTTTAATTCCAATGGATAATACGAGATTAACGTGTACCAAACCCCGATCCCTTAAATTAGGGTACTTTAATGCCAATGGCATTAGAGGCCAGCGTGATGAGATCGCCACCTTCCTCCGCGACCATCAAATTGATATCTTCCTCGTACAGGAGACCTTCCTCAAGCCCAGTCACCGCGATCCGAGAATTGCCAACTATCGCATAGTTCGCAACGATCGGTCACGATGCCACAAGGGCGGAACTCTAATTTACTATAGAAAGGAACTGCACTGCATCCCCTTAGATCCCCCTCCCATGGAGTCTCTGCTCGAGACTTCAGTCTGTCGACTAGGCATGACCGGTCATCAATCGATCACTATCGCCTCCGCGTACATCCCTCCCGGCGGCACGTCCGAGGAGCACACTCTGTTCACCAAAGACCTTGCCGTCCTCTTCGGCTTGAGTGCCTCCGTTATCATAGCGGGCGACCTCAACGCCAAACACCCCGCCTGGAACAGCACGACGACCTCTGCCAGAGGACGTCACGTGTATAACCTGGGCGAGTCCCTCAACTTCGATCCCATTGCTCCTATGGAGCACACTCACTATCCCCACGACCCCGACCAACGTCCGGACGTTCTCGACATAGCGCTACTCAAGAATGTCAACCTTAAGTTGCATTCCATCGAGACTTTACATGAGCTTAACTCAGACCATCGACCAGTGCTCATGCACTTAGTTCCCCGCTCGGGTCCCTCTGACCCCAGCCAGCCCCCGCCGACCCAAGTGATAACCGACTGGAGGAAAGTCAGCGAAAAGCTGAAATCCACCACGTCGCCTCACCTGGAGGCCATCCCCGACCACATAGTCTCAGTCGCAGACACGACGGCCGCCATCAACTCGTTTACAGAACACGTGCAATCCGTACTAAAGGATTGCTCACGGGAAGTTCCAGCAATGAGCGATCAACGCTGGATTCTACCCGCTGACGTACGTGAACTGATAACCGAGAAGAACGCGGCCATCCGTGCCTACAGCAACTTTCCCTGCGACGCGAACAAAGCTCACATGCGTTATTTACAGCGTGCTGTAAAGAAGCGCACTAGTGAGCATCGTTCAGATCAATGGGACAAGACGCTTAGCGAGCTCGAGCCTACCCACCTAGCCTTCTGGCAGCTCCAACGCAAGTTGCGCTCCACCGAAGAGGCTTCGATGCCTCCCCTCACCCGACCCGATAAGAGCGTCGCATTCGACGACTCTGAGAAGGCCGAATGCCTAGCCGACAGCCTGGAGTCCCAGTGCTCCCCCAGCTCTCAACCAGTAGACAAGCGACATCTCGATGAGGTGAACGCATTCGTCGAACGTAAAGCCGCCCTCCCCCCCGTAGAAGACCCTGATGATCCTCTGTCTTCGGTCACAGCTGACGAAGTGCAAGACATCATTAATAAGCTTCAACCGCGGAAAGCACCAGGCTCCGACGGAATCACCAATAGGGTGTTAAAACTCCTCCCCGCTCAGCTCGTCGTGTTAATGGCGGCCATCTTCAATGGCGCCCTGAGCAACAACGCCTTTCCCCAAATATGGAAAGAAGCCACTGTCATCGGTTTCGCCAAACCAGGCAAACCCAAGTCTGAGCCCTCGAGCTACAGACCTATCAGTCTCCTGAACGCACTCGGCAAAATCTACGAGAGACTTATTTATAAGCGACTCAAAGACTTCGCCGAGGCTAAGAGTCTCATCCCCAACGAGCAGTTCGGCTTCAGGACCGGACACTCTTGCATTCAACAGGCCCATCGCATCGTAGAACACTTGAGCGCTGGCTTCCAGCGAGGAGCGATGACGGGTGTGTTGTACTTCGACATAGCAAAGGCTTTCGACAAAGTCTGGCACAACGGCTTATTATATAAGCTGTACAAACTGGGAGTGCCGGACCGTCTCGTGCTCATCTTACGAGACTTTCTGTCGGATCGCACCTTCCGCTATCGCATCGGGAAGGCACTGTCTTCCCCCCACCCCATTAGAGCCGGAGTCCCTCAGGGCTCCGTCGTCTCTCCCCTTATCTTTACTCTGTTCACCAGTGACATCCCCAAGAGCAAGAAGGCTCAGTTAGCCCTGTTCGCGGACGACACGGCCATTTATTACACTGGCCGCAGTCACGACGCTATCTATAGCACCCTCCAAACCTCAGCCAACGTCTTAGGCGCTTGGTTCCGGAAATGGAGAATCGAGGTGAACCCCGACAAGAGCCAGGCAGTTCTTTTCTCTAAACAGCGTAAAATTAAGCCACCCGCGCTCAGCCCGATCACTATGTACGGTAAGCCTATCCCTTGGGAGAAGCAAGCCAAGTACTTAGGAGTCATACTTGACAACCACTTGTCTTTCGCGGCGCACATCAAAGCAGCTCGCGACCGAGCTGCGTTTGCTATGGGTAGGCTTCATTTCATGATTTCGGCAAAAAGCAAGTTGTCACTCAAGTGCAAGTTGCGCCTTTATACCGCGGTGATCCGCCCCATTATGACGTACGCTTGCGTCGTGTACGCTCACACCAAGCCTAAGTACATCCATAGGATGCAAATTTTACAGAACCGGTTCTTACGTAGAGTCACGGGAGCCCCTTTTTATGTCCGTAATGACCGTGTGGCGACGCACACTAAATGGTCGCGTGAAGAAGGTGCACCCTGGCGCGGCGCGTTGACAATGTACCTCGCCGCTCTGCGTCTGCGCACCCTCCGCCGTGTCCTGACTCGGTCGATCCGCTATCGCTCGGTCGCGGCCGGCAGTGCTTTACCGGTTACGAAGGCGAATGCACGCCCAAATTGCCTCGCGCCTGATCGCTTATATTTTTGCCTTATTGTCTTTCTATTCCTTTTGAAGTGCTTTCCTATGTGTCTACGATTCTTCATGTCCTCCACTAACTGTTCGCTGTAATATAACCTGTGCTTCTGTACGCCAAGGCTCACAATAAACATTTTATACAAACTCGCCGGTGTTCGTGTTTTTCTGTGCAGCATAGCTATCCCTACAAGTGGTGACCCCGATAAAAGGACTCAAGAGTCATAAAAACGAGATGGACGGTTCTGGAGTAGGAAAGAAGGCTGCAGAAGGAGATACTGGCGATATTTGGCGTGTTGGAGTGCGGGTACCGCCATTTTACCCGGATGACCCAGAACTTTGGTTCGCTCAATTGGAATTTCAATTTGCGCTGTCAAATGTGACTCATGACTCAACAAAATTTTATTACGCCGCGACCCAGCTGGAACATACGTACGTTACCCACGTAAAAGATATATTATGCAATCCGCCCGCGACCGGTAAGTATGAAAAGCTTAAAAGTGAGTTGATCAAACGCCTTAGTGCATCGAAAGAAAAAAAGCTAAATCAGCTATTCCTACACGAGGACATGGGAGATCGTAAGCCCTCGCTATTTTTAAGACATCTCAGGAATTTAGCTGGCCCTACTGTGACGGATGACGTTTTAACTACATTGTGGACCGGTCGCTTGCCGCACAGTTTGCAAACCGTCGTAGCCTCACAGCCCAAGCTTGCTTTGGATGACCTAGCTGAACTAGCGGACCGCGTTCATGAAATAGCACCATCATCACCTCATCACCAAGTAGCTTCGACAACAGCTACAGCAGTGCCATCTACATCCACGCGTATGGGCGAATTAGAACAGGAAATATGCGCTTTAACCAAACAAATTGCTAAACTTTCATCCTTTGTGTACAGGCAGTCACGCGCGCGTTCCAGGTCCAGGGACCGCGGTTCCCACAGCCGCAGCTACAGCCGCAGTCAGTCGCGTAACCGGCAACCACCACCGGATCACCCTCACTGTTGGTATCATTACAACTTTGGAGCAAAGGCAAAGAAATGCAAGGAACCATGTAAGTTTAGTGCGGGAAACGATGCGGGCAGCCGGAAGTAGCGGCTAACGACTGCCCAGTCCAGACAGGCCGTTTATTTGTGACAGACCGGACTACTAAAATGCAGTTCCTCATAGACACGGGATCAGATTTGTGTGTCTACCCTCGTGCAGCAATCAAAGTACCGTGTTATAAAAGCAAATATGATCTCACTGCCGCAAATGGCACAACCATACATACTTACGGCCCTGTATTGCTACATTTAAACCTAGGACTGAGGCGTGATTTTACGTGGCAATTTATCATAGCAGATGTCTCCAAACCAATCATAGGTGTTGATTTTTTAAGCTATTATAATATTCTTGTGGATTGTAGAAACCAGCGCTTGATAGATGGTAAAACATCACTTTCGATAGCTGTGCCGAAGCAAAGCATACCAGAGAGCATCGTGTCCATCAAGACCGTTACTGGAGAGTCGCAATACCACGATATACTTCGTGAGTTCCCTGAGGTGACGCGACCTACTGGAGTGGTACGTACCATTAAGCACAGTACAGTCCACCATATTAACACCACGCCAGGCCCTCCTGTTGCCTTCAGACCGCGACGCTTGGATCCCGTTCGACTTAAAGCAGCGAAGAAGGAGTTTGATGAGATGTTAGTCAATGGAACAGCTAAGCGTTCGGAAAGCTGTTGGTCTTCGCCCTTACACATGGTCAAGAAGAAGGATGACGGCTGGAGACCCTGTGGAGACTACAGAGCACTCAACGCAAGGACCATTCCAGATAGGTATCCAGTTCGCCATATACACGACTTCTCACACCAATTGTCAGGCTGCACAATCTTCTCTACAATAGATTTAGTTAAAGCGTATAACCAGATTCCGGTCAATCCAGAAGACATCAAGAAGACTGCAATAACGACACCTTTCGGGCTATTTGAGTTTAATTTCATGACGTTTGGTCTAAGAAATGCTGCCCAAACATTTCAAAGATTCATAGACGAAGTTCTGCACGGTCTAGAAGAATTTACTTACGGATATTGTGACGACATTTTAATCTTCTCTTCTTCAGAAGAAAGTCACAAGGACCATCTAAGGCAAGTTCTGGAGCGTCTTGCAAATTACGGCGTTCTCATCAACACATCCAAATGTGTTCTGGGAAAACCGGAACTAAGTTTTCTAGGATACAAAATCTCCGCATCTGGTACTCAACCCTTGGAAAATAAGGTACAAGCTATAATGGACTATCCAATACCGAAAACTGTCAAAGAGTTAAGGAGGTTTTTAGGCATGCTTAATTTCTACCGTCGTTTCATACCAGAAGCAGCAAAATGTCAGGCACCGCTAAATTCACTACTGGAAGGTACAAACGTCAAGGGATCACATCCAGTCCATATGACTGAGGAGTTATTAAATACGTTTGAAGAGTGTAAAAAGTCGCTGTCAAACTACACGCTTCTAGCTCACCCAGATCCAAACGCTGAACTAAGCATTGCTACGGATGCTTCAGATGTTGCGATCGGCGCGGTTTTGCAGCAAAAGAAGAATGGCAATTGGGAACCTTTAGCGTTCTTCTCTAAAAAACTGGCGCCACCTCAAAAAAAACACAGCCCTTTCGATAGGGAATTACTAGCCATGTACGAAGCAATTCGGTATTTCCGGCATATGGTCGAGGCTCGTGATTTTTCCGTCATAACCGACCATAAGCCACTTACACATGCGTTCAGATCTAACAATGAGAAACACTCGCCGAGGCAATTCAGACATCTGGAATTTGTGGCACAATTCACAACCGACATTCGCTATATACCTGGAAAACTGAATGTTGTCGCAGATGCCTTGTCAAGAATCGAGGAAGTCACTCAAGGCATTGACTATCACGCTCTGGCAAAATCTCAAGATGACGATCCAGAACTACAAAGTCTCCTGGAAAAGGGATCTTCGCTCAAGCTAGAAAAAGTCAATGTACCAGGAACATCTATTGAAATCTTTTGTGACGTTTCATCACAGCCACCACGTCCATATATAACGCCAGATTTCCGACATCAAGTCTTCGACTCTCTTCATAATTTAAGTCACCCGGGAAGAACAACTACAGTACGACTGGTCACGCAGAGGTACGTGTGGCCAGGGATTCGTAAACACTGTAGGGAGTGGTCTCGCAAATGCCTTAAATGCCAAGGAACTAAAATAACTCGACATACCTCTTCCCCAATTTCCTCATTCCTACCTCCTTCATCCAGGTTCGCCCATATCCATCTCGACATTGTCGGACCGTTACCCATTTCTTATGATTTCAGGTACTGCCTCACCGTCATTGACAGGTTCACGCGATGGCCTGAGGCATACCCCATCAGAGACATCACTGCAGAGTCGTGTGCAGCTACGCTCGTCTCCGGCTGGATCGCCAGATTCGGCTGTCCACTGAAGATAACAACAGACCGTGGACGGCAGTTCGAATCTCACCTCTTCAGGGCCATCACTGCAATGGTTGGTGCACAGCACTTTCATACGACCGCCTATCATCCTGCAGCTAACGGCATGGTCGAGCGACTGCACAGGCAATTAAAGGCAGCCATCATGTGTCATTCAACGACGCAATGGACAGAGGTTCTTCCATTGGTACTTCTAGGCATCAGAAGTGCCTGGAAAGCAGATATCCAGGCGTCACCAGCAGACCTGGTCTACGGCGAGCCATTACGATTACCAGGCCAATTCCTTGCACCAACAGATGACCACAGTACAGCTGACGTCACTGACCTAGCAACGCGTCTACGGAATCACATGAACAAGCTCACTCCCAAGCCTGCATCATGGCATCGAAAAGGTCCCTTCTACATACCTCGCAGTCTCGATAGTTCCTCTCATGTATTCTTGCGGCAGGATTATGTCCGAAGACCGCTAGAACCTCCATATGCTGGACCTTACAGAGTTATTGAAAAACATCCAAAATACTACAAAATTGATGTACGTGGGAAGGAGATGACGGTGAGCGTGGACCGGCTGAAACCTGCATATCTCTCGCGAGAAGACGAACTCACTTCTTCGTTGACAGCATCTGAGTCGCCTACTGCAACATCAAGGTCCAGAGTAGAAGCAGAGAAGAAGACGAGAAGTGGACGACGTGTGCGCTTCCCTGACTATTATCGCCCGCAGTAGCGGTCTCAGCGGGGGAGTACTGTGGCGACGCACACTAAATGGTCGCGTGAAGAAGGTGCACCCTGGCGCGGCGCGTTGACAATGTACCTCGCCGCTCTGCGTCTGCGCACCCTCCGCCGTGTCCTGACTCGGTCGATCCGCTATCGCTCGGTCGCGGCCGGCAGTGCTTTACCGGTTACGAAGGCGAATGCACGCCCAAATTGCCTCGCGCCTGATCGCTTATATTTTTGCCTTATTGTCTTTCTATTCCTTTTGAAGTGCTTTCCTATGTGTCTACGATTCTTCATGTCCTCCACTAACTGTTCGCTGTAATATAACCTGTGCTTCTGTACGCCAAGGCTCACAATAAACATTTTATACAAACTCGCCGGTGTTCGTGTTTTTCTGTGCAGCATAGCTATCCCTACAACCGTCTACACGTAGACCTTAGAATGCCCACTGTCCTTCAGTTTATGAAACGTCTTTCGAAGCGTTTCTTCGATAACGCCATTAAACACCGTAATCCCCTGATTGCAGCGGCCGCCCGTTACGAACCCTCGCGCATTAGTACAGTACGCCGTCCTAGGCATACCCTTGTCACTCCAGATGATGCTATCACCCTCCTCCAGGAGAGTAGCAAAGAGACTAGCACTCTTAAAAAGTTCCGACTCAAACCGCCGTCTTTCCGACCTCGCCGTCGAGGTCCGTCGCGACGTCCCGGTCCATGCCCTCCCCGACCCTCGCTCGAGCCAGCCCGCGATGCTGTGCCAGTAGTTTTAAATCAGCCCCTAAATAATGATACCATTCAGATCCAGCCTGTCCCCATGCAGTCCTCCCCCAGCGACGCCCTAAGCCGAGGTTCGTACCCCACAGGGGGTGCCCTTAGCGTGCAGTCGCTTAGTTTGTAAGTTTTTATGCCCTGGCTGGAGGCCTTACTCTAAGGCACCCACAGGATAGTCCGGTTAAGCAGACGACAACCTCATAGGTTGAACTGCGAGATGCCATTCAAAAAAAAAAAAAAAACGATGCGGGGCATTCAAATTCTAGCGAGCGACCCGTCCACAACTCTAATTGTGACACGGTTCACGCCTGAATCATATTATCATCAGTTTAAATTTTTAATCATTTTTAAATTCGTATTAAAATGTTTTGATTTAATATTGATTTTCTTTAAAAATAATGGCAAATGACCATTCTCAACACGACATGGACCCCGTAAGAATTCAGTGTCCGTCACCGATAATCCAGTCCGGCCATACTCGCGCCGAAATCAGAAGCGGGATCAATCGGGACATATCTTCGGTCCCATCCACCCTCAATGATGGAGAAACGGATGGCTCTAGCACAAAACAGATGCTGGCCACGGGTGATAAATAAGACTGTAGCTCCGACGCGAAGACCAAGATTACGTGACATCTATATAGCATCCTACAATCCAGATGGTGATGTCCCAATTCGAGACTGGTGCGAGCACGTCGATCGAGCCAAAGCACACCGGGAGTTGGCTGACCACGAAGTTTGTATTAAGATAGCGAGTCTATTGCAAGGACGAGCCAAGACTATTGGTGATGCGTGGCTTGTAAAATCACCTGTCTGGAGGGAGATGCGAGAAGCATTGATACAAACGTTCGAACCTGAAGCACGTTACTCCACTGATGTCCATAAGGTGAGCAACTTCTAATTTGATGTCTAATCTAGCAGAATCGATAACCGAAGGTGGCATAGTTGAAAACGAGTGATAAGCGGCAATAAAGATACTGACGCTGTGGAAGCCATTGCATTGTATTGTATAGCGGGCTGGTTTCCGCAACTCCACGTCTAAAGCGCGTATTTTGCGTACGGGTGGGAACTTTATTCGATCCACCCTAGTTCCCCGAGGGTTACCGAAGTACTTTGCCCTCTAAGTTGCAACCTCTAGGCAGTGTAGAAGCACGTGGGCTGCTGTCTCGTTTTTCTCCATGCAGGCTCTGCACAGTGGGCTATCCCCCATTTTAGTGTGCCACTGACGAGACACGGCAACTGCAGGCGAGGGTGGATCGCCTGCAGGTGGAAGTCAGTGAGCTTCATCGCAAGCTGGCTGAAGCCACGGCCCAGCCGCAGCAGGCCCCCGCCGAGACGACGAAGACGTCATCGACGCCTTCGTCGTCGACGTCTAAGAAGACGAGTCCTGCGGCAGAGGGCCCCTCCTCCAACTCCAACCTTGAGGACATAATCCGCAAGGTGGTAATGGAGGAGCGGGGG
Source organism: Cerastis leucographa (assembly GCA_963082945.1). Taxonomy (NCBI): domain Eukaryota; kingdom Metazoa; phylum Arthropoda; class Insecta; order Lepidoptera; family Noctuidae; genus Cerastis; species Cerastis leucographa. The sequence continues at coordinate 128,046 of CAUJBK010000002.1, forward strand.
CCTACACGCCAGCCTGCCTGGCAGGAATAGAGGACCGGCTCCTGCCGGAAAAGCGCCTCCGACCGCCGCTTGCGGCGGATAAGGGGCGCTCCGAGCCGGGGCCGTCCTCCTCATCCCAGGTCCAGGAGGACGCCCTTCTCCCCTCGACCACCCCGTCCAATGAGTGGACGGAAGTGGTCCGCAAGGGGAGGGGCAAAAAGTCGGCGTCAGCCGTCCCTGCCGTCCCCGCCACCACCGCTCCCAGCCAATCGCAGACAACCGGCAACGGAAAGGGGAAGGGAAGAGGGAAAAGGAGGCAGCTAGTCTCCCCAAAAACCGCGGCCGTCGTGGTGACGCTCACCGCGGAGGCAGCGGAGCGAGGGGAGACTTACATGTCCATTTTGGTGCGGGCGCGTGCCAATGCCGATCCCACCCAACTGGGGATCGGCAGTGTGTCCTGCCGAAGAACCCAAGCCGGGGCTCGAATTTTCGAGTTCCCGGGGGCAGAGGGCAGCGCCCATGCGGACCTCTTCGCAGAGAAGCTGCAAGAGGTCATCGCAGATTCGGCCAAGGTGGCCCGACCGGCCTGCTGCTGTCGATAGCACCGTCGCTCCTGCGGCAGCTGCGGAGGGGAGAGCGATGTCCGACTGACGGATAGGGTCGAACATCGTATCCCTGAGGCGAACACCAACCACGGCAGCGCAGCCCAGGATCTGCTGATGCAGACCATGGCTCAGTGGTTGGTGGAATTGGTGGTGGTCGCCGAGCCTTACACGGTCGGGACGGCTTGGTGGCATTGGTTTCGCGGTCTTCCACGGACTCCCCTCCCCTCTCACTCTTGGAGAGGGGACCGGGATACGTGGCCGCCGCGTGAAGATGAAGAAGTGGTCGGAGAAGGCGCCGTCCTCTCCCTCCTCATGGTGGCGACGGGCGGGCGACAGGCGCGGGGGTGCCTTTGCCCGCATTGCACCCGTCACCACCTTCGTTGGTCATTCCCGGGCCCTTCCCCCTCCCCACGGGGAGGGCATGAGGGGTCCACATGAAGGGCAATCGTCGGCGGAGGACTGGTCGTTAAGGCTGTGCCGGTTTCCCAGTCCCCCGCCACTAGGACGAAGCGGGAATGCCGCTGGGTCGTTTTAGTGGGTATACCGGGTCAGACCGGGGAGTCCCACATAGCCCGCCCATCCCCCGATGGACGGGTATGCGTAATGCATTTTTTCCCAGCGTCAACAAAAAAAAAAAAAAAAAAAGGTTAGCGGGGGGTGCATGTTGAAGAGCCTCCTCGTGGCGCACCCTGGGCAACGTCGGCCCCAGCTGCCCACCAACCTTTGGTGGACAGCTGGGTCCGACGGCAAATCTTTAACAAACGGGGAAGGGCTCGGTTCCAATCACCGTTCATCTTTTGTTGGTCCGCGAAGGGAACCGGGCTTGGGGACGGCAAGTCCGTCGTGGGGGTAGGCCTGGTGGCCATCTTAGGCCCACTTCCCTCTCTGCTAACAGAGGGTTGGTTTAGTGGACGTACAGGGGAGCGGGAGAGGAAGACAAAAACCTCTTTTAAAAAAATTACCCCAATCTCAAGGTCGAGCGTGCTGAGGGGATGAATGGCCGGAGGGTATCCGGTCGCTAGCGCTAGGGGGGGGGAGGGAAAGGGACCACACCCTTAGAAAGGAAAAAATATGAAAAAGTCTGTTGGGAATACAAATCCCCAGGCGGGTCCCCTTCGGGGGGAATCCCGCCCCTCTAACGAGGGCTGCCCCATCGTATCTGGGGGGGGCACCACCAGTCTTGCCGAGACCACCGGCCTGCGAGAAAAGGAGCTTCAGGAGAACCTGAAGCACCTGCGCGTTGTGGTCCAGCCGCTTGCCGGCACCGACGGCAACATGAGCCGAGGAGGCTCCAGTCCTGACAGGGACCCGAAGTCCGACGAGGACAAACGCGGGCGCGCTTCTAGATCTGGATCCAGATCTAGGCCCCAATCCAGATCTCGCAAGCGCAGCCTTTCCTCGGGCGAGGAGAATCTCTTGGCCGCAAAGGTGTCGGCGACGCGGAGAGGCAGAGGGCGTGCGGTGACAGGCGGAGTCTCCGCTCGTGACGTGCGGGGTCGTTTTGTTCCACCAGCTCCAGTGGTGCGCATGGAGGGTGTGGAGACCGACCCCGGGCTCATGTCAGACCTGAGTGGGGGCTCCACTGCGTCCCTGCTGGGGAGCACCAGAGCGGAGGCCGCTGCTGCTAAGCGGGCGCAGCAAAGGGCTGTCGTAGCTGACGAGGTCAGTGAGCTGGCCCGACAGGCCCGAGAGCGACGCTCCGCTCGGATGGCTAAAGGGAGCCCAACGGCGGTGGCGCTCAGTCGCCAGGTTTTCGACGGCGTGGACGTCGTCTTGAAGGTTGCCACCAAATCGGGCAATCTTAAGGGCACGTTCACGCGCGCTTTGAAGGAGGCGGCTGAGGGCATCAAGGAGGCGGTTGAAGTCCTGGCTAAGACCAACAGTACGGAGGAGACGGCAAAACTGTGGGAGGAGAATGGCCGACTCCGAGCCGAGCTTGAGGACCTCAAGCGGCTGGTTGCCACCCAGAGAGAAGCTCCCGCGACCGCCGGGACGTCTCCTGTTGCGGCCACGTCATCGGCTCTGATCAGAGCGTTAAGGTTGATTTTCGATTGCAGGTTTTTGAATTAAATAGACGTGTGGATTGTTTAAAGGTTTATTTCTCACTAACTAATTTAAGTAATGTGGACTGTAAATACATGCATAGGTACATATGAATAGCTATGTATAGACTACTAAACTAACATCGTTCGCTGTGGTGCTTGGACATACCGCCCACCAAAGGATCTATCCTTTTAATAAAGAAAACAAAACAATAAAATAAAATACTACAGAATGTTAGTTGAACAATAAAAGAAATAAGAAACAAAGTAAGTACCCCTAACTTTCATCACTACTACTCTCGTAACATAAAGTAAAGGATTATAAAAAGTAATAGGTAAGTATTAATATGAATGTCTTAGGTCTAGGTAGGTACATAATCACTGATATGCTACACACGCAACTAGAATTAGTAGGTACAACATAGCTTAATTAAACACTTAAGGTAATTACTAACATTTTAATACAAAAAAAAGATAAGTACATAGGTGGTGGCATTCCCAACCTCTAACCGCCCACCGTTCCATTATATATATATATATATATACGTTTGTAACAAAGTGCGTGCCTACTTACACACATACAGGTAGGCAAAAGTAGGTAGGTTGTATAAAGTTAGCAATGCCTATCCAAGTTTATTCATAACATAAAAGCAAGGTAAACAAGTAAGTTCTTAAAATACTCAGGTATACATAAAGGAAATGTACATAGGATGACAAAAAAAATGGTAAGTATGCAACGATTTAAGTTGACTGAGTACGTAGTAAATTAATAACTAGGGTTGTCACTAGGACTTTGTTTTAGGTAGCACATATAATTTACTAGTAGGTCGTTTATAAACATTGTTTTTACATTTAACTGACACCACACGAGTAATGCCATCTGGGCCCACATGTTTTTCTATTACTTTGCCCAATATCCATTTACTTGGAGGAATATTGTCTTCCTTTAAGATCACTACGTCATCGATTTCTGGCTCAGAGGTTTTGGTATTCCACTTATATCTTTGGTTCAAATTTACGAGGTATTCTTTATACCATCTGTTCCAGAAATCGTTGACCATTTTTTGTGTTAACCGCCATCTATCTAAACTAGAAATATTACAATTTGTATAGTTTTCGTCAGTTAAGTTTAACAAAGGCTCGCCAATCAGAAAGTGACCCGGTGTTAGCGGAAGAGGGTCATTCGGGTCATCACTTAGCACAGTTATGGGTCGAGAATTTAAACACGCTTCGACTTGTGCCAATACTGTGGCTAGTTCCTCGTAAGTGAGGGTAGCATCGCCAATTACTTTTTTAAGGTGAGTTTTTGTGCTGCGCACCCCAGCCTCCCATAAACCCCCAAAGTTGGGCGCATGGGGGGGTATGAAATGCCATGTAGTACGTTCCTGGACTAACAACTCCGCTACTTCACTAGGAATCGAAGATTTGGCTCTGTTGAACATGTCTCTGAGTTGTTTATCAGCTCCCACAAAATTAGTGCCATTGTCACTGTAAATATCGCTACAATGACCTCGTCTAGAGGTGAATCGCCGGAAGGCTGCGATGAACCCCTTTGCAGTCATGTCGGTGACAGCTTCCAGATGTATGGCACGCGTTATCATACAGATAAACAAACATATGTAACCCTTGTACGATTTAGCTCCTCTACCCGGTGAGAAACGAATGTTGATGGGACCTGCGTAGTCCACACCAGCAGATTTAAAGGCTCGGTCGGGTTTTACTCGCACTTCTGGCAGCTGTCCCATCAGTTGCTTGGTATTCTGTTTTGAATACCTAATACACGTAACACATTCTCGATAAGTTTTCTTTGTTAGATCTTTGGCTCGTATAATCCAGTATTTTGTTCTTAAATAATTAAGCATTGCTTGAGGACCACCATGCAATGTCCTATGATGAGCATCCTGAATTATTAGTTTGCTAAGATGGTTCGTAGCAAGTAAAATTATAGGGTGTTGAATATCGTAGGCTGTTTGAGATTTTTGGATTCGCCCGCCAACTCTTACAATCCCATTACTATCAATAATGGGACAAAGATTGCGAAGCTTGCTCATTTTTGCTACATAGCCTTGCGAATTTAACTGCTTTATCTCCTCTTTGAAATCAATAGCCTGGACCTGTTTAATACAATGGTTTAAAGTTTCCTCTATTTCTCTTGAAGTAATAAATTTTGAAAAACGTTCACGCTTATCTTTAGGCAATTTAAAATTAATAAATCGTCTGCAATATGAAATGACTCTCAACATTTTTGATAAAGTAGAATACTTAGTCCAAATAAAATCCCCATTAATATTATTTATAGTAGCCAAAGATCTCACACGCTCTTCTTCTTGTGTATCTTCGATATTAGGAACACGTATACATATGTTTAAACTAGACAACCAACCCGGTCCATTCCACCATACCGAATGATTTAACAACTCTGGACTTTGTAAGCCCCGTGACGCACAGTCAGCTGGGTTTGTATCTGTAGACACGTGTCCCCACTGCTCGTAACCTATAATGTTGAGTATATCTGACACTCGGTTGCTCACAAATGTGCTCCATCGACTTGGTCCACCTTTCAACCAAGCCAAAACAATAGTGGAATCGGTCCACGCAAATAAGCTATCTTTAGATACACCTAACACTTGAGACGTCTCCGACAGTAGTTTGGCTGCCAAAACGGCACCACAAAGTTCCAATCTAGGGATGGAAACTTGCTTCTCGATTGGAGCCACTTTTGTTTTTGATGATATTAGGCTTACATAGACTCGCTCTTCAGTGATGACTCTCATGTACACTGCTGCTCCGTATGCGGCTTGTGATGCATCTGCGAAGACATGCAACTCGACGCTTGATAAACGCGTGTAGTACAACCATCGAGGTATACTTAGGCCTTTGATGTGCGTCAAATTCTCTCTATATCGTAACCACTCTGCTTGTAAAGCACCAACAATAGGCTCATCCCAATCTAGACCTGTCTTCCACAATTTCTGCATGATCATCTTTGCTATCACCACAACAGGAGCTATCCATCCTAAAGGATCATAAAGTTTAGCTATTTCGGAAAGAATATGGCGTTTGGTTATGGGCAGCCTAGGTTCTGGTAGGTTGACAGTATATTCAAAGGTGTCGGCCTATTCCAGCTCAAACCCAATACTTTAACAACACTATTGATCTTGAAGGGTAACTTATTTTCATCCCGTTTATTTTCTCCAATGTACTGTAACAAAGCCTCACTATTACTGCTCCATTTTTGAAGTTGAAAACCTCCTGAGTTCATAAGGTTATTCATCTCGTTATAAATATCGACAGCTTCTTTCTCTGTCTCGCATCCTGTGAGTAGATCATCCATATAGTAATCGGTCTCAGAAATATTTGCAGCAATAGGATACTTTAATTTCTCGTTGTTGGCAAGTGTCTGAAGTGATTTTACAGCAAGGTACGGTGCACATGCTGTACCGAAGGTTAACCTCAAAAGTTTAAAGTGCTTTATTGGCTCATGTGGTGTAGACCTCCATAATAATCTCTGGTAGTCCGTATCCTCTTCCGCTACACGAACCATTCGGTACATTTTTATGATGTCTGCTGTGATACATAATTTGTGTGTTCTCCATCTCATTAATATATGACGTAATTCCTGTTGTAGCTGAGGACCAACACACAAGTCGTCATTTAAAGAAAAGTCATTTGAACCCTTGCACGAAGCGTCAAAAACTACACGAAGCTTTGTGGTAGTCTTGTCTTCTCGAACTACGGCGTGGTGAGGAAGATAGACAGCCTTTGGGTTATTAATCTCTGAAGAATCAACTTGTACCATATGATTTAGGTTTATATATTCCTCCATAACTTTATGGTACTCTTCTCGAAGCTTAGGATCTTTTGACAACCTTTTCTCTAAAAAATTTAATCTTTTAGCTGCTATTTCCCTCAACTCACCGTATTGACATTTCGGATCTTCAGTTTGAAACGGTAACCTTACCACGAATCTTCCTTCTTCGTCTCTAATTGTTGTGGCTTCATAGTATTCTTCGCACCTTTCTTCTTCTTTTGAAAAGATCTTTCGAATACTATTTGGTTCTTTTTCTATCTCCCAAAATTGTCGTAGTAGCTCGTCTTCCCTAACTTGAGCGTGTAGGGTTGTGACGTGTCTCTTTGCTGAGGTAGATGCTTGTAACATCTTTCCCGATATCACCCACCCTAGGATTGTGTTTTGGGCCAATAGATTTCCCTTGGGGTGCTTTATAACGCCGTCTAACAGAACGTCGCCGTATACCTCAGCTCCAAGTAAAATATCTATTCTACCTGGTGTTGTAAACTCTGGATCAGCCAACTCTAGTTCTTTAAGTTCGGACCAATCAGGCAATTGAAGATTAATGGTTGGTAGCAGCGTTGTTAGTGAATGCAATACATACGCATTTACTCGAACTGACTCTCTGGGATTGTGGCGTGATTTCACGAAGAGTGAAACCATGTGTTTGATTCTCGTTTGCCCCTCTCCCACACCGGACACCCAAGCACTGACTGATTCACGTTTAAGATTTAATAGCTGAACGGTCGCCTCAGATATGAATGACGCTTGCGACCCCTGGTCTAACAAGGCCCTAATTATATGTTTGTAACCGTTCTTGCTACTTACTAACACTCTAGCCGTAGCTAATAACACAGAATTTGTTTGTAAATGCTTACAATGATGAGAAACAATAGCGTCATTTGAAGAAGGAGTGGACTTACCTCTAAACTCACTAACGGTACCTGTAGCCGTGCTTGCCTCTTCTTTTGACTTCTCCATGTTTTGCTCTCTCTCGAAGTGGAGAAGAGAATGATGTCGCCTTCCACACCTTTTGCAGCACGTTGACTGTCGACATTTGTTCACGGAGTGTGATGGCGCAAGACAGTTGAAACACAGTTTATTCTTCTGAACGTACTCCTGTCTTTCTTTGGTAGACATATCGGCGAATGTTTTGCAATGGTAGATATAGTGCTCGCTGTTACAAATTGCACACTTAATTTCGCGTTCTTTTCCATCCTTGTTGACATTAGCATGAAAAGCCTTAGGTTTAACTGATTGCTTCAGCTGCGAAGATTTTATAGTGTTACTTTCGATCATTTCCAGCGATCTAAACCTTGACTCCAGAAAATCTCTCAAATCTTGCCAAGTGGGTAGGTCGCAATTATTCGTACTAAGTTGTTGTTCCCACTGCTTCATTGATTCCGGATCCAGCTTGGACACAACTAAGTAGTTTATGATTATGTCCGACAAATTTGACTCAACGCCTAGATTTTTCAAAGCTTTTAAACAGGTTGAAGTTGTATCGACCAGGTGCTTAATTGGACTCGCAGACTCAGTGTGTACAGATTTTTGTGTAAAAAGAACTCTCAAGATTGCGTTACAATTAAACCTCTTGTTGTTATAACGCTTCACTAATTCTTCCCAGGCGTCTTCATAATTCGCATCTGTTGTAGTAAAATTGCGCAATATCACTTCTGGTTCTCCTGATAAGCTGCTTTTTAAATAATGTAGCTTCTGTACTGGCGACAATTTCATATTTTTATGAATCAAGGAAGAAAAAAGGTCAAAAAATGTCTGCCATTCATCATACTTGCCGCTGAAGGTGGGTATTTTAATTTTTGGTAAATTAATTTCGTTACAATCTGATGACCTTTGACCTTCGGCAGCACTAAGCATTGCAGCTTGAACCGCTGATTCGAGAAACGGCTGAAGCGCTTCCTTTATAGCCGACTTATATAGTACATACAATTCTTGACATGTATCGTATGTCTTGTCTTTAAAGTACGGATCTTTTCTTTCTTCATCAGTAGTTATGCTCAAAATAATGCTTTTGTGTCCGTCCTTAAAGTTCTTCCAAAGCTCTTCTAGTAATTCTAGTCTCGTTTCCAAGTATGCTTTTTTAATCCTGTCTTTTGGTGACTTTTTAAAGTTCTTTTCTGCAGCCTTTATGTTTTCTAATAGTTCATATTGATAAACCAGAAGATCTTCCATCGTAATATAGTCTCAGTACATCAAGTTACGCTGATTTTAACACTCCGCGGGTATGTTGCCAAAGTTCCGAAAGTTCTAGTCGTTTTATTTTGTATGTATTATCGTATTTTATCCGATCACTCACTCAATATTAATAAAACGACACGAAATTCGATAAAAGTCTCACAATAAAAGTTAAAATCCGTTTTTAAAGTTCACAACACGGTATAATGTCTATTTATTTCAATTCACTATTAGCCACTTCACAGTAAATCCTTATCGCTCAGGAATGTCTTTGTTCTAGCGGAGGCGGTCGCACTAGGGCCAGTTGCTGACACAAATCGGGCTCGTAGGACCATATGATCAGAGCGTTAAGGTTGATTTTTGATTGCAGGTTTTTGAATTAAATAGACGTGTGGATTGTTTAAAGGTTTATTTCTCACTAACTAATTTAAGTAATGTGGACTGTAAATACATGCATAGGTACATATGAATAGCTATGTATAGACTACTAAACTAACATCGTTCGCTGTGGTGCTTGGACAGGCTCCATCGCCGGCCCTGTCGTCGACACCCGCACTTGCAGATGCGGAACTCGAAAAGATCGTCCGCATCTGCCAGATTCAGTGTGGGCACATTATGAGTGCCCGCTTCGAGGCCATAGAGACGAGGCTCCTCCCGGCTGAGTCCATCCGGCCGCCTCTCGCTGGGGACGGACGCGGGGGGGAGGGGGCCAATAGAAGAGGCCCCATAACCGCGGCAGAACCGGGCCGATCCACGGGAAGAGCGCCTAAAAAGCGGCAGCCGGCTGTTTCCCGAACAGCGGTGCCTCCAGCGGTGGCTCCAGCGGCACCTCCAGCGGCTGAATCTGGGCCTACCACGGATTCCTGGACGACGGTCGTCAAGAGGGGCCGCAAAAGGAAGAAGGCGGCGCCGCCAACACCAGCACCGGCTGGAGCAGCAGCGGCACCTGAGAAGGCCCAGAGACCGCTCAGGGTCAAAGCCCCACGCTCCTCGGCTGTAGTAATAACGCTGCAGCCCGGAGCCGTCGAAAGGGGCATCACCTATAAGGCGGTCCTTACTGAGGCAAAAGCTAAGGTCGCGCTCGATGACCTTGGCATACCGTCTGGCTTCAGAATGAAACCGGCATTGACGGGGGCAAGGCTGCTTGAGGTGCCGGGTGCCTCTAGTGGGGAAAAGGCGGATTTATTGGCCGCCAAACTGAGGGAGGTCCTCAACCCGGAGGACGTCCGGGTGTCCAGGCCTATAAAGACCTCAGAAATGCGAGTCAGTGGTCTGGACGACTCGGTGACCTCAGCTGAGGTCGTGGCGGCCGTTGCCCGAGCTGGCGGGTGTTCGCTTCAGGACGTGAAGACGGGCGAAATTCGTGCCGACGCTTCCGGGCTCGGCACGATCTGGGTGCGGTGCCCGGTGGCGGCGGCGAACAGGGTCGCCGACTGTGGGCGTTTGTTGGTGGGATGGGTTGCAGCGAGGGTGAGGCTGCTGCAGCCCAGGGCCATGCGGTGCTACAGGTGCCTGGACAATGGCCATGTCCGGGTTCGTTGTACCTGCGAAATTGACCGCAGCGATCAGTGCTATCGCTGCGGACAGCCCGGCCACAAGGCAGCTCAGTGCTCTGCGGCGCCAAACTGCAGCCTCTGTACAGCTGCAGGGAGGCCCGCCGGGCACAGAATGGGTGAAAAAGACTGTGGCGCCTCTGCCACGAAGAAGAGAAGGGGGGCCAAGTCACAGCAAGAGGTCTCTATACCCCCCCGTCAGTCTGCCGACTCCCGGCCTAGGAATGGTGTGGAGGGTGGATCACGCATAATGGCGCTCTACCATTTCCTCCAGGGCAATCTCAACCACTCTGCTAGAGCTCAGGATCTCTTGCTGCAGAGCATAGCAGAGTGGTCGATTCATGTGGCTGTGGTTGCCGAGCCGTACTTTGTCTCCCCCCGGGATAATTGGGTGGGCGACCTGGATGGCTTGGTGGCCATCATCGGCGGGGCTCTGGTCAGCCCGTCCCGAGGTCACGGCTGGGTAGCCGCCCTCGCGGACGGCGTTGGTACGCTTGGTGCGTACTTTTCGCCCAACAAGAGCCTCGCCGACTTCGAGAATTTCCTTGTCGAGCTGGGTGCCGTCGTGGGCCGTTTCCACCCTCGCCCTGTGCTGTTGCTCGGGGATCTCAACGCCAAATCTGCGGCATGGGGATCCCCGGTGACCGATGCTAGAGGTGAGGCGCTGGAGGAGTGGGCGGTCGCGACTGGCCTGATCGTCCTGAATAGGGGCTCGGTATACACGTGCGTGTGACAGCGGGGTGGATCAATAGTGGACGTCTCGTTTGCTAGCCCTGCTGTCGCGAGCCGTGTTCGAGGCTGGCGTGTCGCTGCGGAGGTGGAGACGCTGTCGGATCACAGATATATCCGTTTCGACGTCTCCACCCAGAACGCCGGCGGCCGGAGTGCATCGGCCCCACGAACGGACGGCCCGCGCTGGTCGCGCAAGCGCATCGATAGGGAACTTCTCGAAGAGGCCGCGATTGTCCAGGCCTGGTTCCGGGAGTCGGCAACGACCGGACCCGTCGACGTTGAACAGGAGGCGCTGTGGTTCCGCGGGGCGATGATGCAAATTTGCGACGCGTCGATGCCCCGGGTCCACACACAGTCAGCAAGGCGCCAGCTGTACTGGTGGTCCGCCGAGATCGCACAGTTACGAAGTCACGTGCGTAGCGGTTAGGCGCCAGTACACCCGATACCGGAGGAGACGTCGTCGGGTCCCTGACGAAGAAGCCGCGCTGTATGATGTGTACCGCGCGGCGATGCAGGCTCTGGGGCTGGCCATCGTTGAGGCGAGGACGCGAGCCAGGGAGGAGATGTTGGAGACTCTAGATGGAGATCCGTGGGGGCGCCCGTACCGAGCGGTTCGAGGAATACTCAGAGCCGCGGCGCCTCCGATCACAGAGAGTCTCCAACCCGAGCTGCTGGTGGAGGTGGTCGCAGCCCTCTTCCCGGCTAGAGCGGAGCATACCCCACCGTCGATGGCTTTGCCCACAGCCGCAGAGCCTGGTGGAGATGAGAGCGCCATCAGCGTCCCAGAGGTGACACAGGCGGAGATGAGGGTGGCCGTGATGCGGCTCCGGGCCAAGAACGTGGCTCCGGGGCCCGACGGAATCCACGGCCAGGTGCTTGCCCTCGCTCTGAAGGAGCTGGAGCCCCAGCTGAGAGGACTCTTCACGGCGTGTCTTGAGCAGGGCCAGTTTCCCACTCTGTGGAAAAATGGTCGTCTGGTCCTGCTCCGGAAGGCGGGGCGCCCGGCCGACTCACCATCTGCGTACCGGCCTATAGTGTTGCTCGACGAGGTGGCTAAGCTGTTTGAGCGTGTAGTAGCAGCCCGCCTCGTCGGCCACCTGAGCGGAGAAGGGCCGGACCTAGACGAGTGTCAGTTCGGGTTTCGGTACGGGCGCTCCACGATACACGCTGTGTCGCGGGTAAGAGTCCTGGCGGAGGAAACGGTGTCTCGGGGCGGGGTGATGGTGGCGGTGTCGTTGGACATCTCCAACGCCTTTAACACCCTGCCCTGGAGCTGTATCCTGGAGGCACTGCGGTACCACCGGGTGCCACTCTACCTCCGCCAAATCGTTGGGGCTTATTTGTCGGAGAGGTGTGTCACCTACGTGGGACGTGATGGCGTCAACCAGCGCCGCATGTCGTGCGGTGTTCCGCAGGGGTCGGTGGTGGGCCCGCTCCTGTGGAACATCGGGTACGACTGGGTGCTGAGAGGTGAACTCCAGCCGGGCGTGGACCTGACGTGTTACGCTGACGACACGCTGGTCACGGCCCGGGGGAGTTCATACAGGGAGGCAGCGTTGCTGGCGACGGCTGCGGTCTCACAGGTCGTGGGCCGCATTCGGCGTCTTGGCCTGGGGGTGGCCCTCAACAAGTCGGAGGCCATGGTGTTCCATGGTCCCCGGCGGGCGCCGCCGCCCGGATCACACATAGTGGTCGGGGGGGTCCAGATCGCTGTCGAGCCTACCATGAAGTACCTAGGATTGGTGCTCGACAGCCGGTGGGACTTCGGACCCCACTTCCGGCGGCTGGCGCCCAAGTTGTTGGGCGCGGCTGGGGCGCTGTCAACGCTGCTTCCCAATCTGGGGGGCCCGAGCGCCGTCTGTAGGCGGCTCTACGTTGGGATCGTGCGATCGATGGCCCTGTACGGGGCCCCGATCTGGGCGGCTGACCTGACGGCCGGCAGCATCGCAGTCCTGCGGAAACCGCAGAGGGCGATGGCCGTCAGAGTCATCAGGGGATATCGCACGATCTCCTACGAGGCGGCTTGCGCACTGGCCGGATCCCCGCCCTGGGACCTGGAGGCGAGAGTTCTCGCGTCACTGTATCGGTGGCGTGAGGAAATGCGGGCGCGAGGCGAGCGACCGATGCAGCGACAGCTGGAGCAGCGTCGGTCGCAGCTTCACGAGGTCCTGGTGGTGGAATGGCGGGACAGGCTTTCACACCCTACCGCCGGCCTCAACATCATCGAGGCGATCCGGCCAGTGCTCGATCTCTGGCTCGGGAGAAGGCACGGCTCCCTGTCGTTTCGGGTGGCGCAGGTGCTCTCGGGGCATGGTTGCTGATGCCGCCTTAGGAGGTGCCAGCGGGCGATAGATCGGGGAGTCTATCGCTGTCGCATTGTACGGCCCTCGCGAGCGGTGGCGATGTCTCAGGTGAGCCCGGACATCGCCAAAGGAGTTGGTGCCCGGAGGCGGGCTACGCTGGGTGGGTCGCGAATGTCATGCGTAGCAGTTCTCGTGGCCCATCCACCAAGGCGACAGTAGGCTCACGGTGGTGTTTTTTAGTGGGTGCAAGCCCCACATAACCAAACCGTCTCCCCGGACGGCGCGGTATGCGTTAGGCATTTTTCACCACTTAATAAAAAAAAAAAAAAAGGTTAGCGGGGCTGGGGTGCTGGGTCAGAAAACCTCCTCGTGGGCCTGACGGCTGCCGGTCCCTCTCGATACGTTTGGAGGGTACAGCAGCTGGCATGGACGGTGCATCCTGGGCGCGGGCAGTGGCCTTCCCCAAGGAATGGGAAGAGATTCGTATTCTTCGGGGAATGTCACTGTTCGTGGCAAATATTCTGACAAAGGAGGGGGTCCAACTTGGACCAGCGGGGCGCTGTTCTGCGTGATCCTCTGGAAGGCAGAGGGCACAGTGGAGAAGCGGCAGCGGGCTCGGTGTGCACTCACCCTGCCTCCGAGCAGACAGTGAGGGACGCAGTCCTTCACTGTCCCCGTCGTTCTCGTAATCCCATCATCGGAGTGTCGTGGATCACGTCTCGCGGCTTCGATCGGGACCGAGGGTCTTGGCTTAACCGCCCGGACCGCGAGGTAGAAAACCTCTATAAAAATTTACCCCGAATCTCAAGCGGCGGCGCACCGTGAGGGGATGAATGGCTGACGGGTGTTCCCATGGAACAATCAGTCTCTAGTGCGACCCCCGCCAGGGTACCAGCCGACCCCCTGGCGGGTTATAAATGTTAAAGGCTTATCCGGGTACAGGGAGCACTGCCCGGATGGACGTTTTATTTCCCCCATACTCGTGGGATTAATACATGGATATTAAAAATAAAAAAGTTGGAGAAGGCGGACACAGCGTCAGGTTCTGGCACTGCGTCACTAACGAAGGGAGCTGTGGCTCCAGGTGAACCGCAAGTGGTTCTGAAGAGGGTGAGTGTGTTGTCAGAGTCCGGCGACGCACCTCAAACAGCTGCGGCTATGCCAAACCCTACGCGGGACGCCTGCGGGCGGTTTTTAAAACCAAAAGGCCCTTCGCAGGGCCAACGTGAAGGCCCTTCTCAGGGCCAACGTGAAGGCCCTTCTCAGGGCCAACCCAAAGGCCCTTCTAAGCGCCAATCCAAAGGTCCTTCTCAGGGCCAACCCAAAGGCCCTTCTCAGGGCCACTCTGATGCTCCGGCGTCAGAAGCTAGCCGCGCGCCGTCTGCGGCTAGCTTCTTTGGAGGGGCGGGCGAGTCGTCTGACTACGACTCACCCATTAGTGTGTCGGACGCGGACGACTCTCGGTCGCGGAAGCGGGGCCGGGGGTCCGAGGGCTCCTCGGCCTCGGGGTCGACGAGGCTGTCGAAGGCAAAAAAGTCGACGGCAGCCGCGTTTACCCATGACGTTGGGCTCGTGGACGCCCAACGCCAGCTGGATCTGGCTCGGCGGGCGCAGCTCCAGCAAGAGCTGGAAGAGAGGGTGGCCGCAAAGGAGAAACGGGCGCACGTCGCCCGGGCCAAGACCGGGTATGGTGCGTCCCGTGTCATATACACGGACCATTCTCTGGCGGAGCTGGAGAAAATGGTGGAGGAGGACGAGGAGGAGATTGTGGAGGTCGCCTCTAAGTCCTTCAACCTGAAGGGGACCCTGCAGAAGAACCTTAAATGTAGGGCCGCGAGTATGCGCGGTGTAGTCGCGGAGCTGGTCCAACGGAAGGCCACCGACGAGACGCGGCAACTGCAAGCGAAGACAGACCGCCTGCTGTTGGAGGTCAGCCAGCTTCATCAGAAGCTGGCTGAAGCCACGGCCCGGCCACGTCAAGCCGAGTCGAGCCCTGCGGCAGAGGGCCCCGCCTCCAACCTTGAGTATATGGTTGATATCTTCGCCATTAAGGGGTCACAGAAAATCCAGTGTCCAAAGAACCTCTCCTCTCGAGTAGATACAAACAGGCTGATCTCCTCTATACAGGGATCAGATTAATTGTGTCACTCCCAAAACAAAAAATGTTCCGCACCCCATCCAGCACCGTGAGGACACAATGCTCTAGTGGCTCGCCGCGATCAGCGGAGAAAGCGGGGCCTTCCTTTGCCGAGGCAAGGAGGAGAATCTCTTTCGGAGAGGACACTCCTTCCACTTCCGAGAACGGTCCTGCCAGTCCGGGGACGCGCCGAGCTGCTATGGATGCCCCGAAACCTCTCAAGAAGCCTGAGGCCGGGTACCCCAGTCGTACTGCGGAGGCGAGAGCTTGCCTAAATAAGGCCAAGGTCAATTTGGGCAACTCTCGCAACCTGAAGACGGACATTAAGACTGCGGTGCTCGGGGCCATAAACAGGCTTTTTGAGCTGGTGAAGGAGGCCGAGCGGGATAGGGTTCCACTTGCACCTTCAGCCGTACCGGTTGTCGCGCCCACCGCTGACTGCTATCCCCAGTCCAGTCCCTTGTCACTTGTTAGCCAGATTGAGCTCGTGAGCACAATGAAGGAGCACATGGCCTTGATTAAGGAAAACTCCGATGAATTGGTGAAACTCCGAGACAGTCTGGCTAGCAAGGAAAGTGTTGTGGAGAAAACCTACGCGAGGGTAGCGTCCTTGAGTAAGAGCCACACCAGGGCTCAGGCTCCGGAGAGAGCGACGCTGCACTCCGTGGTTGTCTCCTCAACACAGGTGACCGACACTGGGGACGAAATCCTGGAAAAGGTTAGGAAAGCGGTCGACGCGAAGGAGGGCTGGGTGCGAGTTGAAAGAGTTAGAAAGGCAAAGGATCAGAAGGTTATAATGGGGTGCAAAACCATGGAAGAGAGGGAGAAGATTAAAAGACGATTGGAGGCAGCTGGAGAGAACCTCGTCGTCGAGGTCGTGAAGAACAAGGACCCGCTTCTGATTCTTAGGGACGTACTGTTAGTTCACAGTGATGAAGAAGTACTGAGTGCCCTTAAGAATCAAAACCGGGAGATCTTCGACGGCCTCGGCAGCGAGGACCTCAGGATGGCTGTTAAATACAGAAAGAAGGCGAGAAACCCGCATACGAGCGGCATTGTGCTGAGTGTTTCCCCAGCGATCTGGAGGCGGGCACTCGAAGGAGGCAGACTCAGGATTGACCTCCAGAGAGTGCGCGTCGAGGACCAGTCGCCTCTGATGCAGTGCACTCGCTGTCTAGAATTCGGCCATGGCAAGCGCCACTGTCACCAGACGGCTGACCTGTGCAGCCACTGCGCTAGTGCACATCTGGTTAAGGACTGTCCAGAAAAGTACATGGCTGAGCCGGCGACGTGCGTGAACTGCATCAGGGGTGGCCTGGAGGAGACCTCGCACAATGCCTTCAGTAAAGATTGCCCAGTACGTCGGAAGTGGGACGCATTCGCTAGAGCATCAGTAGCATATTGCTAAAGTTGCCGATGCTCCCACTTCCGAGTACATAGAAACGACCACGTCGACACAATATAGCACACGCTTTGAGCGGCCCGCTGGGGTTGGCTCAATGGGTAACGGATATTTGAGCCACTTTCGTGAGAAAGTGGGTCAAATTATGCTGGACCGTAAGTCAACTCTGGCGGGCTCTTCAAGTTCTGTCAAACTGGGTGAAAAACTCAGCAGTCGTTTCAATACTTCAGACGCATTATTTTGCAGATTAATAAAACAGTATATAGGCCGTAAAATACACTATCTAAGCGATATTATATCCAAGTATATACTAAGTATATAGCGTATATATCATGAAATAGAAATAAAAAAGTACAGTTTTATTATAAAAGCACACAACATAAGCGCATAACACTATAACTATGGGCATCATTATAAGGGTTATAGCAAATATCTTAAACATTCGTTATATTTATTCAGACTCGTAAATAAAGATAATAAAATCAACTAAATATATTAAAGTTAAAATAAAATAAGTACATAAAGGTAAAATAAAATAAGTATATTAAAAAGTGTATGTAAAGATAAAAGTAAAACAGCTATCAGATAAAAACGAATTATTGAGTGAAGTCTCTTCGGCCTTCAAACAAATCGTCGCCAAACAAATTATAAAATATGTAGACAAGGTCTCTGATTCCAATGTCAGAGGGACACTGAGCAGGCAGGAGTGGTTTTTAGCCGGTTCGAGTCCGGCACTACCTCGACTGTCTCACAAGTCGTGAGATAGTCGAGGTGTCCGTGGGTATTTCCCACTCCTGCCCATATAAAAAAAAAAAAAAAAAAAAAAAAAAAAACCTTGAGGATATCATCCGCAAGGTTGTAATGGAGGAGAGGGCCTTCACAAGAGCCTGCTTCGCAGGGATTGAGGAGAGTCAAAGTCAAAGTCAAAGCATTTATTTCAATTAGACCATTACAGGCACTTTTGAAAGTCAAAAAAAAACAAAATAAAAACGCGAAGCTACAGTCCCAGTCACAAGGCATAATAACTTGTGAAAGTACTGTAGTTGCCCATTCCGTAGCGTAGATCTCTATGGAGAAGAACGGGCAAGAAACTCCATGGACACTCTTTTAAATCAAAATATGTTACAAAATCTTGGTTACATCATTCATGTTAAGAATTACAAATATGTGAGAACAATGTAGAAATACGGGCAAGTTAAGAGCGTCCAGAGTAAAAGATTAAATCAGTAATTAAAAAATAAAGTAATTAAAATAAACCGTGGTAGCTAAGAGATGACCAGTCACAACTGACAGCGCCCGTTCACGAACATGACGCATGTATCAGCCATCATTCAACTCAACCATTTTGAAGGGAACTAAACGACCCGACACACCCGCCACCATCAGCGTGACATTTAAGTGAGCATGACATTCACTCAACCACCAGGGTAATTTCGCGTCAATGAAAGATTTAGGTACTCATTAAATGGTGGCTTTACAGTACATGGTACTCACACATGTGCTATGCAATTATTATAATACTAAGAGATTGAATCTATACAATGCAAATATATTTTTACAATCTTCTGCAGCTTTCACAATAACTTCACTTTCTAATTATGATGATTCCGATTGCCCCTATGGTTGTGGAGCAGGACCAGCATTGAGCCAAGCATTTTTATCATCAATATAATCCCCCAACTTTTAATATGCTTGCCTACATAGTGTGCGTTTTATGCAAGATTTAAATTTCGTTTCATTCAGTTGTAGAATGTGGGGAGGTATTTTATTGTAACATTTTAAACAGTAACCCATGAAAGATGAGTACTTTAGCTAACCTGAAACCTGGCTGAACTAGTTGGTCTCTGTTTCTAGTATTATAGTGGTGCCGGTCACCTCTTTAACTAAATAAATGCAGATTTTTTCTAACGTACATGATGTTTTCATAGATGTATTGACAAGGTACCGTCATGATGTTAATTTCCTTGAACAGTTCTCTTAGAGAATCGCGCCTACGTAGATTATATATGGCTCTGATAGCTCTTTTCTGCAGAATAAATATAGACTCGATGTCTGCAGCCCGTCCCCATAGTAAAATACCATATGACATAATACTATGAAAATAGCTAAAATACACTATCCTCGCGGTATCTACATCAGTAAATTGACGGATTTTTCTGACAGCATATGCTGCTGAACTCAGCCGTCCTGCAAGAGATGTTAAATGAGGACCCCATTGTAGCCTTGAGTCGAGCGTGATCCCCAAGAAAACAGTTTCATCGACAAATTCTCTTGATTCAATACTATGTCACAGTCACTGCTTTTGACATTTGGTAGAGAAAATCTTATGCACTTAGTTTTTTTCCCATTTAATACTAAATTATTTGCGGTAAACCATTTATGGACCTGCATTAGAGCGTTATTTACATCGTCAAGGTTTGTTGCACGTCTGTTTATCTTAAATATTAACGAAGTATCGTCCGCAAACAACACCATTTGTGGTTGGTTTTTAAATAAATGGGGAAGGTCATTAATATATACTAAAAAGAGGAAAGGACCCAATATCGAACCTTGTGGTACACCCATTTTTACTTTCAAAGCCATTGAATTTACACCATTTACCTGTACTTGCTGCTGTCTATCATTTAAATACGATTTTACTAAACTGAGCGCAAGTTTACCTAAGCCGTAATGCTCAAGTTTCAAGAGCAAGGTTTGGTGCTTTACGCAATCAAATGCCTTCGAGAGGTCACAGAAGATTCCTATGGCATCTTGTGCCTCTTCCCACGCAGTATATATGTGTTTTAATAAAGTGACACCGGCGTCAGTTGTACAACGTCCCTTGGTGAAACCATACTGTTTCTCGTGTAAGATTTTGTTGGTGTTAAAGTGGGTGAGCATTTGATTAAGCATTACCTTTTCAAACACCTTGCTGAAAACCGGCAGCACGGATACGGGTCTATAATTATTCGTATCTTCACTGTCCCCAGATTTGAAAAGTGGTATTACCTTGCTGTATTTCATAAGGTCTGGGAAGACTCCTTGGTCCACACACAAATTAAAAATTAAAGCCAAGTACGGTGCTATAGTGTCAATAATAGCTTGACACACTTTAATAGACAATCCCCATAGATCTTCTGTTAATTTGATTTTGATTTCCTTAAAAGCTTTAATGACTGCTATGGGGTTTATATGCTTAAATTGAAACTCAACCGGGCATGCTGAAACGTTCGCTTTTAATAAATCAATAGAAAGCAAGGGTGAGGAATTTAAGGTTTCGGTAGTTTTAAGTGGGATATTGGTAAAGAAATCTACAAATTCTTGAGCTACTTCGTTTTTAGAGCTTAGAAGACCACGTGAAGTCTCTAGTCTGATATCATTATTATATTTTTTATTTCTATTGGATTCACTATTGATAATTTTCCAAACCGTCTTTATTTTGTTATCGGCGGACTTAATCTTGTTGCTAATGAATAGGGCTTTGGCTACTTTGCAAGTGTTTTTAAAGATTTTTGAATAGGTTGCAACATATTTATTAAAAGTTTCCGAGTTGATGTAAGGCTTAAGGCCGTACAACTCAAACAATCGCTCCCTACTTATCCTAATACCCTTAGTGGCCCAGTCACTGAACATAAACTTAGGGTAAATAGAATTTGTTTTCATTTTTAATGTATTATTGAACTCTACGTGAACTACCGAAAAGAATTCCTCATAAAATTGATTTGCATTTTCAATTATATGGCCCGGAATGCCTAAATTACTAATTAAGTTATTATTAAATTTATTCAAATTGCTGGGCGTTATTTGTCTAGAGTTTATCTGGATTTTTTGTAATGGTGTGTATGACTCGAAAACAACGGTTTGCCCACTGTGATCAGAAGGGAGGTAATTTACAATTGATTTATCTAAGTAGTCGCAACAACAAAAAACATTATCAATACATGTAGCAGTATTTGTAGTAATTCGGGTTGGTTCCGAAAACACGTTTAACAAATTAAATGATTTAAAAAGGTGTAATAATCTACTAGTATTAGAATTTTTGTCTAAAATATTAATAATAAAGTCACCACAGATAACCAGAGATTTTTTACCTGTTGCAAGTTTTGCTAAAGCATCTTCCATTACATGACTCAAATAAGGAGTAGTTTTGATAATTTGGGGGTCTGTAAACGCACACTATTATATGCTTATCCAGCTCAACACAAGACAGTTCAATATTATGCTCAACCGATAGATCAACAATATCGCCTCGACCCTTAAATTTAATACAATTTTTAACTAAGATTAATGAACCCCCACGCATTTTCGATTTTCGGTTAAAGCAACTGCCCACACTGTAATTTGCGTAATTAATTAGCATTTCATAGTCTTTTAACCAATGTTCAGTGAAACAAACAATTTCAAACTTTGTTTTTTCTAAAAATAATTCAATCTCTAATTGCTTTGAAGAGAAACCTTGAATGTTTTGATGGAATAATTGCAAGGAATTCTGCTTAGCCCCTTTTTTACATTTAGCTATTTGATAGCGAGAAGGTATAATGTTACTGGTATCTTCTGTTGTCTTACTAACTAGTTTAAATGAGCATCCAGAGTGAGTCCTAAGACTCCCGTGGCATCACAAGATAAAAAGCTCCTATCACTAATACACCCTAATTGAGAATTTTTTCTAATATTTTTTGGAGCAGCGGTGGCCCAGTGGAGCAGCGGTGGCCCAGTGGGGAGCAGCGGTGGCCCAGTGGGGAGCAGCGGTGGCCCAGTGGGGAGCAGCGGTGGCCCAGTGGGGAGCAGCGGTGGCCCAGTGGGGAGCAGCGGTGGCCCAGTGGGGAGCAGCGGTGGCCCAGTGGGGAGCAGCGGTGGCCCAGTGGGGAGCAGCGGTGGCCCAGTGGGGAGCAGCGGTGGCCCAGTGGGGAGCAGCGGTGGCCCAGTGGGGAGCAGCGGTGGCCCAGTGGGGAGCAGCGGTGGCCCAGTGGGGAGCAGCGGTGGCCCAGTGGGGAGCAGCGGTGGCCCAGTGGTAGCAGCCCCGACTTACGAGCAGTAAGTCGTAGGTTCGAACCCAGGCAGGCGCATTACTTTGTGTAATTTATTTCATCACCGCTGCTCTCAAAACGATGAAGGAAAACATCGTGAGGAAACCGGCATGTCCTAGAACTAAAAAATCGAAGACATGTGACATCTACCAACCCGCACTGGGCCCGCGTGGTGGATTACAGCCCATTCCCTCTCATAGAGAGGAGGCCTGCGTCCCAGCAGTGGGAACAATATAGGCTGATGATGATGATGAGAGAATTTTCCATGCTCACACAAGGAACCTCCTCTGTAGAATAATTGTAAAAAGAAAATGAATCTATATTAGTATGATTATTAATAGTCGCAGTGTTAATAATAGAACTAAACTTAGACATACTATATGTCTGTGTGAATATTATAAGCTAATAGCCTAGCTATTTTGTGTCTACATCCAATAGGTAGATACACATTACCCCGTGTCGACCTAAGTTTACCTACAAAAGTGTTAGTATCCAAATAAATAAGTTTGTCACTATAGTGACCGACTAAAAAGTGCAAATGTTTATTCAACATGTGTATATAATTGTTCTTTCGATCACCCAAATTTTCAAAATATGGAAAAGCACATTGTGTCCTTCGGCCTCATTCGGGGTCATATAAACATTATTTGAGTCAAGCATCTTCCGTTTCCGTGTCACATCTATACAGGTATATGCAATTATCACTTTCTTGACAACACGATGATGACGTATTTCCGCCTTCGTTCACCAGGTGGCTGCAGCGCGCCAAAATGTTCATTGGCGTCCTGTTTTTCGGACTGTTCACATCTTTATAAGTTAACGTTGTTAACGTTCGATATTTAAGAAAATACTTTATAATTTCAAAATTTATTTTAATAACGCTGTAGGCGTTTTGGTATATGCACAGTTAAAACAAATAGTGTAAAATTTAGTTTTTCCCAATGGAGGATATAATATAGACGCGTAGTCGTAAAAAATCCGGTTCGTCATCGGGTTCGTCGAGTTCCTCAAGTTTCTCTGATCACTATCGGCTTCAGAGGTTGAACAGGTTGATAAATCCTTTAAGAGGAAGAAGGCGATAAGAAGAGGAAAAGTAAACATCTTCGAGGGCAAAGCAAGGTAAACAAAAACCTTGCAAAGCAGGTCAGTGATTTGAAAAATTTATATTGCTACCCTCCTAATATGTATTCTTAAATAAAATAGAAATTATGATTATGATAACCCGATTTAATATGGTGATAGGTTAGTGATTTGAAAAGTTTATATTGCTACCCTCCTAATATGTATTCTTAAAATATAAATTATTATTATGATAACCCGATATATTATGGTGATAAATTCGGCCCAGGAGCAAACAGATACGGAGAGGTCCCCTAAGACGACCCACTCACCAGGTTGTCGGAACCCGTCGCAGATTCTGCACATGTTTTCAACCATTTGATTTTGATTTGACAACGCAATAAAAGGGCCAGCTGTCACAGTAACCCCTTCTAATCGGTTAGAATTGTTAAATTTCTTTTAATATTTTAATAATGACAACTGAAATATTTTTAGATATGTGTAAACACGTATTAAATAATAGTCCAGGATAATATGTTGCCTTGAAGTAAACGATGAATTCAAGTCTTTATAAGTTAGTTTACCCTTTGCGGATAAATTTTTTGGCTCTGTAACTGGTGCATTAATAATGCAAAGCGCGGCTGTGCAACAGGGATTCCGACAATGGATCTACAGCAATTAGCGTTAAAATTAAAGGATTTTTGTGCCGATTATTGTAAAGTTTCACGAGATTGTATACAACTACTTTGTGGCCGCAGGGCAGATATAATTGAACAAAGACGTGAATTAAGCTATAAGTAATTAAGAGATACATCATTTAAGCCATGTTTAAAGAAAATACCACGGTCTAGTGAATTCTTGTTCAAAAAAGTACCCTCGAGTGAAAAAAAAAAAAAAAAACCCCCAGACCCCAGGCGGCGTACCCTGGACCTAGTGGGTATCAATCATCCTGTCGCTCGTGCACTGGCGATGAACCATAGATTTCCTCCTCCTCAGAGTGTAGGAACTTTTTATAATTATCAGGCATTTCACACATTTAATAATCCTAGATTTTTTCGTCCTCAACCAAGGGGATAGCTCGCTGGAGAACGCTTTCACCAGCCCTATAGTTTCGGAAAACGAATCTCAAAACAATGTACCACGAGAAAACCCCTAGACCCCAGGCGGCGTACCCTGGACCTAGTGGGGATCAATCGTCCTGTCGCTCCTGCACTGGCGATAAACCATAGATAAAATAAAATTCAATAGAAGGTTCTGATTAGGATCAGGAATTTTGGGGGGGTTGCTTATAAAATTATGTTTATGAAGTGGGGGTACCAGAAATATTAATAAAAATAGTGAAGGGTTATCGTGTTCCCAACAGAAACCGCCTCTGGTCACGCCAAGGCAGGTGAAACGTTGCAATCTTACTCTACCATCTTCAGAGATGGACACGGTTACATTAACATTCAAAATTTGTTGAAACGACTCCCGATTTTCGGAACTTTCTTATTCTCAAAGGTGACGGACACTACCGCCCCATTAAGAATTAAATCTTTACAATTATTTACTATTATTAACTTTTAACAATATTTTTAATCATGAACAAGTTTCATTTGATTTCGGTAAATAGGGTTCACGATTTTATCCAGGACAAGGATTGGATGGTCAAAACAGACCGCGGGCATGCCTAAAACCACGTACATATGCACCTCGTAACACATCGTTGTTTTCTCCGCCTATTGTATCGAAATCGGTTACTGCTAATTACCTACTTTTTTCCCATTTGACCTGGCGAATGCGCTTACCACCAACTGGACCGCCGAGATTTTCAGGAATCTAGGCATATGAGTAAGTAGTGGTTTTTCTCAACGATTATCTCTTAGCGCAGGACAGAACATCATCATTGCAGAAAACAAAATTCAAAGCAGGCAAATAGTTTTGTCAAAGTTGCTCCGCCGCCGAAGGGAGTCTCTTAAATACAGAGTATCATTCTGAATTTTGCTCGTCTGAGAGTTCCAATGCTGCAATGGGTCGTTGGCATTATAACTACTGGCTTTTTGCAACATGGTCCTGAAAATGCCGTGTCAGTCTACTTACCTTTTGCCTGCGGAAGTGCTGGAAGATTGGTAGAAAGTTCACTGTCTAGACAAGTCCTGGCTTCGACCACCACCAGTGAACAACTTTTTGACCACGGATGCAGTCGATTCAGGTTGGAGTTGAACGGTCTTTATTGATCGGGCAAGTGGACAAAAGAAGAAGAGCGGCTTCGTTTAGAATCACAAAGATATGCTAACAATTCTAAAGTGCTTGTTGGAATTTGCCCCGTCTCTGAATCAGAATCATTTATTTGTTAGTCATACATCTCTCTTACTGCAGTGCGACAACAAGACGGTGGTGGCGTACTTGGGGAAGGAAAGTGGAAACAAGTCTAGGACCCTGATGGGGTTAATATATCGACTATTTCATTTACTTCAGAAGTACGATATTCATTTTTTCCCCCTTCTCATACCAGGCAGGTACAACAACGTCGCAGACGGTATATCGCTTCATTCGAGGTTACAGGAATGGCATCTGCTTCCATTGCAAAGTGGTGTGTTCCCCAGAAAGATCTTTTTGCGTCCAGTCCAGTCCATGTAGTGCCTTGCTATGTCACCCTAGATCAACGAGACCAGCGAGCATGGAGACAACGCGTTCGCATTCAAATGGGATTTTCGTCTAGCTGGGGTCTTTCCTCCTCAGAATTAGTTACCCCGGGTCCTGATGCATTTCAATCAGGCTGGAGGTGTATTCCTGATAGTGGTACCAAGGTGGTCCCGAGCATTCTGGAGAGCAGACTGGAAGAACAGAGCGACCGCGCCTCCGTTCACAATTCACAGCTTATCGAGGGTGCTAGTGGACACGAGGACCGAGCAGCCACCACCTCGAGTGAAGGAGCTGGTCTTAGAAGTATGAAGATGTGGGATTGGTCTGTGACTGGTCTAAAGAAGAAAAAGTGTCTGCTCAAATAAGGTTGAGGGTCGTCAACTTTGAATATCTACAGGCCAGCATCGCAGAGATGGTTAAAATCGGTGTTCCAAGATTGATGTAATTTTTTCAGACCCCGCCGGTAGTGTATTGTCTCAATATTTAGTAGATTTACACTTAAAAGAAATATTATCGTATCGTACAATTTTATTCATAAATCGGTTGTGTCTACTTCATGCAATACAAAGATCGGGGCCCGTTTATGTTCAAATAGTCTAATGAAGCAAATGATTAAAGCTTAGCGTTGCAGCAACGTAAGAAGCGCCCACCCACTGTCTGGGATCCTCAGTCTCTCGGGTAGACTGGTTGGGCAGTAGACCTCTTCAAAATCAAAGCGTATACATGTAAAGAATTATTGCAGTTATTTTGTTGCTATGTTCGGGCGTAGGATACACGACTTAACATAGCTAAGTGTATCTCCAGACGGATGAGAATAGCATAATGTTGTGGCCGCATTTTGGATTGAAAACTTAATCGAAAGATTGCGTACAGTCAGATTGGAAAGTATTAAGTAATGTTGAGATTGCGGCGCTTGAGCTTTTTAAGTCAAACCATTGGGGGTTTGGCCTAAAAAGCTCATAATAACAGCGGCGATTGCTTTGTTCTAGTAAAAGCTTATATATTAAAGTTTGTGGAAAAGCTAAGCCAGCTGCTAAAACTTAAATTGGTTGGTTAGGTTAAGTCAATTTTGAATGAGGCAGGAATTCAGGCTACTTCTGGTAGTTTTCGTTCTGCGGTTGCAGTTGCCTAGGTTGGTTGGATACGAACTTCTTGACGAGAAAATGGCGAACTAATTGAGAGAGAGAGAGAGATCGGATAACATTTTTAAAAAACATTACAGGAAGGAAGTGGTTCCAGCAAGGGGAACCCCCATAGTTTTTCTTTTTCAGACAATTAATTAATTATCTCTGATTCAATGGTATAAGTTAATTTTATTTATATTAAATGAGGCGTTGATGAATAATAAATTTTACATGATTATGGTAAGTTTAGAAAGAGATGATTTATGGTACGTATAAATGTTCAGTTTATTATGTTGAGTGTTCAATGATTATAGTCATTTGTATCTTATTGATCTATTTTCGCTAATTTCTATTATAACACATTGGCGTCCCGTTCACCAGGCGATAACAAACAAAGCCTCAAATAATGTTTATATGACCCCGAATGAGGCCGAAGGACACAATAGTAGCGTTTTACCTCCAAATAAAACGCTTGTTGTGTCCGGAGACTCATTCGGGGTCATAATTTTAAAGTCTGCCTGGTTAAAGTGGTTTCTCAAGTTTTTAGGTTTTTGAGGCCACAATGAACATTTTGGCGCGCTGCAGCCACCTGGTGAACGAAGGCGGAAATACGTCATCATCGTGTTGTCAAGAAAGTGATAATTGCATATACCTGTATAGATGTGACACGGAAACGGAAGATGCTTGACTCAAATAATGTTTATATGACCCCGAATGAGTCTCCGGACACAACAAGCGTTTTATTTGGAGGTAAAACGCTACTAATATTATTCTACGACAATTCAACTTTAACAACTCAGTAACACTGTCTGTGATGTCTTCTTTTTTAATTTTTGAACTATTTCCTACAAATATAGTTATATCAGTATTATTATTATAAACATTTCTAGTTACTGATGCCATAATCTGTTTGAATGTTGACCCTGGCATGCAATGACTTTGATTGGAACAACTCAGGTTATTACAAACTAATTTACCTACACCTCTTCCTATACTATCTGAGAACATTATTGAGAATAAACAATCGTAACTACTATTCATCTCAGGTTGTAAAACTTGTAAACAATCTTGTGTAATATTAGTAGTTTCTTGGTTAAGCATACAGTCCTGAGATGAATTCTCAGCCTGGGATGGGTCCTCCATTACCTCAGGCTCGACAGTATCATGTTTGGTACTAGTCTGACAACTACATTGACACATTACCAACTCATTTGCTGCAAGAATATGTTCCCTAATCTGGTTCTGAGAACTCACATACCTACTGGAAAGAGAACTAAGTGAGTCCTGAAGTGCCTGTATTTCAGACTGCAAATGCTGAGTATCAATTTCATAAATTTTTATACTGTCTTCTAGTTTTATTTCATAATTTTTTAACTTATTAACTAAATCAACACGCTCTTTCCTCAGTGGAATATATTTGGAAAAGTGTTTATATTGTTTCCTAAATTGATAACATTTTTTAATTATTCTATTCAATTTTGCATATTTTTTAATTTTCTTATTGCTAACTGTATAATTCGGTTTCATTATGGAATCTTCAGTCAGATCAATAGTTATTAAGGAGGGACGGTTACATTTACTATTTAATAATTCATTATACAAGACGTTAGTTTCTTTAACCTGAGTACATTCTTTTTCTTTCTGTAACTTTATGATACAACCATTGGCATGAATTAACTCGTCTTTTAGATCCCTAATTTTATATAAAGCCTCCTCATACAAGTTACTACAACTATTAAAACCATCCTTGACCGCCTTTAGTTGATCCCGTTCATCAACAACGTCCAAGTATTGTTGATGTAGGACTATGAGCTCCCGCTTTAAGCTTGAGTTTTTGTCATTAACCTTAACGACTTCCACCTCACTCTCTTCTCTCTCCTGTAACAGTTGTTGGACTTGGAGGTTCGATTCTTTAAGTTCTTGGAGAGCCGTTCTCAACTTTAGCTCCATGTCTTGAGCAGTAGCCCTACGGGTCATCACAGGCATGGTTTCAGGATTGGTTACTGAAAGTAAGAAGTAAAGAAACGGTTAGAACTACTAGATTAGAGCAATAAAGAAAAGTTAATGATGAAAGTGGAAAAAAACAAAATCAAAATCAAAATCAAAATATTTTTATTTCACATAGGCCTACATGGGCACTTGTAAAACGTCGACAAAAAGGTGCTCGGTTCGGGTTGGTCGTTTCCTATGGAGAAGAAGCGGCAAGAAACTCCATGGTTACTCTTTTAAAATAATTTGGCTTTACAATTTTTCTATGTTACAGCAGTGGCACCTAAGTATGAGTGGACATCGTAGGCCCGACAATAAGTCGTTGCTTACTACAAAACGTAGAACAAGATAAAAAGTTACCAAGGATCTAGGAATCTATAAGGCCTACAATGTCCATACATTTACAAACAATCAAAAACAGGGAAAAGTGTTCAGTTATGAAATTAAATGAGGTAGGCTGCTATTTTAGCTTCAAAAGATTATCTATATATTCAATGTATCTAATAGAATATTCAATTGAACTGATTTTATTGAATTAAGGTTTAATTTTTTCCTAAGTGGGTATGTTGCATGAAAAATAAAAAATAACAAAAAAAAACTTTATGTCCACTAATGATCACAAACGTTATATTTCTGCAAAAGATCGACTTAAAAAAACAGAGTGATGGAATTACTCTCACAGTTTTGTTTCATAAACCGTTTGACAACAAAGCGATTTAGAACCTGTAAGTACTTACAGGGTAATAAATCGACAAGAAATTATACTAGAATTTAGCGCAGATGTGTTGTATAGTTAAAGTGACGATTATGTGCTGCTGATTAATAAAAGTAAACAATACTTCCCCTGAATTATCCGTATAGATCCGTAATTACAACGTCAGCTGTTGGTTTTAGGTTACCGGTAACGTTAAATTACCGAAAACTGTATTAATTATCAGGAAATCAATTTTCCCGAATATTTACGCACTTATATTACGTTTGCACAAATAATTACACCTTAATATAACTTATTTACTAATTAAATCTAATTTAGAAATACGGATCAAAAATTATGTTGCATGAAAAATAAAAAATAACAAAAAAAAACTTTATGTCCACTAATGATCACAAACGTTATATTTCTGCAAAAGATCGACTTAAAAAAACAGAGTGATGGAATTACTCTCACAGTTTTGTTTCATAAACCGTTTGACAACAAAGCGATTTAGAACCTGTAAGTACTTACAGGGTAATAAATCGACAAGAAATTATACTAGAACTTAGCGCAGATGTGTTGTATAGTTAAAGTGACGATTATGTGCTGCTGATTAATAAAAGTAAACAATACTTCCCTTGAATTATCCGTATAGATCCGTAATTACAACGTCAGCTGTTGGTTTTAGGTTACCGGTAACGTTAAATTACCGGAAACTGTATTAATTATCAGGAAATCAATTTTCCCGAATATTTACGCACTTATATTACGTTTGCACAAATAATTACACCTTAATATAACTTATTTACTAATTAAATCTAATTTAGAAATACGGATCAAAAATTTTACATGTCATTCGGGCAGTGTTGCCACTTTTTTTTAGGACCGGCTCTTGCCGGAGCGACGCCTCCGACCGCCGCTTGCGGCAGATAAGAGGCAGTGCGAGCCGGGGCCGTCCTCCTCCCAGGCGGAAGACGCCCTTCTACCTTCAACCACCCCGTCTAATGAGTGGACGGAAGTGGTCCGTAAGGGGAAGGGCAAAAAGTCGGCAACGGCCGTCCCCGCCACCACCGCTCCCAGCCAGCCGCAGACGACTGGCAAGGGAAAGGGAAAAGGGAAAAAGTCGGCAACGGCCGTCCCTGCCGTCCCCGCCACCACCGCTCCCAGCCAGTCACAGACGACCGGCAAGGGAAAGGGGAAGGGAAAGGGGAAGGGGAAAGGGAAAGGGAAAGGGAAAGGGAAAGGGAAAGGGAAAGGGAAAGGGAAAGGGAAAGGGAAAGGGAAAGGGAAAGGGAAAGGGAAAGGGAAAGGGAAAGGGAAAGGGTGGCAACTAGTCCCCCCAAAAACCGCGGCCGTCGTGGTAACGCTCACCGCGGAGGCTGCGGGGCGAGGGGAGACGTACGCGTCAATTTTGGTGCGGGCGCGTTCCAATGCCGATCCCACCCAATTGGGGATCGGCAGTGTGTCTTGCCGGAGGACCCAAGCCGGGGCTCGAATTTTCGAGTTCCCGGGGGCAGAGGGGAGCGACCATGCGGACCTCTTCGCAGCGAAGCTGCAAGAGGTCATCGCAGATTCGGCCAAGGTGGCCCGACCGGTAAAGTCGGCGGCCATAGAGGTGACGGACCTCGATGACTCCGTCACCAAGGAGGAGGTGGTGGCGGCGGTCGCAGCGATAGGGGGCTGTGGCGTCGCGGCGGTCCAAGGCCGGGACATAAGGCCCGGCCGCGGCGGCATGGGCACCATTCACCTCGAGTGCCCAATCTTCGCCTCGAGTGCCCAATCCCCGCTGCCAAAGCCGTCCTCGCCAAGGGACGACTTTTGGTTGGGTTCAGCTCGTGTGCAGTTCGGGCACTCGAGGACCGGCCTCTACGGTGTTTCCGGTGCTTCGGCATCGGACACACCCGGTCCATGTGTCCGTCCACGGTGGACAGGTTGGACACGTGCTACCGCTGCGGCAAGGAGGGCCACAAGGCCGCCGTTTGCAAGGCCGCCACGCCGCACTGCGCGGTGTGTGCCACCAGTGGCTGCTTGGCAGGCCACGTTATGAGGGGGGGGAACTGCAATCCTCCCCCTAAGCGGGGCAAAGCGCAGGTGCCATCCGGGCCTGCTGCTGTCGCTAGCACCGTCACTCCTGCGACGGCTGCGGAGGGGAGTGCGATGTCCGACTGATGGATAGGGTCGATCATCGCATCCTTCAGGCGAACACCATCCACTGCAGGGCAGCCCAGGATCTGCTGATGCAGACCATGGCTGAGTGGTTGGTGGACTTGGCGGTGGTCGCCGAGCCTTACTCGGTCCCTGGCCGTTGGCTGGGCGACTTAGACGGTTGGTGGCGTTGGTTTCGCGGTCTTCCACGGACTCCCCTCCCCTCTCGCTCTTGGAGAGGGGACCGGGATACGTGGCCGCCGCGTGGGGAGACATGGCTCTGGTCGGGGTCTATTTCTCCCCAAACCGCCCTCTCTCGGACTTTGAGGATTTCCTTGAGATCCTCACCGCAGTCGTATCGAGGGCGGCGCCGCGCCAGGTCGTGGTGTTAGGCGACTTGAACGCCAAATCGGTGGCCTGGGGCAACCCGGCCACTGGCTGCAACGTCCGGGGACGTGCCGTCGAGTTTTGGGCGGCCTCATGCGGTGTGTCCCTCCTCAACAGGGGGGCGGTCCAGACGTGTGTGCGGCAACAGGGTGGGTCAGTGGTGGACGTCACGTTCGCCACCCCCGCGCTGGCCGCCCGCGTCGTGAACTGGCGGGTTGAGATGGTGTAGACCTTGTCGGATCACCGATACGTGCGGTTCGACATCTCCACCCAGGGGGGGGGGATGGCCCGCGCTGGGCGATCTCCCTTCCCGCGGTGGGCACTCACCCGCCTGGACCGGGAGGCAGCCAAGGAGGCGGCTTTCCTCCAGGACTGGCTGTCGCCCCCTGTTGAGGTCCTGGACGTAGACGCCGCAGTGGTTCGGCTCAGAGGGGCCCTGACCGAGGTGTGCAATTCCAGCATGCCTCGGTCTCGCCGTCCGCCTCCCCGTCGCGCCGTTTATTGGTGGACGGAGGAGCTGGAGGGGCTTCGGACCGCCTGCATGGCGGCCAGAAGGGCCTATGCGCGCAGCCGGCGGCGCAGCGCCCTAAACCGAGTCCGGGCAGAAGAGGACCGCCTATACGCCTCCTACCGAGAGGCGACGACGGTCCTCAAGTCTGCAATGGGCGCTGCGAGAGACTCGGCGAGGGCCGAGATGCTGGAGGGTCTCGACAGGGATCCCTATGGGAGGCCATACAAGGCGGCGCGGAGGCAGCTCCGCCCCTATGGTCCCCCACTGTCGGAGACCCTCGAGCCAGCACTGCTGGATGGGGTGGTCCGGTCCCTGTTTCCGCGCAGGACCGACTTCGCCCCACCAACAATGAATCCCCCGCAAGGGGCAGCTTCGCCGGAGGAGGAGGTCCCCCCGGTGACGGCGGCGGAGATCTACGCGGGGGTACTCAGCCTCCGCGCCAAGAAGACGGCCCCCGGGCCGGATGGCGTCTCCGCACGGGTGGTGGCAATAGCTGCCTCCGAGATGGAGGACAGGTTTCGGGACCTTTTCAGCGCGTGCTTTACGGCTGGGAAGTTCCCGAAACTGTGGAAGGAGGGGCAGCTTTGCCTCTTCCGAAAGGCGGGACGCCCGGTGGACTCCCCCTCGGCATACCGGCCCGTCGTGTTGCTCGATGAGGTTGGTAAATTGTTCGAGGGGATAGTCTCCTCCCGGCTCGGGAGCCATTTGCGGGATGTAGGGCCGGATCTTTCGGACGCCCAATTCGGTTTCCGTTGTGGGCGTTCGACCATCGACGCGCTGGCCCTACTCGAGGGCCAGGTGAAGGAAGCAGTCGAGGCGGGGGACGGAGTGCTGGCGGTGTCATTCGACATTGCCAATGCCTTCAACTCCGTGCCCCACTCGACGATATTGGAGGCGCTCCGGTATCACGGAGTGCCCCAATATCTGCGGAGCCTCCTGGCCAGCTACTTGGAGGACCGAGAGGTCCTCCTCGTAGACAAGACGGCCACAGTGAGGCGGTACGGCGCAGAGTCCGGTGTTCCACAGGGGTCGGTGCTTGGGCCCCCGCTGTGGAACATCGGGTTCGATTGGCTGCTGCGGGGAGCCCTCCTCCCGGGCACGAGTGTCATCTGCTACGCGGATGACACTCTGCTCACTGCACGGGGGAGGAGTTTCGCGGACGCGGCCTGTCTGGCCTCGGCTGGTGGATCCTTGGTTGCAGAGAGGATCCGCCGCCTGGGATTGAAGGTGGCGCTGCACAAGACCGAGGCCGTGTTCTTTCGCGGGCCTCGGCAGCGCTGCCCACCCGACGCTCACATCGTCGTGGAGGGCGTCCGTATAGAGGTCCAGCCCCGGATGAAATATCTGGGCCTGGTGCTGGACGACAGGTGGCGCTTCGGCCCGCATTTCAGCGGGCTGTCGACGCGCCTGTTGAAGGCCGCGGACGCCCTCTCGTGGCTCCTCCCGAACCTGGGGGGGCCCAAGGCGAAATGCCGGCGCCTCTATGCCGGCATCTTGCGGAGCATGGCCCTGTACGGGGCCCCCATTTGGGCGGACTCCCTCCACAGGAGGGAGAACGCGACCGCCATCCGCAAGCCCCAAAGGGCCATTGCACTGCGGGTGGCGAGGGCCTACCGGTCGGTGGGTTTTTCGGCGGCGTGCGCTCTGGCCGGCACCCCTCCTTGGGAGTTGGAGGCTTGGGTGCTGGCCAGGGTGTATGAGTAGACGGCGCATCGCAGGGCGCTCGGGGAGCGCCCCGTCGCCGAGGAGCGGGAGGCCGTGTGGCGGGAGGCGAGGGACGCCATCGTCCTCCATGGGACGGAGGACCTCGCCACCGCCACCTTTGGCCGCCGGACGTTGGACGCGCTCGGTCCGGTCCTCCGGGCCTGGCTCGAGCGGTCCCATGGTTTCCTATCGTTCCGTCTGGTGCAGGTGTTGTCCGGGCATGGCTGCTTCGGAACGTACCTGCACCGGATCGGGAGGGAGGAAGCCCCGGCGTGCCACGACTGCGGCGCGGCGGAGGACACGGCGCAGCACACCCTCGAGGTGTGCCCAGCTTGGTCCGAGCCGCGCCGCAGTCTGATCGCGGAGATCGGACAGGACCTCTCGCTTCCCGGTGTGGTCAACGCCATGCTGGGGAGCGAGGGGGCCTGGTCAGCGGTCGCCTCCTTTTGCGAGGACGTAGTCTCGCAAAAGGAGGCGGCGGAGCGCGCGCGGGAGGAAGACCCTCTCGCAGCGCCGCTCCGCAGAAGAAGAAGAGGTCGGAGAAGACGCGGTCTTCTCCCTCTTCATGGTGGCGACGGGCGGGCGACAGGCGCGGGGGTGCCTTCGCCCGCATTGCACCCGTCACCACCTTCGTCTGTCATTCCCGGGCCCGCCCCCCCCCCCACGGGGAGGGCGTGAGGTCCGCTGTGCGGGTCATCGTCGGCGGAGGACTGGAAGTAAAGGCTGTGCCGGTTTCCTAGTCCCCCGCCACTAGGACGAAGCGGGAATGCCGCTGGGTCGTTTTAGTGGGTATACCGGTCTCAGACCGGGGAGTCCCACACTAAAAAAAAAAAAAAAAGGTTAGCGGGGCTGTTTCCGCACTTAGCCTCTTTATTGGGCCGTTGTACGTATAGAAATCCTCTGGTTACTCCAACCATTCCAGGTCCTCCCAGAAAGCTAGCAGCCTTTTCAGGTTGCTGCAGGTCTCCGGAAGCGATGCCGACGATTGGAGAGTCCGTGCCCGTTGATCTGCCACGCTGCTGCACTCCATGAGCACGTGCTGTGGTATTTCCTCCATGCATCCTCTGCACAGAGGGCTATCCGTCACACCTATTCTAAATAGGTGTTTGTTCAGGGGACAGTGGCCGGTTATAATACCGATAACTTTGCTAATCTTGTCCCGTTTCAGTCTAGTGATGCTGCGAGCAAGTTTCTTTGATGTTTCCGGAACTGCATTCTTTGTTTGCCTGCAGGTTTCACTGTTTCTCCATTCCATTTGGTGTATTTCCTCGGTTTTCTTACGCAGCCATGATTTTATTTGGGCTTGGGGTATGGGCAGCAGTGGTTCCGGACCGTATGCTGTTGTCTCCGCTCACCTTTTGGCCAGTTCATCTGCTGCGTCGTTTCCTAGTGAGTTACTGTGCCCTTTTATCCATTGCAGTGTTACCCTATTTGTTCTTGCAATGTGTTGGAGTGCGCTGTGACATTCCAATACGAGGGCGGAAGTTAAAACATTGTTTTGTAGCGCTTGGAGCACCGATGCACTGTCTGAGATGACTTTGATGTTGTGATCTCTGACATCTCTGGCTGCAACTGCTTGAGCCGCTCTGGTGATTCCAATGCATTCTGCTTGGAAGATTGTGTTTAGTTTGTCTAAAGTGGTTGATATTTTTATATTTAAGTCGTTCGAGAAGACGCCAGCTCCAGTACCATTGAGGGTCTTGGAGCCGTCTGTGTATATCCTAACTTCATCAATGCCAGAGAAATCTTCAGCTTCCGCTTTGAGTCGGATATCGTATCTTCGATCGAAGACGTGGTGACATGGAGTTCTGTCCTTGGGTGCATCCAGGAGTGGTATTTCCTTTAGAATCCCTTGCAGAACTTTTGAGTGTGTTGTCTCTGCGTTTAGTTTCCACAAACCGTTTGATCTTAATCTTAAGGCGGCTAACTTCGCCTCTTCCTGTATGCTAAGATCTAGAGGCCTCAAGTTTAAGAGGTACTCTAAAGCGGCTGATGGAGTGGTTCTCATACATCCTGTAGCTGCTACGGTCGCTAGGCGTTGTAGCCTCTGGAGTTTCGTTTTTACTGTGGTCAGTTGTGTTCTGGGCCACCATACAACTGATCCGTAGGTTAGAGAAGGTCTGATGACTGATGTGTACAGCCAAAGGGTGATCTTTGGATTGAGATACCATTTTTTACCAACAAGTCTTCTGCACTGACCAAAAGCTATACAGGCCTTCTTTATTTTTGCATCGATGTGACTCGCCCAGTTCAATTTGTTATCAAGTATGACGCCCAAGTACTTGACTTGTGTTGATAGGGAGAGTTTGGTATTGAATAATTTTGGTAACTGTAGTTCTGGTAACTTCCTTTTGTTGGTGAAAAGGATAAGTTCTGTTTTTTTTCGGATTTACTGACAGCTGTTGTTCGTCACACCATTCTTCTACAATCTGAACGGCAGAACGCATTACTTTACATAACACATTCTCTGCATTCCCGTTTATCAGTATTGTAAGGTCATCTGCATAACCAATAGTAGTGATTCCTTTATCGTTTAGCTTTTTTAACAGGCTATCCACTACTATGTTCCATAAAAGAGGTGATGAAAGTGTCCTTAGTCCCTTCCGTAGTCGTTCAAGCTCTGGCCCCCACCAGGTGCTTTTTTCCAGGACTTTCGGAGTAACAAGAGGACACGCCAGTTCATAACCTTTCAAAAGTGTTGCGGTTAGAAGTTTTACGTTAAATTCGATGTTGTCTGTACTAAGTGTTACGTCAGTCAGTTGTGAGTCACCTAGTGCCTTGGTTATTGAGTTTATATACCGTGTTATATCTGTTTTGCGGGGGTTACGATATGGAACAGGGTCTGTTGGCTTATATTTTATTTGGAAGCACACGCGGCGGTGATCAGCAAATGAGGGCTCGCTTGACACGTGCCATCCCCCAATGATGCTGGCCGCCGCGTGCGTTGCCAGGGTAATGTCAATAATAGTTTGGTACCTGGAGCTTACAAAGGTAGGTTCCGACCCTTTGTTTATAATGTTCAGGTTTGTTTGGAATAGGTATTCGGTTAGTCACTCACCCCTTTTGTTTGTATCCTTACTTCCCCACAGCGGGTGATGCGCGTTGCAGTCTGCGGAGATGATCAGTTCCCAGTTGTGTGACTCGCAGTGTTGCACCAGGTCGGCTAGTTCTTTGGGAGGAACTTCACCATCGCTCGGCATGTACACTGAAACTAGAACTAGGATGGTTTGCTTTTCTGTGAGGATTTTCACGGCAGTGAGGTCTCTAGAACAGAATTGGTTAAGTACGGTGGTTGGGATGGTTTTTGGCATGAAAATACATGTCCTTGGTTTATCAACGGTAGTATTTAAGAGTAACTTACCACCGATATTGTTCAGACCGCAGATTCTGTTGTTTCTGATCCAGGGTTCCTGAATCAGGGCGACCGTCTTGTTGTCTGCCTCCAGCACTCTGCGTAATGTGGCCGCTGCTATTTGTTTGTGCTGGAGGTTGGTTTGGATGACGTTAATATCGGGGGAGTTACGGGCTACGCAGGACGTCATCTTCTTCGCTGGTAGCTCCCTCGATATTCAACGGCGAGCTTGCCTCTCTCACACTCGAACCCTGTTGGGGAGCTAGGCCGGTTCCTCAGGTTTGTCACTCACCGACATGTCGTAGCACTGCCAGGAGTCCACCTTGTACCACGGGTTCTGGGCACAAAGGACTCTGTGCAGCGTGGCGGCTTCGGTGATGCGGGTGTGAACGAGGAGTCCTGCTCTGATCCTCTTCTTTAATTCTGACTGTTTTACAACAGCCAGAGTGGTGTCAGGAATTGGTGATCTCATTGTTTTGACCGCTCTATCCAACCAGCTGAGTGCGTTCGCGTTCTCGCACCACATCGCTAGGACGCCGTCCAGCAGGAAGGGACGTCCACGAAAGGATGGAGCTTGCGCGCCTGGAGACGGTGGAGACAGAACAGACTGCAGGATACTATCGTCGATAGCTTCCCGGAGCTGCTCTGCCTGTTCCGCCGAGAGGTCCCTCGGCGGGACGGTGATTACCGCTACTCTCAGGAGCGACTGAGTCGCGTCCGCGTAGCTCACCGTCCGCTTTGGTTTCGCGTCGGTTTTCGCGCGTTTGGTATCCCCCCTGGGAGACTGGGTCTCGTCAATACGAGAGCGCTTCGAAGATGCGCGCCCTTTCGGGCCCTTCCCAGTTCCAGGCTGCTCCTTTTCAGGAGCAGTGGGATCCGCCGCTGCGGTCCGCCGACCACGATTACCCCGCGGTTTACGCCTCCGATTCAGCTGATTGGGTCGAGGCGGTGGTGGTTGTGGTTTCGGCGACAGTGCCTTCGTTGCTGCAGCCACTTCCGTGGAGGCGGAAGGCTCAGGCTCGCGCTGCGTTTCCGCTGCTGCGTTTACTGTCGCGTTGGGTGGTTTTGCTGTGGTTTTGGGCGGAAGAGCTTCCCTTCTCGCGCGCCGGTTAAGGCGACTGCGTTCCGGTTTGCCCTTAGGCCCCGAAGTGGTGGCTGCAGAAGTTTCCCTTTTGCAGGGTCACTTGTGTGCGGCTACGGTCCATTGTGACACGGTGGTGGTGTTCACAGTGCTTGGTATGGCCTCCACAAGGCCAGACAGGTCCAGGCTGGAGCCCGGTCCTGAGCACAGGTTGTCCCCCCCAGAATACGAGGGACTGACCGAGCTAGACTCGGTGAGGGATTCTCCACTACCGGTGGTAGTGGTACCCTCCTGGGGTAATAATTTTTTAGTCTGTGCGTTCATTTTTGGGGCTGAGAGGTGGAATTGCCACACACTGCCCGCCCAGGGCTAGGTGTGGTGCAAATTTTTGGGGGGATTTGGTTCCCCAAGGCTATGCGGGCCTAGGTGTGGTTATGCGCCGCCACGGTTCGGCTATGCAGGATTGGCGCCTGGTGGTTTTAGTTGCGTCTATTTCTTATGGAATTAGACCAAGAACAGGGCGGCAACCTCGTGAAGGTGAATCCCCCAGACTTGCCTTGAGGATCTACACGACTGTGGCGCTCCCCCTCAAGACCCCGCCACCTTACCGCCTCTGAGGGAAGCAGTAAGGTAGGCTTGCATCTATACTACCAAGCAAAGCGTAAGCAAAGCATGTCGTTGTGCAACCGCAAAAGCATAAATACAAACCCGCCCCTTACTTACGTACTTGTCGGTAGGTGGAGGGTTATCGATTATGTCTTCCACCTCGTCTGCGTATTTTGTGTCCAAATTGGCCGTTACGAAATAAAATTTTGTTTCGTCGGACTTAATGTTGGACAGAAAAAATTGTGCCTCCATTTGACGAAACCACAGCGCGGGCTTCTCCGGGTTGAAGGGGGGCACGCGCACTCCGACATGAAAACTTTCCGCTGTGCCGCTGCCATCTTGACTCGTGTGGCCTTTGTTCTCAGCCATCGTCGTGCTCTTCGGGATCACCAATGTAGGTTGTGCGGGTGAAGCGTGAGGCTTAAAATAATAGTCCCAATAAGTAGTGTCTGCTATAAATAGCAACTTTCCCCATTTATATTGCAACTTCACACAATAATTCTGGAGCCTCAACATCAGACGCTGGAGGCGTGCTGGTGTTTCACTCAGCTGCTTCTTGAATATAGCTTCCAGTGGCTTATGATCGCTTTCCACCGTCACTTCATAATGACCGTAAATATACTGGTGGAAACGTGTGCAGCCAAACACTACGGCAAATAATTCCTTTTCTATTTGCGCCCACCTCATTTCGGTTGGCGTCAGCGTTCGAGCAGCATAAGCCACCGGCCGCCCGCCCTGCATCAGACACGCCCCCAGTCCGCGCGAACTCGCATCCACAGACACCGTCACCGATTCATCTGGCGAGTAATATTTTAATACAGGTGCACTACTTATCATGCTTTTTAAGCACTTGAAAGAGTTTTCATGAACCTTCTGCCAATCAAACTCCACATTCCTACCTAATCAAAATCAAAATCAAATCAAAAGTCATTTATTCAAACTAGGCTGATAATCAGCACTTTTTGAACGTCAAAATTACAAGAGACAGTCCCCCAAAACGCCCGCCCTTCGCCACTTCCTAGTGTTTTAGCTGGGAAGAAGAATTGGCGGAACAAACTCCCCAGCAACACATCTGTCTGTTAGGTTAGAAGAACCAGATTCTATACAAAAGTGTTCAAGTTTATATAAACAAGGAATCCATTATATCAAATTAATGTCACATGTCAGCTAGCACACACCAATAATAAAATAAAATATTAAAAAATATACTCAAGAATAAATAAAGCCTCCAGACATAAAGGGCGTGCCCGCTTACACGTGCATACAGACGAATAAAATAAAAATAAATAATAATAAAGATAAAGTAAAATAAAATAAAAATAAAAAAATCTACGCGTGAGGTTATATAATAACAAAAGCTAATAAGAGAAAGAAAGAACATAAACATTGTCTTGAGTTCAACCCAGCGACCAACTATTCTTATCGTTTAAGTAGTCGTTAATGGAATAGTAGGCCTTTGAACAAAGGTTAGATTTCACTTTAGCTTTAAACACATTAAATGGCAAGTCTAAAAAGGAAGATGGTAGCTTGTTGTAAAATGTTATACCAAGCCCTACGAATGAATTATTACCTTATGAAGCCGGTGAAAGGGAGCACGTAGTTTATGCTTATTTCGAGTGTTTATGTTGTGAATATCACTGTTTTTACAGTACAAATGGATATTTTGTCTAATATATAAAATGTTAGCTAAAATAAATTGTGAAGCCACCGTGAGAATACCAATCTCTTTAAAAAAATCTCTCAGAGATACTCGTGCACCCAGCTGGTAAATTGCACGAACCGCTCGTTTTTGAAGAACGAATATATTTTGGATATCAGCGGCTTTGCCCTACAGCAGAATACCATAGGTCATAACACTGTGAAAGTAACTAAAATAGACTAACCGTGCTGTATCAACGTCAGTATATTGTCTAACTTTTCTGACGGCGTATGCGGCCGAACTAAGTCTCCCCGCTAGGCTTGATATGTGAGGACCCCATTGTAATTTTGAATCTATTGTTATACCCAGAAACACAGCTGAGTCAACCGTTTTAAGCTCGTCATTGCCGAGAATAATGTTGGGACCTAGATTTTTAACATTAGGTAAGGCGAATTTAATACTTTTAGTTTTCTTGGCATTAAGAACAAGGTTATTTGTTGTGAACCAATCCGTGACCATTGATAGAGCGCTGTTTACTTCTTCAAAATCGTGTCTATTCCTATCTACTTTAAAGATAAGAGAGGTATCATCTGCAAATAGTACAACGTCACAAATACCCTTCAAATAATATGGTAAGTCATTAATATAAACCAAGAATAAAAACGGTCCCAGTATTGAGCCTTGAGGTACGCCTAGCTGAACAGGTAGCCCGGACGACTTCGCGCCGTTAACATCTACACATTGGAATCTATTTTGTAAATACGAATCTATTACATTTAGGGCTTCATTTTGAACACCGTAATAACGTAGTTTCTGTAAAAGCGTATCGTGGTGAACGCAATCAAAAGCTTTTGAGAGATCGCAGAAAACACCAATTGCATTTTGCGCGTTTTCCCATGCGTTGAATATGTGTCTCAACAAAGCAACACCCGCATCTGTAGTTGAACGACCTTTTGTAAAACCATATTGATCGTTATGAAGAAGGTTGTTGAGATTAAAATGTCTTAGCAACTGTTTAAGTATTAACTTTTCAAAAATTTTGCTAAACGCAGGTAAAATAGAAATTGGTCTGAAGTTGCCAATATCATTCTTACTGCCTGATTTAAATAGAGGGATGACTTTACTGCTCTTCATAAGGTCAGGGAAAGTACCTAAATCAACGCATTTATTAAAAGTAACAGCAAGATAGGGGGCTAAGATTTCGATTATATTACTCAAAAGTTTAATGGAAATGCCCCAGTAATCACCTGTGTTTTTAGACTTAAGTGAATTAAAAACGTTAACTATATCACGAGGTGTTACATGTTCAAAACTAAATACGAGACCACATTTAGGCACGCTGCTATGCAAAAGGTTTTCAGCTTTAGACGGCGACGAACTTAAAGTGCGAGTCGTAGTTATCGGTATGCTGGCAAAATACTCATTGAATGCCTCAGCTACGTCGGCTGCATTATTAACTAATTTGTTATCAACCATGATTTCAAGTTGATTGTCTTTATTAAGAGATTTACCGGTTTCATTGTTTATTATCTTCCAAGTGGCTTTTACTTTATTATTAGAATTTTTGATAGTCTGACTTAAAAATTTTGATTTAGCAATAACACAGATC
Source organism: Cerastis leucographa (assembly GCA_963082945.1). Taxonomy (NCBI): domain Eukaryota; kingdom Metazoa; phylum Arthropoda; class Insecta; order Lepidoptera; family Noctuidae; genus Cerastis; species Cerastis leucographa. Next base: position 170,316 of record CAUJBK010000002.1, read on the forward strand.
TTTTTAAATAATTTTGAATAATTTTTAACATACTCAAGAAAAGTTGCATCAAACCGGTATTGTTTCAAACCATACAACTCGTATAATCTAGCTCGACTTTTATAAATACCTGGTGTAGCCCATTGGTTGAACCCAGCGGAAGGCCCACTAATGTTAATAGTTTTAGACTTAAAAACAGATTGGTACTCATTTTGAACAACATCGAAAAGGGCTTCATAAATTTCATTAGGAGTTTCGTGATCCACTATTGACGGTGTAACCTTAAGAGCTATATTATTTTTAAACTTATTGCAACGACTAGTTGTGTAAGGCCTGCATTCTATTTTGCGCGGCTTTTTACTTAATGGCATAGGGAAGCTAGCCATTAATCCACAGTGATCCGAAGATAAGTCACTTAACACTAATTTATTTTCGGCATCACAATCACTAAACATGTTATCAAGACAAGTCGACGAAGACGCCGTGATCCTTGTTGGTTCAAAAAACAAGTTAACTAAATTAAAAGATCTAAACAGATTGAGAAGTCTGATACTTAGTGGAGTAACATCTAAAATATTAACATTAAAATCTCCACATAAAATTATATTTTTATTACTTGATTTTAACTTATTAAGTGAATCCTCCATTACAGATTCGAAACAAGTAAAGTCACCAGAAGGGGGTCTATAAACACAAATTATGATGTATCGCTCGAGTTCAACACAAGACAACTCAATAGTGCGCTCAACGGAAAGATTAACTAAGTCTAAACGTTGTTTACATTTTAACTTGTTTGACAAGAACTAAAGATCCACCGCGAATAGCATTTTTTCTGACAAATGCACTCTGTACAGTATAGAAATCATCATTGATAAACGCTACTTCATGTTCTTTCAACCAATGTTCAGTTAGACATAATACCTGAACATCATAGTTCTCCATAAATAAACTTAATTCTAAATCTTTGCCGGACAATCCCTGCATATTTTGATGCACAACATTCAACATATGCAGTCTACCCGTTGTCGCACCTAACAGTTTAAAGAACAAGGTGTATGTATAGTTCCCTGAGTGGTGCTGCTGTTTCGGAGTACCTGGGAACAAATCGAGCTAAATAGTTGGTTACCCCCAGGAACCTCTCCAGCTCCTTTTTGTCACAAGGCGTAGGTATCTCCTTAATTGCCTTGACACGGTTCTCATCTGGTTTTATCCCATCACTGCTGAACTTGTGGCCTAGAAATGTTATTTCTTTAACTCCAAATACACATTTTTCTTTATTGAATTTCACCATATTCTCCGTAGCTCTTCGTAGAACTTCCTGTAGTCTATCATCGTGCTCCTGTTTTGTTTTACCCCAAATTAATAAATCGTCAATGTAGACCTCTACCCCCTCCATTTTAAAAATTTTGTACATCTCATTGTGAAAGATTTCAGGTGCGCAATTTATCCCAAATGGTAAACGTAAAAACCGTCAAATGCGTCACACTTAGAAAAATACATTGCACCAGATAAACTACTAGAAATCTCTTCCAGCGTTGGTAGCTGAAAATGACTTCGCTTTACCGCACGATTTAAATTTCTAGGGTCTAAACACACACGCAAGCTCTTATTGGGCTTTTCTACCACAACTATACTTGACACCCAATCAGTAGGTCCGTCTTCTTTTTTAATTATTTGCAAATTTTCCATGTTATCCAACTCTGCTTTCAATCTAGGCCTTAACTTAATCGGAATTTTTCGCGTGGCGCTGACTACCGGCGGCACTGACTCATCAATTATAATACGACACTGATTAGGTAAACAACCGATTCCGGTAAAAATAGTTTCATCTACTTGAACGCTATTTAAAGACTTTTGATCACACCGTGCTATGAGACCCAGATTTGAACACGCACCCAACCCCAATAAATTATTGCAATTCAAGTTCAAAACAAAAATATTTTGTTTACAGCTCTTATTATCATATTTAAGAATTGCATCAAAACAACCTAATACACCTGTGTTTTGCTGATTTCTCGTAGCACAGTAGTACATTCTCTAAGATTATTTACATCAAAACCGGCTTTTTTATAACTATTCACTGATACGATTGTTGCGTCCGCTCCACTATCAAGCTTGAACTTTAATTCCACTCCGTTTACGTTTATAATTGAATACCAAGACTCGCACCTGTTATTGTCCGCAGATTCGATTGAAATATTGTACATAAGTAGCTCACCACTGTCGTATTCCCCGCATTCCTCACCGCATGAGTCATCATGCCGTTCCTGCACTTCATTCATGAAACGCACTCGACAACACTTAGCAAAATGACCTACCATTTGGCACCTTCGACACTTAGCTGAGCTTGCTGGGCAACGGTCACTCGCGTGTTGATACGCACACTTTCCGCACACACTACCCGGAGACTTATATGTATCACTACGCGGAGACGCAAGGCCCGAGGTAGGGGTCCCGTGGGGGCCCGGGTGACGAGCGCGGTTCCCTGGCCGCGGTCGCCGCCGGCCGCGGGAGGGCGAGCCGCGCGCCACCTGCTCCAGCGAGGCGGCGGCGCCGGCGCTGCTGCCAGCCGCGCGCGCCGCGCTCGCCTCACACGCTGCTCCTTGCCGTCCTGCTCGCTCCGCCGCACGACACCACTGAACAGCCTCATCCAGCGATAACTTTGTTTTAGCCAATAATTTTTCTCGCATGTGATTATCTTTCAACCCCCGAATCATTTGTGTTAGAATTAAACTATTCCTTAAACTTCCAAATTCACAGTTTTTGCTATTGACTTTCAATTCTCCTAGATATTTATCATATTCATTATTATGCTGATAAGTCTCGAAAAAAATGTGCCTTTCATAGTTGATGATTTTTGTCGGATCGCACACAGCTCAGCAAACTTTAAGCATAACAAACTGTAATCCTGTTTTATCTCTTCCGTTACGTCAAGTTCTTCATAAATTTCCCGGCCATACTTTCCTATGACGTGCATAAATAAGCCACATTTTTCTTTCAAGGGCGCAGAATCTTTTCCTGCTGCGATCAAAAAATAGTCAAATGATGATTTCCACTCCTTCCAGTTACTGGCAAGGTTACCATCTTGCTGTAATGGCGCTGGTTGCTGAATCATCGCACTTGCACTCATATTCCCAACTTTTGTTTCCGAATTGGCCATGTTGTCTCACTACAATACTATTGTACAACCACGATTTAGGTACTGTATTCCCGATATATTTAACCGATTTCGTGAAATATTTACACCTGACACCATGTAATAAGGTTATGTGTCTCAATCAAACAGCGTGTGAGGAACGACTGATTTATTGGTAACCACAAGGTACCCTCTTTATAATATCTTAAGTCTACCTACAACATTAGCCCAAACCAGTTTGGGTTTATGCCAGGTCGAGGAACAATGGACGCCACTTTTGCACTTTGCCAATTAGGTGAGAAGTACAGACGTGCTCACAAGAACTTGCACGACATGGTGTTCATTGATCTAGAGAAAGCGTATGATAGGGTACCTCGGGAAGTGTTGTGGTGGGCCTTGAGAGAGAAAGGTATGCCAGGGAAGTATGTAGAGTTAATTCGTGCTATGTACAGCCAATCTTGTACCTACGTACGGTCAGCTGCTGGTAACACCGACGAGTTCAGTGTGGCTGTAGGCTTGCACCAAGGGTCGGCTTTGAGTCCGTATCTCTTCCTGTTGATTATGGACGCATTGACGACGGATATACAGGAAGAGGCACCCTGGTGCATGCTCTTCGCCGACGACATCGTTCTTGTTGGTGAAGATGGACCGGAGATCCAGAGCAAATTGGAGGAATGGCAACAGAAGCTGGAGAATGTTGGCCTGAAAATCAGCAGAACTAAAACTGAATACATGTTCTGCAATTTCGGCGGTCTCTCCAGCCCTGGTGTCATATCGCTAGATGGCGCGCTTCTTCCTGTCTGCTCCGACTTTTGGTATCTCGGTTCACTTGTCCAAAGCGATGGCGAAATAGATCGTAGTGTAAAGCACAGAAATAACATTGGATGGATGAAATGGCGGCAGGTCACGGGAACTATCTGCGAGTCCCGCATTCCTCTTAAACTCAAGGGGAAGATTTATAAAACAATGGTTAGACCTGCTGTCTTGTATGGATCAGAATGTTGGGCCACAAAAGGGATGAATGAAAGGGATTTGCATGTAGCTGAGATGAGAATGCTAAGGGGGATGTGTGGTGTAACGCGAAAGGATAAAATAAGAAATGAGTACATAAGGGGCAGTTTGAAAGTGGCGTCGGTGACTGAAAAAAGTGTGGTAATCGGTTGTCGTGGCATGGGCATGTGATGCGGAGGAATGAGGAAAACGTCGTGAGAAAAGTTTTGAGTATGAATGTGGATGTTTTTAGGAGTAGAGGAAGACCAAAAAAACGATGGATGGACTGTGTGAAGAATGATATGGCAAGAAAGGAGGTGTCTCATGAGATGACAAGTAATAGAGAAGTATGGAAGAAGAAGACATGCTGCGCCGACCCCAAATAAATTGGGATAAGGGCAAGAGAATGATGATGATGAGTACAGTTTTTGAACAGGATCTAATTTTTCATTATTGTGAATTACAGCATTAAATAATTCGATAAACGTTAGATACCTAGTAAAATCTTGGTCATCAAACACTGGTATGTCTATTTGAGGTAATTTCATCACGGTTTGGCTTGATGCTTCTGGGATGGATGACGTCGGCAACGTCTGTTTCAGTAGCTTCTTCAACATAGCCATCACTTTTAGACATCTGTCTTCTAAATCGTCCTCGCAGAAATCTTCTTCTGAAGTTTGCTGAAATGCTAACTTAAGTTCGAGCGTGATGTTACTTGCGGCATCCAACACGCCTTCAAGCTGCTTCAACCGCAGCTCAATTGCCTCTTTGTCCTTTCTGTTGATCAAGTAGGAAGTTTTCGGCTTTTGTCAGTTTTCCTTTGTACTGTGCCATCTGGGCTTTTAATTTTTTCTTGCTGAGTTCTGCAAGTTCTTCGTCCACTATGGAGCTTTTCCTTCGTCCAACACCCATGTTTTCTGTGTTTTATTTGTCCAGTCGAATGTAGGTCATGAAATGTAAACAAACTTGATCGATCGGAAAAACAGATCGGAAACGTCAAATCTCGTTCAAAGCTTATATCACTACTGTCACTGTCAAATGACAGGGTGTGACGCAGCGTGAAGTTGGCTTCTTGGAGAAAAGATCGCGGATTTAATTTCAATGAAATGATTGATAATGCATTAACACGATGAACTGCAAAATTCTCGGGTATAAGCTTAGAACACCGAAATATGGTGTTGTTTTGTCTGAGCGGTCGTAGTTCGTCAGTATTCACGATCAGCGGGGCGTATTTTCATAGGGCGACTGGATGACGCCATGCGGCCGCGCTGCCCAACGCAACTTGCCGGCTGGAAAATCTCTATAATTACGCAGCACTTTGGACTTCTTAGCACTCACAGTATAATCTTGATATTTATTATTTGTTTCGGCACCAAAATGTTTTGGGGATTTACTTTGCAATCCAAATTAAAAGAATATTGTTGTAAGAGCACTTATGGTAGCTTTTATTGAACATAATGAAAGGAAGCGATGTTGCCAATTTTTTAACAATTAAATATTTTCTTAAAAATACGTTTCGTTTCACGAACAATACCTCAGCGCGCTGCGCCTCCTACCGGACAAAATGTCAACTACACATAGGCGAGTTGCGTCATAATAAACTAAATTACGCGCGCTCGCCCCCATTCATGCCTAAATTGGCACCCAAATTGAGGGTGCCCGTATTGACGGGCACACCATTTCTCCGCGGGCCAAAGGACTTAGTCCATACCCCGCCTCGCGCGTCCCCCTGCGGGGACGTAGCGATTTCCCAGAATTTCCCGAGCGGGGCATTCCAATTCTAGCGAGCGACCCGTCCACAACTCTAATTGTGACACGGTTCACGCCTGAATCATATTATCATCAGTTTAAATTTAATTATTGTTTTAATTCATTATTTTGTAATCATTTTTAAATTCGTATTAAAATGTTTTGATTTAATATTGATTTTCTTTAAAAATAATGGCAAATGACCATTCTCAACACGACATGGACCCCTGAAGAATTCAGTGTCCGTCACCGATAATCCAGTCCGGCCATACTCGCGCCGAAATCAGAAGCGGGATCAACCGGGACATATCTTCGGTCCCATCCACCCTCAATGATGGAGAAACGGATGGCTCTAGCACAAAACAGATGCTGGCCACGGGTGATAAATAAGACTGTAGCTCCGACGCGAAAACCAAGATTACGTGACATCTATATAGCATCCTACAATCCAGATGGTGATGTCCCAATTCGAGACTGGTGCGAGCACGTCGATCGAGCCAAAGCACACCGGGAGTTGGCTGACCACGAAGTTTGTATTAAGATAGCGAGTCTATTGCAAGGAAGAGCCAAGACTATTGGTGATGCGTGGCTTGTAAATTCACCTGTCTGGAGGGAGATGCGAGAAGCATTGATACAAACGTCCGAACCTGAAGCACGTTACTCCACTGATGTCCTTATGGTGAGCAACTTCTAATTTGATGTCTAATCTAGCAGAATCGATAACCGAAGGTGGCATTGCACAAGTCCGAGGCCATGTGCTTTCATGGGCCTCGGAATGCGCCACCGTCGGGATCCATACTGACGGTAGGAGGGGTTCCCATCGGCGTCGAGTCGACGCTGAAGTACCTAGGGCTTGTCCTCGACAGCCGGTGGAACTTCGTGGAGCATTTCCGACGTTTGGCCCCCAAACTGGAACGGGCAGGGGCTGCATTCAAGCGGCTCTTGCCCAACCTAGGGGGTCCAAACGCCTCCTGCCGGAGGCTCTATGCGGGGGTCGTGCGGTCCATGGCCCTTTACGGGGCCCCGGTGTGGGCGCGTTCTTTGAGGCGGCGAGCCGCCCATTACCTGAACGCGCCCCAGAAGGTGGTAGCCGTAAGGCTGGTCCGGGGGTACCGTACGATCTCCGGCGAGGCGGCGAGCCTCTTGGCCGGATTGCCGCCATGGGATCTGGAGGCGATAGTCCTCGCGCGCCTGCACGAATGGCGCGCGGAGGCACTACGCCGGGGGAAACTCCGCTGCCGCGGCAAATTGTCGCTCAGCGGACAGACCTCCGGCGTGATCTCATGGCGACATGGAGACAGCGACTGTCGCAACCACGTGCAGGGCACGCCACAATAGTGGCGATAAGTCCCCTCTTTGAGGAGTGGCTAGAGAGGCGGCACGGCGCCCTCACCTTCTGCCTGACGCAGGTCCTCACCGGACACGGTTGTTTCGGGAGGTTCCTGCACCGAATCGGGCGGGAGGAAACGCCCAGGTGTTACCACTGCGAGGAGCACACCGTGGAGCTCTGCCCCGCTTGGGCTGACCACCGCCGTGTCTTCGTAGCGGCGATTGGCGGCGGTGACCTCTCGCGTCCGGCCCTGGTTCAATCCATGGTCCGGAGCGAGAGGGAATGGGAAGCCGTCGCCTCCTTCTGCGAAGCAGTCATGCTAGCGAAGGAGGTGGCGGAACGTGAGAGGGAGAGAACCTCACGTCCCAGCCGCCGCGGGAGACGCCCCGGGCGTCGGGGGGCAACCAGTGGCCCCCGGCCACCGTAGGCGCGAGCCTGTGGACGGTGAGTAATGGGCTAGCTCACCGTCCGTCCGTCTCATGACGACAGGCCGTGTCGACGGCGCGTACGTGTTCCACGCGCGCCTCAAGGAGATGTCAGCAAACCGGAAGGGGTCCGAAAGGGCCGATGCCTGCCAGGGCTGCGGGTTGTTCGAAAGAGATACCGCGGCCCTGGAACACAAAGGGCGAAGAAGGAACATGGGTGGGTTTTAGTCAGTACAAGTCTGACACTCCCTCCCGCTCCGCCCAGAGCGGGAGAAGTCATTTGATGATTTCCCATCCGCAAAAAAAAAAAAAAAAAAAAAGGTGGCATAGTTGAAAACGAGTGATAAGCGGCAATAAAGATACTGACGCTGTGGAAGCCATTGCATTGTATTGTATAGCGGGCTGGTTTCCGCAACTCCACGTCTAAAGCGCGTATTTTGCGTACGGGTGGGAACTTTATTCGATCCACCCTAGTTCCCCGAGGGTTACCGAAGTACTTTGCCCTGTAAGTTGCAACCTCTAGGCAGTGTAGAAGCACGTGGGCTGCTGTCTCGTTTTTCTCCATGCAGGCTCTGCACAGTGGGCTATCCGTGACTCCTAGGACAAGGAGGTGTTTATTAAAGGAGCTGTGCCCAGTGATGGCGGCTGTGACTGTGCGGAGCTGTAGCTTTGTCAGCCGGAGAGCTCGCTTGGTAAAGCGGCCGTCTATAGTAGGAAGTGCTTCCTTGGCCTGCCTACACTCACCGTGGTGTTGCCACAGTTTGTGGTGTTGTTCCCTGGTGCGTTTCCTTACCAGAGTTTGTAGGTACCCTAAGGGGAGTGGCACGATGGGTTCTGGACCCACTGCTGCCATGCTCGAACCCCTTCTAGCGATTTCATCCGCTGCTTCGTTGCCCTGGGAATCGCTATGTCCTTTAATCCATTGGTTATGATGTTGAGATTACCGACCTGGTTAAGGCGCTGGTGACACTCTTATATTAACCCGGAGTCGACCGTGTGGTTGTCTAGTGCTAACAGTTCAGCCCTGCTGTCTAAAAGTATGCGGATAGTAGTCCTCAACCTTTCTTGCTAGGATGGCTGATGCGGCTAGGGAAATACCCGTGCATTCTGCCTGAAATACCGTGTTATAGACCCACAGTGTTACGGCTATATGTATTTTGAGATCCTTCGTGAAGATCCGCAGCTCAGCTGGATTTAACCCCTCACAGCGGTGGTCCTCATGGAGCTGGATCTTGTACTTTTGTCGAATATAAATCCTTTTGGCGGCTGTGACTGTGCGGAGCTGTAGCTTTGTCAGCCGGAGAGCTCGCTTGGTAAAGCGGCCGTCTATAGTAGGAAGTGCTTCCTTGGCCTGCCTACACTCACCGTGGAGTTGCCACAGTTTGTGGTGTTGTTCCCTGGTGCGTTTCCTTACCAGAGTTTGTAGGTACCCTAAGGGGAGTGGCACGATGGGTTCTGGACCCACTGCTGCCATGCTCGAACCCCTTCTAGCGATTTCATCCGCTGCTTCGTTGCCCTGGGAATCGCTATGTCCTTTAATCCATTGGTTATGATGTTGAGATTACCGACCTGGTTAAGGCGCTGGTGACACTCTTATATTAACCCGGAGTCGACCGTGTGGTTGTCTAGTGCTAACAGTTCAGCCCTGCTGTCTAAAAGTATGCGGATAGTAGTCCTCAACCTTTCTTGCTAGGATGGCTGATGCGGCTAGGGAAATACCCGTGCATTCTGCCTGAAATACCGTGTTATGGACCCACAGTGTTACGGCTATATGTATTTTGAGATCCTTCGTGAAGATCCGCAGCTCAGCTGGATTTAACCCCTCACAGCGGTGGTCCTCATGGAGCTGGATCTTGTACTTTTGTCGAATATAAATTGTTTGGGTAAATGACAGATGATGTTTATTTTGCAAGTAGGTTTTTTCAAACACTTTTACACGTAATTTTTTTAAACTAGATGGGGCCGGTGTTTTGTACCTACTCTGAGAAGAAACAGCCGAAACAAACTCAGAGGTTCTCTGTTAACTTGTTACTCTTTTAACCGCTAGATCCTTTTTGTTCCTCCAGAGGAACATCACTTTTTTGCTTATCGGCCCGCTGTTCCTCTGGTGGAACAACCTCGTACGAGCAACTTTAAACCCTTATCGTACGTAAAGTAAGGTTCTAATTCGTTTGTAAAAATTTACGTCTATGGCCAACTAGAGTTCGATTAAAATGAAACCATCATACCAACCTTACAACTGCACAAAATTATTAAAAAAAAAAAGAAACGCGTCTTTGTCGACTGTCAAAATGCGTCATGGCGGCCAGTGTGGAACGGTGATGTTTTGTTTTGGAATGCAGTGAAATTTTTGTGTTTTGTGTTGTTAAACTTTGGTAAGTAAATGTATAGTATGTTATAAGTGTATAATGTAACTTTTTAGATAGTCATTTGCTGGAAAAATTATCTAAAAATTATGTTTTTGACCCAAAAATTCCTCCAAAAATTCCTTTGTTGTGAAGTTCGTCAGTCGAAATTGAAAATATGAATTTGACTCTTTTACAATGAAATATGGTCTTGGAAACATTAGCAAAAAGCGAAAAAATAGTGATAATTCATTATTTAATGCATTCGAGGCATATTTATTCATATTTATTGATATTTCAAGTATTTTCATGCATTGAACTGCGCAGTTAGAAAATGGCCGATTCTAATAAGACGTTTGAATTGGAATCTTGCAAGAATAATTTATGTAGGACTCCTAAAAAACACTGTCATTAGATTACTTGTATATTTGTTATGCTAAATCTAAAGTTTCGTGTAAATTCATTCAGTAGTTTTACCAAAAAAAAAACAAACTACGACAACAGTATGTTTGCGGCGAGCTCTCTGATTTCTATGCGATGTTTATAATTCTCAAGTAGTTATGAAACAGTTGTTTATATTGTAATACATGGTCTCGTTAATCAAGAACCCGAAACTGTTTACCGTTTGAGATAAGAGCTAACAGAACTCGCGCGATAAGCATTTTTGTGAGCGCCGGCCACTTGACACGCGCGATGACGTAATTATGGGGCCGAAAGGGGTCCGCGCGATGACGTAACTCAGGCCGCTTGAGTACCGAGAGGTTAAAGTCCAAACATTGCTCAATTTACATGAGGACTATGCAGATTAGTATCTGAAATGGTCTTTTGAAGAAAGAACCACACAGATTTGAGTGGACCTGTCCAGTCAGTGCAAGCATTTGTCAGTTATCGTGTAGCTCGACTATGGTACTAGATCGTTTATGGCTCTCGCCAGGGGGAACTCGTTGTAGAATCCTTCCAGTACCGCGGTGTATTGCGTGTCTTTTTACACCAGAGTTGAAAGTGTTCTGAGGCGTGCGGCCGCCATTGTTGCTTCTTGTTGTATGAACAGATGGAGCGGCGGAAGCTCCAACATGGCTTCAAGAGCAGCTGTCGGAGTGGTCCTCATGCAGCCTATAATTGCCATGCAGGCAAGCCTCTGCTAGCGTTGAAGTTTGTACGAGGCTGAGACTAGTGTGATGCGTGGCCACCAGACCACTGCCCCGTACGAGATCATGGGACGGATCAACACACAGTATAGACAAAGTATCATTTTGGGGGATAGGCCCCACTTCTTACCTATCATCCTCCTGTACTGCCAGAGGGTGATGCACGCTCTGTTAATTTTGTTGTGTAAGTGACTGCTCCAGTTTTACTTACTGTCTAAGATGACTCCCAAGTGTTTGACTTCGGTAGCTGACTGAAGTTCTGTATCAAATAATTTAGGTAGGCGATAAGGCCCTAAAGTTCGTTTATGGGTAAACATGACTAATTCAGTTTTAGTGTGATTGACTGAAAGGTCGTATTCCCTGCACCATCCACAATGCGTAGCGCCTGTTGAAGCCGTTATTGGCTGCATGGATAATAAGTATCTTCGCTCAAAATTGCTGTCCAGTAAGTGCACAACTGTCCCCGAATTAATTTCTGTTGCAGCCACAATCAGGCCACAAGAACCACGCCAAGGCGAACCGCCTGCCAAACAGCCCAAGCTTAGGAACGATCAAGAAGAACCGATCATCATCATCATCATCATCAGCCTATATTGTTCCCACTGCTGGGACGCAGGCCTCCTCTCTATGAGACGGAATGGGCTGTAATCCACCACGCGGGCCCAGTGCGGGTTGGTAGATGTCACATGTCTTCGAATTTTTAGTTCTAGGACATGCCGGTTTCCTCACGATGTTTTCCTTCACCGTTTAGAGAGCAGCGGTGATGAAATAAATTACACAAAGTAATGCGCCTGCCTGGGTTCGAACCTACGACTTACTGCTCGTAAGTCGGGGCTGCTACCACTGGGCCACCGCTGCTCCGAAGAACCGATAGTATGCTTCAAGTGTGACAAGACTGGGCATGTTCAAGCAAATTGCAACAAAGCAAATGGCAAACTGAACGACCCAAAGCCATTACTGAGCGAAAACACCAGAGAGGACTCTGGGATTCGAACGGAACGCTCAAAACTCAAATGGAATTATTGCAACAAAACTGGACACATTGAAGAGAAATGTTTTAAGAAGATGACAAACGAAGCTGAAAAAGTCAATGTAGCACTGGAACATGATGAAATACTTACCCCAATGGCATTGGATAAAGAATGTTTTCGCTGTCATTACGTTTCACATTGTCGATGATCAAGAAACACCATATGATCTAATGATTTGAACTAAAATCATAAAAGGCACTGGCTTGAATATTCTGGTTACTTAACAAAATGCTAAAGTAGTGAGAAGCTCGCCTTCAACGATTCAAGCTACTGAGGACGCTTTAAGCAATTTGGATACCGATTTCACTAATGAAGAGGAAAACTAACTACCTATACCTATATAACACTATTCAGAGGAAGACCAAACTAAGTGGCTCATGACCAGCTACGGTTAGCACCGAAACTTGGAGAATTTATCGACCAGGGTACCGTGTCGGCGAAAGATGAGTCTATAACATTGGAAGGTGAACTCAAGTTAGGTTACATTTACACTATTTGCATTTTGTACCCGTGTTCTGTAATGATTTATTTAAGTTTGTTGAGGACACGGGCCTCCAAACATTTTATGTGATATGGTTTGTTGAGGACAGGGGCCTCCAAACCATGAGACTAATAAAATTTGTTGAGGGCAGAGGCCTCCGAATTTTTGATGCCGTTATTAAGAGTTCGTTGAGGACGGAGGGCCTCCTTGCTCTTAGTAATGTGTTTGAGTTGTAGCCATTTCATGTTATTATTGAGATTTCGTTAAGGCCGGAGGCCTCCTTTCTCTTGATAATATGTTTGTTTGATGTTAATAACACCAGTTTGTTGAGGACAGGGTTCTCCAAACTGAGACTGATAAAATTTGTTGAGGGCAGGGGCCTCCGAATTTTTGACGCTGTTATTAAGAGTTCGTTGAGGACAGGGGCCTCCTTGCTCTTAGTAATGTGTTTGAGTTGTAGCCATTTCATGTTATTATTGAGATTTCGTTGAGGCCAGGGGCCTCCTTTCTCTTGATAATGTGTTTGGTTGATGTTAATAACACCAGTTTGTTGAGGACAGGGGCCTCCAAACTGAGACTGATAAAATTTGTTGAGGACAGGGGCCTCCGAATTTTTGACGCTGTTATTAAGAGTTCGTTGAGGACAGAGGCCTCCTTGCTCTTAGTAATGTGTTTGAGTTGTAGCCATTTCATGTTATTATTGAGATTTCGTTGAGGCCAGGGGCCTCCTTTCTCTTGATGATATGTTTGGTTGTAGGCAAAGATAATAATAATAATAATATCTTCATTCAGAAGCAAAAATGGGTCAAATACAAAATATAATCTTAATTAAACAAAGTAGGTCTCACAATGTTCGATGCCTGTACTAGGATAATCCTGTATCACAGGCTGAAGGAGCTCTAACAATATACTAATTATAGGACAAAAGATTTTTAAAACAATATTTAACATCTTATTAGATCTAATTAGAATAATTTGATATAGTAAACCTAAATTAACTTAACCTCTCGGTACTCTAAGCGCCTGAGTTACGTCATCGCCCGAGCCCCTTAGTTACGTCATCACGCGTGTCAAGTGGCCGGCGCTCACAAAAATGCTTATCGCGCGAGTTCTATTAGCTCTTATCTCAAGCGGTAAACAGTTTCGGGTTCTTGAAAAACGAGACCATGTATTACAATATAAACAACTGTCTCATAACTACTTGAGAATTATAAACATCGCATAGAAATCAGAGAGCTCGCCGCAAACATACTGTTGTCGTAGTTTGTTTTTTTTTGGTAAAACTACTGAATCAATTTACACGAAACTTTAGATTTAGCATAGCAAATATACAAGTAATCTAATGACAGTGTTTTTTAGGAGTCCTACATAAATTATTCTTGCAAGATTCCAATTCAAACGTCTTATTAGAATCAGCCATTTTCTAACTGCGCAGTTCAATGCATGAAAATACTTGAAATATCAATAAATATGAATAAATATGCCTCGAATGCATGAAATAATGAATTATCACTATTTTTTCGCTTATTACTAATGTTTCCAAGACCATATTTCATTGTAAAAGAGTCAAATTCATATTTTCAATTTCGACTGACGAACTTCACAACAAAAGAATTTATGGAGGAATTTTTGGGTCAAAAACATAATTTTTAGATATTTTTCCCAGCAAATGACTATCTAAAAAGTTACATTATACACTTATAACATACTATACATTTACTTACCAAAGGACAACGGCATTTATCGTACCGCATATTTTTGTTGTTGTTTTGTAATAGAATTTATACCACTTATTAAGGCAACTAGGCCATTTATTTTCATGTAAGTGTATTATTTTTAGATGTTGGGATTCATTAATAATATCAATAAAAAGACTTGAATAATTAAACGTAATACAATCGTAAACTAAACGCAGTCATGTTTTTAGAAGTTGCCATATGCAAAATAACACAAATATCGAAACAATAATTAATTATTTAGAAAGATAAATGACATTAAATATAATTAAACATTTAAATATTACACCTAAAAATGCATAATTGTTGCATAAAATCATAACAGTTAACGGATTAATGATTGGGATGATTTTCGTTATAAATCTTTTTTTTGTTCATATGGCAATTATTTATTGACAGGTAAAGAAAATCTGTCATTATTTCTTGTCAACATTTGAATGTCTCTTTCGACTTTCAGTTCAGTTCTTTTCTTTGCTGTTGTTTTGGATTGTAGCTTTTGACTACGTCTGAGCAATTTTACGTTGAGTTGAGCATCTACTCCTCCATACTCTGTCTTATAGTACTAGTTTCGCGAAAGGACGCTTTTTTAACTGTGCTGAGTGTGTACGTGCTTCGATTAAAATGACGAGTTTGCAATGTGTTCATTGCAACATTCGCTTGTCCAGATTAAGAAGGCACGCTTTATCCGATGAGAGCGAAGATCTTGTCAATACTATTCGACCGTGGACATATCCTAGAGATGTAAGTAGTTTACGAAAAACATTCAACTTAATATGTGTGGGCCGTGGACGAACTCTGTGATAAGTTTTGACCACTAAAATATGTATGTCTGCTAAAACTAATCTTAATACTATTCTAAAAACTAACAAACACGGTTATGTGTATGTTAGTATGTATAACATACAAATTGTTATTTACATGTATCATACTTGGTTTGTCTAACAGCTTTTGAATTGGTATTACTCTGATGGTATGACAGCTGAAACAGAAAGTAAATAAAATAATCACTTATTATATTTTTTCTGGACAATAGCTACTGATCATGTTTGCCATGAATGCTGGCAGCTAGCTTCTCATCCACATTCATCTGATAATGTGCCGAGAAGACGAGTTGGCCATCAAAGTGTTTGTGTTGTATGCGGAAGATCTATACTAAGAATTAGTCGACGCAGGATTTTGATTGACGGGGCAAATGAAGACGGACAAAGAGTGGCTAATGTAGTTTCTACTTGGATCCAACCACGAGAGGTATTAAAATCATGTACCTACTGTTAGGTATGGTGATCGCTTATGACACCATTATTATGTTGGATGGTTGGAATGAAAGATACCGTTGGGTATACTTGATTTATTATCACAGGACACAGGTTACATTATGTATTTAGACAATAGACAGTGCGTAGTGTCACAGACGGGTTGAGATCAAGTTATGGCCTCCGGAAGGATGTGTACCATAGATAATCACTAGAGCTTGAAGCTTACTAACATACTAATTAGTGATGTCACAACATCCCCCTTGTTGAGTTCAAATTAGACCCTTGACAATAATTGACACTACGTACAACTTTACTTAATTACTTATTTAATCTAGACATCTATTTATAATCTTATATTCTAGTTACATATACATATACACTCCTGTCTGTCACCTTCCTCTCTCCCTCTTGATGAGTTGGGTCGCATAGGACTTGACTTGACGAGTCGACTGACAAGACTAATGGAATCTTGGGATTATAATAATAATAATAATAATAATCATTTATTAACAGATCATACAATCCAATTTGTTAGTAATACATACACACTTAAGTACTAGAGTTAGTAGATAATTATAAATTGATTGAAATTTCTGATACTTATTAACAATGTCAAAATAATTAAAAGTAAAAATGTCAAAATCATAAAAACAATAATGTCAAAATCACCATCAATCCTGTCAACATCATTAATAATAAAATAAGCTCGAACTAAAATAAACATTATTTCAAGGCACGGGTTGATGGTAATACTTGTGTTGTGGTCCAGTGCCTGAGTATTAGACCTTCCGCCCTATCAGCCACAGTGACCAAGAGGCTGTTGGCGCTGCCCCGCACCCCCCGCATCAAGAGGGCGACACGCTTTCGCATGATTGCGAAAAAATCGTCTATACGTGCCTCTGCGAACATCCCTGATGCGCTACAGTGTCGTGGCAACCCCAACAACGCCCTGTATGCGTTATTATACTGGACGCGTAAGGCGCTGTAAGCCTTTTGCGTGTAATCGACCCATAGATTGCTGGTGTAAAAAGATTGGCAGTATGCCCTAAACAACGTAGTTTTTACACCCCTCGAACACTTTGCAAACCTACGGATCAACATATTGCTCCTGACTGACAGCGCCCTACGCTCCCTCTCCATGTCAACATTGTCGGTCTGTGTTGCAGTGACCCAGTGTCCCAGATATTTAAACGATTTGACCCATTGCAACTCCGTCCCACCGAGTGTGACAGGCGGCACTTCGCGATAGTCCTTAGTGCCTGCCTTGAACAACAGACACTCGCTCTTATAATGAGCTGAGACTGACACTATGATGCTCATCCCAAGTCCAGACTGTATCTCTTTGACACTTTTTTGGTGTGGGCATGTTGACAATTGCTTTGACCTTTTCTTGGTCTGCCCCAGCACCATCCTTACTGAAGAAATATTCTTCTTAGACTGACCTGAACTTTTTACTGTTATGACAATTATTGACTTAGTAACCCACTCTGTTGGTTTTGTGACCTTTACAATAACTTGCATTGCCTCCATGCGTTGCAGATGACAGACTGGAGGTAGACATCCAAGACCCTGGAAGACATAATTAAATTGTGTAAGCATTTGTTTACAATTTCTGTTCTGACAATGAAAAGACATATTTTATTTTATTATACCTAACTTTTAACAAGTTGGAAGACAATTAACTGTTGGACAATCTAAATTTACTACTATAAACATTATAGTCTCGACGACGTAATTATTATCTAGACACAAATTACAATTTATTTAGGTTCACTTAACCTAAAATCGGAATGGATTTTTCACCAAATCCTTTGACATTTATCCAACGTTTGACAAGTGACATTTGAGACTGATTATTATTTCGTCTGACATAATTGAAGATTCGGCCACGGTGTTTGTAGTTAGCACGTGTGTTTAGAATTTTTTGCTGTTTTTAAGGAGTTTTTCGATTTTTAGTGACTTGTCAGTGTATATTTGTGTTGTTTTTGTGTTCGTAACCAGGTTTGTACTGTGATTGTTAAGCTTTAAGTCCCTTTTTATCTTCAAAATGGATAAAAATAAACCTCCTGATCCGGATCCACCCGATATTCGTGCCACTTCTTTTGACCAGAGCCCACTCAACCCACTATCGCAATTTGCGGATGTTGTTTGCAATGCTACAGCGATGGATGTTTCACAAATCTTGCAACCTCAACAAAACTCACGCAAGCGCCATGTGGACGAGGAAGTCTCGTCTCCGTCCCTCCCAAGCAAACAACAAAGAAGCCAAATTGGGCGTACTAAGTACTCAGTTATGGATAAGGCTCCTTATATTGTCCATGTTTCACGCATTGAGTCTCAACCAAATGCTGGTACCACCCTTCACCCTGTTAATTTCGGAAAGTTCCTCATGAACAACAACATTGCAAACATTGTTCGTGGTGGTGTCAACAGAGTCGGCAGAAACCGTGTTTCAGTGGAGTTTGCTTCCCCTCAGGACGCTAACTCTTTCTTAGTCAACAGTCTCTTGTCCAAATATAGTTATACCGCATCAATCCCCTCATTCAATATAACAAGGATGGGTGTTGTTACTGGGGTTCCCTCAGAACTTACAGAAGAAGAAGCCATGACCTATTTGACTGTGCCCTTAGGTTGTGGTCAAATATTGAAAGTCCGACGCATCAACCGGAAATCACAAAGAGACGGGGTTAATGAGTGGAAGCCCACTGAAACATGTGTTCTGACCTTTGATGGACAAGTACTACCTTCTAGGATATTCTGCTGCTACACATCCCTCCCTGTTAAACAGTACATTTACCCAACTATCCAATGTCGCAAGTGTTGCAGATTTGGACATGTAGCAAACGTATGTAGGTCTAAACCACGCTGTAATAAGTGTGGCCACGACCACCCAGGCGATGGTTGCAATGTCTCTATCACAGAGGCCTTCTGTACGCTTTGTTCGGGTAATCACTTTGCTGATAGCCAGTCATGCCCTGAGCATGGCAGGCAGAAGGCTATTAAGGCCGTCATGGCAGAGAAAACCATCCCCTATGCTGAGGCGTGTAAAATTATACCAACAGTTTCCCGCAATTATGCTAATAGTGTCAAAACACCTAGTTCCCAGTCCTATCGCAAAACTGTGACACTTAAGCCCAGGACACATGCCCCCCTTTCCCCATCATATGATAAAAATGCTCATCAGCAGATAATTAGTTCTCCCCAACCCTCACAGCTCAATGGCTGTGCTCTCAATTATAATAATGTCTCAGACAATACCGGTTCTATTATTGAACTCCTAATAAAACTTTTACCTACACTTATTTCTTCTTCTTCCAATTCCCAAACACCGTCCAACGTTGCCGATCAACTTATTTCCCTACTCTTAACAATTAAAAATGGCGTCCCGCCTAGTATTCCTTCAGTGGAACGTGAGGAGCGTGTGGCATAAAAAGCACGACCTCATATTCCTATTAAATAAGTACAAGCCTCTGGCTTGTTCCATAGCTGAGACTTGGCTCACCCCAAGTCTTAGTTTCCGCATGCCACATTTCAACATTCTCAGATGCGACAGATCTGATGGCTATGGAGGTTCGGCTCTCCTTGTCAATAATCGGGTCCCTCTTCTGCCCCTCCCTTTGCCTTCACTCACAGGAGATATGAGTATTGTGGCAGGAACGGTGGAAGGCATTACAGTGTTTTCAATATACATTGCTCACCCTCGGCCTGAATTTTTGAATATTTTAAAAAACACTTTTTTAACCATACAAGGACCAATTTTGGTCATGGGTGATTTTAACTGCCATCATTACAGATGGGGATCCGAACGCTGTGATGCCTTTGGTGTGGCCCTGGTTGAGATTTTGGATGATTTGGACCTCTGTATCCTAAATAATGGTTGCACGACCCGCAGATCCCCTCCTGGACAACAAAAGAGTTGTGTGGATCTAACATTTTGTTCGGTTGAGGTGGCAGCTTCGACCCATTGGGAATGTACGTCCTTGTCGCATGGCAGTGACCACTACCCTATTGTAATATCTTTAGCTAATAAGACTTATTTAGAGAAAAGTTCTCCTCCACTTCTGAAATATAACTTGTCCAAACCAGATTGGTCAAAATTTGTATCATTATTGGAGGATAAAATTGATGTTCTTCCAAATTTAAATTCAAGTTTATTTGATCCTCCTGGTCACCACCATGCCAAGAGTTGTTATGAGGGCTTTGTTTCTGCCATAACATCCAGTGCTGATTCCTGCTTTCCCTTGAAAAACAGTGCCCGCAATAAAATCCCTTCACCCCCGTGGTGGGATCCAGAGTGCACTTCGGCAATCAGGGACAGGAACGAGGCTGAGGAGAATTACAATGCAGATATGAACATTGAAAATCTGTTGGCATACTGTCAGATTAATGCCAGAACCAAACGTCACCTTCGCAAAAAGAAACGTGCGGGTTGGGTTAAGTTTTGCACCTCTTTGTCCCCCTCTACACCTGCGTCGGCAGTTTGGAAAAGCATCAATAGGTATAGGCGTGGGTGCTCCCCAGCAGTTTCCGCTCCAATCACTAGGGAAACAGCTGAACTCTTTTTTGATAAAATTGCTCCACCATACGTCCCGCTTTATTCTGAATGTGTCAACATGTCCCTGCAAAATGTATCAGAGGATCCGCTTGATGCTCCATTTACTTTGGAGGAACTGAATATGGTGCTCAATTATGTCCGGGACTCAGCACCTGGTATTGATGGTGTGCCATATTCTTTTATAACCCATAGTGGTGACAAGGCTAAAACCTATTTTTTAAATATTTTAAATTTTTCTTTTATTCATGGTTGTGTCCCAGATCAATGGAAATCACAAATAATAATCCCTCTAGTGAAACCAGGCAAACATGCAGATGCAACATTCGCTTGTCCCGATTAAGGAGGCACGCTTTATCCGATGAGAGCGAAGATCTTGTCAATACTATTCGACTGTGGACATATCCTAGAGATGTAAGTAGTTTACGAAAAACATTCTATTTATTATGAGTGGGCCGTGGACGAACTCTGTGATAAGTTTTACGTGTTGAAAAGTAGTCCTTATCATTTAAACCATACCATACCACTAAAATATGTATGTCTGCTAAAACCAATCTTAATGATATTCGAAAAACTAACGAAGACGGTTATGTGTATGTGAGTATATAACATATAAATTGTTATTTACATGAGTATCTTACTTGGAGTGTTTGAATTGGTATTACTCTGATGGTATGACAGCTGAAACGGAAAGTAAATAAAATAATGTTGAACAGTAATCACTTACATCATATATTTTTTCTAGATAACACCTACTGATCATGTTTGCTATGAATGCGAGCTTTTCTTTATTTATATTTTATTATTTTAGCTTTGTTCTGAAGATGAAGCTTGTATGCCATGTTGGCTACGAGCTACAAGAACTAGTTTTGCTCCACCTGTTGAAGACATTCAACCCCTTCACCTGATCATGTGGATGGTGATCATTCTGTTTTGATGTGTGCTGATTGTGGTCAGTCTGTCCACCACAATATCAGATAAAGAGTGGAATCCTGACAACATTGCCCGTTTGTTGGGGCACCAGCAGGTACATAAATATGATATACCTTATATATTTATAGTAACTAGCTTATTAACACTTGCCATGCAAATGGCATTACTCTTATATATTATTAACTCTGGGACACTCATGAGGTTGGCTCTACTAACAACAAAAGGAGGGTTCCTTCCATTGTCAAATGAGCCTTTTTCCTCTACTCCAATGAGCAATAAACTTATTCACTCATAGTAACACAACATAGCTATTTGGTAAAGGTTTTCTATAATTTGAAGGAAACCAATTATCGTCAAATTCAATCAGGAATCTCGCTGTGTCCTACCTCTTATTTCTTTTATGCTTGAACATGTTGGGCGCACATTATGTCCATCGAACTTCAGTGTTTAATTTGTATATATCAATGCTATTTTTGCAATGCTTATCTCATGAAGTGAAGTATTTACAGATGTCATCCATGAATGAAGTTTGTGGAGTTTGCTGGGTCCAAGCTCGAGATTTGAGCTTACATGTTCCAGAAGAACCACAAGAAAGACCTGAGCATGTTGTGTTGCCCAGTATAAGAAGAGCAGCTGAAACACCAAGGCATTTCATTTTCCAAGAATGCATGGAACCAGAGCTAAATGTTGTGTCCTAAGAAACCAGGCAAGAAGTATTAATTAGGTATCAATATTATATACCAAGAGGTGCTCATATTTGTTCTCTGCATAGACAGGAGGCAAGTTATGGAAGCCTCTATACTTCACACATAGAAGAGATTATTTTTGTATTAATGGAAGGCCCTATTAACATCTCTTATGAGGACATTCAAAACAACCTGAAAACCAACCAACCTACCGTCTCCCCGGACGGTAGGCATTTTTCACCACAAAAAAGAAACAAACAGAGGCAGTCATAAGGACTGCCGACAGAAGTGAAAGGTCAAAACAATGGAATTACTGAGTACCTTTTTTTTTACATTGATCACCCATCCACACACCGGACTTGGCAGCCGTTGCTTAACCTTGATCACCCATCCACATACTGACTTGGCCAACCGTTGCATTACCTTGAACACCCATGCACATACTGACCTCGGCTACCGTTGCTTAACCTCGATCACCCATCCACATACTGACCTAGTCAACAGTCGCTTAACCTTGATCACCCATCCACATACTGACCTGGCCAACCGTCACTTAACCTTGATCACCCATCCACCCACTGACCTGGCCAGCCGTTGCTTTACCTTGATCACTCATCCACATACTGACCTGGCCAACCTTTGCTTTACCTTGATCACCCATCCACATACTGACCTAGTCAACCGTCGCTTAACCTTGATCACCCATCCACATACTGACCTGGCCAACCATTGCTTTACCTTGATCACCCATCCACATACTGACCTAGTCAACCGTCGCTTAACCTTGATCACCCATCCACATACTGACCTGGCCAACCGTTGCTTAACCTTAATCACCCATCCACATACTGACATTGGCTACCGTTGCTTTACCTCGATCGGGATTAAGGTTAAGCAACAGCTGCCAAAACCGGTTTGTGGATGGGTGATCAAGGCTAGGTGACGGTTGCCCAGATCAGTCTGCGGATGGGTTATCAAGGTAAAGTAACGGTAGCCGAGGTCAGTCTGTTGATGGGTGATTAAGGTAAAGCAACGGTTGGCCAGGTTAGTATGTGGATGGGTGATCAAGGTAAAGCAACAGTTGCCAAGACCGGTTTGTGGATGGGTGATCGAGGTAAAGCAACAGTTGCCAAGGTCAGTATGTGGATGGGTGATTAAGGTTAAGCAACGGCTGCCAAGACCGGTTTGTGGATGGGTGATCAAGGTAAAGGAACGGTTGCCAAGGTCAGTATGTGGATGGGTGATCAGTCTGTGGATTGACCTTTGCCTCAAGCAGCAATCCACATACTGACCTCGGCTACCGTTGCTTTACCTTGACGAGATTAGAACTGACCGATAAAATAAATGTACTTAAAAAAAAACAAAGTATTTATTTATTGACCTACACTCAAAACCCCATCAGAACTTCATCATTATCAAACTGTTGCACTTCGTTGCTGGAAGGTACGATCTTACAACTTAATGGTAAGTAAAAAAACTACTAAGTGACAAGCAATCTAAAATATCTATTTACCAAGGTTTTGTAACAATATTCTGATTTTAAAGAGTGTCCATGGAGTTTCTAGCCCGTTCTTCTCCATAAAGATCTAGATACACTTTGAAATGGGCAACTAGGTACAGTACTTTCAGTTTTTATGCCTTGTGACTGCAACTGTATCTACATTCAATTGTTGTATGTAGTTCAAAAGTGCCTGTAACTGGCCTACTTGAAATAAATGCTTTGATTTAGGATCAAAGTGGTTACCAATTCCGCTGTAATGTCCAGGTAACTATAGTTACCCATTTGTAGTGCGTTCGAATTGTTCCAAAAAAACGTTCTAAAAAATGTCAGCTGTCGAGAATATCAGGACAAATTTATTCTCTGTGTTGCTCTATTAAATTACGCGTCAAACGCTCAAAACCCCAGTGTCCAAGTCGGCATATTTGTTGAGAAATAAAATGTCAAACTTCAATTTCTCAGTGTCAAATTTTATTGCTCCGACTCAAAGTGATCGCCGACTTTAAAATGTAAGTATAATTTTATTTGTAACCCAATACATATAGTGTATTATATCAAAATAAACCTCAATATCCAAGCTTTACAATTAAGTATAAATATCGTAGGTTCAAAGTATGTTGAAACGATAATATTTGTCTCCGTGGGTAGCCGTGGTTACCCGGACATTTAAGCGGAAAAAATATTGGGTAACCATGGTTACGCGGACATTACAGCATTCCATTTTCAATACCTACGTTGTTGTAAAATATTAAATAAATACAATATCCCATCAGTGTCTCATTTCAACACAAATCACAACATGAAATTCAATCCCTTTGTAAACTAGCCTTAGGCGGCCATCTTTCACGCACACATACACACGCTCACGCACACATACGCAGGCCGCCGCCGGCATCGAATCAATGAGGGAAAGGGTCTATTGTTTTGGTTCATTGTGCTACTCAGAACATTCCAAGTAAGGACATAATATGGGTATCAAAAAAAAGGTTATATAGTCTAGTTTCATTATAAATAGGTTTTATTGACACAAACTACAAAATTATTGGTAAAAACTTAGTAAGAACAAATATTTTACTGATATTCAACACATATTCTCAAGTTTACATTTTTTTCTAAGTAATTCTCTCGAGTTGTTGGATATAGTTTTAGCATATGTAGATTCCGTATAGTTTCAGCTATACACCGTATTTTTTATATTGGTGTAGCTGCAGTAGTTTACGAGATAATAAGCTTTAAATGGGAAGCGGCACAGGGGCGCTTGCGCAGCAATGTTTCCGAGTGGGCGGGGACACGCGCAACGGGTAACTATAGTCACCTGGACATTACAGCGGATAACAAAGATAATGTAAAAAAAAAAAAACTGGTAATAACTTTTACGTCCCAAGTTATAAAAATCTAAGAATATAAAAAAAGGCTTTTCCATCAAAATAACTACCAATTAAAACAAGAAATTGTTAACACAAAAAATGGGTTTTATTAACACTATTTGCTCGGGTCTTTCTTGTGATTCTTCTGGAACATGTAAGCTTAAATTTCGAGCTTGGACCCAGCAAACTCCACAAACTTCATTCATGGATGACATCTGTAAATAATTCACTTCATAAGATGGCCATAAATATCAAAGTAGCTTTGATACATACATGTTCACACATAAAAGAAATAAGTAGTAAGACACAGCGAGATTCCTGACTGAATTTGACAATAATTGGTTTCCTTCAAATTATAGAAAACCTTTACCAAATAGCTATGTTGTGTTACTATGAGTGAATAAGTTTATTGCTCATAGAGGAAAAAAGCTCATTTGACAATGGAAGGACCCTCCTTTTGTTGTTAGTAGCCAACCTCATGAGTGTCCCAGAGTTAATAACATATAAGATTAATGCCATTTGCATGGCAAGTGTTAATAAGCTAGTTACTATAAATATATTATATCATATTTATGTACCTGCTGGTGACCGAACAAACGGGAAATGTTGTCAGGATTCCAATCTTCATCTGATATTATGGTGGACAGACTAACCACAAACAGCACACATCAAAACAGAATAATCACCATCCACATGATCAGGTGAAGGGGTTGAATGTCTTCAACAGGTGGAGCAAACCTAGTTCTTGTAGCTCTTAGCCAACATGGCACACAAGCTTCATCTTCAGAACGAAGCTAAAATAATAAAATATAAATAAAGAAAAGCTCGCATTCAAACATGCTTGTAATAGTGTGTGAAATAGTGGGAAATAATTTATTTTGTTTCTTTTAAATCAAATAAAGATAATTATTAATAGTTACAGTAGGTGTTGTGACATCACTAATTAGCCTTGACTTATTTAGACCTTGACTCGGATCACTCAGATATGATGTGACTGTTATTATTACATTATTGGGATATGACGTTGACTATTTGCTGCAATACTACTGTAATAACTTTATGACATGACTCTGACTGTGATAGACTTAGTATTGATACTGTGATAACTTGACTCGACTGTGATAGACTTAGTATTGATATTGTGATAACTTGGTCTCAATACGTCTACACATATATGACTTGACTTTGACTGTGACTACTTTGTGACGGTGACTGCTCGCTATGTGACACTGACTGACTGTGCGCTTGTGTGTTCTGACTATTTGTTGGTTGACTACTATGTGGATCATAGTGATTTGACTGACTGTTTTGACTTTGACTCGACTTTAGCTGACTGTGCAATATTCCAACAAAATATTCTTGACTGCAGTTAACTGAATCACACAATTGCAACTGACTGACTTTTATATTTTTGACTTTATTTAGCAAAATGACCAAATAGTTTTACATGACCTGCATTATACGCCTTTAGCTGGGCACTTGTATCGGTGAGACTGCCCACAGCGACTGCATGTCCTCGAGTCGCCGCTCGAAGCTGAAGCTGACCTGCGACTGCCTGAAGACTTGCGACTGCTTGAAGACTTGCGACTGCTCGAAGCTGACCTGCGACTGGAAGCTCGCTATCGATCGTCTCGTCGACCACGGCTCCTCCGACTGAGATGCATGACGTTTTCACTGGCGACACCGCTCGCTTGGACAATTTTATCAGCATCCTGCTGCGCGACTATGAGTGTGCTCGCTATCTCTTGCATCCTCTTGTAGGTTAGGTCATATTCTTGAAGCAATCTTTGACGCACATGTGATAAATCCATGTGTAGGTTAGCTATGAAAATATTTTCACATAACGGCTAACAAATGCAGTTCAATCTGCTGTGACCATCTTCTCCACGCCTCCGCATTGTCATTTGCTGGATCAGACGAGATTGGAGTTGACTGAGTTGCTACTTTGTTCGTGAGGTTTTGGTGACCGCCATTGTTTCCGTCACAATTTCGGCACTTTTACGACTCATTATTTTTCTTGTTGAATTCTGACACCATGTTAGGTATGGTGATCGCTTATGACACCATTATTATGTTGGATGGTTGGAATGAAAGATACCGTTGGGTATACTTGATTTATTATCACAGGACACAGGTTACATTATGTATTTAGACAATAGACAGTGCGTAGTGTCACAGACGGGTTGAGATCAAGTTATGGCCTCCGGAAGGATGTGTACCATAGATAATCACTAGAGCTTGACGCTTACTAACATACTAATTAGTGATGTCACAACACCTACTGTAACTATTAATAATTATCTTTATTTGATTTAAAAGAAACAAAATAAATTATTTCCCACTATTTCACACACTATTACAAGCATGTTTGAATGCGAGCTTTTCTTTATTTATATTTTATTATTTTAGCTTCGTTCTGAAGATGAAGCTTGTGTGCCATGTTGGCTAAGAGCTACAAGAACTAGGTTTGCTCCACCTGTTGAAGACATTCAACCCCTTCACCTGATCATGTGGATGGTGATTATTCTGTTTTGATGTGTGCTGTTTGTGGTTAGTCTGTCCACCATAATATCAGATGAAGATTGGAATCCTGACAACATTTCCCGTTTGTTCGGTCACCAGCAGGTACATAAATATGATATAATATATTTATAGTAACTAGCTTATTAACACTTGCCATGCAAATGGCATTAATCTTATATGTTATTAACTCTGGGACACTCATGAGGTTGGCTACTAACAACAAAAGGAGGGTCCTTCCATTGTCAAATGAGCTTTTTTCCTCTATGAGCAATAAACTTATTCACTCATAGTAACACAACATAGCTATTTGGTAAAGGTTTTCTATAATTTGAAGGAAACCAATTATTGTCAAATTCAGTCAGGAATCTCGCTGTGTCTTACTACTTATTTCTTTTATGTGTGAACATGTATGTATCAAAGCTACTTTGATATTTATGGCCATCTTATGAAGTGAATTATTTACAGATGTCATCCATGAATGAAGTTTGTGGAGTTTGCTGGGTCCAAGCTCGAAATTTAAGCTTACATGTTCCAGAAGAATCACAAGAAAGACCCGAGCAAATAGTGTTAATAAAACCCATTTTTTGTGTTAACAATTTCTTGTTTTAATTGGTAGTTATTTTGATGGAAAAGCCTTTTTTTATATTCTTAGATTTTTATAACTTGGGACGTAAAAGTTATTACCAGTTTTTTTTTTTTTACATTATCTTTGTTATCCGCTGTAATGTCCAGGTGACTATAGTTACCCGTTGCGCGTGTCCCCGCCCACTCGGAAACATTGCTGCGCAAGCGCCCCTGTGCCGCTTCCCATTTAAAGCTTATTATCTCGTAAACTACTGCAGCTACACCAATATAAAAAATACGGTGTATAGCTGAAACTATACGGAATCTACATATGCTAAAACTATATCCAACAACTCGAGAGAATTACTTAGAAAAAAATGTAAACTTGAGAATATGTGTTGAATATCAGTAAAATATTTGTTCTTACTAAGTTTTTACCAATAATTTTGTAGTTTGTGTCAATAAAACCTATTTATAATGAAACTAGACTATATAACCTTTTTTTTGATACCCATATTATGTCCTTACTTGGAATGTTCTGAGTAGCACAATGAACCAAAACAATAGACCCTTTCCCTCATTGATTCGATGCCGGCGGCGGCCTGCGTATGTGTGCGTGAGCGTGTGTATGTGTGCGTGAAAGATGGCCGCCTAAGGCTAGTTTACAAAGGGATTGAATTTCATGTTGTGATTTGTGTTGAAATGAGACACTGATGGGATATTGTATTTATTTAATATTTTACAACAACGTAGGTATTGAAAATGGAATGCTGTAATGTCCGCGTAACCATGGTTACCCAATATTTTTTCCGCTTAAATGTCCGGGTAACCACGGCTACCCACGGAGACAAATATTATCGTTTCAACATACTTTGAACCTACGATATTTATACTTAATTGTAAAGCTTGGATATTGAGGTTTATTTTGATATAATACACTATATGTATTGGGTTACAAATAAAATTATACTTACATTTTAAAGTCGGCGATCACTTTGAGTCGGAGCAATAAAATTTGACACTGAGAAATTGAAGTTTGACATTTTATTTCTCAACAAATATGCCGACTTGGACACTGGGGTTTTGAGCGTTTGACGCGTAATTTAATAGAGCAACACAGAGAATAAATTTGTCCTGATATTCTCGACAGCTGACATTTTTTAGAACGTTTTTTTGGAACAATTCGAACGCACTACAAATGGGTAACTATAGTTACCTGGACATTACAGCGGAATTGGTAACCACTTTGATCCTAAATCAAAGCATTTATTTCAAGTAGGCCAGTTACAGGCACTTTTGAACTACATACAACAATTGAATGTAGATACAGTTGCAGTCACAAGGCATAAAAACTGAAAGTACTGTACCTAGTTGCCCATTTCAAAGTGTATCTAGATCTTTATGGAGAAGAACGGGCTAGAAACTCCATGGACACTCTTTAAAATCAGAATATTGTTACAAAACCTTGGTAAATAGATATTTTAGATTGCTTGTCACTTAGTAGTTTTTTTACTTACCATTAAGTTGTAAGATCGTACCTTCCAGCAACGAAGTGCAACAGTTTGATAATGATGAAGTTCTGATGGGGTTTTGAGTGTAGGTCAATAAATAAATACTTTGTTTTTTTTTAAGTACATTTATTTTATCGGTCAGTTCTAATCTCGTCAAGGTAAAGCAACGGTAGCCGAGGTCAGTATGTGGATTGCTGCTTGAGGCAAAGGTCAATCCACAGACTGATCACCCATCCACATACTGACCTTGGCAACCGTTCCTTTACCTTGATCACCCATCCACAAACCGGTCTTGGCAGCCGTTGCTTAACCTTAATCACCCATCCACATACTGACCTTGGCAACTGTTGCTTTACCTCGATCACCCATCCACAAACCGGTCTTGGCAACTGTTGCTTTACCTTGATCACCCATCCACATACTAACCTGGCCAACCGTTGCTTTACCTTAATCACCCATCAACAGACTGACCTCGGCTACCGTTACTTTACCTTGATAACCCATCCGCAGACTGATCTGGGCAACCGTCACCTAGCCTTGATCACCCATCCACAAACCGGTTTTGGCAGCTGTTGCTTAACCTTAATCCCGATCGAGGTAAAGCAACGGTAGCCAATGTCAGTATGTGGATGGGTGATTAAGGTTAAGCAACGGTTGGCCAGGTCAGTATGTGGATGGGTGATCAAGGTTAAGCGACGGTTGACTAGGTCAGTATGTGGATGGGTGATCAAGGTAAAGCAATGGTTGGCCAGGTCAGTATGTGGATGGGTGATCAAGGTTAAGCGACGGTTGACTAGGTCAGTATGTGGATGGGTGATCAAGGTAAAGCAAAGGTTGGCCAGGTCAGTATGTGGATGAGTGATCAAGGTAAAGCAACGGCTGGCCAGGTCAGTGGGTGGATGGGTGATCAAGGTTAAGTGACGGTTGGCCAGGTCAGTATGTGGATGGGTGATCAAGGTTAAGCGACTGTTGACTAGGTCAGTATGTGGATGGGTGATCGAGGTTAAGCAACGGTAGCCGAGGTCAGTATGTGCATGGGTGTTCAAGGTAATGCAACGGTTGGCCAAGTCAGTATGTGGATGGGTGATCAAGGTTAAGCAACGGCTGCCAAGTCCGGTGTGTGGATGGGTGATCAATGTAAAAAAAAAGGTACTCAGTAATTCCATTGTTTTGACCTTTCACTTCTGTCGGCAGTCCTTATGACTGCCTCTGTTTGTTTCTTTTTTGTGGTGAAAAATGCCTACCGTCCGGGGAGACGGTAGGTTGGTTGGTTTTCAGGTTGTTTTGAATGTCCTCATAAGAGATGTTAATAGGGCCTTCCATTAATACAAAAATAATCTCTTCTATGTGTGAAGTATAGAGGCTTCCATAACTTGCCTCCTGTCTATGCAGAGAACAAATATGAGCACCTCTTGGTATATAATATTGATACCTAATTAATACTTCTTGCCTGGTTTCTTAGGACACAACATTTAGCTCTGGTTCCATGCATTCTTGGAAAATGAAATGCCTTGGTGTTTCAGCTGCTCTTCTTATACTGGGCAACACAACATGCTCAGGTCTTTCTTGTGGTTCTTCTGGAACATGTAAGCTCAAATCTCGAGCTTGGACCCAGCAAACTCCACAAACTTCATTCATGGATGACATCTGTAAATACTTCACTTCATGAGATAAGCATTGCAAAAATAGCATTGATATATACAAATTAAACACTGAAGTTCGATGGACATAATGTGCGCCCAACATGTTCAAGCATAAAAGAAATAAGAGGTAGGACACAGCGAGATTCCTGATTGAATTTGACGATAATTGGTTTCCTTCAAATTATAGAAAACCTTTACCAAATAGCTATGTTGTGTTACTATGAGTGAATAAGTTTATTGCTCATTGGAGTAGAGGAAAAAGGCTCATTTGACAATGGAAGGAACCCTCCTTTTGTTGTTAGTAGAGCCAACCTCATGAGTGTCCCAGAGTTAATAATATATAAGAGTAATGCCATTTGCATGGCAAGTGTTAATAAGCTAGTTACTATAAATATATAAGGTATATCATATTTATGTACCTGCTGGTGCCCCAACAAACGGGCAATGTTGTCAGGATTCCACTCTTTATCTGATATTGTGGTGGACAGACTGACCACAATCAGCACACATCAAAACAGAATGATCACCATCCACATGATCAGGTGAAGGGGTTGAATGTCTTCAACAGGTGGAGCAAAACTAGTTCTTGTAGCTCGTAGCCAACATGGCATACAAGCTTCATCTTCAGAACAAAGCTAAAATAATAAAATATAAATAAAGAAAAGCTCGCATTCATAGCAAACATGATCAGTAGGTGTTATCTAGAAAAAATATATGATGTAAGTGATTACTGTTCAACATTATTTTATTTACTTTCCGTTTCAGCTGTCATACCATCAGAGTAATACCAATTCAAACACTCCAAGTAAGATACTCATGTAAATAACAATTTATATGTTATATACTCACATACACATAACCGTCTTCGTTAGTTTTTCGAATATCATTAAGATTGGTTTTAGCAGACATACATATTTTAGTGGTATGGTATGGTTTAAATGATAAGGACTACTTTTCAACACGTAAAACTTATCACAGAGTTCGTCCACGGCCCACTCATAATAAATAGAATGTTTTTCGTAAACTACTTACATCTCTAGGATATGTCCACAGTCGAATAGTATTGACAAGATCTTCGCTCTCATCGGATAAAGCGTGCCTCCTTAATCGGGACAAGCGAATGTTGCAATGATTACATTGCAAACTCGTCATTTTAATCGAAGCACGTGCACACACAGCACAGTTATTATAGCGTCCTTTCGTGAAACTAGTATTAAGAGACCGAGTACGGAGGAGCAGATGCCCAACTCAACGTAAAAACGGCCAGATAATTTGGTAAATTGCTCAGACGTAGTCAAAAGCCACAATCCAAAACAACAGCAAAGAACAATATTATTGGTCCAAAAAAGTCATTCAAATGTTGACAAGCAATACATGACAGATTTTCTTTAGCTGTCAATAAATAATTGCCATATGAACAAAAAATATAAGATGACGAAAAACTTTTTTATCATTAAATCGTTAACTATTATGATTTTACGATACAATTATGCATTCTTAGGTATAACATTTAAGTGTTTAATTATATTTAATGTTATTTATATTTCTAAATAATTAATTATTGTTTCTATTTTTGTGTTAATTTGCATATGGCAACTTCTAAAACCAAAACTGCGTTTAGTTTACGATTGTATTACGTTTTATTTATTCAAATCTTTTTATTGATATTATTAATGAATCCCATGTTTTAAAAATAGTACACTTACATGAAAATAAATGACTTAGTTGCCTTAATAAGTGGTATAAATTCTATTACAAAACAACAACAAAAATATGCGGTACGAAACTCCCATACATTTCTGCCGATGTCCTTTAACAACACAAAACATAAAAATTTCACTGAATTCCAAAACAAAACAACACCGTTCCACACTGGCCGCCATGACGCATTTTGACAGTCGACAAAGACGCGTTTCTTTTTTTTTTAATAATTTTGTGCAGTTGTAAGGTTGGTATGATGGTTTCATTTTAATCGAACTCTAGTTGGCCAGAGACGTAAATTTTTACAAACGAATTAGAACCTTACTTTACGTACGATAAGGGTTTAAAGTTGCTCGTACGAGGTTGTTCCACCAGAGGAACAGCGGGCCGATAAGCACAAAAGTGATGTTCCTCTGGAGGAACAAAAAGGATCTAGCGGTTAAACACTAAAACACGTAATAATAACAGGGAAAAATAAGCGTCAGCAGAAATATAAACTCGGTTAAAGTCCATGGATCAAAAAAATACAGTCAAAGCACTCTTGTTTGTTTTCGATTATTGCAGCTAGCGACTAATAGACGTAGACAGCAAAAACTTGATGAGTAGGTCAACACAGTAGTCTGTTATTGTTGTGACATCGACAGGCGTATCAATGCGGAAGTCTGACCTAGAGTATGACGTTTTACGCGTCCCCATAGTCGATCGAGTTGATGTACCTGTATTCGGCTATTTTTCTGGCAGGGCACTCAGCGTCTCCCGTTTTGTGGTTATTGGGCTTTTTAAAGCGCGAGCAAGTTGCACATGTAGGTGACAGCGCTTTTTTCTCGCAATCGGATAACGAGTGCCCTGCTTCTCCGCAGTGACCGCAAGTAAAGTTGACCTCTCTGCATGATTTGGCTGCATGACCATATTGCTGACATTTGTAACATCTGGTGACAAGTGTAAAATCTCTGACAGGGCAGGAAGTCCAATTTATAAAAAGCCTTTCTTGAGATATTAGGGCTTTTCGAATCTTGCCTGGAACCTCGATAATGTATTTACAGGTCATCGCATCTTTCTTTCCCGATTTGTGACTGAACTTAACCACGGTCAAAAAGGACTCCATTGACATCTCTGGAAACTTATCGGCTACATTCTGCTCGTAAATGCACCTCAGGACATCAGTATCACCCAAAGAGGTCGGCACTCCTACGACCGTAATCCGCGGTTTACGCTTTTTGGGTTCATCGGCTGTAAGTCCAGATGTTGACAGGTGGACTGCTTGCTTTAGTTTATCAGCATCCTGTTTGGTTTCAGTGCTGATTATAACACCTCCATCTTTAGTTTTGCGGACTCCACGTACATGCAGCTTCATTTGATCAGGGCGTATAATTTATTGCACGAGGTTTTTGGTGTCGTCACTCGACTTTAATTTATCGCTGGGATAAATGGCTACAGAGCTCAAATTGTTTGGTCGAACGAAATCATTTGACCCCTTCTTTACCATGTCAGCAAACGATGCACTTCCCTTCGTACCAGAGACCTCAATTACCTGCTTCAGCTCCGAAATTTGATCCGTCAAGGTGCATTTTTCTTTTAGATCATCGATAATCTTGACGGCTTGCAGGGCTTTCTGTTTCAGAGCTTGATATAGAACACGATGACCCGTTCATTGTGATAGTTGTGTGATGTTTTGATACTGTGGTATCTTTTCTCTTATTGCAGAGTTATAAGGTCAGTGACGACCTTTTAGCAGAATGGCCGTGTCGGCGTGAGCAAATTATTACGACTTAAAACGAAACGGAACGCTCTGTGACATCATCGCACCACTCAGTGAATCAGGCGAGTTGTGGAAGGGGTCGGCCTTTATAATACCGAGCGCCGAGCGATGCGATGCGGATTAGCCTGTGGCCTCTCCACATGCTTAGAAGTTTTTAGTGCCGCGACCTATATCCGCTCGGTATCGTCCAGTCACAACTGACGTGTGCAGGCCTCCGCTGGCCGCCACCGAAGTCCCCTGCGCCACCTCTGGCGCGGGCTGTGATTGGTCGATCTCCCAATTTTTAAAAATTCGGTTGAGGGTAGGTGCGCGAGGTGGAGAGAATCCGGCAGCTGGGTCTCGAGGTGGCATTGCACAAGTCCGAGGCCATGTGCTTTCACGGGCCTCGGAATGCGCCACCGTCGGGATCCACACTGACGGTAGGAGGGGTTTCCACCGGCGTCGAGTCGACGCTAAAGTACCTAGGACTTGTCCTCGACAGCCGGTGGAACTTCGTTGAGCACTTCCGACGTTTGGCCCCAAAACTGGAACGGGCAGGGGCCGCATTCAAGCGGCTCTTGCCTAACCTGGGGGGTCCAAACGCCTCCTGCCGGAGGCTCTACGCGGAGGTCGTGCGGTCCATGGCCCTTTATGGGGCCCCGGTGTGGGCGCGTTCTTTGAGGCGGCGAGCCGCCCATTACCTGAACGCGCCCCAGAGGGTGGTAGCCGTAAGGCTGATCCGGGGGTACCGCACGATCTCCGGCGAGGCGGCGAGCCTCTTGGCCGGATTGCCACCATGGGATCTGGAGGCGATGGTCCTCGCGCGCCTGCATGAATGGCGCGCGGAGGCACTACGCCGGGGGGAAACTCCGCTGCCGCGGCAAATTGTCGCTCAGCGGACAGACCTCCGGCGCGATCTCATGGTGGCATGGAGACAGCGACTATCGCAACCACGTGCAGGGCACGCCACAATAGTGGCGATAAGTCCCCTCTTTGAGGAGTGGCTAGAGAGGCGGCACGGCGCCCTCACCTTCTGCCTGACGCAGGTCCTCACCGGACACGGTTGTTTCGGGAGGTTCCTGCACCGAATTGGGCGGGAGGAAAAGCCCGGGTGTTACCATTGTGAGGATCGGCCGGAGGACACGGTGGAGCACACCGTGGAGCTCTGCCCCGCTTGGGCTGAGCACCGCCGTGTCCTCGTAGCGGCGATTGGCGGCGGTGACCTCTCGCGACCGGCCCTGGTTCAATCCATGGTCCGGAGCGAGAGGGAATGGGAAGCCGTCGCCTCCTTCTGCGAAGCAGTCATGCTAGCGAAGGAGGTGGCGGAACGTGAGAGGGAGAGAACCTCACGTCCCAGCCGCCGCGGGAGACGCCCCGGGCGTCGGGGGGCAACCAGTGGCCCCCGGCCACCGTAGGCGCGAGCCTGTGGACGGTGAGTAATGGGCTAGCTCACCGTCCGTCCGTCTTATGACGACAGGCCGTGTCGACGGCGCGTATGAGTTCCACGCGCACCTCAAGGAGATGTCAGCAAACCGGATGGGGCCCGAGAGGGCCGATGCCTGCCAGGGCTGCGGGTTGTTCGAAAGAGATACCGCGGCCCTGGAACAAAAAGGGCGAAGAAGGAACATGGGTGGGTTTTAGTCAGTACAAGTCTGACACTCCCTCCCGCTCCGCCCAGAGCGGGAGAAGTCATTTGATGATTTCCCATCCGTAAAAAAAAAAAAAAAAAAAAGGGTAGGCGCGCGAAAAACTTTCTTAGTACACCGTCCGAACCGGAAAAAATTTTTTCTAAAAATTTTTATCGTCAGGTAGGCGCCGGCTGGATACCCATGGTTACCTAGCTCCGTGGGTAGCCAGCGGGTGCCACCCATGCTGCCCGGTGCCACCCATGCTGCCCGGTGCAGCTGCACCGTGCCGGTTGCGGTAGGGCCACAGGTACTCCCTTTCTTCTCCTAAAATTGTTTGTCCGAAAATCATTACCCATAACACGTTTGCTGTAAACTTCAGTATCCATAATGTTCAAAATCCCGAAATTTTGTTTTACAGAATTATCTTTATTTCTAAAAGTATTCTGTCATAATATTGAGTACTATAATAATTGAATCTCCTAATTTTACATGACCTAAAGTCATATGTCCTAAGTATTGTTTTAAATAATGTGTATTATTCCGAATGATCATTTATAATATTTTTTTAGTTCTAAAACATTTGCTCAAAATTAGGTTCTAGTGACAGAAACGAATCGCTGTAAATCCGACTCCACGCAGTCTTGCCTGCTCTACCCCTAGAGTGTAATTTAAAATCGCGTAGGCGCGGAGTGGCGAGGCGGCCCGCGAGTTGAGGAGCAGGTGGTTGTAACACTCACCGCCGCGGCTGAGGTTGGCCGGCGATGCCGGCCAGCAAGCCGAAGCTGCGGTGGTGAGCGTTAAACCCATCTGCGACGATAAACTTGCGTGGGACCGCCGGAGCCTCGCAGCGCCGGAGCCGTGACAGAAAACATGCCTGCTGCATGTTGCATGCTTGCTTGCATGCTGCATGCATGCTTGCCTGCTGTATGCTTGCTTGCATGCTACATGCTTGTTTGCATGCTGCATGCTTACAATAACCACATGTTCACAATCAACTACTTTATTGAGTACATGTATAATAGAGAAGTTCATAGCAAAAGCGTTGTTATACAAATTTGTTCTAAGAATATTATTATTTTAAATAAACATTATGTAATTTGAATTTAGGACTTATAACTTTTATTGAAAACGGTTTTATGTATTTTGTATATTATTGATTGTAGTATTTATGACAAACGGATTTAGGACATATTATATTTAGGGAATTCAATTTTATGGCATGTGATATTATGTGATATTAAGTTCGGGTAAGTTATCATTCGGACAAATGACGATTAGGACAAAAACCGTTATGGCACTTAAAATTATGGATAAAAAAGTTAGGTGACCCAATAGAGAACCAGGGCCACACCCAGACAAAAAGATGCCCAAGAAGTCGCCGCCACAACGTTCTCCACAGGACGCCGCACGCAAGGCTGCTTTCGCCATCGCAGGGGAGCAGCGAAGGAGGGCCCTTGGGGCCTCACCTCCTGCGCCGATGCCGCGACGCAGCCCCACCCACGAGTCGCCGCCCCCAGTGCGCGCCCCGACCGCCACGATACGACCGCCAGTTCACCCTGTGCTCACCCAGGCCCCGGGTCATCCCGAACCCAGCATCCGCGCGCCCGCTACTCGCGCCGTCGCCCCCCCCCTACACACCTCTGCGCAGGCGGACCGGGCGACCGCGAAGCATGCGCCTCGCGCCGCGAACCCGCGCATCACGCGCCCCCCAGCCGACACCGCTGTCCATCAGGCCGCGCCCGCCACGTCGCGCCCCGCCGCGAGTGCACTGACACACGCACGGCCGGCCGCCGCCGCCGCCGCGCCGAGAGCCGGGCCCGCCACATCACCCGCACCACGCCGCTTGCTGGCAGGCTCAGCCGCCGCAGCGACGTCTGCACTGATGTCGCCGCCCCCGCCCCGCCGCGCAGCCCAAGACTCGCCCGCGCCCGCGCCCATGTCGCCCTGCTACTCAAGTGAGGGCAGCGATGGGGAGCAGAGCGACATGGACGAAGAAGACTATTACGAGGTAGGTAACACTACCTCAATTAAAGTGACGACATTTAACGGCGCTCGGGCGTGACATTCGCGCCCAGCGCCGACCACGCAGCTCGGACGACGAGGCCGCCGAAGAGGCGAAGCGCGTCTGCCCCGACACCCCGCTCCCACAGCGTCAACCGCTTGGTCGAGCCGGAGCCGGGTCACCAACGTTCGCCGAGGCGGCTCGCCGCCCGCCTACCGGAAGCGACAATACGAAGAGGACGCCTCCCGCTGCCGCAGCCCCCGCGCCTAGTACGAGCGTAGACGCAGCGGCTAATAATAAGAAGCGGGACCAGCCACGATACCCTCCGCTGGTGGTGGAGAAGCTACCCAACTGGGCCTTCCATTTCAAGGCTGTGAGGACCATCTTGGGTCACCCACCAAATGCTCGTCCCTATCAGCGTGGAATTCGGTTCCTACCCGAAACCGAGGACGAGTATAGGGTGATCCAAAGGTACCTCACGGACCTGGAGAGATCAGAGGGCCTAAGTTGGTTCTCCTACTCACTGCCGGCGGAGCGCAGTATTAAGGTGGCCATCAGGGGCCTGCCAGCGGACACGGACCCTGAGGACATCCTAGAGGAGCTGAGGACGCGTGGTTACGAGCCGGAATACGTCCGTAATATAAAAGCGCGCGGCGGACGACCCGGCTGTCTCTTCCACGCGGTCCTCAGGAGG
Organism: Cerastis leucographa; assembly: GCA_963082945.1. Lineage (NCBI taxonomy): Eukaryota > Metazoa > Arthropoda > Insecta > Lepidoptera > Noctuidae > Cerastis > Cerastis leucographa. The sequence goes on from CAUJBK010000002.1 coordinate 208,962, forward strand.
CAATCAGACATCTGCACAATATACGACACCACCGAACTGCTTAGCATGCGGGGTGTTCGTGTTGATGCCTGGCGGAGCAAGCAAGGGCCCGCCCAGTGCCACCGGTGCCAACTGTTTCGACACAGCTCGCACCGGTGCCACCGCCCGCTCGCATGTGTGCGCTGCGGGGAAAACCATGCCGCCCGAGACTGCCCACGTCCAAAGGCCGAGAAGGCCACCTGCGTGAACTGCGCGGCCAATAGCAGCGGGTGCCCAGTTTTCCGGAGAGAACTCCGGAACAAAAGAGTGGGCACTGGCGCCATCACGCGGCAGCGCCGAGAAACGGTGGCTGCTGCCACGCAAGTTGAGGCCCATGAGGCACCCAATATATCGCTGATGGCGACAGCAAACGGGCCCTCAAAGGACACAAAAGATGCTCCCGCCACGAGGCGGAGGAAAAAAAGACCACGCGGGGGGAAAAACCGGAGGGGGAAAAAACCCCAACCTCCCGCGAAGCAATCCAGACAGGACCCTGGCCCTGTCCCAGCGCAGGCGTCGTCACAGGCGCTTGCGGCAACCATCCACTCAACAGCCGCCACCAATACTGCCGATGCCACCACAGGCGCCGGCAGAAGGAAGGGGAAGAGGGCGGGGAAACCTGCCCCACCCACAGACACGGCTACGGCCGCCGCTCACCCAGCAGCGGCGCTGAGCACACGCCAGCCGCTAGCCGGCGCCCCAGCGCAACAGCGCCAATCCTCCTTTATTACATCGGATTCTACCGCCTGCGCCATCAGCTCCTAATGGACCTTATAAGGGCCATAAAGGAGGGCCAAGACGTAGAGTTGGTCATTCTCGACGGGCTCTCTGAGCTACTACGGCTCCACTACGCCAGCCCGTCGAGAAAATAATCTGGATTGCCGCGGCCTTATGAAAAGGGCCGCCCCTCTGCCTCCTCCTCTAGGTTGTAGGATTAACCCAGATCGACAGAAGCCGGCGTCGCACGGTTGCCCCAGGTATTGCACCGCCTCCAACCTGAAGGGGACCCTGCAGAAGGCCCTTAAATGTAGAGCCGCGAGCATGCGCGGTGTAGTCGCGGAGCTGGTCCAACGGAAGGCCACCGACGAGACGCGGCAACTGCAGGCGAAGATAGACCGCCTGCAGTTGGAGGTCAGCCAGCTTCATCAGAAGCTGGCTGAAGCCACGGCCCGGCCGCGTCAAGCCGAGTCGAGCCCTGCGGCAGAGGGCCCCGCCTCCAACCTTGAGGATATCATCCGCAAGGTTGTAATGGAGGAGAGGGCCTTCACAAGAGCCTGCTTCGCAGGGATTGAGGACCGGCTCTTGCCGGAGCGACGCCTCCGACCGCCGCTTGCGGCAGATAAGAGGCAGTGCGAGCCGGGGCCGTCCTCCTCCCAGGCGGAAGACGCCCTTCTACCTTCAACCACCCCGTCTAACGAGTGGACGGAAGTGGTCCGTAAGGGGAAGGGAAAAAAGTCGGCAACGGCCGTCCCTGCCGTCCCCGCCACCGCCGCTCCCAGCCAGTCACAGACGACCGGCAAGGGAAAGGGGAAGGGGAAAGGGAAAGGGAAAGGAAAAGGGCGGCAACTGGTCTCCCCAAAAACCGCGGCCGTCGTGGTGACGCTCACCGCGGAGGCTGCGGGGCGAGGGGAGACGTACGCGTCAATTTTGGTGCGGGCGCGTTCCAATGCCGATCCCACCCAACTGGGGATCGGCAGTGTGTCCTGCCGGAGGACCCAAGCCGGGGCTCGAATTTTCGAGTTCCCGGGGGCAGAGGGGAGCGCCCATGCGGACCTCTTCGCAGCGAAGCTGCAAGAGGTCATCGCAGATTCGGCCAAGGTGGCCCGACCGGTAAAGTCGGCGGCCATAGAGGTGACGGACCTCGATGACTCCGTCACCAAGGAGGAGGTGGTGGCGGCGGTCGCAGCGATAGGGGGCTGTGACGTCGCGGCGGTCCAAGGCCGGGACATAAGGCCCGGCCGCGGCGGCATGGGCACCATTCGCCTCGAGTGCCCAGTCCCCGCTGCCAAAGCTGTCCTCGCCAAGGGACGACTTTTGGTTGGGTTCAGCTCGGGTGCAGTTCGGGCACTCGAGGACCGGCCTCTGCGGTGTTTCCGGTGCTTCGGCATCGGACACACCCGGTCCATGTGTCCGTCCACGGTGGACAGGACGGACACGTGCTACCGCTGCGGCAAGGAGGGCCACAAGGCCGCCTCCTGCAAGGCCACCACGCCGCACTGCGCGGTGTGTGCCGCCAGTGGCTGCCCGGCAGGCCACGTTATGAGGAGGGGGAACTGCAATCCTCCCCCTAAGCGTGGCAAAGTACAGGCGCCAACCAGGCCTGTTGCGGCTGCTGGTACCGCCGTTCCTGCGGCGGCTGCGGAGGGGGGTGCGATGTCCGACTGATGGATATAGTCGAACATCGCATCCTTCAGACGAACGCCAACCACTGCAGGGCAGCCCAAGATCTGCTGATGCAGACAATGGCTGAGTGGTTGGTGGACTTGGCGGTGGTCGCCGAGCCTTACTCGGTCCCTGGCCGTTGGCTGGGTGACCGGGACGGCCTGGTGGCGTTGGTGGCGCGGTCTTCCACGGACTCCCCTCCCCTCTCGCTCTTAGAGAGGGGACCGGGATACGTGGCCGCCGCGTGGGGGGACATGGCCCTGGTCGGGGTCTATTTCTCCCCAAACCGCCCTCTCTCGGACTTTGAGGATTTCCTGGAGGTCCTCACTGCAGTCGTAGGGAGGGCGGCGCCTCGCCAGGTCGTGGTGTTGGGCGACCTGAACGCCAAGTCGGCGGCCTGGGGCAACCCGGCCGCCGGGTGCAACGTCCGGGGACGCGCCGTTGAGTTCTGGGCGGCCTCAAGCGGTATGTCCCTCCTCAACAGGGGGACGGTCCACACGTGTGTGCGGCAACAGGGTGGGTCGGTGGTGGACGTCACGTTCGCCACCCCCGCGCTGGCCGCCCGCGTCGTGAACTGGCGGGTTGAGATGGTGGAGACCTTGTCGGACCACCGATACGTGCGGTTCGACATCTCCACCCAGGGGGGGGGGATGGCCCGCGCTGGGCAATCTCCCTTCCCGCGGTGGGCACTCACCCGCCTGGACCGGGAGGCAGCCAAGGAGGCGGCTTTCCTCCAGGACTGGCTGTCGCCCCCTGTTGAGGTCCTTGACGTAGACGCCGCAGCGGTTCGGCTCAGAGGGGCCCTGACCGAGGTGTGCAATTCCAGCATGCCTCGGTCTCGCCGTCCGCCTCCCCGTCGCGCCGTTTATTGGTGGACGGAGGAGCTGGAGGGGCTTCGGACCGCCTGCGTGGCGGCCAGAAGGGCCTACGCGCGCAGCCGGCGGCGCAGCGCCCTAAACCGAGTCCGGGCAGAAGAGGACCGCCTATACGCCTCCTACCGAGAGGCGACGACGGTCCTCAAGTCTGCAATGGGCGCTGCAAGAGACTCGGCGAGGGCCGAGATGCTGGAGGGTCTCGACAGGGATCCCTATGGGAGGCCATACAAGGCGGCGCGGAGGCAGCTCCGCCCCTATGGTCCCCCACTGTCGGAGACCCTCGAGCCAGCACTGCTGGATGGGGTGGTCCGGTCCCTGTTTCCGCGCAAGACCGACTTCGCCCCACCAACAATGGATCCCCCGCAAGGGGCGGCTTCGCCGGAGGAGGAGATCCCCCCGGTGACAGCGGCGGAGATCTACGCGGGGGTACTCAGCCTCCGCGCCAAGAAGACGGCCCCCGGGCCGGACGGCGTCCCCGCACGGGTGGTGGCAATAGCTGCCTCCGAGATGGAGGACAGGTTTCGGGACCTTTTCAGCGCGTGCTTTTCGGCTGGGAAGTTCCCGAAACTGTGGAAGGAGGGGCAGCTTTGCCTCCTCCGAAAGGCGGGACGCCCGGTGGACTCCCCCTCGGCATACCGGCCCGTCGTGTTGCTCGATGAGGTCGGTAAATTGTTCGAGGGGATAGTCGCCTCCCGGCTCGGGCGCCATTTGCGGGATGTAGGGCCGGATCTGTCGGACGCCCAATTCGGTTTCCGTCGTGGGCGTTCGACGATCGACGCGCTGGCCCTACTCAAGGGCCAGGTGAAGGAGGCAGTCGAGGCGGGGGACGGAGTGCTGGCGGTGTCATTCGACATTGCCAATGCCTTCAACTCCGTGCCCCACTCGACGATATTGGAGGCGCTCCGGTATCACGGAGTGCCCCAATATCTGCGGAGCCTCCTGGCCAGATACTTGGAGGACCGAGAGGTCCTCCTCGTAGACAAGACGGCCACAGTGAGGCGGTACGGCGCAGAGTCCGGTGTTCCACAGGGGTCGGTGCTTGGGCCCCCGCTGTGGAACATCGGGTTCGATTGGCTGCTGCGGGGAGCCCTCCTTCCGGGCACGAGTGTCATATGCTACGCGGATGACACTCTGCTCACTGCACGGGGGAGGAGTTTCGGGGACGCTTCCTGTCTGGCCTCGGCTGGCGGATCCTTGGTTGCAGAGAGGATCCGCCGCCTGGGATTGAAGGTGGCGCTGCACAAGACCGAGGCCGTGTTCTTTCGCGGGCCTCGGCAGCGCTGCCCACCCGACGCCCACATCGTCGTGGAGGGCGTCCGTATAGAGGTCCAGCCCCGGATGAAATATCTGGGCCTGGTGCTGGACGACAGGTGGCGCTTCGGCCCGCATTTCAGCGGGCTGTCGACGCGCCTGTTGAAGGCCGCGGACGCCCTCTCGTGGCTCCTCCCGAACCTGGGGGGGCCCAAGGCGAAATGCCGGCGCCTCTATGCCGGCATCTTGCGGAGCATGGCCCTGTACGGGGCCCCCATTTGGGCGGACTCCCTCCACAGGAGGGAGAACGCGACCGCCATCCGCAAGCCCCAAAGGGCCATTGCACTGCGGGTGGCGAGGGCCTACCGGTCGGTGGGTTTCTCGGCGGCGTGCGCTCTGGCCGGCACCCCTCCTTGGGAGTTGGAGGCTTGGGTGCTGGCCAGGGTGTATGAGTGGACGGCGCATCGCAGGGCGCTCGGGGAGCACCCCGTCGCCGAGGAGCGGGAGGCCGTGCGGCGGGAGGCGAGGGACGCCATCGTCCTCCATGGGACGGAGGACCTCGCCACCGCCACCTTTGGCCGCCGGACGTTGGACGCGCTCGGTCCGGTCCTCCGGGCCTGGCTCGAGCGGTCTCATGGTTTCCTCTCGTTCCGTCTGGTGCAGGTGTTGTCCGGGCATGGCTGCTTCGGAACGTACCTGCACCGGATCGGGAGGGAGGAAGCCCCGTCGTGCCACGACTGCGGCGCGGCGGAGGACACGGCGCAGCACACCCTCGAAGTGTGCCCAGCTTGGTCCGAGCCGCGCCGCAGTCTGATCGCGGAGATCGGACAGGACCTCTCGCTTCCCGGTGTGGTCAACGCCATGCTGGGGAGCGAGAGGGCCTGGTCAGCGGTCGCCTCCTTTTGCGAGGACGTAGTCTCGCAAAAGGAGGCGGCGGAGCGCGCGCGGGAGGAAGACCCTCTCGCAGCGCCGCTCCGCAGAAGAAGAAGAGGTCGGAGAAGACGCGGTCTTCTCCCTCTTCATGATGGCGACGGGCGGGCGACAGGCGCGGGGGCGCCTTCGCCCGCATTGCACCCGTCACCACCTTCGTCTGTCATTCCCGGGCCCGCCCCCCCCCCCACGGGGAGGGCGTGAGGTCCGCTGTGCGGGTCATCGTCGGCGGAGGACTGGAAGTAAAGGCTGTGCCGGTTTCCCAGTCCCCCGCCACTAGGACGAAGCGGGAATGCCGCTGGGTCGTTTTAGTGGGTATACCGGGTCAGACCGGGGAGTCCCACATAGCCCGCCCATCCCCCGATGGACGGGTATGCGTAATGCATTTTTTCCCAGCGACAAAAAAAAAAAAAAAAAAAAAAAAAAAAAGGCATAGGTTCCTAGGAGAAGAGTAAATAAAACAGGTAGGTAGAAATTCGGAACAGTTATATTATATAAAAAAGGTCTAGCTCGGTAGATGGTCAGATTGGTGGGTTAGGGCCTATACAGTGATTACAACTTGCCCCCCCTGGTCTAGCACTCCCCTGACGTCACTGGACACGCTGGAGATGAGTGCTCGCACGTCGATCGCCAGGTCTGGGTGCAGGTACAGCAGTCGATGGCTGACTCGCTACTGTCCACCGCGGGGAAGCGAGAGGATTGAGGGTGATCCTTGAACCCCAATTGGGGTTTTCCAAATCACACACAATTTATATTATAAATAAAATGGTCGAGGGAACGTTAGTGACGCCGTTAAAAGAATATATATCGCGATGACGACCGTCTTAGAGATCGCGATAAATACAGACGTACGTTCGCCTTGACACTAAGAATCGGTCTGCGCGGGACGTGGAAGCATTCTGTCGTGAGTCAACATGAATCATGCGCCCGCGCCGAGAACAAAAGAACCGTTCCTGGGTGCTTAATATGTCGCTTATTTTAATACGAGCGTGGTGTTAAATTGTAGCTGTGCAGAATTCTGATTTGATGCGTTCATTATTAGTTTCTTTTAGTTTAATATTTAATTTAGTATTGCAAATAGCTAATTTTAGTTCGTAAATAATGTAGATAAATGTAAATAATTGATTAATTTAGTATTACTTTCCTATATTATTAATTAAAATCAAGACATGTAACAATTAATGTTACAATCCTACAATCCAGATGGTGATGTCCAAATTCGAGACTGGTGCGAGCACGTCGATCGAGCCAAAGCACACCGGGAGTAGGCTGACCACGAAGTTTTATTAAGATAGCGAGTCTATTGCAAGGACGAGCCAAGACTATTGGTGATGCGTGGCTTGTAAAATCACCTGTCTGGAGGGAGATGCGAGAAGCATTGATACAAACGTTCGAACCTGAAGCACGATCCACGACTCCACTGATGTCCTTAAGGTGAGCAACTTCTAATTTGATGTCTAATCTAGCAGAATCGATAACCGAAGGTGGCATAGTTGAAAACGAGTGATAAGCAGCAATAAAGATACTGACGCTGTGGAAGCCATTGCATTTTATTGTATAGCGAGCTGGTTTCCGCAACTCCACGTCTAAAGCGCGTATTTTGCGTACGGGTGGGAACTTTATTCGATCCACCCTAGTTCCCCGAGGGTTACCGAAGTACTTTGCCCTGTAAGTTGCAACCTCTAGGCAGTGTAGAAGCACGTGGGCTGCTGTCTCGTTTTTCTCCATGCAGGCTCTGCACAGTGGGCTATCTGTGACTCCTAGGACAAGGAGGTGTTTATTGAAGGAGCTGTGCCCAGTGATGGCGGCTGTGACTGTGCGGAGCTGTAGCTTTGTCAGCCGGAGAGCTCGCTTGGTAAAGCGGCCGTCTATAGTAGGAAGTGCTTCCTTGGCCTGCCACACTCACCGTGGTGTTGCCACAGTTTGTGGTGTTGTTCATTGGTGCATTTCCTTACCAGAGTTCGTAGATACCCGAAGGAGAGTGGCCGTTCTGGCGAGTTCGTCCGCTGCATCGTTGCCCCGGGAATCGCTGTGACCTTTAATCCGTTGTATGGCTATGTTGCTGTGATTACCGACCTGGTTTAGGCGCTGGTGACACTCTTATATTAACCCGGAGTCGACCGTGTGGTTGTCTAATGCTAACAGTTCAGCCCTGCTGTCTAAAAGTATGCGAATAGTAGTCCTCAACCTTTTTTGCTAGGATGGCTGATGCGGCTAGGGAAATACCCGTGCATTCTGCCTGAAATACCGAGTTATGGACCCACAGTGTTACGGCTATATGTATTTTGAGATCCTTGGTGAAGATCCGCAGCTCAGCTGGATTTAACCCCACACAGCGGTGGTCCTCATGGAGCTGGATCTTGTACTTTTGTCGAATATAAATTGTTTGGGTAAATGATAAATGATGTTTATTTTGCAAGTAGGTTTTTACAAACACTTTTACACGTCATTTTTTTTTTTTAAGCTAGATGGGGCCGGTGTTTTGTACCTGACTACTCTGAGAAGAAACAGCCGAAACAAACTCAGAGGTTCTCTGTTAACTTGTTACTCTTTTAAAGTCCAGACATTGCTCAATTTACATGAGGACTATGCAGATTAGTATCTGAAATGGTCTTTTGAAGAAAGTACCACACAGATTTGAGTGGACCTGTCCAGTCAGTGCAAGCATTTGTCAGTTATCGTGTAGCTCGACTCTGGTACTAGATCGTTTATGGCTCTCGCCAGGGGGAACTCGTTGTAGAATCCTTCCAGAACCGCGGTGTATTGCGTGTCTTTTTACACCAGAGTTGAAAGTGTTCTGAGGCGTGTGGCCGCCATTGTTGCTTCTTGTTGTATGAACAGATGGAGCGGCGGTAGCTCCAATATGGCTTCAAGAGCAGCTGTCGGAGTGGTCCTCATGCAGCCTATAATTGCCATGCAGGCAAGCCTCTGCATGCGTTGAAGTTTGTACGAGGCTGAGACTAGTGTGATGCGTGGCCACCAGACCTCTGCCCCGTACGAGATCATGGGACGGATCAACACACAGTATAGACAAAGTGTAATTTTGGGGGATAGGCCCCACTTCTTACCTATCATCCTCCTGTACTGCCAGAGGGTGATGCACGCCCTGTTAATTTTGTTGTGTAAGTGACTGCTCCAGTTTTACTTACTGTCTAGGATGACTCCCAAGTGTTTGACTTCGGTAGCTGACTGAAGTTCCGTATTAAATAATTTAGGTAGGCGATAAGGCCCTAAAGTTCGTTTATGGGTAAACATGACTAATTCAGTTTTAGTGGGATTGACTGAAAGGTCGTATTCCCTGCACCATCCACAATGCGTAGCGCCTGTTGAAACCGTTATTGGCTGCATGGATAATGAGTATCTTCGCTCAAAATTGCTGTCCAGTAAGTGCACAACTGTCCCCGAATTAATTTCTGTTGCAGCCACAATCAGGCCACAAGAACCACGCCAAGGCGAACCGCCTGCCAAACGGCCCAGGCTTAGGAACGATCAAGAATAACCGATAGTATGCTTCAAGCGTGGCAAGACTGGGCATGTTCAAGTTTTGATACTGTGGTATCTTTTCTCTTATTGCAGAGTTATAAGGTCAGTGACGACCTTTTAGCAGAATGGCCGTGTCGGCGTGAGCAAATTATTAAAACGAAACGGAACGCTCTGTGACATCATCGCACCACTCAGTGAATCAGGCGAGTTGTGGAAGGGGTCGGCCTTTATAATACGGAGCGCCGAGCGATGCAGGGATTAGCCTGTGGCCTCACCACGCGCTAATACGTTTTTGTCCGCGAGTCTAACCGTCCAATCACAACCGTCGAGTGTGCAGGCCTCCGCTGGCCGCCACCGAAGTCCCCTGCGCCGCCTTTGGCGCGGGCCGTGATTGGTCGACCTCCCGAATTTTATTATTTTGGTAGAGGGTAGGCGGGTGAAAAAGTTTTTGCGCATACCGCCCGAGCCGACATATTTTAAAAACTTTGCGGAAGAGGTATCCGTTGGGTACCCATGGGTACCAAGTGCCTGTGGGTTCACAGCTGCACCGTAGCGGCTGCGGTTAGGCTACACCCAAAAGATGCCGAGGAAGTCGCCGCCACCATCCAATCCCAGGGGGGACCGAGCGTCGTCGATTCCGACTATTCGGAGTCCGACGCTCAGCGATGTCTCCAGCTCAGACGAGGAAGCTGCCAACTACGAAGTGGAGGGAAGGAGACCGTTCCCGTTATCGCCTCCTTCACTGACGCCACCAAGAAGCCTAGCAAACACGACGCCACCATCCGTGCGTGCACCGGCGGTATCTGTGCGTCCACCCGCGTTCCGTCCAGTGCCGATACTGGCCCCGGGCCCTTCTGGGTCCAGCCGCGCGCCCGCTGTTCGCGCTGTCGTCCCCACCCTACGCACGGCTGCGCAGGGGGACCAGGCGACCGCGACACATGCGCCCCGCGCCGCGAACCCGCGCCCAGCGCGCCCATCATCCGCCGCCGTCGACAAACAGGCCGCGCCTACCGCGTCGCGGCCCGTTGCGTGCCCATCCACGCATGCACGCCCCGCCGCCGCTGCCGCTCCGAGAGCCGGGCGCGCAGCATCACCCGCACCCCGCCGCTTGCTGGCAGGCCCAGCCGCCGCAGCGGATCACGGACCTAGAGAAGTCGGAGGGCCTTAGTTGGTTCTCCTACTCTCTGCCGGCGGAGCGTAGTCTCAAAGTCTCCATCAGGGGGCTACCGGCTGACACGGACCCTACAGAAATAGAAGAGGAGCTGAGGCAACTGGGATACGAGCCCGAGTACGTCCGCAATATTAAAGCGCGCGGCGGACGTCCCGGCTGCCTATTCTACGTTGTCATCAGGAGGCAACCAGACTTGAAAAGGATTTACGACACCACCGTGTTATTGAACATGCGGGGTGTGCGTATTGAGGCCTGGCGGAGCAAGAAAGGGCCCGCCCAGTGTCACAGGTGCCAGCAATTCCGCCACAGCTCGCACATGTGCCACCGCCCACTCGCATGCGTGCGTTGCGGACAAAACCACGCAGCACGAGACTGCCCACGCCCACGGACAGAGACGCCCACCTGCGTAAATTGCGCAGGCGACCATCCAGCGTCCAGCAGCGGGTGCCCCGTGTTCCGGAGAAAACTCCGGAACAAGCGAGCGGGCACTGTCGCCATTACTCGGCAGCGCCCAGAAACGACGGCCACAGTCACCCAAGCCGAGGACCATGAGGCTCCAAGCACGTCGCTAATGGCGACAGCAAACGGGCCCCCAACCAAAGAAGACGCTCCCACCTCGAGGCGGAGAAAGAGGCCGCGCGGGAAGAGGGCAAAGAAGGGGAAGAAGCCCCAGCCTCCCGCGCCGCAAGCAAGGCAGGATCCCGGTCCCGTCCCGGCGCAGGCGACAGCTCAGGCGCCCTCCACCTTAACCACCACTACCATCACGGTGAAACCCACCGACGCCACTACTGGCGTCGGCAAGAAGAAGGGGAAGCGGGCGGGAAAACCCCCCCCACCCACAGGCACTATCTTAGCCGCCGCAGTCTGTAGCGGCGACTAGCACTACCCAGCCGCTAGTCGGCGTCCGAGCTCAACAGCGCAACTCCCCTCCTACAAAGGAGATCACAGCCTGCGCCATCCACTTGTTACTGGACCTCATAAGGGCCATAAGGCAGGGACAGGACGCGGGATCGGTCATCCTTGACGGGCTAGCCCAGCTATTACAACTTTACTATGGCTAGCTCGTTAAGGATAGTACATTGGAACGCCCGCGGCCTTAAGAAAAAGGTCGCCCCTCTCCGCCTCCTCCTCAAGGATCAAAGGATAGACGTAGCGCTCATCAGCGAGACGTTCCTAGGGCCTGCTGACAGAGTCAAATTCCCAGGATACGTCTTGTACAGACAGGATTGTAGTTCCTAATAGTTTTATTGTGTTTTGTAATCTAAGATAACCTAAGGATCACATAATGATAAACCTGAATTATAACAAAAAGTGTCAAATTGTCAAATCCCTTATGTGCAATAATGCACATACATTATTTTTTTAGACGGTTCTAAATCAGTTATGGGTATGAGGAACAGGGTGTAAAGTTCCTCAATACTCCATTGAAAAGGGAGGATCCTCCGGCCCGACAGGTGTTATGTCTGGCAGGCAACTGCCCGATAGTTACGCTCGGGATATCGCTACGCCCCCGAGCTACTACGGCTCTATTACGTTAGCCCGTCGAGCAACAAGTCTGGATTGCCGCGACCTTAGAATAAGGCCGCCCATATCCGCCTCCTCCTCTAGGTTTGTAGGACTACCCGGATCGACGGAAGCCGGCGTCGCACGGTTGCCCCAGGTATTGCACCGAGGGGGCACCTGCGACTCACGATGGCATGTCACGTCCGCGGCACCTCGCCAACCGCAGGAGCGCCCGCTTCCTGCCCTTGTCGCCACATGTGCGACCTGGTGCCTGCGGATGTGACGTAGCCGTCGTCATTCCCGGACTTGACTCGCGCGGGTAGGCCGCTCCAGTCTACACGCGACCTACCCAACCACTAAGACTCCACACTCGCCACATACACTCGAAGCACGTCATGATCTAGGTTAATATAGGCATGACGCGCATCGAACACGCATCCATTACTCCACAAGCATCTAAACCCACGCGATGAATGTGCGGCGCGGGCTCGCTATTCATTCGCTTACAAGAGCGGCGTTACACAGTACAATGCCGCTCTAACTCATACACTACGACCCTTTAGTCTGGAACGCAATCGGCTAGCTCTGAGAGCGCAACGGACGGGGGTCAACACCTTAGCGGTAGGATGCGCCATCAGAGTCGCCTCTGGCAGGTCTGCATCTGCTGGGCCTCCTCCGGGTAACCGGAGGTCTCACCTGGCGATAACAAGCCGCCGAGGCGACGTGAAACAAGCGGCGCTCGGTACGGTAACGTTTCGCCGTACCTAAGCGCGCAGCGCCGGCGCTGCTGGCGCCTCCTACCGGACAATAATGACAACTACACACAGGCGAGTTGCGCTTTTTACACGCACTCGCCAAGTACCACGCCTATACAGGCAACCAAACTTAGGTGCCCGTCGTAACGGGCACTGTGTTGATCCCGCGGGGAAAGGGCTTGCCGCGAAGGGCAGCTACGTGCGCCTTGTCGTGCGTCTCTGTCCGCTACCAACTCAGTGAGATCTAGCATGAAGCTAGACCTCTCTCCTTTAGCGTAAGTATTTAGCCAATGGCTTTCATTGTGAGTGTTCCGCTAGAATTAATTTAAATTAGTTTAATATCATAACGCTGTATTAGCTTATGGATAGGTTATGCGGTGGTATACCTAACATGGCTTATTTTATTTGTTTCCCTTTTTTAAAGGTAACCCTTTAACCCCGGGGGGAAATGGTGACGCCATCTCGTAACCCTGTTTAAAACTTCTACGCATCAACTGATCCTTTCATATGACGTAGATCATAGGAACAGGCGACGATATATACCCGTCTCTTTCCCTTCCTCATTTTTGTGCTCGCCTACGAAAATTTACTGTGGCGACCTTCACTCCACCTCAAGACAGTTCAACGTTCGCATCTTGACCGCGCTGCGTATACGCAAGCCTGCAGGTCAAACCGCTTTCCGCCGGAATCGCGACTTTCAACAAGCGACCCCGGGGTCCATCCGTAAATCGTCCTGGTGCACCAGAAGACCACGGCCAGTGCTTCCATCCAAACGCCGGCCCGCCATCAGAACAGCCACGCGGCCCCAGGAGTAAAGGTAGGTGAGCTCAATTCCCCTTCCTTGATTGTCGCTTGCTCAGTCACAAGATTCCACGAGACGATAACCAGGTTCCTCTTTATACAGTCCACTTTTTACTATTAAAATAAATCAAATTTATAAAATCGTCTCATGAATTGGTGAATTACCCACCACTACCCATTATCCACTTACTAGGTGGAATATTATCCTCTTTTAAAATGACTACGTCACCGATTTCTGGTTCAGCGTTCTTTTTGTTCCATTTGTATCGTTGATTGAGATTAACAAGATACTCTTTGTACCATCTGTTCCAGAAATCGGTAACCATTTTCGGTGTGAGTCGCCATCTCTCATGATAACTAATATTAAGTTGCGTAAAATCCTCGTCAGCTAGGTTCAGTAACGGCTCACCGACAAAAAAATGGCCAGGTTTCAGTGGGAGGGGATCATTGTGGTCGTCATTTAGGACACTTAACGGTCGCGAATTAAGACAAGCTTCTACTTGTGCTAACACTGTAGATAATTCTTCATAAGTAAGCGTAGTGACGCCGATTACTCTTTTTAGGTGAGTCTTCGTTCTGCGCACCCCAGCTTCCCACAGACCTCTAAAGTTAGGGGCGTGTGGCGGTATGAAATGCCACGTAGTCCGTTCTAAGGTTAACAACTGGGCTAATTCACTAGGGAATGATGACTTGGATTTGTCGAACATATCTCTTAACTGTTTGTCTGCGCCAACGAAATTAGTGCCATTGTCACTATAGAGGTCATGACAGTGTCCTTGTCTTGACGTAAATCTTTTAAAGGCTGCGATGAAACCTTTTGCTGTTAAATCTGTCACTGCTTCTAGGTGAATGGCTCGAGTCACCATGCAAATAAATAAGCATATGTACACTTTGTAGGACTTTGCTCCTCTACCTGGTGCAAATAAATCTAATATTAATGGGTCCCGCGTAGTCTATTCCCGCCGATCTGAAGGGCTTGTTCGGTTTCACTCTCACCTCCGGTAGTTGGCCCAGTAATTGAGTAGTGTTTTTCGTAGAGTACCGCACACAAGTGACACATTCACGATAACATCTTTTGGTTTCGTCATTTACTCGCAGTATCCAATACTTGGACTTTAAGTTATTTAGCATCATCTGTGGTCCTCCTTGCATAGTCCTTATATGCGCATCTTTAATTATGAGTCTGCTAAGATAACTCTTAGCCGGTAAAATTATAGGATGCCGTGTATCATACGATACTTGTGACTGCTGTATACGTACGCTAACTCTTAAAATCCCATTTTCATCAAGAATTGGACAAAGAGATCGGAGTTTGCTTTTTCTAGGTACACATCCGTTAGATTTTAATTGTTTTATTTCTTGTATAAATTCCTTATTATGTGATTGTTTTATGCACATCTCTAACGTTTTAGTTTGTTCTTCCACAGTTACATCCAACATTTCAGGCTTAATAATCGAGCATTTAGGAAGTTATGCAAGGACCAAAAACTCATGCCCGATTAAAAGGTTCCCCTAAAATTTCCCTGGAAATAAAGGTAAGAAATTTTACATTAATAAAACATTTTAGTAGAGGTATTGCAGGCAACTAGGTACTTAGTGTTGCTGGCTGTTGCACTTTTATAACTTAAGTTAAACCATCTTTGTCTGCTTAGTTTATAGGTACTAAACAACAATAATATTGTGGTACCACACAATATTTTATTAACTGCTGTAAATAAAAATAAAACCACATCAACCTAAAAAGTATAACCTACCTATGAGTATTATTATGAGTAACTATGAGTATTATTTTTCAGGTGCTGTGTGCTCTTAGCTTTTTAGTTACAGGGTCGTACCAGAAGATTGTGGGTGTGGGCCAGCATTTGACACAGAGGACAACAAGTCGCTGCATCAGGGAGGTTGTGAACGCCCTTAATCACAATTGGATGGTCAGCAGGTGGATAGTATTTCCACAAATGCCACACGAGAGATCCTTAATCAAAGAGAAGTATGTACTTAAATATATTTTTAAATAGTTTAAGTACCTAATTAAAACTTTTCTTAGGTTCCTACATACCTAAATAGTAACTTTTTGATATTTGTTGTAAAATTGTTAAATAATTTACAGATTTCAAAGGGCACATAATTTGCCTGGTGTGATAGGGTGTATTGACTGTACCCATATTGCTATCACAAGACCGGTTGAGGAAGAACATGCATTTTTTAATAGAAAAGGATAATATCATTCCTTAAATGTTCAAATGGTAAGCCGCTGGATAAATTCTAATCATAATATAAAACTATGAGGTTAACAAAATTCATTGAAACTATGTATACATGTATTTGTAAATAAAATAACCCTTATTTATAATATGAACTCAATGGAGAATGTACGAGGAAGCCTATGAGCCAAGCGGCACAGCAAATAAAGGGACATTTATTATTGTATATTCATAGTCAAAAGTCAAACCTAAAAAATATCTTTTAAATGTTTTGTAAGTACCTTTTTTTTTGCGGATGGGAAATCATCAAATGACTTCTCCCGCTCTGGACGGAGCGGGAGGGAGTGTCAGACTTGTACTGACTAAAACCTACCCATGTTCCTTCTTCGCCCTTTGTGTTCCAGGGCCGCGGTATCTCTTTCGAACAACCCGCAGCCCTGGCAGGCATCGGCCCTCTCGGGCCCCTTCCGGTTTGCTGACATCTCCTTGAGGCGCGCGTGGAACACGTACGCGCCGTCGACACGGCCTGTCGTCATGAGAAGGACGGACGGTGAGCTAGCCCATTACTCACCGTCCACAGGCTCGCGCCTACGGTGGCCGGGAGCCACTGGTTGCCCCCGACGCCCGGGGCGTCTCCCGCGGTGGCTGGGACGTGAGGTTCTCTCCCTCTCATGTTCCGCCACCTCCTTCGCTAGCATGACTGCTTCACAGAAGGAGGCGACGGCATCCCATTCCCTCTCGCTCCGGACCATGGATTGAACCAGGGCCGGACGCGAGAGGTCGCCGCCGCCAATCGCCGCTACGAGGACACGGCGGTGCTCAGCCCAAGCGGGGCAGAGCTCCACGGTGTGCTCCACCGTGTCCTCCAACCGATCCTCGCAGTGGTAACACCCGGGCGTTTCCTCCCGCCCGATTCGGTGCAGGAACCTCCCGAAACAACCGTGTCCGGTGAGGACCTGCGTCAGGCAGAAGGTGAGGGCGCCGTGCCGCCTCTCTAGCCACGCCTCAAAGAGGGGACTTATCGCAACTATTGTGGCGTGCTCTGCACGTGGTTGTGACAGTCGCTGTCTCCATGTCGCCATGAGATCACGCCGCAGGTCTGTCCGCTGAGCGACAATTTGCCGCGGCAGCGGAGTTTCCACCCGGCGTAGTGCCTCCGCGCGCCATTCGTGCAGGCGCGCGAGGACTATCGCCTCCAGATCCCGTGGCGGCAATTTTGTAAGTACCTTAATTCGAAATTAAATCCCTTCCCCACCTTGCAATTTGCTTCTTTGTGGAAACCAAACAATAAGTACCTATAGTTTTATTTTATTTTCTTTTCAGATGTGTGATTATGACTCACGCATCATAAATGTAAACTCAAAGTTTGGTGGAGCAACACATGACTCCCACATATGGTCTGCAAGTCATGTGGGCACATACATGCAAGGACTTCATGAAAGTGGTGAACATGTTTGGTTATTAGGTAAGGTGTTCCGTAAAAGTATTATAAATAGTGAGACATCTGAAATAGCCGTATACGCCAAGCAGTGATTGCACTATATTTAATTGATCATGACTACAAATAAACTACGATTATTCAATTCTTTATTAGAACTGGAGTAGACTATTAACGAAAATATATTTCCTTTTTGACGTGACAAAGTCTTATAAATTGGTTTGCCGGGTGACACTTCAAGAAACTGCGTTACGCTCCGCTCACGTTATGCGCTCACAATGAGAGCGAGTGAGAGGCACGCGTCCCTATAGCGTTGTCACGTTCAACTATCGTCAGTAAACCGACTTTACAGACAACCAATTTTTTTTTTTTAGGAGATTCTGGCTATCCACTGCGGCACTGGTTGATGACGCCTATATTAAATGCTACACCAGGATCCCAGGAAGAGGTGTAGGTACACACGACGTCATGTCCAAGCCAGGTCTCGCATTGAGCGCTGTTTCAGACTACTTAAGGCTCGTTGGAGGTGTATGCTTCGACACAGAGTTCTTCACTATCGCCCTTACATGGCTAGCAAAATCACTAATGCATGTTGTGTGCTGCACAACATTGCATTAGATGCTAGAATACCACCTCCAAGTGATATGCCAGCCGGGGGTCTAGAAGATAGTGAAGATCATGCTGTACAATATAGCACCTCCACCAATGATAACCAAAATCAGTTAATCCGAGGCAGGGCTATGCGCAATCGCTTAGTTAGTAGGATGTAATATATTTATTCGTCTTTATGCGCTTGTAAGCGGGCACGCCCTTTATGTCTGGAGGCTTTATTTATTCTTGAGTATATTTTTTAATATTTTATTTTATTATTGGTGTGTGCTAGCTGACATGTGACATTAATTTGATGTAATGGATTCCTTGTTTATATAAACTTGAACACTATTGTATAGAATCTGGTTCCTCTAACCTTACAGACAGATGTGTTGCTGGGGTCTTAGACAAAGTGACAATTTCAAAACGATAACGAAGTTAGAAAAGACTAAAATGTATGGGATTGACATAAGCCACGTTAAGTCACGTGGTCACCTAAGTAGCAGAAGCTTCTTTAACCAAGGCGTTTTATCACCAAACAGTGATATAGTAGGCCTATAATGGTAACCACTGTGACTGCTTGTACTATAAAGGTTTTTAACAGAGTGTTTTGGTTCTATAAAATTAAAGAGCAATTAGATTCTATAAATTAGTTCTTAGAACGCTTATAGGACCATACAAAAGAATGATTAAAGTGTTGCACAGTAATAGATATGTCGGAGACAGTCATTAGTACGGACATGAATCGAAAGCGCGCCAAAAGCGACCTACTTACCAGTCTACCCACACCTAAGCACGCTTACTACAGAGTCGTGATGTTTTGAGTTCGCGGCGAGGAGGACAGTCAGTGTCTGATCGCGGCGGAGTCAAGACGTCCCGAAACTGTAACCCGATTCATTCAAATTCAAATTCATTTATTATTAGCTAACACAACAGAGTACAGACAGGATTAACAGCGGGTCCCAAACTAGGCACAGCCTGTATCTTGGTGACCCAGACACTACACAAAGTTAAAATAATTTCACAGTGTTCTGCTAGCGCAATAAAAAAAAAAACAAATAAATCAATAACCAAAATGTGATTACATCAAGAAAGAATAATTAATAATAAAAAATAAAAACTTAGATTAACAAGCATAATGCGATGAACTGACTACAGAAAAAAGAAAACTAATAATTAAATAATAACATTGAAAAAAAAAAACATAGGTAAATACAAAGAACAGTTGAGGTGAGTATGTGTGGGGTGTGAGCGTGTGTGTGAGGGTGTGTGATTGTGAGGGTATGTATTGCTCGATAGTATGTGTGGGTATTAAATTGAGCAGCAGAGTAGACTTTCTGTTTCCTCGTAAGTCCGTCCGAGCAACCAATCTTTTAATTTAAGTTTGGCCTCAAAGTAGTTGCTGGGCACGCTGATCTTTTTGCTTATAGCATTAAATACTTTGATTGGGTAGTATGACGAAAGCCGGGCCGCAAAGAGGGTTTTTATTTTTGGGAGAGGGATTCTTTCCGCGGTTTTTCGACCTCTCTTACTGCAACTAGAGCTATTTTTGGTTACTTTAATGAGTTTTAAAAGTGACCCTAGGATATACAGCTGACGTACGCGTAAAACCCTAGACTCCTTATACAGTTCGTCCGTAGAAAAACGACGCGGCTTTCCCAAAAGTACTTTGAGGACAGCCCGCTGAGCTCAATCCAGCTCCAACATCCACGATTTTCCGGCGCTGCCCCAGACACTGACACAGTATTGCAGGACAGACTGGCAAAGGGAGATGTACACCTGAATGCAAATGCTCTTTGGAGCACTGGCTCGTATGAGTTTCGCAACGTAAATGAATTTCCGAGTCTTTTTTGCGAGGGTTTGAATATGTGTTTTGAAATTCAAGTTCTGATCAAGAATGACACCCAGATATTTCGTGGTTTCTACTCTGACGATGGCGTTGCAGTTACAGTCGGAAGCGGAAGCAGAAGCTGCTGCTAGCATATTACACTTATTATTATTTTTTTTTAGCGAGTCAATATTTGGCTTACTAGATTGAGTGACATAAAACGTTAAGAGATTAGTTTTGTTTAGGTTGAGTGTTAAAAGATTTTGTTCCAGCCATTTCATTATTGTACACATCCCCCTTTCAGCTGCATCCATTGCCTCTTCCCAAGTAGCTCCGTGAAAAATTATGGCAGTGTCATCAGCATAGCAGATTACTTCCGATTGTGCAATATTGAGTCTCAGAATATCGTCCATGTACTATTGGCCAAACTTAAGCATGCTCAGTTAAGAAAATAGTTCTGTGGAAGCGCAGATAGTGACGAACCACGCCCCTTCCTTGCTCCACCCAATTAGAGACAATACATATTTGTGTGAGTGCAGTAAGTGCGTGCGGCAAAAAATATCAACAGGCATTAGACAGTGCCAATTTGCATCTCGCCAATTGTTCACGCTTCCTGTTCTCATCGCAATTTTATTTTACGACCTGTTTATTTTTATCGGACTGATTGCCTGCCCATCTGTGACCTTTGCTTTGTATACCGTACTGTGATCGTGGAACTCTTTTTGACCCTTGCTCGTATCCTGGACTGTGTATCGTGCGTGACTACTGTGGGCTGTGTTTTGTCAATAACCATGACAACCCGAAACCTTAATGAAGAAGAAAGGAATGAAATCATTGTCTTGCATAGACAAGGATTGAATGTATCCCAAATTGCGCTGGAGTTAAATCTACAAGTAAGTTTTTTTTTTGTTTTTATCCAGAGAGAGATAATAGAAATAAATTAAGTGCATGTTGGTTTCCTTTACTGAGCTATATTTTTATTGTTTGCATTACTATATAGATCTTATTTTTTTTTCTTCTGTTACCGTAATTCACAGACCCAATTAAAAGTTATTGTTTCGCGAGCCGACGCCAACGTCGTCGACGTCGGCCCGACAACAGAGCTTGAGACATTTCATATTAAATTTGCATGCCTCAAAAAAAAAACCTACATGCATTTTTTATATTTCTTATATCTTTGTTGTTGTTATTAGCAATTTTATTCTAACGAAAGCGTGTATTATTGAGTTTTTGTGTAAAAGAATATATATCAATAATTGCTGACTGCAAACATTTTTCATGTCAAATTTCTACCTCGAGTCTCTAAATACTCGTAGTATAAGCAAAGTCGCTGTTTCTGTCTGTGTCTGTTTTTATTCTCATTTAGAGAATTATTTTGGAAGGTTTATATGCATGCAAATTATTATAGAGCAAAGCCGAGAATTTTAGAGATTTGTATGACCCGTCGAAGTTGAAGTAGATCGCTATTTTATGATAAATATTAATAAAATACATAACATATAATTTTGAAAAAATTAAATAAGTAATTGTTATTTATTCAGAATATTAATTTAAAAATACGTTTGTTATTTCCTTTCTTTATTTTAATATCGGCGCGCTCAAAGACATTGTTTGGACATTTTATGACTCGATAACAAATCTTTTAACACTTAAACAATGGCTCTACATTTTAAGTCATCACTGCATTTTGAAATTGAATTACCGCACTTAGGTCGTTAACAATAATGCACAAATTTGCTTGGGAGAGTTTTACGCAATATTGGAATCTACTACAATGCCATTTTTAAATATCTGTTTGTTGTCTACTACCCATATAAAACACAGATAACAATGTTAATACCTAAAATAGATATTTAAAAAGTTAGGGTTTATTTGTTATTAACTTAATCCTTTTGCACACAGCTAGTAATGTATTTTCTAATTCCTATATTATGTGACAATTTGATGCTAATTGTTACTTTTTTTACAGAGAACCACAGTCCGTCGTTGGGTGCGTAGATACGAAGAAGAAGAAAATCTAACTCAGCGCGTTCGTGCACCTCGACCTCGGGCTATAAACGAAGGGCAATTAGCCAATATGATCTCTGCATTTGAAGAAAGCCCATTTACACCTACTCGCAATTTCGCGCAAGAATTTGATGTGTCAATGCAAACTATTCGGAACGAGTAGTTGCATAGAGCTAGAGACCATCAAAGACGGCCCGCAAAAAAAAAAATGACTGAGGAACAAAAAGCTGCTCGCGTAGGAGTCTGCGTGCGTCGCGGGGAGGGCAAATGGCCACACATATAAAGATGTGCTTGAACATAATATGTTACCGACTGTGCGCACGGTGTATCCAGAAATGGAGGTGCCAGAGTTTTATTGGATATAAAATTATCATCTAAATTTTTGTTGAGACAAAAATTTTGATCGATGATGATGATGATGATGAAGGAAGAATTTAATTGTTCGAGTGATAAAGAATCGAAACTTTTACTTCAAACATTTTTTTTTTAATATTATCATTTATTAAAGTAGAAATTTGCAAAGCAACTTGAATGTAAAGAGGCGTGTAAAAGATATAGAATTTTTAAAGCGGTACGCTTAAATGTTTTTAAAAGATTGTAAAAAAAAAAATAACTCAACAATCAAGAATACGTAGAGTATTTTTGAATACGCTTGGGCATGAGAGACCTAATTTATTAGTTTATGACGTCACTATTGGAACCAGAACATATAAAAAATATATTATATTCTGAAATTTTGATGGTTGTTTCTCCGTGGCAGAATGATTTGCCCTCAGTTAAGTAGTACTATCAAAACAGAGCTAACTTCAAATATGTATTAAAGATTTTTTTGTTTCCAAATAATAATAAAAAATCATCATTATAATATTAATTGGTTCGAGAGAGATCACTTTTGAGTTTTTTTTTAATCACATTAACTTTTTTATATGGATTTTACTACCAAGATAATATAATTTCTCTGCAGGAAAAAATCATTTAAATTTCACGGTGGTGTCACTTTGATTTGTTTTTTTACAACCTATATTTTAGTATGTTATTTCAATCATTCTAACTCGTATTATTCTAATTCTTTAAAAATATGGCTATAATGTTATTTTGTCCAATGATTGTGCCAGTTATTTTGAAGTCATCCTGTATAATCAATATAAATAAATGGGTACTAATAATATAGTAAATCTGAAGATTTGTTTGTTTAGGCGCGCTAATGTCTGGAACTACCAGTGTTATTGCAATTGCAATTAGTGTTTTCTGCGATCTCTCAAAAGCTTTTGATTGCGTTCACCACGATACGCTTTTACAGAAACTACGTTATTACGGTGTTCAAAATGAAGCCCTAAATGTAATAGATTCGTATTTACAAAATAGATTCCAATGTGTAGATGTTAACGGCGCGAAGTCGTCCGGGCTACCTGTTCAGCTAGGCGTACCTCAAGGCTCAATACTGGGACCGTTTTTATTCTTGGTTTATATTAATGACTTACCATATTATTTGAAGGGTATTTGTGACGTTGTACTATTTGCAGATGATACCTCTCTTATCTTTAAAGTAGATAGGAATAGACACGATTTTGAAGAAGTAAACAGCGCTTCTATCAAAAGTCACGGATTGGTTCACAACAAATAACCTTGTTCTTAATGCCAAGAAAACTAAAAGTATTAAATTCGCATTACCTAATGTTAAAAATCTAGGTCCCAACATTATTCTCGGCAATGACGAGCTTAAAACGGTTGACTCAGCTGTGTTTCTGGGTATAACAATAGATTCAAAATTACAATGGGGTCCTCACATATCAAGCCTAGCGGGGAGACTTAGTTCGGCCGCATACGCCGTCAGAAAAGTTAGACAATATACTGACGTTGATACAGCACGGTTAGTCTATTTTAGTTACTTTCACAGTGTTATGACCTATGGTATTCTGCTGTGGGGCAAAGCCGCTGATATCCAAAATATATTCGTTCTTCAAAAACGAGCGGTTCGTGCAATTTACCAGCTGGGTGCACGAGTATCTCTGAGAGATTTTTTTAAAGAGATTGGTATTCTCACGGTGGCTTCACAATTTATTTTAGCTAACATTTTATATATTAGACAAAATATCCATTTGTACTGTAAAAACAGTGATATTCACAACATAAACACTCAAAATAAGCATAAACTACGTGCTCCCTTTCACCGGCTTCATAAGGTTCATAATTCATTCGTAGGGCTTGGTATAACATTTTACAACAAGCTACCATCTTCCTTTTTAGACTTGCCATTTAATGTGTTTAAAGCTAAAGTGAAATCTAACCTTTGTTCAAAGGCCTACTATTCCATTAACGACTACTTAAACGATAAGAATAGTTGGTCGCTGGGTTGAACTCAAGACAATGTTTATGTTCTTTCTTTCTCTTATTAGCTTTTGTTATTATATAACCTCACGCGTAGATTTTTTTATTTTTATTTTATTTTACTTTATCTTTATTATTATTTATTTTTATTTTATTCGTCTGTATGCACGTGTAAGCGGGCACGCCCTTTATGTCTGGAGGCTTTATTTATTCTTGAGTATATTTTTTAATATTTTATTTTATTATTGGTGTGTGCTAGCTGACATGTGACATTAATTTGATATAATGGATTCCTTGTTTATATAAACTTGAACACTTTTGTATAGAATCTGGTTCTTCTAACCTAACAGACAGATGTGTTGCTGGGGAGTTTGTTCCGCCACTTCTTCTTCCCAGCTAAAACACTAGGAAGTGGCGAAGGGCGGGCGTTTTGGGGGACTGTCTCTTGTAATTTTGACGTTCAAAAAGTGCTGATTATCAGCCTAGTTTGAATAAATGACTTTTGATTTTGATTTTGATTGTATATGATAGCCAGATTTAGTAAGAATATTATAAACAACGTGCTCCATTAAGGACTGTTCATATTTAACACTTACACACTACGTCTATACACATATATATCAAATAAACTATATTAAGTTTTCGATAACTTTACGAAATATATCGAAATAATGGATGAGGCAAAGAAACGACAAAACTCAGTATAGTTTCATATGGGAATTATTAATTAAAATTATTATCAGATACTGCAGATTATCACCTTTAAAATGACCACGCATTTCTGGAACACGTTGTAAATATCACGCTCATCACGGAGCAATAACCAAAGACGCGGGGAAACCGCGCGTTACAGCTAGTAATTGAAAAATAATGTAATAAAGTAAGTATAATATTGTGGTGTGTTAAAATAACGTGTGTGTAATAATTAATAAAAGATATGTATAATTTTTTTAAATATATTTCGTACTTTTTATGTTAATAATTAGGTAATAATTTTGTTGTATTATTTATCATTACTTAATATAAACAATCTGTTAGGCTGATTGCCTGACAAGACAAATATGTTAAATGCTATGCTATTAATGCTATTTCACGCGGTAGTGGCGCATTATTTCTTATTTGTTTAAATTATATATATCGGCGCAACAACAATAATTAATAAATGAGTTTAATAATTTGATTAAGTCAAAACTAGTTCACAAGCCATGAATTAATAATTGTTTGATTATTGTAATGTAAAAATCTTGTGATTCAAATAATGCAATACTTAACCTAAAATTATGTACACGTGCTTGCCACGTTATAAATACGGCCGCACAGAGCGCGCTAAGGCTTCATTTCATGATTTCGGCAAAAAGCAAGTTGTCACTCAAGTGCAAATTGCGCCTTTATACCGCGGTGATCCGCCCCATTATGACGTACGCTTGCGTCGTGTACGCTCACACCAAGCCTAAGTACATCCATAGGATGCAAATTTTACAGAACCGGTTCTTACGTAGAGTCACGGGAGCCCCTTTCTATGTCCGTAATGACCGTCTACACGTAGACCTTAGAATGCCCACCGTCCTTCAGTTTATGAAACGCCTTTCGAAGCGTTTCTTCGATAACGCCATTAAACACCGTAATCCCCTGATCGCAGCGGCCGCCCGTTACGAACCCTCGCGCATTAGTACAGTACGCCGTCCTAGGCATACCCTTGTCACTCCAGATGATGCTATCACCCTCCTCCAGGAGAGTAGCAAAGAGACTAGCACTCTTAAAAAGTTCCGCCTCAAACCGCCGTCTTTCCGACCTCGCCGTCGAGGTCCGTCGCGACGTCCCGGTCCATGCCCTCCCCGACCCTCGCTCGAGCCAGCCCGCGATGCTGTGCCAGTAGTTTTAAATCAGCCCCTAAATAATGATACCATTCAGATCCAGCCTGTCCCCATGCAGTCCTCCCCCAGCGACGCCCTAAGCCGAGGTTCGTACCCCACAGGGGGTGCCCTTAGCGTGCAGTCGCTTAGTTTGTAAGTTTTTATGCCCTGGCTGGAGGCCTTACTCTAAAGGCACCCACAGGATAGTCCGGTTAAGCAGACGACAACCTCATAGGTTGAACTGCGAGATGCCATTCAAAAAAAAAAAAAAAAAAAAAAAAAAAAACGCGCTAAGGCAGTCTTGCTTGAGCCGCCGTACTGTACGGATCTATGTAAATAAGTCGTTACGCTGTCGGTTTGAATAAACGAGGCATACAGTATACTTGTGGTGTTTTACTTGAAAGATTGAAGATGAGTGATCACCATGAAGATAGTGTCAGTGACGTCAGCTATGCTGACGTCACGCTTTTTAAAAAC
Organism: Cerastis leucographa; assembly: GCA_963082945.1. Classification (NCBI taxonomy): domain Eukaryota; kingdom Metazoa; phylum Arthropoda; class Insecta; order Lepidoptera; family Noctuidae; genus Cerastis; species Cerastis leucographa. Next base: position 234,854 of record CAUJBK010000002.1, read on the forward strand.
AGAACGGAGATAGTTTCTCCGTCATCAGAAGTGGGATTCGAAAGAGATTTCTACTCAAGCCACTTCCTCATCAGCTCGTTTTCCACCTGAGCAACTGGAACCAGCCAACATTCGGCGTCAGGAGCCTGGACTGGTCTCCAATACAACAATGGAAGCCATAAATCAATCAAGACCGCATACATACCCTGATCAAGGAATGCGGATGGACGGAATACCACCACAATTCCTTATGCAGATGATGGAAATGATGCAGAAAATGTCAGAGCGTTTGTGCGCTCCGCCTGCCGAATCAAAAATAAGGATCAAAGACATTTACCTGCCATCATTCGAACACACATGACCCAGTCAGACCATAAACTAACACATTATAAAAACGCAGTTTACATGGGTAAACTAAATAAACAGTGAAGTTGCATGTGACGGACAACTTCATAAGGCACTCAGAATGCCCAACATCTACAGCACAGAATGACCGAAGCAGCAAAAGAATCAAAGATTGGACACCGAGAAAGCACATCAATAAATAAACCTGCTGAAGGATCATCAATCCCGGGAAGTATTTTGTTTTATTAATTTTAATGTGTTGTTACTGTTGAACATATCTACAGTTAACAACAATTTAACTTATCACATCACACACTGGCTATGTCAATGCCACCTTTAACTATCTACTACAACACCTAAGGGAGTGAAATAAAAACACAATTTCAATCACTCCATTTATGCTCATGCATTGCGCTTATTGAGCTTATTAAAGCTATAAAATAATAATGTGCCATAAACAAGTCAGATAGGCAGTCGCTTAATAAAATACTGATTATCAGCTGCATCCGGTTAGACTGGAAGCCGACCTCAACAAAGTTTGGGAAAAGGATGATGAAACATAACTTATTGATCAGATTAAACTATTTAGTTACTTGCATCTACACTTCATGAATTTAATGAATTAATTAAGTAATAGCAAAAGACATTGTTACTGACTTTTTATTCACAGTAACGAGGAAAATTCTCTAAGAAACATTTTTGGTTACAAAGATTAGTTACTTGATTTTGTGTAAACATTAGAAGAAATGAATTAATTAACTGGGCAACAAATTTTATTAGAATACTCATGGTATTTGATGATTGTAGTGACCAGAAACATTGAATACAGAATATTCTTATTAGAAATTAGTCACATTCATTTGACACTAACATTGTTATTGGTGTCTATTGGTTGCATTTAGGGCTTTTCAAACCAATTATGCAAACATGAAAGCATTTGTATTTGACAATATGTTTCATAATTAATACTACACCTTACACTTCGCCATGAAACTGATTTGTAAAACAAGACAAGTAATGAAGTGCCAAACAAATTTCAGTTCAACGAGTTGTGACGATGAAATCTTAGTGCAATAAATGAACTGAAAGCAAAGCTTTCAATTAGTTAAAATGTGAATGTTTTGTCAGTGCACTTACACAAATAATAGAGTTTTTAAACTAGTTCTGATCAGTTTAACTTTCACATCGTTTAATTAACTTAATCTAAGTACGAAAACTATTTCAAAACAATTGATTACCTATTTTATAGCCTATCACTCCCAACTAATTTAAACATTAGTAGGACTGCTTTGTGCTTGATGGTCATGAGCCGTACCATTAAAGTATGACGGCCTGGATTCGATTTTGAGGTCTAACAAAGTGTCATTGAGTGTTTTTTTTTTTTCTATCAGGAATTTGCCAGTATCAAACCAGACAATAATATTAATGGCAAATAGCCTTGCTCCTAAATGAGACTTAGGCGTGATTGGCATGGTGTGGATGTATTATCTACACCCCTGCCTAACCCTTCAGGGACTGCAGGTGTGATGTTTTGTTTCTTGCACTATTATTTACCAGCATGACTTCTCACATTCCAGGTTCCAGGCAATTTTCTTCATAGAGGAAGGAAATGATAACCAACTATCAAAGAAAATGAAATAAAATTGAAGAGCAACTATAAAGAAAGTGCCAACATTCCAACTGTTGACTGCTACCTCAGCAAATGATAGTAGAGCAAGTTCACTTAAAAATGTGGACTGCAGCCTGGTGAATAGATGACCGTGTCGCCAGCTATCAAATGAGGAACAGCACGAGGAGTGCCAACCAGGGATGACTGTTTCGAGTGTCCACTCACCATAAGCTAGTATAAAAGGTGAGGAGTTTTCAAACTACTTCCTACACTTTACCACTGATCTCTACATAGTGTTACATCAAAGGCTGAATACAATAGCCAAATCAACCTACCTACATGATGCTCATGTGTGATGAGTCTCATGTTCAATTTTCATTATTTTTATGTTTTCGCAATCCTGCCAGTTGCTCATCTACAATAATAATAGCAAAGTATTAGTACTCCTAACGACAACTAATAAAGTTAAAAACAATAACAGAAACATCAAGCTATTGCTATCCGTGGAGGAAACAACTAGCTTAATGAGTCATACAACAAATCACACTAATACTATCAGGAGCCGTGGAGGCCACTGATAATGAACACACCAAATGACAAATACTCTCATGTTATCCTGCTGGGTCCACGGCGTACATACCGCCTAGAGCCTGGTTCCTTACATCCTGTCAAATCAAAGACTTCGTGCCTGTCACGGAGCAATGGTCCTAAACTCCTTATCCTTAATCCTGTCAAATCAAAGACTTTGTGTCTATCACAGAGCGGTGTTCCTGATCCTATCCTTTAATCCTGTCAAATCCAAGACTTTGTGTCTATCACAGAGCATTACCTTCCCGTGAGAATGAACAAATAAAAACATGCTACTTACACCAAACTTACCAAATACAAACTACAAAATGACATCTAGTAGACAGTTGATCTGTTACAAACACAGCTTTTGAATGTTAACCAAAGAATATTGTTAGATTCAAGCGACAATATCCTACTCATCTAGTAGCTGATCATTTAATGTCAATAAACTCAATTCATATTGCTGTCGCTGTATAAATGACGCAACATTATTCTATTTCATTAGCTGACCATACAATATTAATAAACTCAATAAATGTTGGATAATTTACAAGCTTTCCATGTTGACTGAAACTTTCTTTTTCCAAACCCTACAATTCAATAAACATTGTAGGATAATAAAAACAACATTAATCTGCCGACAAAATTTATCTCCATTATTTCAGATAACAAAACTCCACATTCTGAGAGTGACGGCAGGTGCAGGGCGCGCACCGCCGATCAGAATGGCCGTGTCGCCGCAAGAGCGCCTATCTCTAAGACTATTCATTAATCTAATTAAGGACCAACTCATAATTAGCGTTTTTGATAATATGGATGAACCAGCCATGCCATCTGTGAGTCAGCAAAACAATTAATACAAAGAATAAACCGTAAGTAACTTAATTCAAAGACTCCAAATAACCCTCGAGAACTCTACGAGAACCTCCGAGAAATCTACGAGAACCTCCGAGAACCTCCGAGAACTCTACGAGAACCTCCGAGAACCTCCGAGAACTCTACGAGAACCTCCGAGAACCTCCGAGAACTCTACGAGAACCTCCGAGAACCTCCGAGAACTCTACGAGAACCTCCGAGAACTCTACGAGAACCTCCGAGAACCCTTCAATAAAATCTCCGAGAACCTAACCTCTCAAAACAACGCAAGTTGTTTACAGTAATACTACTCAGAGGAAATTTCTATTCTTTCAGGTCTACGAGAACCCACGAGAACCTACGAGAACCTTCGAGAACCTTCGAGTAACTTCAACTACACTAATATCACCAACCATGAAAGGCATTGTACAAATAAGAACAACATTCAACGAGGCTGGTGCAGAGCTCGCACCGCCTGTCAGTATGGCCGTATCGGCGCAACAACAATAATTAATAAATGAGTTTAATAATTTGATTAAGTCAAAACTAGTTCACAAGCCATGAATTAATAATTGTTTGATTATTGTAATGTAAAAATCTTGTGATTCAAATAATGCAATACTTAACCTAAATTTATGTACACGTGCTTGCCACGTTATAAATACGGCCGCACAGAGCGCGCTAAGGCAGTCTTGCTTGAGCCGCCGTACTGTACGGATCTATGGAAATAAGTCGTTACGCTGTCGGTTTGAATAAACGAGGCATACAGTATACTTGTGGTGTTTTACTTGAAAGATTGAAGATGAGTGATCACCATGAAGATAGTGTCAGTGACGTCAGCTATGCTGACGTCACGCTTTTTAAAAACAGAACGGAGATAGTTTCTCCGTCATATATAAATAGGTAATAGATATAAGTGTAATAATAGTAAGTTATTCATGATCTCCAATTTTCATTATTCTTAAGTAAGAACTTTTATACTTTTATTTCTAGAATTCTTTTAATCCTATTAAAACTTGATCTCTTAAAACAGGGCCATCTCTCTCCTACCCTTTTGCTGTGCCTTATAGGGTCCATAATGATCTCAATTATAAAGTGTTACCATCTAAGAATACATATGGAAAAGCAATAAAGATATTGAGTACTGAGTATTGTATTTATTTTGTGTTTTTAGTTTTTTACACTTAATACTTACCAACTTCATGCATAATTTTCGTGTTTAAACAGTATTTCTTTCTTTTTTCAATATACTTATATCTGTTATGTTTTCTTGGACAATCTTAAAAAGATGCATAAAAACAAAATAAATTATAATTTAAATTGTTGTTTTTTTTTTCTGAAAAAAAAGGCAAGACCTAAGTGAATTTTAAACAACCCACAAGCAACCAGTGCATTTATATTACACTAAGACTAACTTTAAAACAAAAATCTCGTACTATACATATAGATGAAAATATTTATCTACCTAAAATAAATAATAATTAAAAAAACTAAAAACACTTTAATACCCATAATAGAGGTAGGATTTCCAATATTTTCTAATAGAGTTAGTTACAGATGAAACTAATGAAAGCGTGTTAATAAAATACCTAATTCTAAACAGTTTTTTACCGAGTTAATATTAACTAAAAATGTGTATTTTATTTGCCAATATTTGTTTTCAATTCTCTGGTATTAAATGCTCTGTAAGAATGGAATGTTCAAGCAAATAAAATTCTTATTATAAAACATAAACATATAATAAAACAGTCTCCCGCGGCCCGCCGTGCCGCGTCTCAAGAACTGCTGCACTGATTTTCGGGGGATTTTAACAATATACAGAGTTGATGAGAAAGATTAAGGTGTATTGGTAGCATTTATATCATATTAGAGAAAAACCGAACGTTTTAGTGATTTGTAACACCCGTGCAAAGCTGGGGCGAGTCACTAGTAGTTGTTTACATATCTTAGTACGAAATATTAATTTTTGTGAAAGGTTGATAATAGTTAAATAATACGAATAACACTTTTTCTAAGTCAAACATAATAATTATATTATTATGAGTATGAAATAACTTCTTGTCAACAATGATTTATAAAAGAGCTCACGCGGGCCATATCATAGTTTGAAACCGAAACGAGAATTAGAATTTGTGACCATTCAAAATACATTTCACAAAACAAAGGGCACAGCTTACTAGTGTGCGCCCCTGCACACTAGTGGGAGTGTCCACTTCTACACATCATTGTATTACGACGAACACAACTAAAATTCGCTTCCTATTGGTCAAAACGCATGCATACGGTGATCGAGTCGAGAGCCGTGCTATGCGATTATCGCCTTAGAGGTGAGCATGCGGATGTTTGTTCGATAGTACATGATGAAAAGGGTAGGCCCCAAAATACTTCCCTGAGGCACCCCAAAGGCCACCGGAAGGCTCTCACTGAGAATATCCCCAATTTTGACACATTGAGCTCGATTAGACAAGTAACTGCTGAACCAGTCCAAGGAGAGACCTCTGACACCGAAGGATTCGAGTTTTTCTAGCAGTATAGGATTTGAAACTGTGTCAAAGGCCTTGGCGAGGTCCAGGAAGACACCAGCCGAACGATGACCCCTCTCAATGTTTGAGGTGATAATGCCAGTTAGAAGACTCACAGCTTGCTCAGTAGACTTCCCTCGTCGAAAGCCATATTGCCTATCAGAGAGTAAAGAGTTTTTCTCTAGAAAGCTTACAAGGCGGTTGTTTACCAGCTTTTCGAGGATTTTCGATGTCACACAGAGCAGTGAAATTGGCCTGTAGTTATCTGGCACATCTTTGGAACCACTTTTGTGTATGGGCGTAATAACAGCAGTTTTCCAGGAAGCAGGCACATCTCCGGTTTCCATGCTCAGATTGCATATGTGTTTCAAGGGTTCTAGTATATGTCTCTTTATTTGTTTAAGGTGCTGAGGCCGAAATTTATCGAGGCCTGGAGCACTGTCATCTTTCAGATTATCTATGATGTTACTTATTTCTTGATTATCAGTAGGATGTAGGAAAACTGAGTCCTTGGGTGGGTTTTTGCCTTTAGCACCGAGGTCTCGCTCGTCTGTCTGTCGCCTCTTTAATATGTTAGTTGCAAGGCTCTGGCCAACTGAGACAAAAAATTCATTGCACTTATCAATAGAGATATTGCTGTTTTCCTTATAGCCTAGCAATTCTTGATTGTTGCTTGTACGTTTCGGAACTTGGCAAATCTCTTTAATGGTTCGCCAGAGCCTTTTTGGTTCGTTACTGTTATTTTCTAATTCCTTCCTGTCATGATCGGCTTTGCGCTTCCGCAGAATGTCGTTGCAATGGTTTCTATACCTTGAGTAGACAATTTTTAGGACATCGTTTTCCGGTTGCTGGTTTGCTTGAGCGTGAAGAGTGTCTCGGTGTCGGATGCATCTAAGAAGGCCTGGCGTAATCTAGGGCTTTAAGTTAAATTTTGTGCGACTGATTTTATTTTGGACGTGTGTTTATTGATAATGTCTTTAAGAGTCTTGTTAAAAAGAAGAACTGCTTCGTCAGTATTTGTTTTAGAGGTAACATCGTCCCAGTCCAGATGGCTCAATTCTTCATTCACCATGGAGTAGTCGGTTTTATATTTGAATCTGTTTTTTTTTGTTTTGTTTTGATTATAGTAGTTGATTCCGAGCAGCACTATATGGTGATCTGTTACTGAGGCCTCGCAGACGATTTCCTGAGCAGTAGTACCTTTGACTTTAATGTAACCATGGTCTAGACATGCTTTTCCCCGAGTTGGATGAGTTATAGCTGGGAATAAGCTGTGTTCAGCCATCAAACACTGATCTGAACTGACTGAACACTCCCCGAACGCCGCTCATGTGGCATCACATGGGCGGCGTTCGGGGAGTTATTCAGTAAGTCAATGTTGATGTCCCCCGTTACAATGATACATGATTCGCTTTTTAGTTGGTCTAAGGAGTCGTCTAACGAGTTTAGGAAACGCTCAGTGTTGGCGAATGAAGGTGAACGGTATATACCGAGGAATGTTGCCTTATTTCGTATTTTAATCTGCAGACAGTTAGCATCGCCAAATTCTGGCTCGTAGACCGAGGCAGTCCAGAGATCCCTGACATAAGCAGTGACCCCGCCACTTTTGTTTATGATTTTGGTGGTATGGTAGCTTTTATAGCCCGGCAATTGAAAAATAACTGAGTTTTCATTTAACCAGCACTCTGTTAAGACAATAACATCTGGTTTAAATTCAAGACGGCATAATGATGCCTGGAGGCTGAGAAAGTTTTTTTGCAAGCTTCTGATGTTACAAGTTAATACCCTGAAGTTATGTTCCAGAAGTAAGTTCCCGCACATTTCTAGTTTATCTACGGTGCTGCATGGTATGCTCAGTGTTTCGTCTATTTCAGTTAATAAGTCAGTTTTATCCATTATCAAATATTGTTTTTGAAACAAAGGCTGACAGGCAAAATTATAATGCCGCAATTTTGTCTGGGGTTGTTTGTTGAGCGTGCGAGAAGTGCAGAGAGTGATGGGGTTCAATACATATTCTTGGTTTGATGTATATTCTAATTATTCCGATGTGTCTGTGAAGTGTTTTTGTTTTATTGTGAAATGACATAAGATATTTTCGACTCAGTTTATTGTGTTGGAGTGTTATAAGTGTAATAACTGTGGTTTTATATAAAACTATAATGTTACAAGAGGACATAAGTAATAATAAAATTAATATAACATTTCTAAATTGAGGTATCCGGTATAAGAGAGCCCGTTTGCGTTCCAAGAAAAAGATCAAGATCCTTACTGCTTTTGACAGTGATGGCTGGTTGGCCCTCAATCTTGCGGATGAGTATGCGCCCGTTGTTTGTCCAGCAGTATTTGTGTCCCGTGCTTTGTGCGCGGGCCCGAGCCTCACGAAACCAGATGCGATTTTCCTTTGTTAGATGCTCGTTAACGAATATCTTACGAACAGTTCCTTGGTTGTCAATATCCCTAGAAGAGAGATTGCGCCTAGTTTTGGATGCCTTTATTAACTCATCTCTCTTTGCCCTTCTTAGTAATCTCACTATAATTGGCCTAGGAAACTTCATATTTGATTCGGACACAGGATTTTTCTTGAGGCCTGCCAGAGCTGTCCAGTCGATGTCATTCATAGTCACCTGGACACCGAGCTTAGACGCGGTTAACAAGACAATATGTTGAAGGTTTTCGGAGTGAGATTCTTCAATGCCCATAATTTCAATCTCATTACGCATCGTTGACTGCAGTTGATGGTTTAATTGATCCTTTAGGTTGCAAATAGTTTCGTTTAAAATAACGACTTGCGAACTGCTTTGCTCGAGCAATTTAATTCTCCCTTCATAGCTGTCAAGACGTACATTGCATTTAACAACACCATCTAGCAATGATTTCAGTGATACTTTAACTTCATCCATGTCCGATCGCATCAGTCTAATTTCAGAAAGCAGCTCAGCAAAGGACACTGGGTTGTCAGTGACGTCTCTAGCAGGTGAACCAATAGCCATACGCTTGTGGGCGCGCGATTGGGTATTAATGTTCGAGACATCAAGCTCGGCGCTTGTGTTCGCTGGACGAGCGGGAGTGTTACTGTTATCAGTGCGCGGTGTCTTAACCCGACAGGATGGGCACACCCAGATATCAATTTGCTTGTTAGAATCTATTAACGTAGCGTTTACACATACTTTGTGATAGTTGGCAGCACAGTTAGAACATTTAATTGGTCTGTCAGTCGTTATTATGTCCTGTTTACAAGCATCACACACCGTATTCATAATGCGATTTTATTAAGTCGATATACGAAGACTTGTTTTGCATGCGAGCGCGTGCGTGGTGAGCGCATGATATGCGTGCGAGCAGAACAGCAGCAGCCCGTATTGCGTTGGAATGACTGCGACAGAAATAGTGTGATGTGGTAGTGCGGCGCTCGCGCGCTCCGTGACTCACCCGTACCGGTCAGCTGTTCAATGTTTATATTTTGCACTAACTTAAAACTGTTGTTTCTTGAGCATTTGAAGTCAGAATACGGATTCACTTGCACTGTTTTATGGATCTTGAGTTCAGCTTTATACTGATATAGCTTTTAGGTATATTAATGCACTTTTTACTAGGGTTTGGCAATTAAAACTGAGAGCGTGAGAATATACGTGCGCTAGCGAACACGAACTATCCTAGTGACCTTTTTCATTGTGCCTAGTGTTACTGTGTTGGATTGTAATTTCAAGTAATTTGTTAGTTCGATAAAAGCAGTGTACTTTGTGTATAGAATCTGGTTCTTCTAACCTAACAGACAGATGTGTTGCTGGGGAGTTTGTTCCGCCACTTCTTCTTCCCAGCAAAAACACTAGGAAGTGGCGAAGGGCGGGCGTTTTGGGGGACTGTCTCTTGTAATTTTGACATTCAAAAGGTGCTGATTATCAGCCTAGTTTGAATAAATGACTTTTGATGTTGTAGTGTGTGTTTTCATAGCACGAAACCCATGTTCTGCCCACATGAAGACCGTATCTAACGAAGTAAAATCACCTCCCTACGACATCAGAAGTGCGATAAAATCGTGCTACTGCAATCACACGCGCGAACAGTGAAAACTTACGGTTACTTTTTGAAATGCAAAACAAATAAAGGCACCCGCGATACAAACTAAAAGCCAGTGAATAGCAAGTTAGTGTTGCCGGATTTCGATCCTGACAAAACATAACATCACGCCTGTGTTCCCCGAAGGGTTAGGCAGAGTGTACCTAATAGAACACCCACATTTCAGCGATGAGTCCGATGCGCGCTCGTGGTGGGTTATCGCTGAATTGTTTCTCGTGAGTGCAGTGGAAGGAATCCAGCCTCTTTAGATATTGAGCGTTGAGGCGTTGAAGGGCTCCGCATCAACATAGCTGTAACCTATCCAGGTATAACGTGGGACCAGTTGAAATAATTGTTCAAAGCAAGATTCGTGTGCGCCGAAACATTTACGGCTACCCTCATTAATCTGAGTAGTGACAAACGAAAAGAAAAACCCCTACAGATAATGCGCACTGACCATGACCAAGAAAAGAGAAACGTCAGAAGTGTTTATCGCTACCGCAAATCAAGTGTCATGCATGCGGACCAGGGAAAAACCAGGACAAAACCAAGCGGATTGTCGCACGAAAAAGTCCCTGCCTGTGCCGGATGCTACGGGCATCGGGCAAGCGACGGCAAGCCAGCGAAGCCTTTGGTGTACGTCAAATGTGGCAAACCGTGTCACAGCCGTCCGGCTACGAGCGACGGTGGCTGCGTGCAGTGGTGGCAGCGGGCCTGCTGTCGGCGGAGTGCCAAACCAGCGGCGCGTCGATGTCTGCGTGGACTTCACAACACAAAGGTGAATTGTTACGGTTTACTTATTATTCTGAGGCTGAATGCTCGTTGGTGAAAGAAAGTTTTGCATCGAAATTTTAATGGGAAACTTGTGAGTCATGTTGTTGCTATGACTGGTGTAGTTCAAACGCGAGTATTCAGTACAGAATTACAGTATAGGTTTTATGTTGTGTAGTGATTAACGATAACCCTCTCGAAATTTTGTTGCTTGTTTTGCCTACTATAATTATTTACAAAGTGACGTCATGTTAGGTGGCGAGATTTTAAATCAGGGTTTTCTTGCATACATGACGGCAAGAAAGTTTTCGTTAACGAAAATCCTTTGTGTACATTCGGTGAGGCATAATAGTGGTAACAAGCTTCAATCGGTTTTGACTGTTATAGCAATGAATGTAACTGGCAATGACTAGCCAAGACTTAAGTGCTACGTTCAGGCGTCTTTCACCGTCATATTTAACGCAATGATAGGTCCGAATGCCTACCGTATTTAGCTCGTGCTCTCCGATAGTCGGTAATCAGTAATTTCCACGAGTCTTATCGTTCACCTTGGTGCTAAAAAGACGACTGAAAACCTCTTCGATTAGAATTGGTTCCTGGAAAGTATCGGTACGTTTCAAAATTCGTAAATACCTGTGTAATGTGCTAAGTAGCAAAGTCTCACTCTGGTAAAGTTCAAGCCGAATTGCACCCGGTAGCTAAGGTGACGAGCCGGTGGTACACGGTTCGTATAGACGCGATGGGTTAGCATAGCTTAACATGACAAGTGCCGAGTTGACGAAACGATGGCGAACTTTAAAGGTTGTGCGATTGATGATTTAGGGTTGTTAAAGATTAAAGGTCTGTTTAGAGTAATTGAGGTTTTGGACGGTTATCCTTCACAATGAAAGCTTTAAATTCTAAGCGTGCCTACAGATACGCACGCGGTAGGCTAAGGAAGATGCCAGTGGGTCACGTACCAGTCGAAGTGCACGTTGAGATCATTAAGTTCTAAGCGTACTTTCAAGTATGCACATGATGGGTTAAGGAGAATGCCCGAGGGCCAAGTACCGTTTGAAGTAGACTGTAGAGGATTTAGAGTTGAGAGATAGTGTGGAATCTTGGTTCGGATGGTCAGACCGTACCAGTAGCCATTTCGTAGCCGTAGTCCGGTAGAAGTCGGTGTCTGCTTATAGTAGTCCGTGGATGCGCGGTGCGCGGGTGGCTCTGGCGGAGGTCGGGTCTTGTAGAGACCATAGAGTCATGCATGTGGGACTCGGCGTTCTTGAGGAACGTAGTAAAACAAACAGAGGTTTGTTGGAGGGCCTGAGTGTTGCCCATAGGCCACGGATGAGATTCCTGCTTTAAGTGGTGATTAGATGGATTAAGAGGTACTTGGTTGCTCTAGCATTTTAATTGACCTAATCGTTTGATCTAATTTTAGTTTTCATCCATGCGCTGGATGTGTGAGAGCAATGCAATTGCTGGTCGGCTAAAGAGCCGTGGTGTTAGAGGCTTTACACGAGAGTTCCTATTAGCTTGGTAGTATTTTTTTTGTTGTTGCAGTAGATTTTTGAAGGTTGATTTGAACGACTATGGTACATGGCCCAGGGTCATCATTGTTGTGTATTCGATTATTTCCAATTAATTTGGTTAAAACGAAACAGCTAGTTCTAAAATGTCCTTAATTTCACCGCCCCGTTGAATCTAAAGTTGGGTCAGGAGTGACCGAGTGGAACAAAATTCTGTCGTGGAGTATTTGTTTGCAGGGTAACTATCACACGAGGACGTGTGCAAGCTGGATGGCCGTGTCGGAGACAGTCATTAGTACGGACATGAATCGAAAGCGCGCCAAAAGCGACCTACTTACCAGTCTACCCACACCTAAGCACGCTTACTACAGAGTCGTGATGTTTCGAGTTCGCGGCGAGGAGGACAGTCAGTGTCTGATCGCGGCAGAGTCAAGACGTCCCGAAACTGTAACCCGATTCATTGTGCCTAGTGTTACTGTGTTGGATTGTAATTTCAAGTAATTTGTTAGTTCGATAAAAGCAGTGTACTTTGTGTATAGAATCTGGTTCTTCTAACCTAACAGACAGATGTGTTGCTGGGGAGTTTGTTCCGCCACTTCTTCTTCCCAGCAAAAACACTAGGAAGTGGCGAAGGGCGGGCGTTTTGGGGGACTGTCTCTTGTAATTTTGACATTCAAAAGGTGCTGATTATCAGCCTAGTTTGAATAAATGACTTTTGATTTTGTAGTGTGTGTTTTCATAGCACGAAACCCATGTTCTGCCCACATGAAGACCGTATCTAACGAAGTATAATCACCTCCCTACGACAGATATGAAAAAAGCGATTATGCTACTATTTAGTACTATAGGCGACCTTATTGACACTTTTATGCATCTATTTTGCACCATTAATGCGTCAAAATAACTTTTGCAGTACTAGTATTGTATTAGTATCGAAAACACTATTACACGATCAATCTGCACTATAAAAGTACCTTGCAAGACCATTAGGTAACCTTTTAGGTTTTTAAAAACTCTCTCAACATCGCAAAGCTCTGAAAAGTCATGAAAACTCATCTATAGAACTAAATAGTACCATAGCGACTCTTGGCGCAGTTGCTAAATAACTTAAATTCTAAATAGCTCTATAGGTGAGTTAGTGTTACTGTTACGAGACTAAAGCATTTTCGGTGAAAATATGGCTGCCGTTTTCTGCTGCTGATATCACATAAGCAGCACGGCTGGAGCCAATTTGTACTATAGCAGCCATAATCGGGACAAATCCTTATTTTATTTATTTAAATTTAATTAAAATTTGAAAATTATGAGGGCGCATTGTCAAATTTGAAATCAGCATACTGATTTTACCGATACAATTATTTTCGCAAGTGCAAGTTATGGCAGAGTTACGGTGCTTTATTTTTTTTTTAGTATACCATTATTATAACATGTTACGTTAAGTAAAAATGGCGAATGACATAAAGCATAACTTATATTGATATATTTTGTTTTCTTGGGGAACTGGCGAACAAGTATGATAAAAAAGATCACTGGAATCATTAACGGTGCAAAATAGCAGAATAAACATGTTTTGGTTACTTTTATAGTGCAAATTTGTGACTTAAACGTTACAAACAGCACTTTTTTAGAGCTGATTTATCGCCGTGAGAGCCTTTATGTAATGATTATAGCATAAATCAGTGATAAAACTCGGGCATTTTTGGGGTTCTTAGAACGTTTACAACATCATTATAGTACTAATCATGAACACTAGGTAGCACGTCCTAAAACGTTCTCAGGACTTTTATAGTACCAAAATTTGTTACTTGGGCAATCGACATCGTTATCACAATTTGGTAGACAATGTTATAAATTCGTAACGAAACCATAAAGTACCGAATCGTTATCGTTTTTATCCCATACAAATGCGTAGCCAAGCAGCGTTTTCAGTGTTCGCCTTCGCCTCGATCGTGATCGCCAAAAAAGATAAAGAAACGAATGCTAAAACGTTGTAGTTATTGAAACAATATGGCCGGATTTCATTCAGCAGCAGATATTTGACACTGATTGATGACATACTCTTAGTATTTATTCTGCGATAAAGGCATTACTGCAGATCAAATAAATTATAAAATGCATTCTTTACGTTTATTGTGGGCTGCACACAATGAGAACACCTGGGAGAGGCGCCAAAAGCGATTAAGACAGCGACGGCAATTGGAAACAATAGAAGATATGCCTGAATTGTTGTTCATCCAACATTTCAGGCTTAATAAAAGAGCATTTAGGAAGTTATGCAAGGACCTAAAAGCTCATGCCCGATTAAAAGGTTCCCCTGAAATTTCCCTGGAAATAAAGGTAAGAAATTTTACATTATTAGAACAATTTAATTAGAGGTATTGTAGGCAACTAGGTACTTAATGGTGTTGGTTTGTTGCACTTTTGTAACTTGAGTTAAAGCATCTTCGTCTGCTTAGTTTATAGGTACTATACAACAATAATATTGTTGTACCACACAATACTTTATTAACTGCTGTAAATAAAAATAAAACCACATCAACCTAGATAGGTTAACCTACCTATGTATTATTATATTTTTCAGGTGCTGTGTGCTCTTAGCTTTTTAGCTACAGGGTCGTACCAGAAGATTGTGGGTGTGGGCCAGCATTTGACACAGCGGACAACAAGTCGCTGCATCAGGGAGGTTGTGAACGCCCTTAATCACAATTGGATGGTCAGCAGGTGGATAGTGTTTCCACAAACGCCACACGAGAGATCCATAATCAAAGAGAAGTATGTACTATATATTTTTAAATAGTTTAAATACCTAATTAAAATTTTCTTAGGTTCCTAAATACCTAAATAGTTACTTTTTGATATATTTTGTTGTAAAATTGTTAAATAATTTACAAATTTCAAAGGGCACATAATTTGCCTGGTGTGATAGGGTGCATTGACTGTACCCATATTGCTATCAAAAGACCGGTTGTTGTGACGTATTAAGTTTAACGTAGTAGGTGCGAGCCTACTTAGTTATAGCTAGGTATATATGTCATTTAGATACATTCAATAGGGTTGTGCGTTGTTTCATCGCTAATTGTTTAATCGAATTTTGTTTCACATAAATTGTTTCTCATATTATCATTTCATAGAATAATCAATACGCAGAATACTTACTTTGAAGAAATTTAAATCATCGATTTTTGTTTCAAATAAAGTTTAATGTTAGAATATTCATATCATAGAATAACAAATCAAATATTATTAATCCACATAATGTTTGTTTCACATAAAACTTATTACGAAGAATAACATTTTAATCGACTGACAGTTTCTAAAATTCAAACCTTTGAAAAATGCATACCCTCCTACAAAATTACAACACCGGGTTCACAAAAATAATGCGGGTAAATTATTGTCAAGCAGGAAAACAATCTTGTTATTCTCTCTCATGGTGCCCATGCCTGTTGCATGCAGCATGCATGCAAGCATGTAACATGCAACAGGCAAGGTTTCTGTCACGGCTCCGGCGCTGCGGGGCTCCGGCGGCCCCACGCAAGTTTATCGTCGCAGATGGTATTAACGCTCACCACCGCAGCTTCGGCTTGCTGGCCGGCAAGCCGGCCAGCCTCAGCCGCGGCGGCGATCTTTAGAAACCACCTGCTCCTCAACTCGCGGGCCGCCTCATCCCTCCGCGCCTACGCGGGCTTAAATTACACTCTAGGGGTAGGGCAAACAAGACTACGTGGATTCTGTTTTGCAGCCATTCGTTTCTGCCACTAACTTTAGTAGTACAACATATTGACTTTTAAAGACAATATTTTAATTTAAGGTTAATAATTTCGTTGAAATAAAATACCATGGAAACATACATCGAACAAACAATATTCGTTGAAAAATAATTCTGCTGTTTGATGAGTTGGTCAAATAAAAAAATGTCATTGTAAAATTCTTTGAATTGTGTTTCTGTAAAATATTTTTCATTCAAGTAAATAGTAGTCGAAACAAAAATATTCTAAATAAAAATACGGGGACTAAATATTATGTGAAACATTTTCTGGGAAACGAAATTCTGTCAAATTTCTGTCTGCGAAACAAGGTGACACCATTCAATAGACTTGTAAATCGGGTAAGCTAGTCGCTCAATACACTTGTAGTTGAACACACGTCTTTTCATTCAAAAAATCCCTTACGAAGAAAAGTGAACCTTACTACACTCAACATATGGTCGTATTCGAACCGGACGAAGCAGCTACGGAGCGGTTAACATCTGGTCGCTTGAACAAAAGAACCGCATTCCACAGCGATAAGGATCTATAGAAAAAAACACCTCGTTCTAACTAATTGATTGTTTCGAATATGTTTGCAACTAAGTAATTAGCGCTACTACGGAAGATTACCAAGTTTACGAACATTTTGATTGAATATTTGGAAGTTTAAAGTGAAGTGCAGTGAAACAACAAGAATGAATACTACAAAAGAACAACAACAACTTCTCGCTGTCTTGGAAGATGGTGCTAATTTACTACAAAAAACGCAAACAAACCTAAAGAAGTGTCCAAAAGCAAGACTGACAAAAGGTTATATAGAAGCACGTGTGAAAATTATTGATGAGTATTGGATGTCATTCAAGAACGCACATGACGCTTTAGTTAAGATAACACCCAAAGAACATAAAGGAAGTTTGCCATACTTTTTGAACGAAGAATTCTTTGTTTATGAAGAATTATACAGCTCATTACAAGGTGATTTGAAAGACATGCTTGTATCGCTATCGGAATCGGCACCGATGGATTCCAGAAACTCGAGTATGAACGTAACATATGCATCGCAGAATATGGTACACTTACCAAAAATTGAATTACCCAAGTTTAATGGAAATTATGAAGGATGGCCGACTTTCAAAGATTTGTTTACTTCATTAGTGCACGAAAATAATAACCTCAGTGATGTACAGCGATTACATTATTTAAAAACAAGTGTGAGTGGAGAAGCTGAGGCATTATTGACTCATATAAAGGTGACATCGAGTAATTACCCAACTGCATGGAGTGTTTTAAATAAAAGGTATGGTAACAGACGCATAATATTAAACTGTATCATGAAAAGGTTATTTAATCAGAGGAAAATGACTTCGCAATCAGCCACCCAATTAAAAGGCTTGTTGGATACAACTAAAAATAAAATAAAATAAAAAAGCCTTTTGTACGGGTTGTAGTAGTTAACTCCGTACACCGATTTGTCGTGAAGGTTTTGTAGTTTGTATAGAGAAACACTTTCCACTAAGATGCACTAAATATTTAAGTTTATTTAAGTTAAGAGTAAGTTACAGTACTAGAGTGGAAGGCGATTATTTCTCTCAGTTGTTGATAGCTACCCAGTTATAAGTTCACTATATTTAAATTCGTTTGTCATGTCGTTTTATTATGTTGAATTATGACGCGCATCGTTGACATAAAGTAGGTCACCGAGTAAGCAGAAAAATGTACGGCGATGAGACCGTACACCTTTTATTTCCAGTATTTAAAGTTTACGCTTCTTACAATTTATTTTAGTGTTAGTTCATGTAGTTTAATCTATGTTAGTATAATTTCTCTTTCCTTTACTTAATTGTATGTGTACCTAAATTTCTATATATATATATTTTTATTTAATCTACTGGAACCCCAAGTTGGGTGTAGGCCTCCTCCAGTGACGCCCATTTGTCTCTGTCTTCTGCTACTTTACTCCAATTTTGACCAGCTATCGCTTTAATGTCGTCTTCCCATCGTGTAATAGGTCTACCTTGTGTTCTTTTGCCTAGTGGGCCTTTCCAGAAAGTTACTTTTTTAGTCCATCTGTGATCAGTTAGCCGGGCAACATGTCCTGCCCACTTCCATTTCAATTTTTTTGCGTAGCTTAAAGCGTTTGTTGCTTTGGTTATTTTTCTTATTTTAGTATGACGTATTTTATCTGATTTTCTGATCTTTAGCATACTTCTTTCGAGTCCTCTCTGACAGACGATTATCTTTTTTCTTGTTTCAGCAGTGAATTTCCACGTTTGGCAACCATATGTCAAACATGGCAAGAGGCTTGAATTCATGACTTTGGTTTTAATGTCTTGTGGTAGATCACCTTTAAAAATTTCCTTGAGACCCCAAAATTTGTTCCATGTTAATTTTATTCTTTTCTCTATTTCTGTATTTTTATTTTTCCTGTGAAAACTTATGGTTTTTCCCAGATAGACATAATCTTCAACGTATTCCAATGGTTTGTTATTGATTGTTATTGGTCTTTTAGAGCTGTTTGTCATTGTCTTAGTTTTTGTAATATTTATCTCTAGGCCTACTTTTCCACTAGGTTGGTTCAGGGTTTCTACCATGCCCTGTAGTTGGGAAGATGACTCGGATAACAGTGCTAGGTCATCCGCGAATCTCAGGTGGCTCAAGTAAGTACCGTTTATGTATATACCTTGTTTACTCCAATCTAGCTTGCTAATGATCGACTCGAGAACAGCTATGAATATTGTTGGAGACAGCGGGTCCCCTTGTCTCACTCCTCGTTCTATTGGAAAGCTAGGGCCTAATGTTTCAAGCTTAATTTTACCTTTATTGTTTCTGTATATGGATTTGATGATTTTTATATATATTTCCTCTACTCCCTGTTCTTTCAGGCTTTCCCAGATGCTGTTATGTCTTACTGTATCAAAGGCTTTTTGGTAGTCTATGAATGATGTATAGAGTGTTCTTTGTTTTTCCTGATACTTTTCCATTATCAACTCCAGGGTATGGATGTGGTCGACTGTTGAAAAGCCCCTTCTGAAGCCTGCTTGCTCCACTGGCTGCTTTTTTTCCAATGTCTCTCTAATCCTTATGTTTATAATTGTGGAGAAAAGTTTATATAGACTTGGCAGTAAGCTGATTGGTCGGTAGTTTCCGATATCCTTCGGGTCGCCTTTTTTGTAAATTAGTATGATGTTGGATTTGGACCATTGGGAAGGTGTTTCCGACTCTTGCAAGATCATGTTAAACAGTTCCGCTAACGGCAGTGCTAGAGTTTTGTGGCCAATTTTTAGTGTTTCGTTTGTAATATTATCTGAACCAGGGCTTTTATCTAGTTTCAGTTTCTTTATTGCTTCAATTATTTCTGTTGCGTCTATGGGTTTAACGTTATTTCTAGGTGTAGGTTCTGTTTCTGTGACAAGATTAATTGATTTCTTGTCTCTGTTGCTGTACAGATGTCTATAAAATTCTGTTGCGTTAGATATGATGTCGCCTCTAGTGTACAGTTCTGTATCTTTTTTCCTCAGTCCTTCTATCCATGATGTATTAGTTTTGAGCTTCTTATAGGCCTTCTTTGTACTTCCATTTCTTTGTAGATGTTCTTTTATTATTTCTTTCCTATATTTTTTGTAGTCTGTTTTTATATACTTATTGACTACTTTGTATAGTGCGGACAATTCATTTTTCTGACTTCGTGATTTGTTTTTAGTTTTCTGTAATTCCTTCCTTCTTTTTAGTAGCCTTACTGTACTTGCCGATAGTATTTTGTGTTGTTTATTTTCTTCTCTCTTTGGGCGAGCTTGTTTCAAGCTAAAAGTGATAGTCTTTTCTATCCTGTCGTAGCAGTATTGTACCGTGGTGTTTTCGCAGATAGTTGTAGATAGCTGTGATATTAGGCTTTCGTTGAACTTACTTGTTTCCTCTTCGCTCTTTAATTTGCTATTTTGGCTGTTTGTAAACTTGGCTCTTGATATTTTTTGTTTGTTTAGTGTTATTGTTGATCTGACTATTCTATGATCGGAATTGTAGTTCAGATTGAGCGTCTCGATGTTTTGGAATATGCCATGTTGGTTAGACAAGATAAAATCGATTTCGTTTCTGTATTGTCCGTTAGGGGATCGCCAGGTCCATCTTTTGCTCTGTCTTTTTTTAAAACATGTGTTTATTATCATTAATTTGTGTTGGAGCGCAAACTCTACCAGTCTTGGTCCTCTTTCATTTCTCTCGCCGTATCCGTGTTTTTTAGTAACTAAATATTCGTCAGCTTTGGGGGTTCCAAGCTTGGCGTTGAAGTCTCCCATTAATATTGTAGTTTTTTGCGCTGTGCCCAAGGCTTTCTCGACTGTAGTGTAGAATTCCTCTATATCAAGGTCGCTTGCCGCTTCTGTTGGTGCATAAGCTTGTATAATGGATATTTTATGTCCCTGTATATTTATGTTTAGTGTTGCCACTCGCTCTGTTATGCCATTGAAGCTTATTATGTGGTTTTTGAGAGACTTATTTATAATGAAGCCAACTCCATATTTGCCAGGGGTTTGCCCTATGTAGCACAGTATAAAATTTTCGTACTCTTCTATTTTATTTCCATGTCTTCTCATTTCAGATATTCCGATGATATCGTATTTTATATTTCTTATAGCCTCTTCAAACTCGAGCAAACGGTCATACGATGAGAGGGTTCGGACGTTGTATGTTGCAATCATTAGTTTGTTTTTATGTAAGGTGTTTCCTTGCTCTATTGGTGTGTTCATTGGAGGGTTTTGGTCATAATCTTCCACGGTGACCAACCGGCTTGGAAGAGTTTTTCTAATATGTTGATTTGTTTTTTTGTTACTTGTTCTACTTGCTGGAGGAGGGGGCGTTGATTGCTATACCTTTTGATCATGGTTGTCTTGCTGGTTTGACGGGTTGTTTACGTTCTTATTCACTAAAAAGTTTAGCATACTAGGCTTTAGAACTCCTTCTGTTATGCTAGATGACCTTTGCAGTGGTGATTGGGTAGGTTTAGGTTTGTTCTTTCTTTTTTCTTGTGGTCTTCTATCTGCTAGTTTGTGGGGGTTATATAGGTTAGCCTCAGGGGAAACGGAAAGCGTTCTCTTTTTGCTGCCGGATGCCTCTGATCTATTTTCGAGTATAACGAGTTTGTCATATTTGATAATAGCTTTATTACCTTTTCTTTTTCGATTTTAACCCTTTCCTGTAATTCTTTCCTTTTTTCTAAGACGTATTTTGGATAGTCTTCTTTTATGTAATACTCGGTATTCTTTAGTACTCCTTTTTGCTTGAAAATTTCGATTTTCTGACCAAGTGTTGAGAAAGTTATTGTTATTGGCCGAGGCCTTTCGCCTTTTTTGCCTAATCTCGTAATCGCTTGCAGGTCTCTTTTGTCAAGCTTTGTGGAGAAGTACTAGTGAATAATAATATTTTCCAACTCTGAATAAGACGATTCCTTTTCTTCTATACCAAAAAATACGATGTTTCTCTGTCTTGCTTGCTTTTCTAGAAAATAAAGTCTTTTCTCTTGGTTTTCAACTTTATCTTTAAGATGGTCATGTTTTTCTTCCCATGTTTTGAATTTTTCTTCTAAAATTATATTAATGTTCTTTGTTACATTTGTCGTCACGTCTTCTCCGGTTTTGAGAATCATTTTCTTCTGTTCATCTAACTCAATTTTAATAAGTTTAAGTGCGGACATTACTTCCTCCATAGTTGATGATTTATTTTGGTACAAGTGCTGACCTATATTGGTGATCGATTGAACTAAGTAATGTTTGTCTTGAGTGGAACGCGTGAGGTTTCGCTGTGAAGCTGCGAGCCTTACCACTACTGCTACTCGCCGGTAGATGGCGTTGTTTTACCCTATGATCCAGCGATGACTTTTATTTTTTTTTGTTTAAATTGAGGTTATAATTCGTGAAGATTATCAAAAGTTAACACTTCCTACTTCTACTTTGCACTCCCTTGTTAACTGACCTTTTGTTTAGCGTGTTGTATAATTCCTCTTCAGTAAATTTTGTGGAATTCGAAATGTTGGATACAACTACAGAATGCCTAAATAACCTAGAAAATTTAAAAATACAAACAAGCTCTTGGGATCATATAATAATATTTCTGCTCGTTCAGAAGTTTGACTCAGAGACACATAAAAGCTGGGAAGAATATGCCTATAAGGAAGACTGCGAAGCATTACCTACGTGGAGTGAATTGAAGAACTTCATGGAGTCCAAGTTCCGCACCTTGGAGTTGGTTACCGGCGTTGCAGCTAACAGTAATACAAGAGATAAACAAGTCAAAGAACGTTCTTATCATGTTGCCACACCAAGTTCAGAAAAGACATGCATTATGTGCAAAGAAAACCACACGCTGTGTCACTGCAAGAAATTTATAGATATGAAATTAGATGAGCGAACCGAATATGTGAAGAACAAACATTTATGTTTTAACTGTCTAGCACTTGGACACTCAGTTAAGAGATGTAAACTACCAGTGTCCTGTCAGAAATGTCACCGACGTCATCATTCTTTACTACATGAGACTAAGAACACAGAACCAGCGGCTACACCGAGCACCTCACAACCGTTGGCTTCACAGCATGTAGCTGAAGAGAAGGAAGCAGTTCAAGTGAACACAGTGATTGCGTCGTATCACACATCTAGACATGGAATAGCACTGTTAGCGACTGCTGTAGTGGAAGCAACAAATGAACAGGGTCATATCATTTCACTACGCGCGCTATTAGACCAGGGTTCTCAAGCTACATTCATAAGCGAGAAAGCGACTCAACTTTTGAAACTGAAACGACAACCATTCAAGGGAACTGTTGTAGGAGTGGGATCTTCGAGAACAGAGATAAAACACGTGGTACAGCTTAATATAAGATCACAGTGGGACCATAAGTATAGTTTACCGATACAGGCCTACGTGATGTCGAAACAACTGACCACCAAGATCCCCACCAAAACAATTGTCATTCAACCATGGCCTCACATCGTTGGGCTTAACTTGGCTGATCCAAGTTACTTAACACCTGGTTCTGTAGATCTGCTATTAGCAGTCAAGGAATACGCACAGATTATACAGCCAGATTTGATAAAGGGTCCACCAGGTACTCCAACTGCACAAAAAACAAACCTGGGTTGGATTATTTTTGGAGAAATCTATGAAAAACCACAAATTGATACCTACCTTGTGATGCATCACCAAGTTGACGTAGACGAAATGTTGAAATCGATATGGGAAATAGAGGTTGACAAAGAGAGACATTTAACAACAGAAGATAAAATTTGTGAAGATATCTACGAGAAAACAACAACTAGAAATGAGGAAGGAAGGTACATCGTCAAATTACCTTTCAAAGCTTACAGTCCACTATTAAATGAAACGATCACGATAACAAGGTTACAAACACCTGAAGGAAACACAAAGGAGATAGCAAAACAAAGATTCCTGCAACTTGAGCGGAAGTTTAAGAAGACACCAGACCTGAAAAAAGAATATACAAAAGTCATTAATGATTTCATAGAACAAGGACACATGGAAAAGATACCTGAAAAAGAAAAAGAAACAAGGTCAGTTTACTTACCTCACCATGCCGTAGTTCGTACTGACAAGGAGACCTCTCGAACTCGCGTTGTCTTCGATGCGTCGTGCAAGGGTACAAACAACATGTCACTAAATGAATAATTATTGGTGGGTCCGCAGCTGCAAGATGATTTAAGAAACCTTATTATGAAATGGAGAATGAAGCGTATTTGCTTCATGGCCGATATCAAACAAATGTACCGACAAATATTGGTGAGTCCTGAAGACGCCGACTTCCAGCGAGTTATCTGGAAACCCGATGAGAATGATGATTTTCAAGAATATCGCTTGATGAGGGTCACATTCGGTACAGCATCTGCACCGTATTTAGCTGTTAGAACACTTCACCAAACAGCTGATGATGAAGGAAGGGATCAACCACTGGCTATACAATCCATCAAGGGTAATTTTTATATGGATGACTGGCTTGATGGCGCTGATGATGCTGAAGCTGCTACTTCTCTAGCCAAAGCTGTCACAAACATACTACAAAAGGGAGGTTTTCAACTCACGAAATGGTCATCGAACGATATTAATTTCATGAAGTCTATAGATGAAGAAAAAAGGTCTACCAACGCACATATAGACTTGAATCTTGATGGAACAATAAAGGCATTGGGGATAGTGTGGAACCTGAAAACAGACACATTCCAATACAACCTGAGTCTACCAACATCTGAAAGTACTCATGTAACGAAACGAACTATTTTATCTGACATACAAAGGCTTTTCGATCCACTTGGTTGGATTGCACCGAGTACAGTAATGGCAAAAATACTGTTACAGAAACTATGGCTTGAAAAGGTGAATTGGGATCAGAACGTAAGTGAAACATTACGTGGAGAGTGGAATCAGATAAGATCAGATTTTGCTAGTGTGAATGATGTAGAAGTAAACAGATGGCTTGGTACAACAGAAACAAACAGAACAAGTATACAAATACATGGATTCAGTGACGCTTCGATACGAGCTTACGCTGCAGCAGTATACATTAGAACTGAAACAAATGACAAGGTTGAAATAAAACTCATTGCTGCTAAAACAAGAGTAGCTCCCCTCAAAACAATATCTTTACCAAGGCTAGAGTTGTGTGGTGCATTACTTCTCTCCAAGCCTATGAAACAAATTGGGCTTGCAATGAAAATTCCAACTTCAGATATGTATGCATGGACAGATTCCTCCATAGTTATAGCGTGGCTATGTGGTGATCCCAATCGATGGAAAACGTTTGTGGCTAACCGGGTCGTCGAAATCGTAGAAAACCTAAATAATAAGCGCTGGTATCATGTACAGTCGAGTGATAATCCCGCAGATTTGGCCTCTCGAGGAATGTTGCTGTCTGAACTGAATAAATGTGACTTGTGGTGGAGAGGCCCAGGTTGGTTATCTGAAAAGGAAATAAACATTAGCAAACAAGAAGTTAGTACAACAGACATAGAAATTAAAACAAAAAAAGGTTATTACTCACCTCAGCACAGAACAGAAAAATTAATCTATAACTGAACATTTTGAGCAATTTAACAACTTACCAGAATTACTCAAAGTTGTTTGTTACTGCAAAAAATTCTTGAACTATAAGGTCAATATGAATCTAAATAAACAAATAACTACACAAGAATTAGAAGATGCACTGACAATATGTATAAAAAAAGTTCAAGAAGAGGAATATACAGAAGAAATAGAAAGATTAAAATTAAATAAACAAGTGAATAGAAGAAGTCCGTTGCGATCCCTCAACCCTTATCTTGATGATAAACACATCCTCAGGGTGGGCGGTCGCCTCAGACATGCAAACTTACCTGATGAAAGAAAACATCCAATTATTCTCGGAAATAAAAACACGTTGACGCCTCTGATTATAGCTGACGCACACATTAAGACACTTCACGGAGGAGTTCAACTGATGTTGTGTTATCTACGTTCAAAATATTGGATTATTAAGGCAAAATCAATAACTAAAAAACATATTCACAAATGCCTCATTTGCGCTAGGCTTAGTGCTACTACTAGAGCTCAAATTATGGGAGATCTGCCCGATGAGAGAGTGACTCCATCTAGACCATTCTTGAATAGTGGTGTTGATTTTGGGGCCTTTTCAGATTTTGTTATCTAAAGGCCGAGGAAACAAAACAACAAAGGCTTACGTTTCTATATTCGTCTGTATGTCCTCAAAGGCCATCCATATTGAACTGGTAAGCGACTTTACTTCGGAAGCGTTTATCGGCGCTTTTAGACGTTTTGTTGCCAGGAGAGGCAAATGTAATCACTTGTGGAGTGATCAAGGGCGTAACTTCGTGGGGGCTGACAAAGAGCTACGAGATGCCTGGAACAAAGCAAGCTTACAGTTCACTGGAGAAATTGCAGAAACACTAGCCACAGAGGGTACTCAATGGCATTTCATTCCCGCTTACAGTCCCTCGTTAGGTGGATTATGGGAGGCAGGTGTTAAATCTATAAAATACCACCTGAAAAGAATTGTAACAACTCACCTGACATACGAAGAGATGACGACGATACTCTGTCAAGTTGAAGCCTGCTTGAATTCCCGTCCGTTGTGTCCCCTGGACTGCACTGATCCAGACAACATGAACCCACTCACGCCAGGACATTTCTTGATTGGAGAAGGACCTATTGTTGTCCCATCGCTCGATATGAAAGACATAAGGCTGTCTAGCTTGTCTTGATGGCAACACACACAGAAACTTGTTCAAGACTTCTGGAGGCGATGGCAGGATGAGTATTTATCCAGATTGCAACAGCGCCCTAAGTGGCATAAGAAAGGAGAAGAATTTAAGATCGGAGATGTTGTCATGATAAAAACTGATAACTTGCCACCTGGAAAATGGTCCCTGGGAAGAATTATCGAAAAGCACCCTGGTCCGGACGGTTTTACGAGGGTTTATAGTGTCAAAAGTGGTAGTTCTATAACAAAAAGAACTGTAACAAAATTATGTCCATTGCCACTAAATGAAACTTGATTATATTTTGATTATATTGTTTATGAAAACTAATTAACATTATTGTTGGCTGATTTACATTACGCTGTTTAAACTAATTATGCTCTTTGGAAATGCGCTAATTCTTTTGATAGTTAGTGTTTTACGCATGTTTAAGATTAATATTAAACCCCCACCTATAGATTTATATAACGTTGTTTTGACGTAATCTCATAGAATGTAACATGTTTAAAATCTTGTTTCTTAAAAGACCTACAGGCCTTTTGGTGGGCGGTATGTTGTGACGTATTAAGTTCAACGTAGTAGGTGCGAGCCTACTCAGTTATAGCTAGGTATATATTATGTCATTTAGATACATTCAATAGACTTGTAAATCGGGTAAGCTAGTCGCTCAATACACTTGTAGTCGAACACACGTCTTTTCATTCAAAAAATCCCTTACGAAGAAAAGTGAACCTTACTACACTCAACACCGGTTGAGGAAGAACATGCATTTTTTAATAGAAAAGGATATCATTCCTTAAATGTTCAAATGGTAAGCCGCTGGATAAATTCTAATCATAATATAAAACTATGTGGTTAACAAAATTCACTGAAACTATGTATATATTTATTTGTAAATAAAATAACCCTTATTTATAATATGAACTCAATGGATAATGTAAGAGGAAGCCTATGAGCCAAGCGGCACAGCGAAATAAAGGGACATTTATTATTGTATACATAGTCAAATCTATAAAATATCTTTTTCACACCACCTGCTTGATAATGTCAAATTATATGTCATGCAAACCTAACCTAAAGTAAGTCATTAACGACCTGAGGTCTAGCAGGGCAATAATATTGTACTGAATTTCATTATGACCCGCTGGTCAATAATGTAATTTGAATTTGGAACATAAATCGCATACAAATATTCACGCATTCACCATTTTTTTTTTCTTCCACTTTGGCTGCGCACGGTTTGTACATTCAGCCAATGTCACGTCAGGGCATTCACCATTTATGATCTGCACTAAAAAATTAATTGTTCGAAAATCGAACTGGCCACCACGAGATAGAATATAATTAAAAGAAAAATAGCACAGAAATTAAAAAGAGGCGCGAGTACTGGAAATTGCTTTGCTTTGTTCATTGTTATACAACAAATTACTTAAAATATTGCAAATTCTCACAAAAATGTTGAGTGACGATAGTGATTTGACTCCGGAGTACTTGATTCTAGTACTACTGCTTTTATTCTCTCGTAGATGGTGTGAAAAGTAGAGTATTCACCTCGGGGATAAAGGTGCCTTCGTCTTGGGCGACCTTGATTCCCACGCTGCACTCAGGATTCTTATCTTAACTCCCTCGCTTTGCTCGGGAGTTAACTCTAAACTCCCTCGCTCCGCTCGGGAGTTAACGCTAGAATCCTTCGTTTTGCTCGGGATTCAATACGGCGCCCGCTACATAAGACACTACTTTATCCCTGTTACATATGTGTGCGTGCGGCACACACCCGCCATGTTATTTATTGATTACAAGTCAGTAAACAGCAAGCAGTGGTTTCACTTGTCTCCGTCTCACGTATCTATCAGTGGCGACGACTACCTACGTTAAAAAAAAAAAAAAAAAGTTGTAACGGAAAATGTCCGGTGCAATATTCGGGATTTTGACCTCGTTTGACCATAATACCCAGTCTTGGGAAACGTACAAGGCTCGGATTTCACAGTGGTTCATCGCGAATGAAATAAATCCGAATAAAGATACGGCGGGAACAAAGCGACGAGCGATTCTACTTAGCGCGCTCAGTGATGGCACGTACAAACTGGCAGCTGACCTCGCTCTGCCAAAGCAGCTGCAGGTCGTGCCATACGAAGATATCGTCGGATTGCTGGACGAACATTTTACTCCGAAGCGGTGTGGGTTCAGCGAACGGTTCAAGTTTTACGCGGCTACGCAGCAGACGGGAGAAACATTTAGTCAGTGGGCAGCGCGCCTGCGCGGGTTGTCGGCGCACTGCGGTTTCACTAACGTGGGCGAAGCTCTCCGAGACCGATTCGTAATGGGAATGAGTTCTGGGCCGGAGAGGGATAAGCTTTTCGCACAGGACCTTAAGGACCTGACTCTGGCCAAGGCCGTGGAGTTGGCGGAGAGTGTACATTGCGCGCGCGTGGGCGCGGCGGCCGCGCAACCAGCACAGGTACTACATCACGAACAGCTGTTCAAAATTACACAAGCACGGCAGCGAGCGAACACCGCTGAACGCAGCTCTGCAGGTGATAAAGTGCAGTGTCAAGTGTGTGGTTATTACAATCACAATACTTCTCAGTGTCGTTTTGCAAAATACAAATGTAAAAAGTGCAAATCGGTCGGTCATTTACGCAGAATGTGTAAAAATGTAAATTTCTTGGAAGCGAGTAACGTGGATGAGGGCGATGACGGTGAGTGTTTCAATATTCGTTCAGTGAAAGGTGAGCCTATGGTCGAAACGATTTCAATTTCGGGAGTTCCACTTAAATTTGAAGTAGACAGCGGTTCAGCCGTTACAGCGATCTCCGAAAGCACGTACAAAAAATATTTTACGAATGTGCCATTGACATTAACAAAAAAACGGTTATTATCTTACACCGGTGATAAGATTCCGTGCTTGGGGGTAGTTATCTTACCAGTTACTTACGCGCAGCAAACACATTCGCTTAGTGTTTATGTCGTACGGAATGCCGCTGCGGAGATATTAGGCCGCGATTTTATTTCGCTGTTCAAGTTGGAACTATTACCGGTTCGTTATTGTAAACAAATTAACGGAAGTAGCGAAATAGTGTGTAGGCTAGAAAAACAATACCCATCGGTCTTTACCGATAAATTAGGACGATTTAATAAATATAAAGTTAGTCTACAATTAAAAGACGACTCAAAACCAGTTTTCATTCGCGCACGTCCAATAGCATTCGCTTTGCGAGAAAAAGTAGATAACGAAATAAAGGGTGTAAAACACCTCTTATCGAAGCCGAAAGGCACTGGTTCTCCCTGTCATTGCTATGATTTTTTTGTTCTACACCATACCTGGGAACCTTCTAGTTCCGGAGATATTAGGGGTCAAAGTTCCAAGTTTTTGACAAGTATTTTTTTTAAATACAAGTTTTTAATGTAAGATTTTTACTTTAAACACCTCCACGACTCCCGTACTATTCAATCCGTCCATCAGCACAATGTTTTGAGTGCGTTACATGGAGTTCTACCACAAAACATGATTCTACACCCCCCAAAAAAAAGTCATTTCCCAGCAATAATTTTTGCGTAAAGTTACTTAGTTTCATGTACAGAATGCTTGGTTGACGGCTTCGTGATGAGGTGATTTACACCGTGTAGATCGTTTGTTGTCAATAGGCGTGTTGGTGCCGGCGAGTCATTCGCAGTATGCTTCACCGATCGTACCTGTATTAAAGAAATCGGGGTCGATTAGGATTTGCGCCGACTATTCGACAGGTGTAAACAAACAGCTGGTTGTTGATCAGTATCCTTTGCCTACTATAACCGAGTTGTTTACGAAATTGCATGGCGGTCAACAATTTACAAAATTAGACCTGTCAAATGCGTACAATCAGTTCGAATTAGATGAGAAATCACAGGAGTTAACCTGTATCAATACGCACCGAGGAATTTTCAGATATACAAGAATGGTTTTTGGTCTTAGTTCAGCACCGAGCTGGCGTGCCGGGCACGCTGTGTCTGCTAGACGACGTGCTCGTCACGGGCGAAAACACTGAACAGCACTTGCTTAGGCTCAATGAGGTGCTGAAAAGATTACAAGATGCAGGCCTCACACTGCAGAGGGAGAAGTGTGAGTTTTTTTAAAGATGAGGTCGATTATCTGGGTTACGTAATTAATAAAGACGGCCTAAACAAATCTCCGCTTAAAGTCAAGGCTATGGTAGAAGCGCCGGTACCTACGAACGTAAATCAGCTGCAATCTTTCTTGGGGTTGGTAAATTATTATAGGAATTTTGTCCCCAACGCGTCTAGCATATTAAATCCGCTATATAATTTACTGAAAAAGGGAGTTAAATGGGTTTGGTCGGAAGAGCATAATAAAGCGTTTGTCGCCATTAAAGAATGTCTGGCTTCGGAACAGGTGTTAGCCCATTTTAACCCGGCCGCGCAATTGGTGCTCACTGTAGATGCTGGACCAGCTGGGTTAGGGGCGATATTATCACAGATCGACGCCGACGGCGAACGTCCGATATCATTCGCGTCTCGAACTTTAAACGCGGCCGAGAAACGATATTCGCAAATCCAGAAAGAAGCGACCGCGATCATTTTTGGGGTACGCAGGTACCACCAGTATTTGTATGGCCGTGCCGTTCCGTTCACCCTCCGGACGGATCACAAACCGCTTTTATCAATTTTTGGCCCGTTTCGCGGCATACCAGAAGTGTCCGCGAACAGGCTGCAACGATATGCCATGTTTTTAAGCGGTTACAATTTTAACATTGAATACGTACGGAGCGCAGACAATAGTACCGATTTTTTATCGCGAGCCAGCCTGCCCGAGCCTGGTGGCGCGCGCGGGGGAGGAGGGCGCGCTCGGCGGCGCCGCACAAGACATACCTGATCACGCCTCGTACATCAATTTCGTCGTAGAAGGTAATTTACCGGTAACACTAAGCCAGTTGCGCGAACAAACTCGTAAAGATGCAACTTTGCAAAAAGTGATTCATTTCATCATAAACGGTTGGCCTACGAAAATGGTAGATGTTACCTTAAAACCGTTTCATTTATGTAGGTTACAGCTTTCGTATGAAGACGGCTGTGTAATGAGGGGCCACAAGGTAGTTATTCCTGGAAACCTTCAAAATATGGTGTTAACAGAACTTCACCGGTCACATCTAGGTATAGTAAAAACAAAAGCGGAGGTCCGGTCTAGGTTCTGGTTTCCCGGGGTTGACGCGGCACTGGAAAGCATGATAAATTCGTGTGATGTGTGCCTACAGCTGCGCCCGACCCCGGCGCGCGCCCCTCTCGCGCAGTGGCCGTACCCGCCGTACCCGTTCCACAGAGTGCATTGCGATTTCCTCGGCCCTATTAACGGTAATACATTTTTAGTAATCGTAGACGCATATATGAAATGAGCAGAAGTGTATAACATGAAAAACGCGTCGACGTCTGCGGCTACAATCGAAAAATTGTGCGATTTTATGTCAAGGTTCGGAATTCCGTATACTTTGGTTAGTGAAAATGGCACGGCATTTACTTCGCGTGAGTTTGAGACTTTTTGTGCACTGAACGGTATATCGCATGTGACGTCACCGCCATATAATCCTGCTAGCAACGGACAGGCGGAATCCTATGTTAAAATAATAAAGAAGGGCATTAAAGCTAGTTTGCTTAGCGTCAAAGCAGTACAGAATTCGTATAAGAATCTTTTGAAATACTTGTTTGATTATAGGAATTCAGTACATACGACAACTGGAGTTTCGCCTGCCGAGCTAGTAAACGGCCGCAAACTCAGGTCACGCTTAGACTTGATTAACCCTCATGTGCCGACGCCCTCATCTCCGTCGCTTGCTAACGTTGTACGTAAAAAACAGTGTTCACAGAATAAGGCATCAGGAGGCCATAATAAACAGTGTTTCTCTCAAGGCGACCACGTAATGTTTAAGAAATATACAACAAACGGTAAATTTACATGGTGTCGAGGAACAATTTCAAAGAAAGTAGGCAAAATCGTGTATATAGTAAGAGACAATATCACAACAATGACTTTTAAAAAGCATAAAAATCAAATAGTGGCGTACAAGGGCAACGACAGCGCGCGTTATGACTATGCGGATATAGACAAGGAGATCCAGTGCGATGACTCATCACCGGATGTCGGTCGAGCGCCGACGGAGGGCACGCAACGTAGGTTGCGTGCCCTCCGTCGGCGCTCGACCGTGGAGGAGGAGAGGAGAGATGACCCTGTTATTGAGCATCATGCCAGCCATAACCAGGCTCTACCAGGTGGAGATTCGCATGAATCATCGATAATACCAGACCCGGACCGGTCGGATGATGACGAATTCCTGGTGGCTTTGCCTGACCAAGAACCTACCGTACAGTCAGCAGAGCCGACACAAGGGTCCAGCAGTATTACCCTGGAAACCACTCCTCGGTCTAAACGCAATCGCCCAAGGGTTAATTATAGAAAATACTTTTAGGTTAAGGCAATATTGTTATTGTGTTCTCCATTAAATTTTAAAATAAGGGGAGGAATGTTACATATGTGTGCGTGCGGCACACACCCGCCATGTTATTTATTGATTACAAGTCAGTACGCTAACAGCAAGCAGTGGTTTCACTTGTCCCCGTCTCACGTATCTATCAATCCCCTTGGTGCATAATCTAATATTAAATGTTTTGTAAGTAGGTGCCTTAATTGGAAATAAAATCCCTTCCCCACCTTGCAATTTGCTTCTTTGTGGAAACAAACAATAAGTACCTATAGTTTTATTTCATTTTCTTTTCAGATATGTGATTATGACTTCATCATTCATCATCATTTCAGCCGAAAGACGTCCACTGCTGGACATAGGCCTCCCCCAAGTGTCGCCACATTGACCGGTCCCGTGCGACGTGCATCCAGCGGATCCCCGCAACCTTCACCAGGTCATCGGTCCACCTAGTGGGAGGCCTTCCAACGCATCGTCTCCCGGTTCGCGGTCGCCATTCCAGAACTTTTCAGCCCCATCGGCCATCTGTTCTGCGAGCAATGTGCCCTGCCCACTGCCACTTAAGTTTGGCAATTCTTCGGGCTACGTCGGTAACCTTGGTTCTCTTGCGGATGTCCTCATTTCTGATTTGATCACGCAAGGAAACTCCGAGCATAGCTCTCTCCATTGCCCTTTGGGTGACTTTGAGCCTTCTGATGAGGCCCATTGTGAGCGACCACGTTTCGGTCCCGTATGTAATCACTGGCAGCACACACTGGTCATAGACTTTCGTCTTGAGGCACTGCGGTAAGTTGGACGAGAAGATACCACGCAGCTTTCCGAACGCTGCCCAGCCGAGTCGGATTCGACGATTGACCTCTTTCTCGAAGTTAGACCTACCCAACTGGACCGTTTGTCCCAGGTAGACATAATCGTCTACAACTTCGATAGTAGAGTCTCCGATCTTGATAGGAGTGGGTGTTACATGGGCATTCAACATGACCTTGGTTTTGTCCATGTTAATTTTAAGACCCACTCTTTCGGAAACTCTACTGAGGTCATCGAGCATTGTACTGAGGTCCTCCATGGTCTCAGCCATGACCACTATATCGTCGGCAAATCGAAGGTGAGAGATGTACTCGCCATTAACGTTGATGCCTAGCCCTCTCCAGTCCAGAACCTTGAAGACATCTTCCAGTGCAGCGGTGAACAGTTTCGGAGATATGACGTCTCCTTGTCTCACATCTCGCTGCAGAGGGATAGGTTCCGAGGTCTGGTCCTGAAGTCGGACTGAAATGGTGGCGTTTTTGTACAAACACTTCAACACCTTGATGTACTGATAGTCAATTTGGCACCGTTGGAGAGACTGCAGTACAGCCCAAGTCTCGATCGAATCGAAGGCTTTCTCGTAGTCCACAAACGGTAAACAGAGAGGCAGGTTGTACTCCTCGGTCTTCTGTATAACCTGTCGCAGCGTATGTATGTGGTCTACGGTGCTAAAACCTTTTTGGAATCCGGCTTGTTCGGGAGGCTGGAAATCGTCAAACCTGCGCGCGAGACGATTCGTGATGACTCTTGAAAACAACTTGTAGACATGGCTCAGAAGTGAGATGGGCCTATAGTTCTTCAACCGGGCGTTGTCGCCCTTTTTGAAGAAGAGTACCACCACACCCCTGCACCATGCCTGTGGCGTTTTCCCCTCGAGTATGACGGAATCAAACAGCTTCTGAAGGGCCTTAAGTACCGGTTTTCCACCCGCCTTCAACAGTAAGTTCGGCCGTAATTCCATCATCACCCGGTGCTTTGTTGTTTTTAAGCTGTTTCAGAGCCATCCTAATCTCATACAGGCTGATGTCCGGGATGTCTTCGGTGTAGTGTCGGGTCAGTCTAGCTCTTGGGTCATTCGCTAGATTTACAACGGGTTTCCTGGTTGACGTGTACAACTGCCCATAGAATCTCTCGATCTCCCTCAGTAGCTCCGGTTTGGCGGATACGATTCTGCCATCGTCGGTCTTCAGTTTCGTAAGCTGGCTCTGCCCAATAGCCAGATCTCTTGCAAATACCTTTGAGCCTTTATTCCGCTCAATGGCGTCTTTGATACGCTCGGTATTAAAGCGGCGGAGGTCGCTCTTCAAGGATTTAGAGATCTGTCTATTGAGCTGCCGGTATTTCCACGCGTCGTCTGAAGACTGCAGGATCATCTCACGCCGTTCCTTCATGAGCTTGAGAGTATGATCAGAGAGTTTTTTGTTCTTCTGTGCACGACGGGTCTTGAAGAACTTAGACCCTGTCGTACGGACAGTTTCCACAAATCCATCGTTGCATTCGTCCACTGAGCTTCTTAGGCAGTCGAAACGATTCTGGAGTTCAAGCTGAAAGCTCTCGGGGTTTTGGATTTGGATCTGTGCTGGTCGGAGCGTAGACTTCATCAGTCGATACCTTTCAAGCTTAATATTGATGTTCAATGTGCCTCTTACCATGCATGATTATGACTTACGCATAATAAATGTGAACCCAAAATTTGGTGGAGCAACACATGACTCCTACATATGGTCTGTCATGTGGGCACATACATGCAAGGACTTCATGAAAGTGGTGAACATATTTGGTTATTAGGTAAGGTGTTCCGTATAGGTATTATAAATAGTGCAACATCTGAGATAGCCCTATACGCCAAGCATTGATTGCACTATATTTAAGTGAGCATGACTACAAATAAACAACGTTTATTCAATTCTTAATTAGAACTGGAGTAGACTATTAACAAAAATATATTTCCGTTTTTTTTAGGGGATTTTGGCTATCCACTGCGGCCCTGGTTGATGACGCCCATATTAAATGCTACACCAGGATCCCAGGAAGAGGTGTAGGTACACACGACGTCATTTCCAAGCCAGGTCTCGCATTGAGCGCTGTTTCGGACTACTTAAGGCTCGTTGGAGGTGTATGCTTCGACACAAAGTTCTTCACTATCACCCTTACATGGCTAGCAAAATCACTAATGCATGTTGTGTGCTGCACAACATTGCATTAGATGCTAGAATACCACCTCCAAGTGATATGCCAGCCGGGGGTCTAGAAGGTAGTGAAGATCATGCTGTACAATGAAAAAATAATATATAATAATATTATAATTATTATAATATAATATTATAATATATAATTTAAATAAATAAATATGTTTTCTTTCTTCTTCTTTCTTACAATATTGCACCTCCACCAATGATAACCAAAATGAGTTAATCCGAGGCAGGGCTATGCGCAATCGCTTAGTTAGTAGCATGTAATCTAAGTGAATAAAATAAAATTACTATTATATATTGGATGGTATTTAAAAGTACTTCAATTTATTCCCATTTCATTTACCTAATTTTGCCTGTGTTCCACCAAATATACTGAATGTGCACCAAAATATGTTCATTAAAATATGTCATAACGAGCATCTATTTAACAACTGTTGCAAATTTATAAAAATAGTAATACACCTAATTTTAAAAACAAGCATTTATTTTTTTAGTTTTACGACGTAGCCCCGCTACGCGGGGCTCCTATTTCTGTCTAGAGGGTTTAAAGTAACCTAACACGAAGGGGATGTCGGGGTTTTAGTTCGCTCGCTCCGCTCGCTCACTAGACCCCGCCATCCCCTTCGAACCTAACCTGTCCAAGTCGGGGTGCCCCAAGAAGTCAGGAATATTTGGTGCCCGATCAGTATTTTTCGGGGAAGAATAAAATAGTTATTGGTACAATAGAATATTTGCAGCGCACTACAATAAAAAAGTGTTATATCTTGGTGTTAATTTGGAATTTGTTTGATGTAACATATTTTGTTGGCCGAGTAGTTTAGTGTTGTATAATTATGATTAATAGTTAATAGGAGGGTGGTTGCATCCACTCTTATATAAGTTGTGTCGCTTGCCAAATAAACTTAGTGTGCTACCAGCTACCGTTGTTTTACTGTGTCCGCATACGTATCAGTGGCGACGAGGACTTACCCGCGACTAAGAAAAGTAAAAAAAAAAAGTCTCACTTTGGAATTTTGTCGAGTTTTGACCACAATATCCATACGTGGCAAAACTATAAACAAAGACTATTACAGTGGTACATTGCGAACGATGTCGACAGTGTACAGGATCCAAAGGGAGTGAAAAGACGGGCGATATTGCTGAGTGCACTCACTGACAGCACTTACAAACTGGCGGCCGATTTGGCTTTGCCGAAGGAGCTGACGCAGACACCATACGAAGACATTCTCACACTTCTCGACAGGCATTTTACACCAAAGAAATGCGGATTTGGGGAGCGGCATAATTTCTATGCTGCTACTCAAGGTCTGGAAGAATCATTTTCTCAGTGGGCTGCGAGGCTTCGTGGCCTCACTATACAATGCGAATTTCTGAAAGTAGAAGAGGCGCTGCGTGACCGGTTTGTTATGGGTATGTTGCCGGGACCGGAGAACGACAAGCTTTTTGCGCGTGACCTTCAAGACTTGACACTGGCAAAAGCAGTGGACTTGGCGGAGAGCGTGCGCAGTGCACGGAAGGGAGCAGCAGCTGCATCATCATCGGCGTCGGCGCTAGAGGCGCCACCGTCAGCCGAAGCGCTGTTCAAGATCGCGACCACAAACGAACCCAGTGCTAACAAAGAAAAGTGTTCCGTGTGCGGTTACAAAAATCATAAATCGTCTCAGTGTCGGTTTGCTAACTATACATGTAAAAAGTGCAACGTAAAAGGCCATCTTCGTAGAATGTGCAAGAAAATAAATTTTGTAGGAACTGGCGGGTCGAGCGAGACTGACGATGATAGGAGAACAAAAATATTTTCACATAACGGCGAACCTATGACGACAATAGTTTCGATACAAAAAATAAAGCTAAAGTTTGAAGTTGATACCGGATCAGCAGTCACAGTGATTTCCGAGAAGGTTTACAAAAAATATTTTGAATTCTTTCCTTTGTTATCAACGTCGGATCGATTATTTACGTATACAGGTCGTGTTATCAACTGTCTAGGAACGGTGCAATTACCAATAACGTATTTGGATAAATCACACGTAGTTAATGTGCGAGTGATTCGTGACGGTGGTCCGCCAATTTTATGCAGAGATTGTTTGTTTAGATTACAAATGCTGCAAATGAATTATTGTCAGTCAAATAATATTGCCGAACAGTTGAAAGTACAATATCCATCTGTTTTCTCAGACGAATTGGGGGTATTTACAAAGTATAAAGTAAAACTACAATTAAAAGATGACGCGAAACCGGTTTTTTTCAAAGCCCGGCATAGCATTTGCACTCAAAGATAAAATTAACGACGAGCTCGATCGTTTGGTACGTATAGGAGTACTAAAACCAGTTCAGCACTCTGATTACGCATCGCCTATTGTCCCTATATTAAAGCGTGATGGCTCAATTAGGTTGTGCGTAGATTATTCTGTAAGCGTAAACAAGCAACTAGTTATCGAACAGTATCCGTTACCGACGGCAAAGGAACTTTTTACAAAGTTACATGGGGGACAGCAGTTCAGTAAGTTAGATTTGACGCAAGCATATTCTCAATTTGTCTTAGACGAGGCATCACAGAAATTAACTTGCATTAATACTCACCGTGGGTTGTTTGTATACACGCGGCTAGTTTTTGGTCTCGCTAGTGCCCCGGCTATTTTTCAACGGGCAATGGAGTGTTTATTATCAGGGTTGGACGGTGTCATGTGCTTGCTTGACGATATTTGTATAACGGGAGATACGAAAGAACAACACTTAGAGAGATTGAACGCAGTGTTGCAAAGACTGCAAAACGCAGGTCTAACACTCCGGAAAGATAAGTGTCTATATAAGACATCCCTGTGATGGACTGGAGGTGCGCGGTGGCTGAGGCAGCGCGCGCGGGCGGTGTGCCAGCGGCGGGTCTACGCGGTGGAGAGGAGCGCGCGGGAGCGGCGGGGACGAGAGCTCGGTCGCGCCGCGGCCCGCGAAGGCACTTCACATTTTACCCCGGCGGAGACACCGCGGTTCCTTTTCTAATATTATTTAATTCCATTGTTTTAACGTAATACACTATTGTAATCAGTCCACGACTTTCATTAGACTGCTCCCGCTTAGCTATCGAGTATAACAATTAAACATGGTCCTTCGCAAGTAAACAACACAGCCAGGAGATTTAGTGTTTTACGAGAACAAGAACGAGTGCGAGACGTTGGAGGACTTTGACCCCGCGTCACGACGTTAGAAAATAGCAGTGTCATCGTCGCCTACGGTTGGAGATTTGAAGTCGCAACTGGACTTAGCGGATGAGGATTCGGATATTCGTGAGATCGTTCCAATTATTCCTTTTTCATCACCGTTATTCCAGTGTTCCTTTTTAAACAGGTTATAGGTTTATAACGCTGTTATTCTAGTAGTTCCTATTCATTGCCCTATTGAGTTGGATAACTAGCTAATTTCAGTCTATAATCGTCTTTGCTTCTCATTATTTCAAGCTATAATATTATAGGTATTTAGTTTTTAACGTTTTTTCATACCTATTGCATGAACACAAAGCGTGACGTTTCGTTTCGTTCAGGTTTACGTACAAATAAAGAGTTATTTATTCCTTTGTTTTGTAGCTTGGGGCACCGTTGCGTTCCATTATTTAGCTTGGTTTTAGCGTGATTGCACAGTGACATTATTATTTATTTTTACTTATCCGTTTTTTATTAAAATTTTTGAATTCTCTGCTGAGTCATTATTGTACTAACGGCAAAATGGCTGACAAGTTGATGAAAAAACGCAGCTCAATGAAAGCTAAGCTTACAACCTTCAGTGCTTATTTGAATGTGCTTCAAAGCTGTGACAATCTTTCAAACTTGCAAATCATCGAGCTAGAAACCCGCTTCGACAAATTTAACGCCTTGTACAATGAATTTGATGAATTACAGACAGAGATCGAAGTTTCTTCGGACAAGCCAGACGAGGCTTACGCGACGAGGGGCCAGTTTGAGCAGCAGTACTACTCGCTGGTAGCCATGGCGCGAAGTTTGCTGCCCGGGTTGGATGGCAAGCGTCAGCGTCGCGACTCCGCATATTCTGAGGCAAGGTCAGAGGCAACAGTGTCAGGTGGGACTAAAAATAATTTTATTAGATTACCCAAGATTGATTTACCGCACTTTGATGGCAGTTTTCAGAATTGGCTTGAGTATAGAGACACATTTATTTCCTTAATTCATGACAGTGCTTGTATAGACAATATAAATAAGTTCCATTATTTACGCGCTTCTTTAAAAGGCAAAGCAGCTGAAGTCATAAAGAATATTGACTTCACAGCGGATCATTACCAAATAGCATGGGAATTGTTGTGCGAAAGATACAATAACAGTCGTCTTCTCATTGATAAACACATGCAGGCTTTGTTCGAGGTTGAACCAGTCACTACTGAGTCTAGTGTTGTCTTAAGACGTCTTATAGACACGACTAGTAAAAACATAAGGGCACTCAAAAAACTGAATGAGCCCACGGAACATTGGAACACTATTATTATATATATGATGTCAGCTAAGTTGGATGCGAGCACTAGCAGATATTGCGAAGAGTTTCGTAATACATTATCAGAAAAACCTACACTTGCTCAATTCACTACGTTTATAAATAATAAGGCTGATTTGCTGGAAACATTAGAAGAAAACAGTAAACACAATAGAACAAACAATAATAATAGTAAACCAAAAAGTTTTGCCATAGTTTCACAGGGAACTACAAATAAAAGTAACAACACTAATTCAAGTAAAAATAAATTTACATGCCCTATGTGTTCTGGCGATCATTTTCTTTACATTTGTGATTCTTTCAAAAGATTAACAATAGAAGAACGTCATAAAAAGGCCAAAGACCTCAAAGTTTGTATGAACTGCCTAAGATCGGGTCATAATGAAAAAAGGTGTAGAATGACGCGCTGTAAGTACTGTGCAGCTAGGCATAACACCCTATTGCACATGGAACGAACAGAACCTCCTCCCATGCAAAATCCAATGCCCAGTACATCAGAAAGTATTGCTCTTTCTGCTAACGCCTCGGCTACTATGGAACCATATACTCGCTCGTTTGTTTTACTTTCCACAGCGATCGTGACGGCGGTGAACAGCAATGGCAACAGGTGCGACGCCCGCATCCTGCTGGATAACGGGAGTACAGCCAATTTTATAACA
This sequence comes from Cerastis leucographa, assembly GCA_963082945.1. Lineage (NCBI taxonomy): Eukaryota > Metazoa > Arthropoda > Insecta > Lepidoptera > Noctuidae > Cerastis > Cerastis leucographa. Next base: position 275,696 of record CAUJBK010000002.1, read on the forward strand.
GAGGACTTTTGTAACAAGCTGCGTTTGTCCCGAAATGACACGGGCTCCACGATAACAGGTGTAGGCAACCAAATCAGCACTAGTGCGCAAACCTGCAACCTCACAATCGAATCCAGTAGCGGTGACTATTCGGTAATCATTGACTGTTTAATTTTACCAGAAATCACACATGTTTTGCCATCATCTCCAATAAACATAAAAGACATAACTATACCTATGGGTCTACAGTTGGCGGATCCAACATTCAACACTCCCTCAGCGGTAGACATACTAGTCGGTGTAGATGTTTTTTGGAGCGTCATGTTAGCCAATCACATACAGCTCGGTAAGAATCAACCAAGGTTATGTGAGAGTAAATTAGGATGGTTGGTTTCAGGCACAGGCTGTCACTCACATGCATCTCATTCACATTTTTGCAACCTTGCTAAAACCAAGCCCAGTACAGATTTATCCAAATTTTGGGAACTGGATTCAGTTCCTGAAAAGCATTCCCTTTCTTTAGATGAACGGGTATGCGAAGATAGTTTTTATATTAACACAAAGCGTAAGGGCGACGGTCGTTTCGTGGTTACAATACCTTTTAAGTCTGATCCTTCTGCACTAGGAGATTCATACGGTATAGCAAAACGCCGTTTTCTATCTTTAGAAAAAAGATTTGAACGTGACCATAAATTCAAGTCGATGTATTTTGAGTTCATGTCAGAGTACGAAAGTTTAGGTGATATGACGGAAAATTCTAGTTTAAAACCGGACGGCGAAGTAAATTACTATTTGCCACATCATGGGGTCATGCGCGAGTCTAGTGTCACTACTAAGCTACGCACCGTATTTGATGCATCTACCAAAACTACGACAGGAATATCCCTGAATGATTTGCAATTTGTAGGCCCAACGGTTCAAGACGATTTACTTTCTATTTTGTTGCGTTTTCGACAGCATAAATTCGTGATTACAGCGGATATAGAAAAAATGTATCGCGCTATCGAAATCAACCCTGTCCAACGACCATTACAACAGATAATTTTTCGTAAAACTCCTACAGAACCATTAAAAACGTATACTTTAAACACGGTAACGTACGGTACCGCGTCTGCTCCATATTTGGCTACTAAATGTTTAGTCAGTCTAGCTGATACAACAACGAATCCTGTCGTAAAGCGTTCTATCCAGCATGATTTTTACGTAGATGATTTTCTTAGTGGCTCAGACATCATTTCAAGTGCGCAAGAGCTATGTAGGGAAACAATGTCTATACTGGCATCGGCTCAATTTAATTTGAGAAAGTGGCAGTCTAACAACTCTGAAATTTTAAAAGAATTGGATAGTCTAAATAAATCTAGCCATGCTATACTTGATCTTTCAGACAACAACAATGATACTCCCTCTAAAACGTTAGGAGTACATTGGTTAAGCAAGTCTGATAAACTAGTTTTTTCTATTAATATGGAACCCAATTGTAAAATACTGCCGTCATATGAAAAAAGGACGCATCTTACATTTTTTCCAAAAATTAGTTAAATATACCATTCGATTCAGAAAGAAAAGACGCATCTGCTCATATTTTTTAATTTTCAAATAAAACAAAATTGTAGAAAGTTCGTAAGCTAATTAGACGTAACTGTTGATTAGAACTATTTTTTGACGTGACAACGTCTTATAAATTGGTTTGCCGGGTGACACTTCAAGAAACTGCGTTACGCTCCGCTCACGTTACGCGCTCACAATGAGAGCGAGTGAGAGGCACGCGTGCCTTTCACTTTTTATGTCTGTCTCTCTCGCTCTTAGGCGGGCTAACCATGCCCGAGTGGAAGGGACGCGTGCCTCTATATATGTATATTTGTATATAAATACGTATGTATGTGTAAAGGTAAAAATAAAATTTTGTTAATATGAAATTCAGTGCGAGATTCTTTGTATAAATTAATGTTTTAAATATAATTCTTTGTATAAATAAATGTTTTAAATTGTTACCATTATTTCATCCTTCTTCCTACTATACGAATGAATATTCACATTAAAATTATTTTACCACTCAAAGTCGTTGTCACGTAAAACTTTCGCCCGTATACCGACTTTACAGGCAACCAATTTTTTTTTTACGAAAAAAAGACGTTTTTGAAATCAACTTAAAAGAAAAGACTTAATAAACCAGTTGCTACATTATTTTCAATAATATTTGCATCTTTTACTTAAATGAAAAAACACAAAAGCATAACTTTAAAGTATAAAGACGCTTTTGGTTACTTACGTCTAATATTCTTAGGTAACCTTAACAATAAAAATAAATTGTTTGGCCGCAAATGACATAGCGCCTTTTTATTTAACATTTCGGCGCGAGTATGGCCGGACTGGATTATCGGTGACGGACACTGAATTCTTACGGGGTCCATGTCGTGTTGAGAATGGTCATTTGCCATTATTTTTAAAGAAAATCAATATTAAATCAAAACATTTTAATACTAATTTAAAAATGATTACAAAATAATGAATTAAAACAATAATTAAATTTAAACTGATGATAATATGATTCAGGCGTGAACAGTGTCACAATTAGAGTTGTGGACGGGTCGCTCGCTAGAATTGGAATGCCCCGCATCGTTTTTTTTTTTTTTTTTGAATGGCATCTCGCAGTTCAACCTATGAGGTTGTCGTCTGCTTAACCGGACTATCCTGTGGGTGCCTTTAGAGTAAGGCCTCCAGCCAGGGCATAAAAACTTACAAACTAAGCGACTGCACGTTAAGGGCACCCCCTGTGGGGTACGAACCTCGGCTTAGGGCGTCGCTGGGGGAGGACTGCATGGGGACAGGCTGGATCTGAATGGTATCATTATTTAGGGGCTGATTTAAAACTACTGGCACAGCATCGCGGGCTGGCTCGAGCGAGGGTCGGGGAGGGCATGGACCGGGACGTCGCGACGGACCTCGACGGCGAGGTCGGAAAGACGGCGGTTTGAGGCGGAACTTTTTAAGAGTGCTAGTCTCTTTGCTACTCTCCTGGAGGAGGGTGATAGCATCATCTGGAGTGACAAGGGTATGCCTAGGACGGCGTACTGTACTAATGCGCGAGGGTTCGTAACGGGCGGCCGCTGTGATCAGGGGATTACGGTGTTTAATGGCGTTATCGAAGAAACGCTTCGAAAGGCGTTTCATAAACTGAAGGACGGTGGGCATTCTAAGGTCTACGTGTAGACGGTCATTACGGACATAAAAAGGGGCTCCCGTGACTCTACGTAAGAACCGGTTCTGTAAAATTTGCATCCTATGGATGTACTTAGGCTTGGTGTGAGCGTACACGACGCAAGCGTACGTCATAATGGGGCGGATCACCGGTATAAAGGCGCAATTTGCACTTGAGTGACAACTTGCTTTTAGCCGAAATCATGAAATGAAGCCTACCCATAGCAAACGCAGCTCGGTCGCGAGCTGCTTTGATGTGCGCCGCGAAAGACAAGTGGTTGTCAAGTATGACTCCTAAGTACTTGGCTTGCTTCTCCCAAGGGATAGGCTTACCGTACATAGTGATCGGGCTGAGCGCGGGTGGCTTAATTTTACGCTGTTTAGAGAAAAGAACTGCCTGGCTCTTGTCGGGGTTCACCTCGATTCTCCATTTCCGGAACCAAGCGCCTAAGACGTTGGCTGAGGTTTGGAGGGTGCTATAGATAGCGTCGTGACTGCGGCCAGTGTAATAAATGGCCGTGTCGTCCGCGAACAGGGCTAACTGAGCCTTCTTGCTCTTGGGGATGTCACTGGTGAACAGAGTAAAGATAAGGGGAGAGACGACGGAGCCCTGAGGGACTCCTGCTCTAATGGGGTGGGGAGAAGACAGTGCCTTCCCGATGCGATAGCGGAAGGTGCGATCCGACAGAAAGTCTCGTAAGATGAGCACGAGACGGTCCGGCACTCCCAGTTTGTACAGCTTATATAATAAGCCGTTGTGCCAGACTTTGTCGAAAGCCTTTGCTATGTCGAAGTACAACACACCCGTCATCGCTCCACGCTGGAAGCCAGCGCTCAAGTGCTCTACGATACGATGGGCCTGTTGAATGCAAGAGTGTCCGGTTCTGAAGCCGAACTGCTCGTTGGGGATGAGACTCTTAGCCTCGGCGAAGTCTTTGAGTCGCTTATAAATGAGTCTCTCGTAGATTTTGCCGAGTGCGTTCAGGAGACTGATAGGTCTGTAGCTCGAGGGCTCAGACTTGGGTTTGCCTGGCTTGGCGAAACCGATGACAGTGGCCTCTTTCCATATTTGGGGAAAGGCGTTGTTGCTCAGGGCGCCATTGAAGATGGCCGCCATTAACACGACGAGCTGAGCGGGGAGGAGTTTTAACACCCTATTGGTGATTCCGTCGGAGCCGGGTGCTTTGCGCGGTTGAAGCTTATTAATGATGTCTTGTACTTCGTCAGCTGTGACCGGAGGCAGAGGATCATCTGGGTCTTCTACAGGGGGTAGGGCGGCTCTACGTTCGACGAATGCGTTCACCTCATCGAGATGTCGCTTGTCTACTGGTTGAGAGCTGGGGGAGCACTGGGACTCTAGGCTGTCTGCTAGGCATTCGGCCTTCTCAGAGTCGTCGAATGCAACGCTCTTATCGGGTCGCGTGAGGGGAGGCATCGAAGCCTCTTCGGTGGAGCGCAACTTGCGTTGCAGCTGCCAAAAGGCTAGGTGGGTAGGCTCAAGCTCGCTAAGCGTCTTGTCCCATTGATCTGAACGATGCTCACTAGTGCGCTTCTTTACAGCACGCTGTAAATGACGCATGTGAGCTTTGTTCGCGTCGCAGGGAAAGTTGCTGTAGGCACGAATGGCCGCGTTCTTCTCGTTTATCAGTTCACGTACGTCAGCGGGTAGTATCCAGCGTTGATCGCTCAATGCTGGAACTTCTCGTGAGCAATCCTTCAGTACGGATTGCACGTGTTCTGTAAACGAGTTGATGGCGGCCGTCGTGTCTGCGACTGAGACTATGTGGGGGATGGACTCCAGGTGAGACGACGTGGTGGATTTCAGCTTTTCGCTGACTTTCCTCCAGTCGGTTATCACTTGGGTTGGCGGGGGCTGGCTGGGGTCAGAGGGACCCGAGCGGGGAATTAAGTGCATGAGCACTGGTCGATGGTCTGAGTTAAGCTCATGTAAAGTCTCGATGGAATGCAACTTAAGGTTGACGTTCTTCGCTCAGCGGACAGACCTCCGGCGTGATCTCATGGCGACATGGAGACAGCGACTGTCGCAACCACGTGCAGGGCACGCCACAATAGTGGCGATAAGTCCCCTCTTTGAGGAGTGGCTAGAGAGGCGGCACGGCGCCCTCACCTTCCGCCTGACGCAGGTCCTCACCGGACACGGTTGTTTCGGGAGGTTCCTGCACCGAATCGGGCGGGAGGAAACGCCCGGGTGTTACCATTGCGAGGATCGGCCGGAGGACACGGTGGAGCACACCGTGGAGCTCTGCCCCGCTTGGGCTGAGCACCGCCGTGTCCTCGTAGCGGCGATTGGCGGCGGCGACCTCTCGCGTCCGGCCCTGGTTCAATCCATGGTCCGGAGCGAGAGGGAATGGGATGCCGTCGCCTCCTTCTGCGAAGCAGTCATGCTAGCGAAGGAGGTGGCGGAACGTGAGAGGGAGAGAACCTCACGTCCCAGCCGCCGCGGGAGACGCCCCGGGCGTCGGGGGGCAACCAGTGGCCCCCGGCCACCGTAGGCGCGAGCCTGTGGACGGTGAGTAATGGGCTAGCTCACCGTCCGTCCGTCTCATGACGACAGGCCGTGTCGACGGCGCGTACGTGTTCCACGCGCGCCTCAAGGAGATGTCAGCAAACCGGATGGGGCCCGAGAGGGCCGATGCCTGCCAGGGCTGCGGGTTGTTCGAAAGAGATACCGCGGCCCTGGAACAAAAAGGGCGAAGAAGGAACATGGGTGGGTTTTAGTCAGTACAAGTCTGACACTCCCTCCCGCTCCGCCCAGAGCGGGAGAAGTCATTTGATGATTTCCCATCCCGAAAAAAAAAAAAAAAAAAAAAAAAAAAAAGGTTGACATTCTTGAGTAGCGCTATGTCGAGAACGTCCGGACGTTGGTCGGGGTCGTGGGGATAGTGAGTGTGCTCCATAGGAGCGATGGGATCGAAGTTGAGGGACTCACCCAGGTTATACACGTGACGTCCTCTGGCAGAGGTCGTCGTGGTGTTCCAGGCGGGGTGTTTGGCGTTGAGGTCGCCCGCTATGATAACGGAGTCACTCAAGCCGAAGAGGATGGCAAGGTCTTTGGTGAACAGTGTGCTCCTCGGACGTGCCGCCGGGAGGGATGTACGCGGAGGCGATAGTGATCGGTTGATGACCGGTCATGCCTAGTCGACACACTGAAGTCTCGAGTAGAGACTCCATGGGAGGGGGATCTAAGGGGATGCAGTGCAGTTCTTTTCTATAATAGATTAGAGTACCGCCCTTGTGGCAACGTGACCGATCGTTGCGAACTATGCGATAGTTGGCAATTCTCGGATCGCGGTGACTGGGCTTGAGGAAGGTCTCCTGTATGAGGAGGATATCAATTTGATGGTCACGGAGGAAGGTGGCGATTTCATCACGCTGGCCTCTAATGCCATTGGCATTAAAGTACCCTAATTTAAGGGATCGGGGTTTGGTACACGTTAATCTCGTATTATCCATTGAAATTAAAGATTAATGCCGCTGAAGGCTTCGCCTAACTTGATTAGGGACTTGAGGATAATTTTAAGCTTATCACCGTCAGTGTTAGCCTCCCTGAGATCTGTCGCCATGCGGTCTGCTTCGGGGGTGACTAACTTTGCTAACGTTTCTAAAGTTACGTTAGGAGAGGAGACCGCGGCCGCGGGGCCGGGAGGCGCGGGACGAGCGGGCGCCGGTGCGCTCGCTTGGGCCACGGGAGTGGGGACAGGGGCATCTAATAGCCCGGGAATGGGGCTGGACTTTGCTTTGCCGAGTGCCGGGAAGCCTCTCTGGTGGTTCAGCGAGGTCCAGGGAGAGGGCCTCTGAGGGCTGAGTCTCTCCGGCATCTGTGCAGTTGGTAGCCTCACCGATGGGCTTTCTCTCTGCTGGCGGGCGTTTGCACGCTTCGCCAGTTTAGAGGAGGAGCCTTTGGGGGCTTTCGGGCAGCCGCGGTAGTTAGCCGGGTGGCCCGACTGGCCGCAAAGCACACAGCTCGGTTGCTCCGTGCATAGCGATTTGTCTTTGGGACGGGGGCAGTCTGCCGTACCATGGTCGCCTAGACACTTTACGCATCTGTGCGGCGCATGGCAGTTGGCTTGGCTGTGTCCGTACAGCTGGCAGCGGTGGCACTGCCCTACTACTGCTGAGCGGTAAGGCTTCTCTATTGAGATGCCTGTGAGGGAGCATACCGACTTCACTTTGAAGATCGGGTGATGTCCTTCTACTGGGTCACAGATGACCAGTACCATATCGTACTGGGCTCCGCCTCTCGCCTTATGAAGGCGGTGGACGGCTGCGACCGGGATGTCCTGGCCTTGGAGGTCATTTAGGATGTCCTCCGTGGATATCTCCTTCGGGATCCGCCTGATCACCACGCGGGTGGGCTTCTCCTCTGGAAGGGAGTAAGTATGGAAGGCTATGTGCCTTCCGATCAGCTGACGGGTTAGTTCCCTGAAGTCAGCGGTCGTAGGGACCACCACTTTTATGCCCTGTTGTGTGCTTTTTGCGCTTGTATATTGTATGCGGCGCTCAACACACATTTTGGACACGTCTGTCCATTTCCCTTTGTCCTGAATGAACAGCGGGGGAGGGGGCTTCAGCTTCTTTGAAGAAGCGGCTGAAGGGTGAGCCTTAGGGCTGGCTGGCCTGCTGGTATGAGCAGCGGCAGACGTTGGTACGAGGACCGGGGAGGTGGGACGGGAGGCCGCGGGAGAGGGGACAGAAGGGAGCGCGACGATCTTTTTAGCCATGGCGGCCTGGGAGTTTTTGCCCTTCTTCCTCTTGCCCTTTCCGACGACTTGATAGTCGTCTTCAGAGGACGAGGCGGCAGAACACGAGTCTAAAATTGACTCTGAGTCGGAGACTGGCTCAGTTGTGTCCATGTTCTCGGAAACGGGAACAATGGACGCAGGTTCGGACTGATCCTTTGTTTGCGAAACAAAAGGTTTCGAAACAATGGGACTCGGTTTAGCCGGAATCGCGGCGGCGACGGCTGGTGGTAAGCCTTTGTCCATGTTCTCGGAAACGGGAACAATGGACGCAGGTGCGGGCTGGGCCTTTGTTTGTGAAACAGTGGGTTTCACAACAATGGGTCTTGGTGTAGCCTTAATCGCGGCGGCGACGGCTGGTGGTAAGCCTCTGTCGGCAGGCGGCGGAGACAAAGGGCTTTCAAGTGCGTCACTGAAGTCAGTGACGTTATCACTGGTTTGCCGGATAGCATTAATTTCAGACCCATATTTTTTTAAAATTTGGGTCTGTCGCAACGATGCGCAAGAAAAAGCGCAAAAGGGCTTTTTCTGTCTCGTCGAGGGACGACATTTCATCGGCTAAAAGTAAGCGGACATTTGAGTGAAGCTCAGCGCGCTTAGCAACCTAATTCCTTGAACAATTATGTAGGGAATTTACTGGGTCAGCGACTCACCCGTTTCAACCTTCCCGCAGCCACAGTCCGAAGGTCCTGGCTTGGTAGCAACTCCAACCCCAGTCTTAGGAACTTGCTTTCAGGAACTTGTTAAAACGGGAAACACTAGCACAGTATATCGGCGGCACATGTGTTCGCGACGGAGTCCAATTTTTCACCTAGACCCTGAAGGGGTTAGGCGGGCGGATTGGGTCAACACCCTCTCTCGGTTTCGTTGGCACCGTTAGGTTTCCCACCAAGAACCTCGAAACTGAGGACTTTTCCCTGATGGGGCAAAGGAAGTTAAATCGGAATAATATCCGAAGCAAATGAGCAAGTGCTGTCTTAATAAAAAGACAGCAATTGTTCGGGGGTGTAGTCGAGGGACTACTGATGACGTCACGACACTGGGAAGCGACGAACCGATGACACACACTGATAGCGAGCGGGAATGCGAGCAGGTAGCGGCACGTCCGTACGCGACGGCGGTCAGGCGGCGAGTCTGCCCCGCGCTCGGGATATCGCTACGCCCCCGCAGAGGGGCGCGGCTGGCGGGATATGGGTAAAACCCTTTCCCCGCGGAATTTGTTCACTGTGCCCGTAAATACGGGCACCTCCTTTGGTGGCCAATATAGGCATGAATGGGGGCGAGCGCGCGTAATTAGTTTATTATGGCGCGGCTCGCCTATGTGTGGTTGTCATTTTGTCCGGTAGGAGGCGCCAGCGGCGCTAGCGCTGCGCGCTTTCGTACGATGAAACTTTACCGTAACGAGCGCCGCTTTCTTCACGCCACCTCGGCGGTCTGTCACCGCCAGGTGAGACCTCCGGTTGCCCGGAGGAGGCCCAGCGGATGACGACCTGCGACAGAGGTGACTCTGGTGGCGCATCCTACCGCTAAGAATGTATGGCCCCCGTCCACAACGATCTCAGAGCTAGCCAATCACGCTCCAGACTAAGAGGCCGTAATGAATGTGTTAGAGCGGCAGTGTACTGTGTAACGCCGCTCTTGTAAGCGAGTGAGTAGCGAGCCCGCGTCGCACGTTCATCGCGTTGTTAGGATGCTTGTTGAGTAATGAGTGTGTGTTCGATGCGCGTCGCGTCTATATTAACTTAGATGCAACGCGCTTCAACTGTATGTAATGTGGTGTTGTATAGTTACATTGTTTGGGTAGGTCGCGTGTAGGTGAAAACGACCTACCCGGGGAATCAAACAGGGGGGGGGGGGGCATACTTACACATCCGCAGGCACGAGATCGCGCGGCAGGCGACGTGTGCGCCCGGCGCGCCCCGCGTCAGGCGGGCGCGTGTGCCATGGCGCTATCTGTGTTAGATGGGACCAGGCAGAGACGTCGGCGCGCTTGAACATGTTGGACGCGAGGCGGCTACAGAAGTCGTCCAGGCTCTCCATTTTCATGTCCCGCTGTATAGTGGAATTTCTCACAAAGCGAGGAGCAGCAACAATGGCGCGCAAAGCAAGACTTTGCTGCGCGCGGAGGTTCTTCTTTGTGGACTCGCTCGTGAGGGCGAACCACGCTGGGGCGGCATACGTGATTAGCGGGCGAATGTACGTCTTGTACACGCCCAGCTTGGTACGCAGCGGGAGTCGTGACGTGAGCACTGGGCGAAGCTGGAAGCGGGCGCTCCTGCATTTCGCGATAGTGCCGCGGACGTGCTGTGCCATAGATAGTTGACGGTCGATAGTGACACCCAGGTACTTGGCCCGGGGTGACCATGCGACGTCAACTCCTTGCAGTGTCAGGGGTGGTGGGAGTTTCTTCGCACCGCCGGTTACCAGCGCCTGCGTTTTACCCACGTTCACCGACAACCTCCACATAGACAACCAGTCCGGGAGTAGGTCGAGCACGCGCTGCATCTTCACGGCCGCGTGCCGCGCGTTAAGCGAAGTCGCTATGTACGCGGCGTCGTCGGCGTACAGCGCGAGCGTGGTGTCGGGAGTTGTAGGGATGTCGTCGGTGTAACAAGAGTAACAGTGAGCCGAGACGCAGCTACCTTGCGGTACTCCTGCGGCTATCGAGCGGACGCTCGATAGCGCTCCGTCGACCACCACCCTGAATGTCCTATTACCTAGAAAGGAGGAAACCACCTTTACAAAGCGACGGGGCGTGCCGGCCTGTGCCAACTTGTACAACAAGCCGGCATGCCAGACGCGATCAAATGCTTTTTCCATGTCGAGGAATACTGCTACTGCCTGCTCCTTCCTGTTAAGGGATGCAGCTAGCAGGTGCAGTACTCTCGACAGCTGGAGCGTCGTTGAGTGTTCAGATCGAAACCCGAACTGCTCCTCTCTTGGAGTGAAGTGTTGCCTCAGGTGTCGCAGCAGGAGTTGCTCAAACACCTTAGAGGTAGTGGAGAGAAGCGTGATGGGCCGATAGCTTTCCGGCTTCAGCACATTCTTGTGCGCCTTGGGTATCATTATGACACGCCCTTCCTTCCACGAGGCTGGGAAGGCGCCCGTGCGCAGTATGCCCGTGTACAGGCGCGCCAGTGCCGCTACCGACTGGTGGGGCAAGTGGCGCAGCGCTGTGTTGGTCACACCGTCCGCCCCGGGCGCCTTCCTTAATTTCGTCTTAAGGATGGCGCGTCTGACCTCGCAAGGCGAGAAGAAAATTGGGTCCTCTTCGGAGGCTATCGGCCTGGAGAAGTACTCTCCAAGGTGCCTCTCGACTACTGCGATGTGCTCGGTGTTGGTGGTCGGGTTTGGAACGAACTGACGCTCCAGGTGCTCAGCAAAGATCTCCGCGCGGTCTGGCGCGGTGTATCTAGGTGTCCCGTCGCTATGGAGTAGCGGACGTACCGGAGCCGGGGTATTGTTGAGCTGTCTGCACAGCTTGTGTAGTGACGCCCAGTCTCCCTCTGCGGCGTCAATACACTCCTCCCAGCTCTCGGCATTAAGCTCCTGTAGCTTGGCCCTTACCTTCTCCGCTAGGCGGTTTAGGTCGCGTTTGTCACGCGGGCAGCCAGACTCTTGCCACCGCTTGCGAAGGCGCCGCCTATGGGCGATCATCTGCTTGAGGTGGGCGGGTAGAGGCTTGTATACAAGCCCCTGTGGCAGTGTAGTAGTAGTAGTCGCCTCGTCATGGGCGCGCTTAATTGAAGCGGTGATTTGGTCGGCTAGTCCGTCGAAATCCGCGTCGGTGGCGATGGGCCAAGCCGGAGTGGTGGCTTCCATCCCTTCCGCGAACTTTTCCCAGTCGGTTTTACGACGTGGCGCTGGAGGAGATAGTCTCGTGGGCATTCCCGATAGTACGACGAGCACAGGTTGATGATCTGACTGGAACTCGTCGTCTATGACTTGTTGGGCAATCTGGCCTCTCAAGCCCCTATGGATTACGATGTCCAGCACATCGGGTTGTTGGTTTAGATTGCCTGGGTAATGGGTAGGCGTCTCAGGGCCGGACACCATGTATCCACGGGCCTCTGCGTCTGCAAAGAGTCGCCTCCCTCCGGTATTCGTGCTCCGACTGTTCCAGGCCGGGTTTTTTAGGTTGAAGTCGCCAGCGAGTAATGTCGGGTGCGGCAACTGGTAGAGTAGCGCCCGTAGCTCCGCTATGTCAAGCGGGGTTCCGGGCGGGTGGTAGCACGCATAAATATTTACGTCCTCGCCAGCGACGTGAAGCTGGACATCTAACGCGTGAAAGGTGCCCAGTGACGTCGGGGGGAGCGGTTGGTGCACGACTCTTCGTCTGATCAATACCGCCAGACCGCGGTAGATCATTCCAGACGGAGACTTCTCATCCTTCCTATATAAGACGTATCCCGGGAACTTGGGCCTGTCAGCAGGCCCCAGGAGCGTCTCATTGATGAGCGCCACGTCGATGCGTTGCTCCCTGAGGAGGAGGCGGAGTGGGGCAACCTTATTCCTAAGGCCGCGGGCATTCCAGTGCATTAACCTTAACTGACTATCCATGAATAAGCTGCAACAGCTTGGCTAGCCCGTCAAGGATAACTTGCTCCGCGTCCTCGCCCTGTCTTATGGCCTTTATAAGGTCCATAAGTAGGTTGATGGCGCAGGCGGTTACTTCCCTGGTAGGGACGGCGTGACGCTGTTGGCCTCTGACTCGGGCGCCGGCTTGCGGCTGAATAACGCTAGCCGTCGCCGCTGGTTGGGCGGCGGCTGTAGCCGTGTCTGTGGGTGGGGCAGGTTTCCCCGCCCGCTTCCCCTTCTTCTTCTTGTTACCGGCGCCTGTAACAGCGTCGGTGGTCGGTGCGGCACGTGTGACCGCGGGCGCCTGGATGGGCGCCTGCGCCGGTGCAGGGCCAGGATCAAGCCTGGGTTGCTGCGCGGGAGGTTGGGGCTTTTTCCCCCTCTTGTTCTCTTTCGCGTCGCTGTTGCGACATGGCAACAGTGCCCGCTCGCTTGTTCCGGAGCTCTCTCCGGAACACGGGGCACCTACTGCTGGACGCGGGATGGTCACCTGCACAATTAACGCAGATGGCCGTCTCCGTCCGCGGGCGTGGGCAGTCCTTGGCTGCGTGGCTCTCACCGCATCGCACGCATGCGAGCGGTCGGTGACACTGGTGCGAGCTGTGTCGAAACTGCTGGCACCGGTGGCACTGGGCGGGCCCTTGCTTGCTCCGCCAGGCATCTATACGGACACCACGCATGCACATAAGCTCCGTGATGTCGTAGATTGTCCGTATCTCTGGCTGCCTCTTGAGGACAGCGTAGAACAGACAACCAGGTCGTCCGCCGCGCGCTAGGATATTACGGACGTACTCTGGTTCGTACCCTAGTGTCCTCAACTCCTCTTCGATCTCGGCAGGGTCTGTGTCGGCCGGCAGCCCCCTTATGGCTACCTTCAGGCTACGCTCCGCTGGTAGAGAGTATGAAAACCAACTAAGGCCTTCCGACTTTTCTAGGTCCGTGAGGTACCTCTGGACGACCCTATACTCGTCCTCCGTTTCAGGCATGAAACGAATTCCGCCCTGATAAGGACGAGCATTAGGAGGGTGGCCCAGTTTGGCTCTCACGGCCCTAAAGTGGGTGGCCCAGTTGGGCATCCTCTCCACCACCAGCGGAGGGTAGCGTGGCCGGTCCCTTTCCCTCTTCCGGGCAGCTGCGTCCGCGCTCTTGCCTTGGGCAGGGGCTGCGGCGGCGGCTGTCGTACCGGGGGAGGCGGTGACGTCACGTCCAGTGACGCGTCTAGCGTCAGGTTGCGTGGGCGAGCGACGAGTCGCCTCGGCGAACGTCGGCGACCGGACTCCGGCTCGACCGCGCGGTTCACGCTGCGGGAGCGGGGAGTCGGGGCAGACGCGCTTCGCCTCTTCAGCGGCCTCGTCGTCCGTGCTCCGGGGGCGGCGCTGGGCGCGAGTCTCGAGTGAGAACTCGTACCCGAACGCCGGGGTATTAATAAGGGCATGGGCACTTACCTCGTAATCCTCGTCGTCCATGTCGCTGTCACTGTCATCGACAGAGAAGCTTGGCGACATGGGCGCGGGCGAGTCTTGGGCGGCACTGCGTGGCGGAGGCGGCGACATCGGTCCCTGCACTGACGTCGCTGCGGCGGCTGAGCCTGCCAGCAAGCGGCGTGGTGCGGGTGATGCGGTGCGCCCCGCTTTGGAAGCGGTGGCGGCGGCGGCGGGCCGCGCCTGCGTGGATGAAGGCGCGGCGGGGCGCGCTACGGCCGACACGGCCTGGTTGGCGGCGCGAGGCGCATGCGTCGCGGTCGCCCGATCCACCTGCGCATTAGCGCGTAGGGGGGGGGCGACAGCGCGAGCAGCGGGCGCGCGGCTACTGGACCCGGGTGGACCCGGGGCCTGCGTCGGAACCGGCCGGAACGCCGGCGGGCGGACTGGCACCGCCGGGGCACGCACTGATGGTGGCGTCGTGCTTGCAGGCAGGGTTCCGGGGCTGAGTCTAGGCGGAATGGAAGGGGGCGAGGCTGGAAAGGGCCTCCTTCCCTCCGCGTCAATGAAGGCACTGGTGGATGCAGCGCCGGGCGTCGGGCTCCCGAGAGTCGGCAGCGACGGCGCCCGGTCCCCCTTAGGGCTGACATTGGGCGGCGTCTTCTTCATAGTCTTGTTCACAATGGATTAAAGTTCACACTTAATAAGAGATCACTTTGGGTGTGACTTCCCGCAACCGCTACGGTGCCGATGCACCGGGTCTTGCGGAAGCACCCTCTGCGCACCCACAGGCACTAGGTACCCATGGGTACCCAAAGGATACCTGCTACGCAGTTAACAATAAAAGTACGGTTCGGACGGTACAGCTGGAAAAAGTTTTTGTTGCGTCTACCCACAACTTTAAATAAATTAAAAAGTTTGTGACGCGGATGAATCACCGACCCGCGCCAAGGGGGGGGCGCGGGGTATCGCTGGCGGCCAACGGTGGCCTGCTCAGACGAGTCGGCAAAAGTTCGCGGCGCACTCAAAAACTTGACCAGCTGGGAGAAGCCACAAGCCGATCCTCTGCCCCGCATCGTTTTTTTTTTTTTTTTTTGAATGGCATCTCGCAGTTCAACCTATGAGGTTGTCGTCTGCTTAACCGGACTATCCTGTGGGTGCCTTTAGAGTAAGGCCTCCAGCCAGGGCACAAAAACTTACAAACTAAGCGACTGCACGCTAAGGGCACCCCCTGTGGGGTACGAACCTCGGCTTAGGGCGTCGCTGGGGGAAGACTGCATGGGGACAGGCTGGATCTGAATGGTATCATTATTTAGGGGCTGATTTAAAACTACTGGCACAGCATCGCAGGCTGGCTCGAGCGAGGGTCGGGGAGGGCATGGACCAGGACGTCGCGACGGACCTCGACGGCGAGGTCGGAAAGACGGCGGTTTGAGTCGGAACTTTTTAAGAGTGCTAGTCTCTTTGCTACTCTCCTGGAGGAGGGTGATAGCATCATCTGGAGTGACAAGGGTATGCCTAGGACGGCGTACTGTACTAATGCGCGAGGGTTCGTAACGGGCGGCCGCTGCGATCAGGGGATTACGGTGTTTAATGGCGTTATCGAAGAAACGCTTCGAAAGGCGTTTCATAAACTGAAGGACGGTGGGCATTCTAAGGTCTACGTGTAGACGGTCATTACGGACATAAAAAGGGGCTCCCGTGACTCTACGTAAGAACCGGTTCTGTAAAACTTGCATCCTATGGATGTACTTAGGCTTGGTGTGAGCGTACACGACGCAAGCGTACGTCATAATGGGGCGGATCACCGCG
Organism: Cerastis leucographa; assembly: GCA_963082945.1. Lineage (NCBI taxonomy): Eukaryota > Metazoa > Arthropoda > Insecta > Lepidoptera > Noctuidae > Cerastis > Cerastis leucographa. The sequence continues at coordinate 291,444 of CAUJBK010000002.1, forward strand.
GTATAAAGGCGCAACTTGCACTTGAGTGACAACTTGCTTTTTGCCGAAATCATGAAATGAAGCCTACCCATAGCAAACGCAGCTCGATCGCGAGCTGCTTTGATGTGCGCCGCGAAAGACAAGTGGTTGTCAAGTATGACTCCTAAGTACTTGGCTTGCTTCTCCCAAGGGATAGGCTTACCGTACATAGTGATCGGGCTGAGCGCGGGTGGCTTAATTTTACGCTGTTTAGAGAAAAGAACTGCCTGGCTCTTGTCGGGGTTCACCTCGATTCTCCATTTCCGGAACCAAGCGCCTAAGACGTTGGCTGAGGTTTGGAGGGTGCTATAGATAGCGTCGTGACTGCGGCCAGTGTAATAAATGGCCGTGTCGTCCGCGAACAGGGCTAACTGAGCCTTCTTGCTCTTGGGGATGTCACTGGTGAACAGAGTAAAGATAAGGGGAGAGACGACGGAGCCCTGAGGGACTCCTGCTCTAATGGGGTGGGGAGAAGACAGTGCCTTCCCGATGCGATAGCGGAAGGTGCGATACGACAGAAAGTCTCGTAAGATGAGCACGAGACGGTCCGGCACTCCCAGTTTGTACAGCTTATATAATAAGCCGTTGTGCCAGACTTTGTCGAAAGCCTTTGCTATGTCGAAGTACAACACACCCGTCATCGCTCCACGCTGGAAGCCAGCGCTCAAGTGTTCTACGATGCGATGGGCCTGTTGAATGCAGGAGTGTCCGGTCCTGAAGCCGAACTGCTCGTTGGGGATGAGACTCTTAGCCTCGGCGAAGTCTTTGAGTCGCTTATAAATAAGTCTCTCGTAGATTTTGCCGAGTGCGTTCAGGAGACTGATAGGTCTGTAGCTTGAGGGCTCAGACTTGGGTTTGCCTGGCTTGGCGAAACCGATGACAGTGGCCTCTTTCCATATTTGGGGAAAGGCGTTGTTGCTCAGGGCGCCATTGAAGATGGCCGCCATTAACACGACGAGCTGAGCGGGGAGGAGTTTTAACACCCTATTGGTGATTCCGTCGGAGCCGGGTGCTTTCCGCGGTTGAAGCTTATTAATGATGTCTTGCACTTCGTCAGCTGTGACCGAAGGCAGAGGATCATCAGGGTCTTCTACGGGAGGGAGGGCGGCTTTACGTTCGACGAATGCGTTCACCTCATCGAGATGTCGCTTGTCTACTGGTTGAGAGCTGGGGGAGCACTGGGACTCCAGGCTGTCGGCTAGGCATTCGGCCTTCTCAGAGTCGTCGAATGCGACGCTCTTATCGGGTCGGGTGAGGGGAGGCATCGAAGCCTCTTCGGTGGAGCGCAACTTGCGTTGGAGCTGCCAGAAGGCTAGGTGGGTAGGCTCGAGCTCGCTAAGCGTCTTGTCCCATTGATCTGAACGATGCTCACTAGTGCGCTTCTTTACAGCACGCTGTAAATAACGCATGTGAGCTTTGTTCGCGTCGCAGGGAAAGTTGCTGTAGGCACGGATGGCCGCGTTCTTCTCGGTTATCAGTTCACGTACGTCAGCGGGTAGAATCCAGCGTTGATCGCTCATTGCTGGAACTTCCCGTGAGCAATCCTTTAGTACGCATTGCACGTGTTCTGTAAACGAGTTGATGGCGGCCGTCGTGTCTGCGACTGAGACAATGTGGTCGGGGATGGCCTCCAGGTGAGGCGACGTGGTGGATTTCAGCTTTTCGCTGACTTTCCTTCAGTCGGTTATCACTTGGGTCGGCGGGGGCTGGCTGGGGTCAGAGGGACCCGAGCGGGGAACTAAGTGCATGAGCACTGGTCGATGGTCTGAGTTAAGCTCATGTAAAGTCTCGATGGAATGCAACTTAAGGTTGACATTCTTGAGTAGCGCTATGTCGAGAACGTCCGGACGTTGGTCGGGGTCGTGGGGATAGTGAGTGTGCTCCATAGGAGCGATGGGATCGAAGTTGAGGGACTCACCCAGGTTATACACGTGACGTCCTCTGGCAGAGGTCGTCGTGCTGTTCCAGGCGGGGTGTTTGGCGTTGAGGTCGCCCGCTATGATAACGGAGTCACTCAAGCCGAAGAGGACGGCAAGGTCTTTGGTGAACAGAGTGTGCTCCTCGGACGTGCCGCCGGGAGGGATGTACGCGGAGGCGATAGTGATCGATTGATGACCGGTCACGCCTAGTCGACAAACTGAAGTCTCGAGCAGAGACTCCATGGGAGGGGGATCTAAGGGGATGCAGTGCAGTTCCTTTCTATAATAGATTAGAGTACCGCCCTTGTGGCAACGTTCCGATCGATCAACCGATCGTTGCGAACTATGCGATAGTTGGCAATTCTCGGATCGCGGTGACTGGGCTTGAGGAAGGTCTCCTGTATGAGGAGGATATCAATTTGATGGTCACGGAGGAAGGTGGCGATTTCATCACGCTGGCCTCTAATGCCATTGGCATTAAAGTACCCTAATTTAAGGGATCGGGGTTTGGTACACGTTAATCTCGTATTATCCATTGAAATTAAAGATTAATGCCGCTGAAGGCTTCGCCTAACTTGATTAGGGACTTGAGGATAATTTTAAGCTTATCACCGTCAGTGTTAGCCTCCCTGAGATCTGCCGCCATGCGGTCTGCTTCGGGGGTGACTAACTTTGCTAACGTTTCTAAAGTTACGTCTGCCCCGCATCTCGCGAGCAATCGCAACGTCCCCGACATGGGGGCGTGGCGGGCGGGATATGGGCAAGCCCTTTCCCCGCGGGATCAACACAGTGCCCGTTACGACGGGCACCTCAATTTGATTGCCTGTATAGGCGTGGTACTTGGCGAGTGCGTGTAGAAAGCGCAACTCGCCTGTGTGTGGTTGTCATTATTGTCCGGTAGGAGGCGCCAGCGGCGATAGCGCTGCGCGCTTAGCTACGGTACAACGTTACCGTAGCGAGCGCCGCTTTCTTCACGCCGCCTCGGCGGCTTGTCATCGCCAGGTGAGACCTCCGGTTACCCGGAGGAGGCCCAGCAGATGCAAACCTGCCAGAGGCGACTCTGATGGCGCACCCTACCGCTAAGGCGTTGACCCCCGTCCGTTGCGCTCTCAGAGCTAGCCGATTGCGTTCCAGACTAAGGGGTCGTAGTGTATGAGTTAGAGCGGCATTGTATTGTGTAACGCCGCTCTTGTAAGCGAATGAATAGCGAGCCCGCGCCGCACATTCATCGCGTGAGTTTGGATGCATGTGGAGTAGTGAATGCATGTTCGATGCGCGTCATGCCTATATTAACCTAGACCATGACGCGTTTCGAGTGTATGTGGCGATTGTGGAGTCTTAATGGAAGGGTAGGTCGCGTGTAGACTGGAGCGGCCTACCCGGGCGGGTCAAGTCCGGGAGTGGCGACGGCTACGTCACATCCGCAAGCACCAAGTCGCCCCTGGGGCGACAAGGGCAGGAGGCGGGCGCTCCTGCGGTTGGCGAGGTGCCGCGGACGTGACATGCCATCGTGAGTCGGCGGTCGCAGGTGCTCCCTCGGTGCAATACCTGGGGCAACCGTGCGACGCCGGCTTCCGTCGATCCGGGTAATCCTACAATCCTAGAGGAGGAGGCGGAGAGGGGCGGCCTTGTTCTTAAGGCCGCGGCAATCCAGTGTAACTTGACGGCTAGCCCTGGTAAAGCTGTAGTAGCTGGGCAAGCCCGTCGAGTATGACGAGGTCTGCGTCCTGGCCCTGCCTTATGGCCCTAATAAGGTCTAATAATAGCCTAATGGCGCAGGCGGTGAACTCCGATGAAGGAGGGAATGTGCGCTGTTGCGCTGGGGCGCCGGCTTGCGGCTGGAATGTTCTCGGCGCCGCTGCTGAGTGAGCGGCGGCCGGAGCCGTGACTGTGGGAGGAGCGGGTTTCCCCGCCCTCTTCCCCTTCTTCCTGCCGGCGCCAGTAGCGGCGTCGGTAGGTACTGTGGCAGCGAGTGAGGTGGTAACTACCGCGGGCGTCTGGAACGTCGCCTGCGCTGGGACAGGGCCAGGGTCCTGCCTGGATTGCAACGCGGGGAGGTGGGGTTTTTTCCCCTTCCTGTTCCTCCCTCCGCGTGGTCGCTTCTTTCTCCGCCTCGTGGCGGGAGCGTCTTGTTGGTCAACTTGGGGCCCGTTCGCTGTCGCCATCAGCGACATACTGGGGGCCTCATGGGCCTCTACTTGGGTGGCAGCTGCCGCCGTTTCTCGGCGCTGCCGAGTGATGGCGACAGTGCCCGCTCGTTTGTTCCGGAGTTCCCTCCGGAATACTGGGCACCCGCTGCTGTTGGCCGGATGGTCACCCGCGCAATTGACGCAGGTGGCCTTCTCGGCCTTTGGGCGTGGGCAGTCTCGGGCGGCGTGGCTTTCCCCGCAGCGCACGCATGCGAGCGGGCGGTGGCACCGGTGCGAGCTGTGTCGAAACAGTTGGCACCGATGGCACTGGGCGGGCCCTTGCTTGCTCCGCCAGGCATCCACACGAACACCACGCATGCATAGCAGCTCCGTGGTGTCGTAAATGGTCCGGAAATCAGTTTGCCTTTTGAGGACGGCATGGAAAAGGCAGCCGGGACGTCCGCCGCGCGCCTTGATGTTGCGGACGTACTCCGGCTCGTAACCAAGCGTCCTCAACTCCTCTAAGATGTCCTCTGGGTCCGTGTCCGCTGGCAGTCCCCGGATAGCCACCTTGACGCTGCGCTCCGCTGGTAGTGAGTAGGAAAACCAGCTTAGGCCCTCCGATTTTTCCAGGTCGGTGAGGTACCGCTGGATCACCCTGAACTCGTCCTCAGTTTCAGGCAGGAACCTAATCCCACCCTGATAAGGACGTGCGTTCGGTGGGTGACCCAGGATGGTCCTCACTGCCCTAAAATGGAAGGCCCAGTTGGGCATCCTCTCCACCACCAACGGAGGGTAGCGGGGCTTGTCCCTGGGCTTGGCCTTGGCAGCTGCGGCTGCACTCGTGCCTTGCGCTGGGGCTGCGGCGGCGGGTGGCGTCACATTGCGTGAGGCGTCTTGTCCGGTGGGCGGGCGGCGAGTCGCCTCGGCGAACGTCGGCGACCCGGCTCCGGCTCGACCACGCGGTTCACGCTGTGGGAGCGGGGAGTCGGGGCAGACGCGCTTCGCCTCTTCGGCGGCCTCGTCGTCCGAGCTGCGTGGTCGGCGCTGGGCGCGAGTATCGCGCTCAAGCGCCGATTCGTTAGGCGTCACTTTATTAGAGGTAGGGGCACCTACCTCATAGTCCTCTTCGTCCATGTCGCTCTGCTCCACGTCGCTGCACTCACTTGAGTAGCAGGGCGACATGGGCGCGGGCGCGGGCGAGTCTTGGGCTGCGCTGCGGGGCGGGGGCGGCGACATCAGTGCAGACGACGCTGCGGCGGCTGAGCCTGCCAGCAAGCGGGGTGGTGCGGATGATGTGGCGCGCTCGGCGCTGTGCGCAGCGGCGGCGGCGGCCGGCCGTGCGTGTGTAAACACACTCGCGGCAGGGCGCGACACGGCGGGCGCGGCCTGGGTGACGGCGGTGGCGGTTGGTGGGCGCGTGTTGCGCGGGCTTGCGGCGCGAGGCGCGTGCGTCGCGGTCGCCCGGTCCTCCTGCGCATAGGCGCGTAGGGGGGGGGCGACGGCGCGAGCAGCGGGCGCGCTGCTGCTGGGCCCGGGACGATTCGGGGCCAGGGTGGGCGGGTGGCGGAACGCCGGTGGCCGGACCGAAGTGGTCGGGGCGTGCACCGGCGACGGCGTTTTGGTGGTGGCGTGACGTGGTGTCGGCGCAGGAGGTGAGGCCTCGAGGGCCCTCCTTCGCTGCGCTTCCTGCAGGGCAGCAATGGCGTCTCTGTAGGAGTCGTCGAGTGTACGCTCCTTCTTGGGGTTCGGTGGTGGCGGCATCTTCTTAGGCGGCATCTTTTGGGTGTGGCTTCTCCGCAACCGGTACGGTGCAGCAGCACCGGGCAGCACGGGCAGCACCCGCTGGCTACCCACGGAGCTAGGTGACCATGGGTATCCAGCCGGCGCTTGCCTGATGGTTAAAAATTTTTGATAAAAAAAATTCCGGTTCGGACGGTGAACTGAAAAGTTTTATTACGCGACTACCCTCGACCAACTTAACTTAAGTTGGGAGGTCGGCCAATCACAGCCCGCGCCAGAGGTGGCGCAGGGGACTTCGGTGGCGGCCAGCGGAGGCCTGCACACGTCGAACTGCGACTGGTCGATACCGAACGGTTGTAGATCGCGCACTAAAAACTTTCCAGCTCGGGTGAAGCCACAAGCCGATCCGTCTGCCCCGCATCGCTCGGCGCTCCGTATTATAAAGGCCGACCCCTTCCACAACTCGCCTGATTCACTGAGTGGTGCGATGATGTCACAGAGCGTTCCGTTTCGTTTTAAGTCGTAATAATTTGCTCACGCCGACAAACATCATTTAAAAAAAATATCTTAGATAGAAAGACACAAATGACAAAGCGACGTTTTCATTAGATTGACCTAACATGATTTTAAAAAATTCTAAGTTGAAAAGACACAAGTTGTCAATTGCGTCTTTTTAATATAGATTTCGTGTACGTCGAAGAGGGGTGAAGGGGGAAATGCAGTAGTGTTTCTTTAGTTGCGCCCGAGTCGTTGGAGAGTGTGGTCACGTCACATCGCGCGATCAGACGAAGGTAAGAACGTTATTATTTTTTAATCGCTGGTAATTATTTTCAAAATGAGTTATGTTACATTATACATTTTGTAAATACATGCTCTAAAATAGTTCGATTTAATTAAAATAATTTAGTCTATTTAAGATTATGGTAAATGTATGAAACTTTAAGTATTATCATGTTAAATGAATGTATAATTTACGTATACTTAATCTATACTAAACATGATGTTTTACTTTTTACTATATATATATATATTACTATATACCTAGTATGTACATACTAGGTATATAGTAATAGATAGGTACCTAATTCCTCCGATTCGGGATGTACGAACTAAACTTATCAGGACTAAAACTAAAATTACACGTCCTATTCTTTTCTGATTGTATAAAAATAGAAAAGGACGGTTTAGTTTAGTCCTGTCAAATTAGTTTGTTGGTACATCCCGAATCGGGGGCATTATTTTAAAATTTTAGGAGTAAAGCTAGAATGCACAACTTTTGTTCCACTTTGCTAAAACCACAACAAAAAATTAGCCTTCCCATACGATTTTGTGTTTTGAACAAATTGTAAAAAAGCCCACCTGAAAGTATTACAGCATCCTTCTGTTACACCGTGTACATTATTATTTAATAAAATTAAATCTGCTTCTGAAAGTATGTCTGGGCCCTACTTAATAATTTTGTTTTTTTATTTACACCAATTTTTTTTCATTTGCAGTTTTTTAAAATGAAGAAAGGAAGAGCTTTTAATTTATTGAATTTGGCAACTAACGTTATACAGAGTCCAAATTCAAAAAAAATACAGAAGTGGAAATATCTAATTTTAATCATCACTGTGAGGAGGAACCTGCCCAATCGTCCCCAATTCCTTCAGATCTCGATATTTTCGACTCTGATGACTCTGTCAAGGATAGAGATTATGTGCCACCCACCAATAACAAAAGACACGGCTACGATTCCGATATTTCCGATACAGACTCTCAGGGAAGTGTCATTGATAGTAGTCAAAATTATATTACTATACCAGAATCACAAGAACAAGAAGAAAATAATTTATTGTGATAGTTTGTTCAAAACTTAGAATTTATGGAAAAGAAGAACACTGATTTTGTAAAACCATTAGGTTTAGACTTTTATAGAGGTATTATTTTTTGTTTCGTTACTGAAAGCATGTTTTTTTATTTTTCTTAATAAAAATATTTAGTTTATAAGCGTTTTAAGAATAAACATTCGTGCAAAGTTTTTACTAGGGTTTCATTCTGTAATAGTTTGTTCTAACCTTAAAATTTGTGAAAAAGAAGAACACTGATTATGTGAAAATTGATTAAACTTTTAGAGCTAGGTATTATTTTTTGTTTCGCTACTGAAAGCATTTATGTTTGTTTATTTTTCTTAATAAAAATATTAAATGTTGATGAAATAGCGGACGCGTGGTTCTAAAATTGAATAAATCCTTTTGGAAATCTAGGAATATTCAGATACGAGTGGACTGTATTGGGGAAATTAAATTTTGCGGTTTGCCTCAAAATATGGATGTTGGCTTGCTGAATTTAATTGATATTATTACGTATTTCCGTCAGTGACACATAGGAAAGGACTTATGGGTGCAATAAGGGTTTCAAAACACTTACGATTGTCCAGCTTGTTTTAGAGCTTCGTGATGGTGGAATTTTCTCCTCGTGCACGAGGTCACAAATATTGTTCTTGAAGGCTGCTTGAGTGTCCACCACAGTAATTACGGTTCACAAAATGTTAACGGTTGCGAGATTATTAATTAAGAGTTAGATTTGGCCATTAATTTATTTTAAATCGAATTTTCTTGTTCTAATGCGCGCGCGCCATGTTTTTGATGATCGACGTGAAGTTGCATCGAAGTGAAGTGTGTTACGAAGGAAGGAATTAGGGGTGGGACATGTCACTGACTAATGAATACGAAGAAAATAGTGAGGTGCATCAACTAATACCGAACATACCCCCCGCCTTGAAGGAACCCCTTCAAAAGAAGTGAGAGAAAGAGTATTAAACTACGAAATAAAACTAAGGTTGAATGAGGCTAAATTAATACAAATTATTACTACGAACTAGGTAAGCATTATGTATGCTGGCTGAGCGATTATTGAGTCGGTAATGGGCACAACTTTACGATCGGTCGTTTAAGTACACCGCTCTTGATCCTAACTTCAACGACGCGAGTTACTCCATCCCTTCCAGGGAACAACTTAGTAACAACACCAAGAGGCCACTGAAGAGGAGGTACATTCTCCATGTTTAGTAGCACTACTGTGCCGACCAAAACTGGATTAGCTGAGGTATTCCATTTCTCGCGACATTGAAGATTATGGAGATACTCAGACTTGAAACGAGTCCAGAATGACTGGACGAGAGAATCTAGCAGCGAAAACCGAGTAAGCAAATTAGCTCGTTCATTGCTGAGATCAGCCGAAGGTAATAAAGAAAGTGGTGCTAGCGAAAGAAAATGCGCGGGTGTAAGAGCACTAGGTTCATTAGGGTCTGAACTTAGCTGATAGAGAGGACGACTGTTAAGAATTGCCTCAATTTGAATGAGAATTGTGTTCAATTCCTCATAAGTCAGAATCTGAGACCCGATGACTTTAAATAAATGAGATTTAACGCATTTAATATTAGCCTCCCAGATGCCACCAAAGTGAGGCGCGCTGGGTGGATTAAGTTTCCAAGCTATACGATTGTTTGTCAACTCGTGAGTAAAAGTTTTAAAATATTCCTCAGAATGCAGAAATATATGTAGCTCGTTAAGGTAAGCCTTAGATGCAACAAAATTAGTACCATTGTCGCTGTAAATACATTGACAAGGACCACGACGAGATAAAAACCTTTTGAAAGCATCCAAAAATGATGCCGAACTAAGCGAAGAAGCAAGTTCTAGATGAACTGCTTTGGTTACTAGGCAAATGAAAAGACACAGGTACGCCTTTTGACTGCGTACACCGCGCTTGCGAGAAAAAGTAACATTGAATGGCCCAGCAAAGTCCACACCAGTGTGTGAGAAGGCTTTGCTTTGCTCGACGCGACATTCTGGAAGATCTGACATAACGGGAAATGTAGGTTTTGGATTGAGTCGAAAGCAAATATTACAGCGATGAGTACGCATACGTACGATACGACGAGCCGATAAGATCCAAAACCTTTGTCTGAGTATCGATAATAACAAATTTGGTCCTGTGTGAAAGTGTTTAACATGGTAAGCGTCAATAATAAGTTTAACGATATGTCCATTCCGAGGCAAAAGAATTGGATGTTTTTGCGAATAATCTAACGACGAATTAGCGAGGCGACCTCCTACACGTAATATCCCTTGATCCAAGAAGGGGGAAAGTTTGCGTAACGCATGTGAACATAGTTTAGAATTTTTAATTTTTTCTATATCTTCGTAAAAATACGTGTGTTGTACAGCCTTTACGATTGTCAATTCTGCGAAATCCAAGTCTGACGTGGTTATGCAATTATTTCGTGGGAGCCTTTTTATGAATCGAAGCATATAAACCACGCATCTAAGAAGTTTATTCCAGTTAGAGAACCTTAAACTTAGCGTTATAAGGATATGTTCAGATTTACTTTTCGAAGCGAATACGGCTGACTTCTCCTCAGGCATTGGAGTAGAAGTAGGAGAAAATTCCGAAATGGGCCAGTCATCGATTGGAAGCGATGCCCACGGTGGACCAGTTAACCAAAGTTCATGGTGAACTAACTGTGAAGGTAATAGTCCACGCGACAGACAATCCGCGGGGTTTTGAGTACCCGGGATGAAACGAAAATAGTCCGACGAGAAATAGGTTTGGCACTGGGCTATTCTATTAGCGACGAATGTGTTAAACCGATGAGGAGAAGAATGCACCCAGCACAGAGCAACTTGTGAATCCGAAAAGGCATACACATCCTCGATAGGATGTCGCTTTGAAATAGTGTCATAAGCTACCCTTAGTAATTTAGCCATTAAAAGAATACCACAAAGCTCAAGCCGAGCAAGTGTTACAGTTTTAATTGGAGCGACTTTAGATTTTGAACATAACAGCCGAACAATGGGTTTCTGATTATTATTCAAAACGTAGGTATAGACAACGCATCCATATGCCTTCTCGGATGCATCGGAAAACGCCAAGAGATAAAGCCGAGAATGCGAATCAACGCCCAAATGGCGGGAAAACGAAAGACTAGAGATTAATGGTAATTCTGAAATAAACTGATTCCACAAACAGAGAACAGCTTCTGGAGGTTGGTCATCCCAGTCAAGTTTGAGAAGCCAAAGTTCCTTGATAAGTAATTTCGAATATAGAATAACTGGACCAACAAGACCAAGAATGTCATACAAGCGAGCTGTGACAGACAAAATCGCACGTTTAGTACCTTCGGGATTAGGTGGCGTGACAGTGAATTTAAACGAATCAGAAGACGGCAACCACTGCAGGCCGAGTATTTTGAACGATGTGTCTGTGTCGAAAGAGACTGTTTCCGATTGGCGGTGAGTATCAGGAATGGTACAGAGCAAGTCAAGAGAATTACTCGTCCATTTCACTAGATCGAAACCACCACGTTTCAAAAGCTGGATTAGATCGGATGCCATCCAAACCGCTTCTTCAAGGCTAGAAGCGGAGGAGGCTAGATCGTCCATGTACATGTCGCTTTCTAACACGCTGCAAGCGAGAGGAAAACTGTCACGCTCGTCATGAGCGAGTTGTCGCATAGTGCGCAACGCTAAAAACGGCGAGGAACGAAGACCGAAGGTAACGCGATTAAATTGATAAGTTTCAATTGGTGACTCATCCGAGAAACGATATAAGATTCTTTGATAAGAACGATGCGAAGGATGGACCTCGATGCAGAGGTACATTTGACGAACGTCAGCGAAAAAAGCGAATTCAAATACACGAACCTTTAAAAGTATATGAAAAATATCATTTTGCAAATTGCAGCCTGTATGCAAAACGTCATTAAGTGACAAACCGGAGTCTGTCTTAGCACTAGCGTCGAGTACGATACGAAGTTTAGTTGTTGATTTATCCTGACGAATAACGGGATGGTGAGGCAAATAAAATCCTGACTCGAGACAATTCTCTGGCGGGACGAGCGACAAATATTTTTTATTAAGATATTCCGTGATAACGGCATTGTACTCCTCACGTAATCCAGGAGACCGCGCGAATTTACGTTCGAGAAACAAATATCTACGCTTTGCAGTTATAAAAGAGTTGCCAAGCTGGTCGACATTCTCCTTAAAAGGCAGATTAACAGTATAACTACCGTCGGCACTTCGAGTAGTAGTAGATGTATAAATATCTTCGCAAACCTGCTCGTCAGGGCTTATAAAATTTGTAGAAGGCACTTTTTCTAATTGCCAAAATCTTTGAAGCGAATCATTAATTTGCTCATGTGTAAACGCGCAGAATGAACGAGTAGACCGAGGTGACAACGTGGTGGGTGCATTTCCCATTAAAATGTATCCTAAACTAGTTTCCATTGCTGTAGGCAAATTATTACCAGGACTAATTTTATTAAATAACAAAATTTTGCAATATGAATTGACACCCAAAAGCATGTCAATTTGTCCGGGTGAATGATATTCATCATCGGCAAGCGGTAAATTATCTAAGTAATGAAGTGCGTTCACATCAATAAAAGCGTCTGGCAACTGTGACGTAATCTTGTCAACTACAAATGACTGCGAGTTATACTGTGTCCTAGTGTCAAAACGAGATGTAAACAGAACCTTGGTCATGCCTAATATACGTTGAGATGCACCACCGATGCCTTGAACTTCAACAAACGGACTTTTATTCGAAACAAATAACGATAGGCGTTTACAACACGAAGCTGTGATATAATCACTCTGCGATCCGGAATCAATCAAACATCGTACGGAATGTACACGATTATGTTTATCTAAAACCTTTACCTTTGCGGTACTCAACAAAGTAGTTAAACACCTGTTATCCAAAAGGTCACGAGCGACACCACAAACAGACTTACTATTGTCATTCGACGGCGAACTCGATTCTACTCGACTTACGCTTAAGGTGTGGTCAACCTGTTGAGAAGTAGCGGGAGCGGAAGCGACAGCGGGCAAACTTGGCGCATTATTTTGCGAACCAGATGAACCAAAATGCAAGATTGAATGATGTTTCGAATTACAATGACGACAAATATGTTTTGAAGGACACGATAAAACCCTGTGCCCGTGATTTAAACAATTAACGCACAACGAATTAGATTTCACGAAATTAAATCTTTCGTGAGGGGTCATTTTTGCAAAATCAGAACAAACATATAATTTATCATGTTTGTCTGACTTACACAAAATACAATTACCGGCTTTCTGAGCGACAAAAGCTTTTGTGGATTTCGGTTTTGAATTAGGTAAGTTTTTAGTTTGGCCATCTTGTTGAGGCTTGGAAACCAAAGGACTAGAGCGTACTATTTTATCTTGTTCTTTAACGAATTCAACTAGATCATCATAAGAAGGTATGACTTTCTTGCGATGACTCATTTCGAATAACTTAACAGTCTCGGAGTCTAACCTTTGCAATGCGAGATGTAACAAAATAAAGTCCGTAAGATCCCCCAAATTTACCTGTTTGAGCGCCCTAACGGCGGTATCAAATGTGTTTATAAATGACTCTAAACCGGTTGTAGATTTAGCAGTTATAGGTTTAAATTCTAACCGTTGATTTAAATATGACGCGGCAAGAAAATGCGGATCATCATACTTATCTACGAGCAAGTTCCATAATATTTTATAATTCTCAGGTGTAGGTGGTATCCCTGCACACAAAGAAGCGGCGCTGCCAGTCAGCTTACTAACAAGGAAATGAATGCGTTCAGAGTCAGACAGTTGCGTGTTATTATGAACTACGCGCTCAAACTGATTATAAAATAGCGACCAATTACGAATATCGCCATCAAAGGAGACTAAATCGATACGAGGTAATTTTGGGAAATTATTCTTGGGCGTTTCCTTAATTTGAGATTGCTCTATTTTAAGTGAATTTACGACACGTTGAACCCGACAATACAACTCCTCAAACGAAATCCAAGATTGGTAACTTATAGTAGCAGTAGGATCCACTTTAATAGAACATGTATTGAAGGCGTCTAATACGCTTTGAAATTCATTCCGTAAACTTTGAAGATTTGTGACATTACTTAAAAATGACTCCCTACATGTTTCATCACTCATATCCTGTTTGGATAACTCGAATATGTTCTGCATACGTTCAAAATGTGCATTACGTTTTGCTTGTAATAAGGCTAATTTATTTTTATTATCGTCGTTCGACATGATTATAAACAATCTGATAAATGCGAACGTGTAAACTAAAAAAGTGACGTAGGTAAAGAAATATGCAATAATTGTGTCTTGCCGTTTATGTTAATAAAATGAGTAAACAATTTACCTATTTACAACGCGAGCGTAACGAAAGTAAACGACAACAATAAGTAGGTAGTTAAGCGACAACAACGAATGAGCTTTCACAATAACCCTTCGTAGGTATGTATGCAAAAACACCAATAAGTAGGTAATAGGCGACTCAATACGAACAACGAGATGCCCCCGAATAGGGCTCCTAAATACAACCTTAACGACTTATAGGTATGTACTAGGACGAATATTATGTATGAGTAAACACTAATGTACTTATTAGCTTTCCGAATAAACTAACGAAATTAAATATATGACGTTCAAGACACAATTAGATAGACGTAAACAAAGATGTATGTAGGTAATTATCGAATAAACGAAACGAGAGGGTAAGCAGCAAGCAACGGCTTGTTTAAATACCTACATATTATTATTATATCGGCGCGCGCTTCCGACTACAAACAATGAACGAAACTAAGTATAGATTACTTAGGAGTAGGTAGCTATTATGACCAATAATGTACTTAAACACCGACTAAGTATATTTTTCTAATTTATGTGTATTATTACGTTATTGTATATGTAATAATCAGTTACGAATTTATACTCAGCCAGCACAACACTGAATACCCACTGCAGCAATAAAATTCAACAGAGACTTGATAGGTATTTTATGGGGTAGGTATTTGTTCGAAATAATTCTACGAAACTATGAACTAGAATTATCCGGTTCGATTGGACCAGTAAATGTGTTGATGAAATAGCGGACGCGTGGTTCTAAAATTGAATAAATCCTTTTGGAAATCTAGGAATATTCAGATACGAGTGGACTGTATTGGGGAAATTAAATTTTGCGGTTTGCCTCAAAATATGGATGTTGGCTTGCTGAATTTAATTGATATTATTACGTATTTCCGTCAGTGACACATAGGAAAGGACTTATGGGTGCAATAAGGGTTTCAAAACACTTACGATTGTCCAGCTTGTTTTAGAGCTTCGTGATGGTGGAATTTTCTCCTCGTGCACGAGGTCACAAATATTGTTCTTGAAGGCTGCTTGAGTGTCCACCACAGTAATTACGGTTCACAAAATGTTAACGGTTGCGAGATTATTAATTAAGAGTTAGATTTGGCCATTAATTTATTTTAAATCGAATTTTCTTGTTCTAATGCGCGCGCGCCATGTTTTTGATGATCGACGTGAAGTTGCATCGAAGTGAAGTGTGTTACGAAGGAAGGAATTAGGGGTGGGACATGTCACTGACTAATGAATACGAAGAAAATAGTGAGGTGCATCAACTAATACCGAACATTAAAAAATATATCGACTTTTATTTAATTATGTTTCAATCACTAAGATTTTTAATGTTCCTTACTATATGAGAAAAAATATTACTAAGTAGGAAAAATATGTAATATTCAGATAAATACTTAATTATAAGTTTTGCCTCGTCCGAGTAAGTTTTGCTAATGTCCATTATAATAATAATTATTAAAAAAAAAATATTACTCCAAGATTTTTAGATACTAGGAAGAAAAGGAGCAAAAAACCAATACCGCCCTTTCAACTTAAAATTATCTTAACAACATAAATTGAAAATATAAAATAAATGGCAGTATTTTTATTTACTAGATTGTTAAGACGCAAATGGTTATATGCGTCTATTCTTTGAAGTTTTCTGGCTGCTGGAATATTTTTTTCACTAAGATGAAAAGAAAAATCGTATTTTTTTTAAATATATAAATAAATTTTCAAAACATCATGTGAGTATTTAAAATCCTCATGTTTGTAACTATTGATTTCAATTTTTATATCATTATATTTTAAAATACTTTAGAGACAGCAAGGTCTGAAAGAAAAATTCCACTTTTTAATTTTTACCTCAATTTTACTTTTTTGTAAGTTGCGTCCTTCTTCATTATGACGGCAGAATAACAAAACGACATATTTTATCAGTAATTAGCCAAATATTTGACCCACTAGGCTTTAACCAAGCCTAGTGGGTCAAATATTTGGCTAATTAAACCCTGCATTGTCGAAGCAAAAATAATTATGCAGACACTCTGGTTGAACAAATGTGAATGGGATGACGAAGTGTCGCAGGAGGTGGCAGACTCATGGTTGTCATTTGCGAATAAGTTGCCTTTTTTAAATCATCTACAAATTCCACGATGGATTTCAGGTAACAATTCTGTAACTCATGAAGTACATGTATTTACAGATGCGTCCGAAAAGGCTTACGGCGCGTGTGTATACATTCGTTCTGTATCTAGTTCAGGAACGGTCGCTGTCCATCTGTTAACTTCCAAAAGCCGTGTGGCGCCAGTCAAGCCTACAACTATTCCACGGCTAGAACTGTGTGGTGCTCTGGTAGGTTCCAGGTTGTGCACAAAGGTTAAGGATTCTCTGACGTGGCCAATACACCGAGTTCAATATTGGTGTGACTCCACAATAGTGCTGGGATGGTTGGCTACACCATCACAGCAACTTAAGCCTTTCGTTCGAAATCGAGTAAACGAGATTCAAGAATGTAGCTCGGGTTGTGAGTGGAGATACGTGCCGTCCAAGGACAATCCAGCCGATCTTGTCTCTCGTGGGCTGAAGGCTGATCTTATCAGCGGTTCTGCACTTTGGTGGTCAGGTCCACCATTTTTAGTAAATAATGAAAACACGTGGCCGGTACAGCCCAATAAACACGTAAAACAGGATCTACCTGAAGTAATTTCAAATCTAGTGAATAGTCACAATAATAATAACAATTCTAATATTAACCTAACATGTAGTTCAATTATACAACAATTAATTCATAAATATTCTAATTTTAATTATTTACAACGTATCGTAGCTTATATTCTAAGATTTACTCACAATTTAAAGAATGCCAATTCTAAGTTAATGGGCTCTCTTTCTGTTGATGAACTCAGAAAGGCCTTGACACTTATTTTACGTGTAGCTCAATCTGAGATGTTCGAAAATGAGTACGCTGTCCTCAAATCTGGGAAGCCGTTGTCACGTAAAAATAGGCTAATTTCTTTGACTCCTTTTTTAGATTGTGACAACATTATTTGTGTAGGGGGCAGACTAGATAATTCCCCGTACGAATATGACGTAAAACACCCAATTTTACTCTGTAGTAAGCATCATTTGACAAAAATATTCTTGCAAATGCAACATCAGAAGCTACTACATGCTGGTCCACAATTGCTTTTAGCGACTATACGTCAAACTTATTGGCCCTTGGGAGGCAGAAATCTCTCTAAGTTGACGGTAAACAAATGCCTTAAATGTTTTAGATTTAAAGCTCAAAATGTGCAGCCAATCATGGGACAATTACCCACCACAAGAAGCACTTTAGAATTTCCCTTTTTTAATAGTAGTGTCGACTATGCTGGGCCTATTTTGATATCTGACCGGAAAGGTCCAGACTGATTAAGTCCTACCTGTGCATTTTTGTATGTATGGCTACAAAAGCTGTGCACCTCGAGCTTGTCACAGACCTCTCTAAAGAGGCCTACAAAGCTGCCTTAAACCGTTTTGTCGCTCGTCGCGGTAGGCCACGTACGATCTTGTCCGATAACGGTACAAACTTTGTCGGAGCGTGTAATGAATTATATGCGTTTTTGCAGGGCTCTGATGTTGCACTCGAAATAGCTCAGGAGGGAATAGAGTTCAGGTTTGCACCGGCGTATTCGCCGCACTTCAACGGTCTCGCTGAGGCTGCGGTTCGTTCAGCTAAGCACCACTTAAAGAGACTTTTGCAACTTACTCATTTTACTTATGAGGAAATGGCTACATGCCTAACTCAAATAGAGGCAATTTTGAATTCCAGGCCCCTCACTTCTCTCTCCACTAATCCTCTCGACTTCTTTGCCCTCACTCCTTCTCATTTCCTTATTGGACGCTCGCTAATGTCAGTTCCAAATCCGCAGGTCACTGATGCCAACATCAATCGTCTGGAGCGCTACCAACGTGTGGAATGTATCAAACAACACTTTTGGAAAAGATTTAATCTTGAATACATCTCCAACTTACAGCAGAAAACGAAGTGGCCCGCCTCTACGAATGGTGACATAGCGTTGGGATCGCTGGTCCTCATTAAAGATAAGGCGTTGCCACCGCTCTGCTGGTTGCTGGGGCGCGTTGCGCAGGTGTACCCTGGCAGCAACGGCGTCACGAGAGTCGCGGAGCTGAAGACGAAGAGAGGGACGATTCGACGTGGATTCAACAACATCTGCCCACTTCCTCTTTGAAGCACACTTCAACCCGGGGAGCATGTCTATATAAGACATCCCTGTGACGGACTGGAGGTGCGCGGCGGCTGAGGCGGCGCGCGCGGGCGGTGTGCCAGCGGCGGGTCTACGCGGTGGAGAGGAGCGCGCGGGAGCGGCGGGGACGAGAGCTCGGTCGCGCCGCGGCCCGCGAAGGCACTTCACATTTTACCCCGGCGGAGACACCGCGGTTCCTTCTCTAATATTATTTAATTCCATTGTTTTAACGTAATACACTATTGTAATCAGTCCACGACTTTCATTAGACTGCTCCCGCTTAGCTATCGAGTATAACAATTAAACAATAAGTGTGTGTTTTTTGAGAATCAAATAGAATATTTAGGTTACATATTCTAGATTACAGACTCATTCATTCTAGGTTACAGATTCTTATTTTTATAGATAAAAATGGCTTAAGTAAATCAAAACAAAAGGTCCAAGCAATCATTGAGGCACCTTTTTTTTTTTTTTTTGCGGGGTGGAAAATCTGGAAACGGATGTCCTCCGCCTGGGGAGGGCGAAGGGGTCTGTCAGGCTCCAACTGACTAAAAACCACCCCGGTGTTCCATCTCTCACCTACGCCAGGGGTCGCGGGAACGTACGACTCTTCCGCAACCCCCGGCTGGTGCCGGCCCGCTACGGCGGGCCTCATCTCGGGTCGAGGGGGGGGAGTAAGTTGTTAGACTCCCCCCGCGACGTCTCAGAGGGGCGCGCGTGGAACACTACGCGCCGCCACCTCGGGTCCGATGTGTAGGGGGCGACGGACGTCCCCACGTCCGTCGCCCCTGGACCCATTTAGGGGGGCTGGAAAAGGGCGTTGTCCGCCCTCCGCCGACGCCCGGTGCGCCTGCTGCGGAACGGATGAGAGGTTGTGATCTCCCTCTTCCTTTCCGCAGCCTCCTTCTGCGATATGACTGTTTCGCAGAAGGAAACCACTGCGTCCCAAGACTCCTCGCTACCGACCATCGAGTTCACAACAGCCGGCAGCGAGAGGTCGCTGCGTACTCCAGAGATGAGGGCACGGCGCGGCTCCTCCCAAGCGGCACACTCTGCCAGCGTATGCCACGCCGTGTCCTCTCGACAGTCGACGCAGTGGTGGCACCGTGCGTCCGGCTCCCTGTTTATGCGACACAGGTACTTCCCGAAGCAACCATGCCCCGAGAGCACCTGCGCCACCCGAAATGACAGGGAGCCGTGACTTCTCCCGAGCCAGAGATCGAGCACTGGCCGGATCGCCTCGATGATGTTGAGGCCGGCGGTAGGGCGTGAAAGCCTGTCCCGCCATTCCACCACCAGGACCTCGTGAAGCTGCGACCGACGCTGCTCCAGCTGTCGCTGCATCGGTCGCTCGCCTCGCGCCCGCATTTCCTCGCGCCACCGATACAGTGACGCGAGAACTCTCGCCTCCAGGTCCCAGGGCGGGGATCCGGCCAGTGCGCAAGCCGCCTCGTAGGAGATCGTGCGATATCCCCTGATGACTCTGACGGCCATCGCCCTCTGCGGTTTCCGCAGGACTGCGATGCTGCCGGCCGTCAGGTCAGCCGCCCAGATCGGGGCCCCATACAGGGCCATCGATCGCACGATCCCCACGTAGAGCCGCCTACAGACGGCGCTCGGGCCCCCCAGATTGGGAAGCAACGTTGACAGCGCCCCAGCCGCGCCCAACAACTTGGGCGCCAGTCGCCGGAAGTGGGGTCCGAAGTCCCACCGGCTGTCGAGCACCAATCCTAGGTACTTCATGGTAGGCTCGACAGCGATCCGGACCCCCCCGACCACTATGTGTGATCCGGGCGGCGGCGCCCGCCGGGGACCATGGAACACCATGGCCTCCGATTTGTTGAGGGCCACCTCCAGGCCAAGACGCCGAATGCGGCCCACCACCTGTGATACCGCAGCCGTCGCCAGCAACGCTGCCTCCCTGTATAAACTCCCCCGGGCCGTGACCAGCGTGTCGTCAGCGTAACACGTCAGGTCCACGCCCAGCTGGAGTTCACCTCTCAGCACCCAGTCGTACCCGATGTTCCACAGGAGCGGGCCCACCACCGACCCCTGCGGAACACCGCACGACATGCGGCGCTGGTTAACGCCATCACGTCCCACGTAGGTGACACACCTCTCCGACAAATAAGCCCCAACCATTTGGCGGAGGTAGAGTGGCACCCGGTGGTACCGCAGTGCCTCCAGGATACAGCTCCAGGGCAGGGTGTTAAAGGCGTTGGAGACGTCCAACGACACCGCCACCATCACCCCGCCCCGAGACACCGTTTCCTCCGCCAGGACTCTTACTCGCGACACAGCGTGTATCGTGGAGCGCCCGTACCGAAACCCGAACTGACACTCGTCTAGGTCCGGCCCTTCTCCGCTCAGGTGGCCGACGAGGCGGGCTGACAAGTGCTACACCTTCCACAAGTGCCTGGCAACAGAGCATCGTAAGGAACAGTGTGACGAACAACCCTGACAACGACACTAACAAGGCCAGAATCTCCAGCCTTAACAGCGAACTCCGCGCGCTGGCACTCCAGCGCGAGAAGATCGAGGTAAGGTTGAGAGACATAGGCTCTCTCGAGGCGGGAAAGGAAGCGGAATCTGGTGGTTCTGGTTTCATCTCTGTGGACGAAGTACGTACGCTGAAAACCAAGCGCGGAAAGATCCGGAACAGAGAATGAGAACTCAACAACCGTCTGCGCAGAACCCGCGAAGGCGTAAGGGAGTACGCGACCAGCTACAAACACGCGAAGGGGTAACCCAGCGCGAAGAGCAGCCGGACGCGGAAACGGGCGGGCAGGGAACAGTACGCGAAGGGGAAACCCAGTGCGAGAAGTCACTGCCCGCACCAGGACCATCCGGAGGAAACGACCGGAACTGCACCGACGGGGTGACCCAAGACAGACCACGCACGAGACAAAAACGAGGCAAGCGGGCTGGGTCCTCGCGCGGGGTGACCTTGGCTCATAACAGTTCGCTATGCGGCCTCGGTAACATTGGAGGTAAGCTGATCCTCGACACTCAAGGCACAAACAAACCACGAACCTGCGCCTATATACCCAAAGATATACCTACCACCACACTCACGCAATTATGTTCCAGAGACCAAACAGCCGTCAGGCTCAAAACCGACGGCGACGCACCCGATATCGTCCTAGCCTCAATATACATGCCAGGCGAAGATGCTGACTGCCCACCGAAAGAGATGGCCGATCTGGTAAGGTACTGCGAAGAAGCCAACCTGGACCTGGTCATATGCACGGACTCGAACGCCCATCACCCACTTTGGGGTTGCAACAAAGCCAACACTAGAGGTGAGGTACTATGCACATATTTGTTTTCCACTAACCTTAACATCGCAAACCGCGGCTCGGAACCCACTTGGGTCACATCTCGTGGACAAACGATTATTGATCTAACGCTGGCGTCGGATAACGCGACAAAACTTATCACTTACTGGCACGTATCCAACGAGCGTTCCTGCTCTGATCATAGAAGGATTCGTTTCTCACTAGTAGCCAATATAGATAGACCCGGGCCCAAGCGTAACCCACGCCGTACCAACGTACCAGGCTACAAAGGGCTGCTGGCCTCCCTACTAGCACAGCACCAAACGCCACAAATCCTGATGGACCCCAAACAACTAGAAGACACCATAACAAAACTATCAGAATCGATAATCGAAGCCTACCACGCCTGCTGCAAGCTAAGAGATCCAAACACCAAGAACAAGGTTAACTCCTGGTGGAATGCGGAACTTAGTAAGCTCAGGCAAACCATGCGCAAGCAATTCAACAGAGCTAAAAACTCCAGACTACCAGAAGATTGGGACTCATATCAGAAAACACAATACACCTTCAAGAAACAAGTCAGGAATGCCAGTAGGGCAGCCTGGCGGAAATTCTGTAAAGAAATTGAAACAAACAGCGAAGCCGCGCGTGTAAGGAAGATCCTATCTACTGATCAGGACCGCACCCTCGGCTCGCTGAAAACCTCAGACAACACCTACACCAAGTCGGACCACGAAACTAGCAAAGTCCTTCTAGAGACCCACTTCCCAGACTGCAATCTCTCTGAAGACAGAACCTGGGCGAGTGAACCAAGGCACATACCAAATGACCAAGACTGGGCCAGAGCCCACACCATAGTGACTACAGAGAAAATAAAATGGGCAATAAAGACTTTCAAACCATACAAATCCGCAGGCTTAGATGAAATCTTCCCAGCCCTGCTGCAATGGGGAGTAGACGTCCTAATGCCATGGTTGACCGTCATCTTCCAAGCCTGCATAGCACAGAAATACATACCACTGACATGGCGGGAGGTGAAAGTCATTTTCATCCCCAAACCAGGCAAACCCGACTACACACAACCCAAGGCGTACAGACCAATAAGCCTGACATTCTTCCTACTGAAAACTCTCGAGAGACTCTGTGATCGGCATATTCGGGACGGACCTCTTCGGGAGCGGCCACTTCACAAACAACAACACGCGTATTCCACAGGAAAATCAACAGAATCCGCACTGCATAGTGTGATCTCCAAGATCGAATGTGCAGTGGACTACAAATGCTCTTCACTAGCTGTCTTCATTGATATAGAAGGCGCTTTTGACAAAACCATCTTCCATAGTATCAGCGCAGCCCTCGAGGAACACGGTGTGGACTCGACCCTGCGTGGATGGATCACAAACATGCTCCGACTAAGGGCCGTACAAGTTACGGTAAACGACACAACTAGAGCCATGGTAGCGAAGGGCTGCCCCCAAGGTGGTGTCCTTTCACCGCTACTGTGGAACCTTGTAGTAGACAGCCTCATCAAGCGTCTCAATAGCAGAGGCTACTACATGGTAGGCTACGCTGACGATTTGACCATAATAATAAATGGAACACACTATGCAACCTTATGCGCCAAGCCTTGAGGATAGTAGAAGACTGGTGCAAAGAACATAAATTAGCAGTGAACCCTAACAAAACCGAACTCGTCCTCTTCACAAAGAAAAGGAAGCTGCCGACTTTACAGTTACCAAGCTTCTTTGGGACCACACTAAGCCTGTCAACTGAAACCAAATACCTGGGTATCTTTTTGGACAAACAGCTGAACTGGGCGAAGCACACTGATTACATCACCACAAAAGCCAGTATAGCCTTGTGGCAATGCAAAAAACTACTCGGGAGAAATTGGGGCATAAGCCCCAGAATCACCTACTGGCTATACACCACAGTTATCCGACCAATCATCACATACGGCTCTTTAGTCTGGTGGCCCAGGACCAATCTTAGTACGGCACAAAAGGATCTCGAGAAAACACAAAGATTCGCCTGCGTAGCAATCACCGGTAGTATGAGAACTTCTCCCACTGCTGCCTTACAGGTGATGCTGGGGCTACCACCTCTACACCTCATCGTAAGAGAGGAGGCGGCCAAAGCGACTTTCAGACTCGAAGCATCCGGCACCTTAAGCAATGACTCCAGAATCAAACACACACGCATAAGAGTAGATGCCATTAAAGAACAGCCTATGATGGCATCACCCATCGACAGAACCCTGAAGTCCCACTGCTTCAAAAAACATTACAACATCGTACTCACAGAGGAGTCGTGTGACTACTCAGGTACAAACGAGCTAAGAATCTACACTGATGGATCAAAAACCGATGATGGGACAGGTGTCGGGGTGTTCTCCGACGTCCTAAATATAAAAATATCCAAACCACTTGGAATGCTCAACTCGGTTTACCAAGCTGAGTGTGTAGGTATTATCCAAGCGGCACACGCTATAGAGGCCAGAGAGGTTACGTATACCAATATTCGAATACTTTCTGACAGTGCCTCAGTTCTCCAATCCCTAAACAGTAATCAGATCACGTCAAAACTAATACTAGAATGCCATAATGCCTTAGAACGAATCACGGTACTAAACCACAACACGGTAACACTACAATGGATCAGAGGACACAGTGGATCCCTGGGGAACGATGCGGCGGATGAACTTGCCAGAAGAGGATCCAGCACAAAACCCTACGGACCCGAACCCATTGTTCCCATTCCTTTCAAGCAGCTAAATAACTGGTTACTTACTGGTGGACTTACGTCAGCGAGCGCGCGATGTAAACACCTACTGTCAGTTCTCTCAACGATTTTAATTTCGTAAAGTTGTTTAAAATACTTTTTCTGCTACAAACTATTCACAATTCTAAAGTGCAACATATAAGTGACAATCTGTGAAAAAATTGTAGTGATATACCAATTGGAACTATACTAAATCAACTTAAATAAAAATAACGAACTCATATTTTGTTTAAAAGTGAACGTTATAAGTGAACTTCGGACTGTGTGGTAACGGTACTAACCCAACCCACAACTATATCGGCGACTCGTTGCAAATTCAGAGAGGAAGAGATCAACAATTTTGTCAACGTTTGTAATGTATGATTGACCTTGCGGTTCGAACTCGACTCCGCTCAAGCACGGGAGTCTAAGTTCAAACCACACGAAGCGGTCACACTTTTTGTACATGTGAAAGTTCGCCTTTTTTTTTTTGTTTTATTTGTTTGTTTATTCTTTTCTGCAAACTTTTAAAACTTATAATCTAATTATATAATACACAAAGTTCTTTGAAATGGAATTAGATTATGTTACTACAAGAAAGCCACAACGGGCAAATTCACTCGATAATTTGTATATGAATAACTCGACATTGCTCGATACCACTATGACGAGTCTGCCAAGTATGTCCATGAATGACAACGACACGATCACCAACCTGAACGAAACCATTAGAAGATTAACTATGGAACTTCAATCAGCACATCAAGAGATTGAGGATTTAAACAATGAAAATTTCAAGTTCAGAAAATTATTGAAACATACAAAAAAATTCTCTTATCCGACATGAAAAATACGACACCAGTGACCTCACGCAAACGAAATCTCATTAGAATGAACAGTAGATCTACTCATTCTACACCCCAGAATCATGTTGGAAAGTCTAGTATATACCATTCAATGCCCCTAAAAACTCAAAGTTTACCTATATCCACTTGCTACGATAAGAGTCCAAGCCCGTCTACACATAATCCATCCAATCTGAGTCAGGATACCCGCCATGCAGACAATTATTGTAAAGCAGAAAACAAAGTTGTCATGCTTAATAAAGAAACTCAAACTTCCGATCAGACTTATGCCAATACATTGACACAGCAAAAGAAACGGACTTTAATATCTCACTTGAGTGGTGTTGCTATTCACAAAACATCAGGCGTACTTCATAAACAAAAAAACAAACTGGCTATAATAAGCAGCGGTTGCACAAAAGGAACACTGCCGTTGATTGAAGAGGTATTCTCAGATAATTTTGAGTATTGTCATTATTTGCTGCCAAACGTCATCACAGAAGACGAATTGAGCACTATTGAACACAAATTAAAAGCCTTCTCTATAAACGACTATTGCCTAATTTTTATCGGAGAAAACGAATTGAAGAATGACGATTACATAGGAATTCTTGATAACTTAAGAAAGTATCTGAAGCAGAATACCCACGCAAATCTCGTAGTGTGTGCCCCAACGTACATATGTGGTGCATTAATACATAATTAAAAAGTCGAACTCTTTAACAATCTTCTCTACTGGGACATTAAAAATAAAAGATATGCATATTATTTCGATAGTAATCGCACCCTATCACTAGAAATGTTTTCCATCAATACTGGAAAGGTAAACAAACACGGATGGAAAAACATCTTTGAACAAATAAGGTCCAACATAATTTATGACTACGAAGTATACAGCTGTCAGGACAATTTGACATACCCAAATGGCGGAAGTGAAGACCAACTACCTACTACAAATAACACGGTGACTTTAACTGATCTGAATGAATTGAGTGCAACGCAAAAAACTTGTGACTTTTTTCGTAAGTATGAAGGACTGTAGTTTAAAAGACTTTAATAGTAGTCGTCTAACAAACAATTCTGACTCTCTTAATAAATGTATATGCCTTAATATTTATCATCAGAACTTATGTGGAGTTAATAATAAGAAAAACGAAATAGAAGTTTATTTGGAAACTCTTAGTAAAAAAATAGACTACATATGTATAAGCGAACACTTCTTGAATGAAGGTGCAGCAAGTGTTTTTAATCTTAATAACTACAAGCTCTTACAATACTAGGAAAAAAAAAATTAAGAGGAGGTAGTTTAATTTTGGGACATGTAGATAGACAGACAGAAATTAGTGACGCAATTAATAAGTTGTATAAAATAGAATGCTTCGAAACATGTGGTGCAAAAGATACTGAAACTGGTCTGTACGTCTGTTGTTGCTACCGAAATCCTGTAGATAAAAATTTTGATAATTTCTTAGAAAAAATGGAGAAGTTACTGGATTACCTATTCAATAAGAAAAGTATTATAAATGGTGATTTTAATATAGACCTGCTATTAGACAATAAAAAGCGTACGGAATTCCTAAGGTTGTTAAGATGTTATAATTTTAGATGCTTAATTGATTCTGTTACTTTCACGCGTAACAATAGCAATTCGTGTATCGACAACATCATTACCAATCTGCCTGATTCATGTGTATTAGGTTGTGAGGTTGATCAAAATGGTTTGGCAGACGGACATGCAGGTATTTTTGCTGAGATTTGTTTAGAAAATACAAACAATCAATGTTTAGATAAGAACCAGTTTATCACAGTAAACAAGAGAGTATTTAACAGTAAAAATAGTGAAACATTTGGACAGGGTATTGTTAAAGAAAAGTGGACTGGTTTAGGAATAAATACTTTTCTAAACAAATTTTATAAAGTGTTTCGAAATAGCTATAGGAAGAGAGAATGTAAAATAAAACTTAAGAACGCACAATTAAAGTGGATCACAAAAGGAATACGAATCCCAAGCAAAATGAAACGTTTTTTATGTGCATGTAATGGAAATAAGCTTGAACCAAGCGTCCTAAACTATAAAAATAAGTATATTAGGCTATATAGAAAGATTGTCTCTAATGTTAAAAAGCATGCTATAATGAAACAAATAAACACATCAAAAAACCTAAGTAAAGAAGTTTGGAAAGTCGTGAACAAATGTACTAATAAGGTGAAGGTGATACAACCAGAATTTAGGCTCAAAGTCGATGACAGAATTACAGTGGATCCGGTAGAAATAACTGACATACTAGTAAAATAATTTGACTATAAATATATATCTGACTCAAAAGTAAACCATACAACGTCATTATTTAGTCAATACACAAACAGAATAACTAGTGAAATGTACATTTCTCCTGTCACTCTAAATGAAGTACAAACCATAGTTAAAAGCATGGAAAACAAAAATTCTTGTGGGTATGACGAGATCCCGATTAGTGTAATCAAGGAGCATATTTCAATACTGGCTGAGCCTCTTTCTGACTTTTTCAATAAATGTATAGAGGAAGCTATCTTCCCGGAACAACTAAAATTGACCAAAGTCATACCTATTTATAAAAAGGGCAGCAAAACTGATCCGAAAAACTACAGGCCTATTTCTTTATTACCAGTCCTGTCAAAAATATTTGAGAAGGTCCTTAAAAGTCGACTCTTAACTCACTTGCGCGTGAACAAAGTGTTAGATGGAAGACAATTTGGGTTTCAGAAGGGTGTTGGCACTTCAGATGCCATATATACTTTGCTGGATGACGTGACTAAAAAGATTAATAATAAAATGAGAGTAGCAGGGATTTTTCTAGAATTAAGCTCCGCATTTGACACAATTGACCATGAGTTACTTTTGGCTAAGATGAGGCATTACGGAGTGAGAGGTAAAGCTTTAACAACTATTCTCATCCTACTTAAAAAATAGAAGAATGTATGTTGAAATTGACAAAACACAAAGTAGCCGTAAAAACGTTTATAAATCCCAAATTGTAAGTATGACAACGGGTGTCCCACAAGGATCTATTCTAGGACCTATCTTATTTATTTTATTTATTAATGACTTAATCAATTATATAAATTCAATTTTATCGGACATGGACATTAAAATTGTAATTTTTGCAGATGACACAAACGCCATAGTGGCAGCTAATGACATAGTAAAACTGACAGAAAGGGTGAACGCCACATTACAAGCATTTCATGTGTGGTTCACTGCTAATAAGTTAATAATAAATAGTAAAAAGACCAAAATAATGTTATTTAAAACGACAGCCCGAAGTGGGGATGACTTAAAGATTGCCTTGAATGAAGACGAAATTGAGCTCGTCGACGATGTGAAATTCTTGGGTATACATATAGACCGACTGCTAAACTGGAAAGCAGAATTAAAGGCAATTGATGCCTCGGTATCTTCTGCATGTTATGCTCTAAGATCCCTAAGAAACGATATAAGTTTAGAACAACTGAAAATGGTATATTTTGCATTAGTAGAGTCTAAAATTAGATATAGTATACTTCATTGGGGAAATAGTTATGACTACAACATTAAAAAAGCTTTCGTTTTACAAAAACGCGCGATCCGTACCATGGTTCGCATCTCACAAAGGGAGAGTTGTCGTCAACACTATATTAATTTAGGTATACTTGCAGTACCAAGTATTTATGTATTTGTACTGTTAAGTAATATGGCTAAGAACATGCAACAGTATGAGACATCTGAAGAACGACATGTTAGGGAAGGGTCTCGTAGACAGGACTTAAAACAAAACATAACGAATGCGAATTTTAGATTGTTAAACACAGTCCGCGATACCAAGCTGTAAAATTATTTAACAGGATGCTTTTAGAAATAAAAAGCATTATAAAGGGTGTAAAACACCTCTTAACGAAGCCGAAAGGCACTGGTTCTCCCTGTCATTGCGATCATTTTTTTGTTCTACACCATACCTGGGAACCTTCTAGTTACGGAGATATTAGGGGTCAAAGTTACAACTTTTTGACAAGATTTTTTTTAAATACAAGTTTTTAATGTAGGATTTTTACTTTAAACACCTCCACGACCCCCGTACTATTCAATCCGTCCATCAGCACAATGTTTTGAGTGCGTTACATTGAGTTCTACCACAAAACATGATTTTACAGCCCCCAAAAAAAAGTCGTTTCCCAGCAATAATTTTTGCGTAAAGTTACTTAGTTTCATGTACAGAATGCTTGGTTGACGGCTTCGTGATGAGGTGATTTACACCGTGTATACACTAGCGCTTTTAAAAGTAACTTGAAAAAAATTCTATTGAACAAGTGTCTCTATGATATCGAAGAACTATAAATTGTAATCCACGAATGATGTTTTAGGTATTATTGTGATTTATTATTTTTGAAAATTATTGACCAATTTGTCTAATTTATTATACTTATAATGATGCTGATGTAATCTAAAATTTATTGATGCCAAAATGTTAATTATTATATTTAATCATTATCTTTAACTTCATAATTACTATTTTATTATAACATATTTATAAAACTGTGTAAATTCAAATGCGAATTATTGCTAATGAATAAATGACTATGACTATGGTTAAAGGATCACACTCGAACACAAGCGGAAAAATGGTGGACCTCGACACCAGGGTGTAGGCAGTCCAAGGAAGCTATGCCGTCCCTTGACGGAAAGCTGACGAGGCGCCTTCTGCGTCTGGACAGGGATAGCCTGCGTCTGGTGGCGGGGACCATCACTGGACACTGTTCACTGAATAAACACTTCTACACTTTAGGAATCACTGACACTCCCCTGTGCAGGGCATGCATGGATGCAGAGGAAACGGTGACGCACGTGCTGCTTGAGTGCACCGGTGTCACCAAGATTCGCGAGGCGACCCTGGGAACACCAAGATCCCTTGCGGATGCCCTGAGTAGACCGGGAAGTTTAATCTGCTTCTGGAGGGAGGTGGGCTGGTTGGAGTAACGGCCACTATGGCTCACGCACAATGGTCCACTGAAGGGACTAAGTGCGGAAACCAAAAACCCATAAAGAAGAAGAAGAAGACACCAATTTTATCAAAATCGCTTCATCCGTTTGGGAGCTACGATGCCACAGACAGACACACAGACACACAGATACACACGTCAAACTTATAACACCCTTATAACATCTTTTTTGGTCGGGGGTTAAAAACAAAGTTGCTTTCTCTGTCTCTATGTTCCTATGTATGCTTAAATCTTTAAAACTACGCAACGGATTTTGATGCGGTTTTTTTTAATAGATAGAGTGATTGAAGAGAAAGGTTTATATGTATAATAACTATATATTTTATACCCGTGCGAAGCCAGAGCGAGCCACTATGTTTTTATATACAACGTTCACAGTTTTTCTGTAGTGTATTTAGTATCAGCATTGCACCCGTGCGAAGCCGGGGCGGGTCGCTAGTGTTTTATAAAACATTTTTATTTTATTTTATTTTTATTTTATGCTATTTGGGAAACTTACAGCTAGTAAAAACAACATTCCTAAATGATACGGATTTGAAGGCCATTTACAAGTTTCCGCAGATAAACTCACTAACAAAAAAAACAACAAACGAAAAAGGTAGGTACAAAATACCTATAAACAAAAGTTACGAAACTTAAAAACTACAAACTAAAAAACCTCTAAAAAACCTAAAATAAAATAATCCAAGCGTCTTAGCGTCGGGGGTCCGCTTTTGTTTTGTGCTTGTACTAAGCGGTCTACTTAGCGGTCCCCCGACGCTAAGACGCTTGGATTATTTTATTTTAGGTTTTTTTGAAGGTTTTTCGTGTCGGGGGTTTTTTAAATTTTTAATTTAATTTTATTTCATGCTTTTTAAACTTAACGAAAAAAATTAAAAAAAAAACGAACTTTTAGGGGGGAGCGGGAGGGTGCAGCCCCCCCCAGCGATGCCCATAGTGACATGATTTCAAATTTTGAATCGACCAGACCTGGGAAAGTTGTATATTTCCCTTCAACTAGAAAAGTGGTGATAACCTTCAAACGGCTGGGCAGATTTTCTCGAAACATAGTTAAGAACACTCTCGATTAAAACACCTTTCAAACGAAACCAATTTTATCAAAATCGGTTCATCCGTTTATGAGCTACGATGTCACAGACAGACACACAGATACACAGACACACAGATACACATATACACACGTCAAACTTATAACACCCCTCTTTTTTGGTCGGGGGTTAAAAAGTACAGTAAAAAACAACTAAAAATACATTCAGACACAAACAAATCACTTAGTCGTAAAAAAACTTCTTACTAAAAAGTGCTTGAGCCGAGAAACACTGGTGTTGAAAATGTCCAAATCATGTTCACTAGCCAATTTATTAAAACTTCTGCTCGCACGGATCAGAAATGAATTCTGCCTGTACGCGGATTTGGAGTGAGGGACATGCAACAAACTGGGTTTGCGAAACGTTTTGCAGTGTGTGACCAATCCTAAACTACCTAACAGCTCAGGGCAATCTACAGTTCCATTTGCTATTTTAAATAAGTATGCCACATCAGCAATGCGTCTGCGCTCATACAATGGCAAAATATGAAATCTTCTGCACCGCGCTCCATAATTGGGAGTATATTTCCTAGTTTTGTACTGCAAGAAACGTAGGAATCGTTTTTGAATTCCTTCAATTCTATCTATATAAATAATATAAATAGGGTTCCACACTTGTGAGGCGTACTCCAAATGGCTGCGGACAAAAGCACAATAAAGGATTTTATACGTTTTAAGGTTTTTAAAGTCAGCTGATAACCTAAGTATGAATCCAAGTGCTTTAGAAGCTTTATTAACAATGTTTTCAATATGAGCATCAAAAAGCAACTTAGAGTCAAATGTGACACCCAGGTCCCTAATAACACTTACCCTATTTATATTAGTATCATGTAACTTATACTGAAACATGATTGCATGTGGTTTGCGTGTATAAGTACTAACATAACATTTAGAGACATTAAGTTCGAGTTTATTAAGGAGACAATAATTTTGGAATCTATCTAGATCCCGCTGTAAACTGAAACAGTCAGAAAGTTCTGATATAGGGCATAAAATTTTCATATCGTCAGCGTATAGGATTACTAAAATTACTATTAAATATTTTAATAATTTTATTAAGTCACTTGATAAACTCTATAAAATTTTAACCTTATTTAATAAGTATCTCTACTAAACATAATAATTATATTAATCAGCCTTTATACATCAACTGCTGGGCACAACACCAGCCTCACCTCAATAGGCCATTATCCAACATGCAAGCTAGATCTAATGGATAACAAATCTCTATTAACTTAAATATTATATTCACTATTAACTAAAATATATGCCAATGTGTGTGACATACTGTCTGTTAATTAAACAGATGAACCATGGGTACAGAAAGTTAGCCATGCAACACCGAGGTGAACTGCTTTGGTGTTCCCCAGGTCAGAAAGGCTTCTTTTTACTATTATCTTAGGTAATATAAGCAAAACTTAAAAACGTAAAATCAAGAATCAGTCTCACAGTTAGTCTTAAAATTGGACAGTAAAAGAAGCAACATATTAGGTAATTTAACGAAGTCACTTCTTTCGCCCATAGGGTTCACATTATGTAAAAACAAACTTAACACACTTAACAACTTAAACAGCCTTAGACATTCTGCATCTCAGACTTTTGCTAGTATCCCACTCGCAAAAGTCTGAGATGCAGAATGCCTAAGGGTCAGTTTACACCGAGACGCGACGCGACGTGACGCTGCGCACATTTTTAAAGAGCGATTCAAAATTTAACTTTATTCTCTACACGAAAAGATACACATTTCGTTGTGAGAATTCAGAATACGTTGCGCCACGCAGCGCTGCGCCGCGCGGTGCCTCGCGGCGTAGAGCGACGCTGCGCGAAATCACTGGCCTCTTCAAGTACCGTCGCGTCGCGTCGCGTCTCGGTGTGAACTGACCCTAAGGCTTCAGACATAAATACTAAAAAACCTTTGATTACTATAGCAATAGGGACAAGACAATTACTGAAATACTCAGTGTTCAGCGGTTCTGTGTTGTCCCTACTGGGATAATAGTCAAGCCAAGCTTGAGCGACGTTTACCAATGAGCTAAAAACCTGGTTCCGTTCGTGCTCCACCTCTAACGCTCGCAAGTCTCGCTCGTGTTGTAGCCTAGTCCGGGCTTCTTCCAGCTCCAGGCGTCGTAATTCCACGGCCGTGAACTCGCTTGCCGCTCTCTCGAAGGGGGTGGGTGCCCGTCTACGGCGGGCGCGCAAACGAGGGCGGTCGGGAGAGGCAGCAGACTGCGGTGTCGCTGGCGACCTCAACCGCGGACGACGCCTGGTAGATGGAGAAATAGCAGACGTGCGGGGAGCACGTGGCCGCCTTCGCCTCGGAGTAGTGGGCGCTGCAGGATTTGGTGGGGATTGCGCTGCCGGGGCTGGCGCTACCGGGGCTGGTGTGGCTGGCGGGGCTGGCGCAACAGGCTGCCTTCCTTGAGCCGAAGTCTGTGTGAGCACGAGCGGAAGGGGTGGTGGTGTGTGGTATGAGGAAGGTGGAAACCAATTATTTGAGGGCTGTGAAGTGGATGGTTGAGGTGACGACGTCAGTTGGGGAGTTTCTGCAAAAGAAAATGTGTTTTTTATATTTGACAGTTTACGGATCCTTTATTTGTTCAAAATGTTTTCTTAAATCAAATCCTGCTAATATTGTAAAATGTGAAGGTTTGGATGTTTGTTAGTTTCTTACTCAATCATGCAAAAACGGCTGAACGGATTTCGTTGAAAATTGGCACACAGATATAAGATATTAATAGCAAAACTGAGGTTGCCTAGGAATTTTAGATAGTTTTATATTTTACATATACATAACAAATAAATATTATGATACTAGCTGTTGCCAGCGGCTTCGCCCATAATCGGGATAAAAACGATCTTATGTGTTAATCAGGGTTATAAACTATCTGTGTACTAAATTTTATCCAAATCCGTTCAGTAGTTTTTGCGTGAAAGAGTAACAAACATCCATCCATCTAAACAAACTTTCACGTTTATAATATTAGTAAGAAGCAAGATTTTAAGTCTTTAGACTTACAATCTACAATTTCATATTGGGTAACGGGATCATCTTGGGCGACGGGATCATCTTGTGCAGTATTTAGAGGTCTCTGAAAAAATTGGCAGTGGTAGATTTAATAAAAAATAATGTTATTTATAGTAATGTAATTATTTATTACTGAAAAAGTGTATTTATTTTTTAACCGACTTCTAAAAAAGGAGGAGGTTCTCAATTCGGATGTTTGTTTTTTTTTTTTTTTTAATGTTTGTTCGCGCATTACTCCGTCGCTTGCCAACCGATTTGGAAAATTCTTTTTTTGTTGGAAAGGGTATACTTTCCAAATGGTCCCATAGTCACCAAGTCGGGATCTGATGATGGAATCTTGGTGAAATCGAGGGAACTCTTCAAATTTTATAGGAAAACGTACAGTAATTTTGGTATTTTCTACAACAAGTGAAGCATTTGCGTCCAATAAAAACCATTCTACTATCAGATCTGATGATGAATCCAAGAGACAGGCTTCGGAACTCCATGAATCTTAGCTGTGTTTGGGCTTGTTGGAATTGTAACGGTATGCACTTTCCAGGTGTATACACCAATTACGCTGAGATTTATGATCTGATTTTCGTGATTCTTCTTTAGTTTGATGTGGAATACTTGCCATTTGGTCCCATAAAAAATTAATATAGTTTTCATTTTATTAAAATTCTTGTTATATGTAAATTTTTCACGTATGTACACCGATTTCTTCGTGATTACTGGACCGATTTAGATGATTCTTCATTCATTTGGTAGAGAAGCTTGCCCGGTGGAGCCATATGAATTTTATTATCTTTGCTTAGGTACTTTTTGAGTCATCCTCTTTATTATGCATTTTGTCCTTTGACGTATGTATGGACGATGTGCTGGTGTCTAGTTACAATGTAAAAATTATACTTGACTAGGATTAAAGTGAGATACCACAACTGAAAACCCTAAAATAAAAACTTTTTTACAAAAAAAAAATAACCGACTAATTATTTGCCACATTTTAGTGTTTTATGGAAGTCGGTTATTTTTTTTTGTTAAAAAAGTTTTTAGTATGTAGTTATGTGAAAATTATAGAATTAATAACCAGTTTAACCAAGTTAAACTAATTTATAAAAAAATATAAATGTAATGGTGTCTTGCATGTTAACTAAGTAACTTTTGTTGCCATTAACTAACATGACCAATGTTAATAGGAATGTTTTATAAAACATCTCCCTACTAGAGAAAAATAGCTCATTATTGAGCAGGAGCCTTGAAGGTGTATAATACTTACAGTAAATCCTAGCTCTTCTACAGAGACTTGTCCTGCCACTGCTAAAGTACCCATTATAGCCAGCACTCTTTCGTCGCTAGCTGACAAGGTTTGCCCGCTTGCTGGCCCACCTCCAGTGCCTCTTGCATGGTGCCTTATGGTTAATGCCTTCTTTTTTGTCTTGGACTTCCAATCTGCCCACACCTTTATTGAATGAAAATTAGTCATGGTTATAAGTATGTTATAAGTGTAAATGAGATTAAAAAGCCAAAAATTTGGTAACTACTTTTGAAATAAATTAAAAAATAACAATAATAAGCGGGGCATCTTCTCATATAGCCATCAGACACCAAAGCATAGCTTGTACTATATACTTGTACTTGTTTGACTTTTTGTAGTAAGACGGTTACTATTTAGTTGTGAAGTTTTCTTTTAAATATTTGCTTTGTTAGTCTATTAAGGTTTTATGTAAAAGTAAGAACACTATTCACTTACCACTGTAAAAATATTGTTTTTATTATAACTTGAAAACAATTAAACGCAATACTCACTTAGTCTTATTATTAAAATTTCAAAACAACAATAACTCGCGGGTTTGATCCGATTTGAACTTCTTGCTTGACTGATACTGACAGCTAAAATTTCGATACCATGAACCATGTTTTTGTTTTTTAACGAACAAACGATTCGACACAACGATCGCGACCATTATGTTACATTGGCTATGAAATGTTTGTCGTTATCTCAGAGACGATGACGAATATATAATAATCATTCTTTGTTATCTTTGCTGCAACTGGGCATTCTGTAACACGGCAACTTGACACAGACGTGTTTTATTACCTACCCGTGCTATAGTGAATTTGTAGGGTATATAAAAATAAGGGAAAGATTCAATTAAACGAGTACCTTGCTATACAATACATAGTTTATTGGTAATAATACAATGCAGGTACTTACATGCAATACAGAAGATACAATCTTCCCTACAACCCTGTAAAATCACGTCACTACATGCTCACCCTGTCTCCGTACCAAGGTGAACGTGTAATCGACATGAGACATAAAAAGTATACGAACTCAGGGACGTTTGTAATGGGAACGTGAGGTGAACCGCCAATAACTTTAAGCTCAATCGTTTAAGTTAATTAAATAGATATTAGTTGTGCGAAACGTAACATACACGGTAAATTATACCGACCCCTCAAGTACACGGTCTTTCTACCAATAAGTGACTAGTGAGGTTCACTCTCTCTCTCTCTCAATCAGTGACTTAAACTCAACACGTAATATCAGCTAACCAACGGTCAATCAGAGTCCTAAATAGCGTCTTAAATAGTGTGGTTAGTCCTTTTCAGCGGCGGGTCAATAACCCCTTGGCATCGGTTCTGTGAGACACAGAACCACGCGCCCAGCACGTCCTACGGGGAGATATCAGGAACCGACAGGAATGTACGACGTATGTACCTGGATGGCTTCCACGAACGACGTTGAATGTGCGTGGTCTACCTCAAAATGGGTCGGCCACGCTATCCGCACACTCGCCGGATCGATGTCAGCACGCTCCAAAACGTGTTATCTGCGTCCCTCTACAGGCTAGCGTCTAAAAGCCAGAACCTGCAACAATATCCCCCTAATAAGATACTAGAACTCAAACTTTGAGAGGAAATATAAAGAGGCCACGTGCGTGGGTCTTACCAGCAAATTCCAGAGCAAGACCTAGCAATCAATAGGCTGCGACTCCATCGGTCTTCTCAGGCTGCGAGCAAAAGGATCTCGACTCTGCGACTCCCTCCAAGACACACCATTTGGTTTATAAAACTCAAGGGAGCGCGATCAATGCCAAAGTCGTCTGTCTTGCAGTCTTGGAAAAAATGCCTCGACTCCCATCACGGAAACGCAATTCTAAAGTCCTCAGAGTCTCTGACCATAAACGAATCATAGACTAAAAGTTACAATGAACCGGAATATCTTACTTATCGAAAACCAATTAGAACTGAAATAATTACTTGAGTTAAATTTTAGAATATTTAATTTCTTTAATTGTGTTGTTAATTTTAACTGTCACAATTAAGAAACTTTAAATCTTATACTAAAGTTCATACGACTTTGGCGCCATCTCTTTACTGAGGCTGAACTAACGAGATATGTCAATAGTAACAATCCGATAGATGTCGCCAAAAGTCGACGTTAAGATTTTGCAACGTCACAATTCAAACCGCTCATTATCAGCTAGTCTCTGCAATGACTTCACGGCAAGATATGGAGCACATGCGGTTCCAAAAGTTAATCTCAATAACTTATAGTGTTTGACTGGCTCGTTTTCTTTTGGTCTCCAGAGTATCCTCTGGTAGTTTGTATCCTCTTTTGCCACGCGCACCATTCTATACATCTTGATAACGTCAGCAGTAATGCAAATCTTGTGAACTCTTCACCTCATCAATAAGTGACGCAAGTTTGGTGCAGTTTAGGACCTATAAGAAGGTCGTCGTTCAAGGAAACGTTATTAACTTCTTTACACGATGCGTCGAAAACTACTCGAAGCTTCGTAGTATCCTTATCTTCTCTCGTTACGGCACGATGCGGAAGATAGATCGGACAGCTTTAGTTATTAATGTCTGTAACATCAACTTCAATCATATGATTTAATTGTATGTATTCGTGTATTACTTTATGGTATTCTTCACGCAGTTTGTCATTTTTAACCCCTGACCAAAAAAGAGGGGTCTTATAAGTTTGACGTGTGTATCTGTGTATCTGTCTTTTTTTTCTTTTTTTTGCGGATGGGAAATCATCAAATGACTTCTCCCGCTCTGGGCGGAGCGGGAGGGAGTGTCAGACTTGTACTGACTAAAACCCACCCATGTTCCTTCTTCGCCCTTTGTGTTCCAGGGCCGCGGTATCTCTTTCGAACAACCCGCAGCCCTGGCAGGCATCGGCCCTTTCGGACCCCTTCCGGTTTGCTGACATCTCCTTGAGGCGCGCGTGGAACACGTACGCGCCGTCGACACGGCCTGTCGTCATGAGACGGACGGACGGTAAGCTAGCCCATTACTCACCGTCCACAGGCTCGCGCCTACGGTGGCCGGGGGCCACTGGTTGCCCCCCGACGCCCGGGCCGTCTCCCGCGGCGGCTGGGACGTGAGGTTCTCTCCCTCTCACGTTCCGCCACCTCCTTCGCTAGCATGACTGCTTCGCAGAAGGAGGCGACGGCATCCCATTCCCTCTCACTCCGGACCATGGATTGAACCAGGGCCGGACGCGAGAGGTCACCGCCGCCAATTGCCGCTACGAGGACACGGCGGTGCTCAGCCCAAGCGGGGCAGAGCTCCACGGTGTGCTCCACCGTGTCCTCCGGCCGATCCTCGCAGTGGTAACACCCGGGCGTTTCCTCCCACCCGATTCGGTGCAGGAACCTCCCGAAACAACCGTGTCCGGTGAGGACCTGCGTCAGGCGAAAGGTGAGGGCGCCGTGGCGCCTCTCTAGCCACTCCTCAAAGAGGGGACTTATCGCCACTATTGTGGCGTGCCCTGCACGTGGTTGCGACAGTCGCTGTCTCCATGTCGCCATGAGATCACGCCGGAGGTCTGTCCGCTGAGCGACAATTTGCCGCGGCCACTGTGTGTCTGTCTGTGGCATCGTAGCTCCCAAACGGATGAACCGATTTTGATAAAATTGGTGTCATTTGAAAGGTATTTTAATCGAAAGTGTTCTTAGCTATGTTACGAGAAAATCTGCTCAACCGTTTGAAGCTCATCACCTCTTTTCTAGTTGATGAAGGGATTTAAACAACTTCTCCGTCTAGTTGATTGAAAATTTGAATTTTTGTCACTTGTCACCATGGGCATCGCCAGGGGTGTAGACTGCACACGCCCCCTCCCCCCTAAAAGCTCAACTTTATTTTAAAATGCATATCTTTACTTGTTTTCGTTAATTAGCGAGAAGAGGCGCAACACCAAGAAAAAAGGAAGGAATGGGAGGAGACCTATGCCCAGGAGTGGGACAATCAAGGCTAAGAAAAAATAATTTAAGATTAAAAAGCATGAAATAAAAATTAAATTTAAAATTTAAAAAACCCCCGACAGACAAAACCTCTAAAAAAACAAAAATAAAACTAATCCAAGCGTCGTAGCGTCGGGGGACCGCTAAGTAGACCGCTTAGCACATACACTTAACAAAGCGGACCCCCGACGCTACGACGCGCACCACAAACGCCTTGAAATTGACGTTGCGGCGCGACTCCAGCAGCTGCACCCTTGGCGTGTACGTTAATTTTTGGCGCACGTACTCCTCGATGTTCTCTGCCTCAGTGGTGTAGTATAGGCGAGAGATGTACACCGAGGTGTTCGGCTTCGCGGCACGCAGTTTAACGTTGGGCTCTACAGGAGCCTTACCGCAGCGGTTCTTACAGCTTCGCTGACGGCGTTTCCTCCTTTGCACCGTTACGAAACCGTTATCATCAGCTTGGTCTATTGCCTTTGTAGGCACGGGCTGCGCCGGGAGAGTAGCAGGGGTACTCGAAATTACCACTGGCTCAGGTGGTCGCGTCGGTCGGACAGCGCTGCGGGGAGGAGCTGCGGGGGCGGGAGCGGAGCTGCGAGGCGCGCTTGGGCCCGCAACGCTGACTCAGCGATCGGCGCCGGCGACAAAACTGCTGACGCGTAACTCGTAGCCGATGCATCGAGGCAGCCGGCTCCCCGGCGCGTGTTTACGTTACTTACACGTGCCGGTGACCCAGTTAATGTCACAGCGTTGCGCAACTCTTCTAGTTGTAGGCGCAAGTCTGCAACGGTGCTCTGGGATGAAGCCAGATTTCTCTGCACATCAGCCAAACTAGCCTTTAGGAAGACGATGTCCTTCAGCAGGCTTGACACGTCGACGTGGTCGAAAGTGACTGGAGGTAATTTATTCAAATCCTTCTCCACAAACGTCGGCACGTCGTAAAGATCGGTCGCTTTCAGCAGCGTGATGATATCTTGCACGCTTTTCCTTGTCCCGTCAGGCCTACGAGACACCATCTGGTCGCTTTTATTGAGCGACCGAAACAGAAGCAGCTTCGCAGCAGCAATGTCGTTCTCGCTGAAATTCGATACACAGATCTGAATGGCGGACACCTCGTCCATCACGTCCAGTTTCTGTTGCAGGAACGCCAGCAGCTCGTTTGCCACAAGTGTGTCACTCATGGCAACAAAAGTTTCGAGCGTCGGCTTAAGCCGCGCTATACTATAATTTTAATATTATGACGCGTATCAAACACGTCCGCTCAATAGCGCGGTGCACACACGACTTCTAAGTAAAAAGTTTAAGTAGCTCGTCTTCCTTGTGTTGCACATGCAAACTTGTGATGTGTGCTGTGGTAGAACTTTGTGACATTCTTCCAGATAACACCCAACCTAAGATTATATTTTGCGCTAGTAAATTAGTCTTAGGATACTTAATGATGCCGTCTAACAAAACGTCGCTATATACTTCAGCGCCGAGTAAAATGTGTATTTTACCCGGTGTACTGAATTCTGGATCAGCCAACTCTAAGTTATTTATGTCTGACCACTCAGGGGTACCAAGATTAGTATTAGGTAAAAGTGTCGTTAATGATCGCAATACATATGCATTTTCTGTAACTAATGCCTGGGGATCGTAACGTGATTTCACAATAAGTGACACCATGTACTTAATTCTCGTTTGCTCCCCACCTACGCCTGACACCCAACCACTCACCGATTAACGTGTAAGGTTAAGTAACTGAACCGTAGCCTCCGTTACAAATTATGCCTGTGATCTGTATGTGTGGCTTAACAGTTCAGACTTTGGACTTGCGGGTAACAAAACTCCGATTTATATTGTGGAACATTTATCGTCATCTAATAAATCTCTTCATGCTGCCGCAAGGCTGAAGGCAAAAGAAAAGGGGTATAAGTATGTCTGGGTAAGAAACGGTAGGATTTTTATGAGAAAAGCTGACGGTGAAGGACAAATTTTGATTAAGAATTTGGAAACTCTAAATAAGATTGTGTAATATTTATACAGTATAATCTTTTCTCATTTATTTTATGCATGCTTTAAAGAATAATTAGAAAACAAAATTCAAAAGTTTGAAAATATATTACCAAAATAGTCGTGGCTTACGAACTAAGACCCATGTTTTTTATAGGAATCTATGTTGTAACGACTTTTATGTAATTATATTGTCAGAGACTTGGCTTAATAGTTCTGTTCTGAGCAACGAGCTGTTCGACGACAGGAGGGCTACTCTCTTTCTCCGAAACGTAACTTCGGCAACGAACGAAAATTAAACGTAGTTACGTTTGTGACTCTACATAATTTGCGGACGCACTCAAGAAATTTGAATTCACAGACAACAAATGTATTGAATGTTATTATGTGCGTCCGCAAATTATATAGAGTAGGGTCACAAACTTAACTACGTTTAATTTTCGTTCGTTGCCGAAGTTACGTTTCGGAGAAAGAGAGTAGCCCTCCAGGTACGTAGTCTATAGAAGGGACAGAGAAAGTACTCTAGCTTGCGGGAAAAAAGAGGGTGGAGGAGTTCTGATAGCTACTAAGAAGAACATCAAGTCCAAACGCGTAAAAGACTGGGAAAGTAATTCCGAAGATCTCTGGGTCTCTGTAGAACTACCATGGACACGAACAGTCAGTCGAATAGCTCTCTGCGCAGTATACTTACCCCCGCCAGTGCGTCGCTGCACTTTGGAGCATTTTGTGGATTCTTGTAATGCAGTCTTTGAAAAAATAACTGACTGTGACGTTTGTCTCGTGGGTGATTTTATCTTAAGTGGCATCGATTGGAAATGCGTGGGTGACTCCGGAAATAGCGTTGGACGAAACAATATTAATGAACTTTTGATAGATTTTACTTCTGTTAACATGTTGAAACAATGTAACTTAATTACGAATGCCGCTGGTCGTGTATTGGATCTTGTGCTCTCAACAATACCACTTTGTTCTGTAAATGAATGCATGTATCCTTTAAGTAACGTGGATCAACAACATCCCCCTCTAGACATTGTTATTTCATTTGACAGGGTAGCAAGTCTCCCCTACAACATAGAAAAAGCAACTCCTGACTTCCATAGGGCGGATTATCATGCTATTCGTAATTTCTTAAAAGAATTGGACTGGAATGCATTATTCGGTGATCAGAGTGATGTTAATGAGATGCTGGAGGTATTCTACGATACTCTTGGCGCTGCGATACAACAACTTTTGCCATTACGTAAACCAAAAAGTCGAAAATACCCGTCATGGTTTAGTCGTAAACTGATTAAAATGTTGAATGAAAAAAATAAGATTCGAATACGTTTTAAGAAGTATAAGAACCCAATGGATGCAATAGAGCTCAAACTAATTAGTAAACGTTGTGAAAATCTCGCATCTACTTGTTACAAAGATTACGCAAAACACCTAGAAGACGAATTGGCATCTAACCCTAAGCTACTCTGGACTTATCTAAAAGCTAAACGAGGAGGTTCAAGTGCTTACCCCTTAACCATGACAGATGGAACTACCACTACTTCGGACGGGTCAAAAGTATGTGACCTTTTTGCAGGCTATTTCTCGTCAGTTTACAGCCCGGATGATAGTAGTGGTGCTGAATATAATTCCGAATTCATGCAATTTTTAGAAAATAATAGTTTGGGTCTAACTGCCCCCGTTATTTCTTGTGAATCTCTCCACAAAAAACTGAATAGCTTGGATCCGAAAAAAGGGGCTGGGCCAGATGGAATACCTCCAGTATTCATTATTGCATGATCATCTGAATTGGTTTACCCGCTTGTGTTGATTTATAACAAATCATTGACGACTGGTATATTTCGTTCAAAGTGGAAAATCGCAAAAGTGGTGCCGCTTCACAAATCGGATGACAAAGGCGTTGTAACCAATTACAGGCCTATCTCCGTATTATCCTCGTTTGCCAAAGTTTTCGAGTCACTGATATGCCCCTATATTCAGGATCATTTAAAGATATTTCTAAGCGACCATCAGCACGGATTTGTTAGGAACCGTTCTACTAGTACAAACCTAGTCCCTTTTACAGAACTCCTTATTAAGGCTATTGATGCAGGCCATCAAGCTGACGTAATCTATACGGATTTCAGCAAAGCGTTTGACAAAGTATCCCACAAAATTTTAATGACCAAGTTGCGCGCCTACGGCATTTCTGGATCCTTTTTGGATTGGCTAGGTTCGTATTTAACGGACAGATCTTTCTTTGTTGTCGTTAACGGTTATCAGTCAGCTCTGCAATGCGTGTCTTCTGGTGTTCCTCAGGGCTCGCATTTAGGGCCAATTTTATTTATTTATTTTATAAACGATATTCCACGTTGTTTTCTGTTTTCTGATTTTTTTATGTACGCTGATGACTTAAAGTTTTTGAGAATTATTAAGTCCGAAGATGATCCTTTACAACTTCAGGGTGACCTCAATCGTCTAGTTCAATGGTGCAACAGTAACAAAATGGAACTGAATCCCAAAAAATGTTACCATGTTAAATTCACTAGAAGGAACATCCCAATACGCGGTAGTTACCACAGAGTCGGAGTCGAAATTAAGGAAGTTGAAACAATAAAGGACCTCGGTGTACTGTTTGACAAGAAGTTAACTTTCACACCACACCTCGATAGTATTATAAAAAGAGCTTCGAAAATGTTAGGGTTCGTCTTAAGAAATTGTAAAACCTTTCGTCACAACAGAACCAAAATACTGCTGTATAATAGTCTCATTCGTAGCATCCTAGAATATAACAGTGTGGTTTGGCGCCCTCACTACGCCACACATTCACTGCGACTTGAACGAGTCCAGAAACGCTTCGCATGGCATCTCGCATTTTCCAATGGAATTGCCAAAAAAGTACGTTCCTATAGTAAAAGACTGAAGCATTTTAACATGATCTCACTAGACAGACGTAGACACTTTGTGGATGCAATGTTTGCTTACAAAATTTTTAAACATAGAATAGATTGTCCTAGTTTACTTTCCCTTTTCAGTTTTCGTGCACCCTCTAGAATCCCGCGTAGTGCAATCACACCTCTTTGTACGCCATTTAGAAGAACTGTTTTGGGATCCAATTCACCTGTTGCAAGAATGTGTAAGGCAGTAAATGGCTACAGTGATGTTATTGATCTCCATTTTGACTCTCTTGCTAAACTTAAAGCCATCCTTACACGTTTACCAAGCAA
Organism: Cerastis leucographa; assembly: GCA_963082945.1. Lineage (NCBI taxonomy): Eukaryota > Metazoa > Arthropoda > Insecta > Lepidoptera > Noctuidae > Cerastis > Cerastis leucographa. Next base: position 336,132 of record CAUJBK010000002.1, read on the forward strand.
CCCCTAATCACAGTCAATTATTATAAATATTCCATTGTGTCAATTTTACCATTGTTCTTAATTTTATAATTTTAATTCTATAATTTTATATATGCGTATATGTCTCTTTTTATTTTTGTTTGTTATTTATATGTTTAACTATCAATTTTATTCAATGAATTTTAATTTTAAGTAAATTTACCAAGTTTTCAATTTTAATCATTGGATTTTAACTTTATGTCGATCTTTTAGCATCAATTTTATTTAATGAATTTTGTAGTGGGTTTCAATATAAATAATACTCCAGGATGACACTTAAAACCTATATTTGAAATTTCACACGATACACAAACAATGTTACAATAAAAAAACAAATGAGGGTAGCAGAAAATAAAGTAAACAAATTGCTAAGCCTATTTTACGTTAAGAGAATACAATAAAAGAAACTGATCTGTAGGCTAATAGCAAGGATTGGGCACAAGTTAAAGCACAAATAATGATTTACTTAACACTTATACAAAACGAATGGAATAAATCAAATAGCAAGCGAGAAAATAGAATGAATAACAGTGAAAACAAGATTAAAACTAACTATCAGCTATAAATGCGTGAAGCGCTAAAAGCAAAATAACTCCACGTACAACACAGCACACTGGTCATATTCCGTATTACGAAAGCACCACCAAGGGTGACGTACGTTACGTACGTTTTTTTTTTTTTTGAATGGCATCTCGAAGTTCAACCTATGAGGTTGTCGTCTGCTTAACCGGACTATCCTGTGGGTGCCTTTAGAGTAAGGCCTCCAGCCAGGGCATAAAAACTTACAAACTAAGCGACACGCTAAGGGCACTCCCTGTGGGGTACGAACCTCGGCTTAGGGCGTCGCTGGGGGAGGACTGCATGGGGACAGGCTGGATCTGAATGGTATCATTATTTAGGGGCTGATTTAAAACTACTGGCACAGCATCGCGGGCTGGCTCGAGCGAGGGTCGGGGAGGGCATGGACCGGGACGTCGCGACGGACCTCGACGGCGAGGTCGGAAAGACGGCGGTTTGAGTCGGAACTTTTTAATAGTGCTAGTCTCTTTGCTACTCTCCTGGAGGAGGGTGATAGCATCATCTGGAGTGACAAGGGTATGCCTAGGACGGCGTACTGTACTAATGCGCGAGGGTTCGTAACGGGCGGCCGCTGCGATCAGGGGATTACGGTGTTTAATGGCGTTATCGAAGAAACGCTTCGAAAGGCGTTTCATAAACTGAAGGACGGTGGGCATTCTAAGGTCTACGTGTAGACGGTCATTATGGACATAAAAAGGGGCTCCCGTGACTCTACGTAAGAACCGGTTCTGTAAAATTTGCATCCTATGGATGTACTTAGGCTTGGTGTGAGCGTACACGACGCAAGCGTACGTCATAATGGGGCAGATCACCGCGGTATAAAGGCGCAACTTGCACTTGAGTGACAACTTGCTTTTTGCCGAAATCATGAAATGAAGCCTACCCATAGCAAACGCAGCTCGGTCGCGAGCTGCTTTGATGTGCGCCGCGAAAGACAAGTGGTTGTCAAGTATGACTCCTAAGTACTTGGCTTGCTTCTCCCAAGGGATAGGCTTACCGTACATAGTGATCGGGCTGAGCGCGGGTGGCTTAATTTTACGCTGTTTAGAGAAAAGAACTGCCTGGCTCTTGTCGGGGTTCACCTCGATTCTCCATTTCCGGAACCAAGCGCCTAAGACGTTGGCTGAGGTTTGGAGGGTGCTATAGATAGCGTCGTGACTGCGGCCAGTGTAATAAATGGCCGTGTCGTCCGCGAACAGGGCTAACTGAGCCTTCTTGCTCTTGGGGATGTCACTGGTGAACAGAGTAAAGATAAGGGGAGAGACGACGGAGCCCTGAGGGACTCCGGCTCTAATGGGGTGGGGGGAAGACAGTGCCTTCCCGATGCGATAGCGGAAGGTGCGATCCGACAAAAAGTCTCGTAAGATGAGCACGAGACGGTCCGGCACTCCCAGTTTGTACAGCTTATATAATAAGCCGTTGTGCCAGACTTTGTCGAAAGCCTTTGCTATGTCGAAGAACAACACACCCGTCATCGCTCCACGCTGGAAGCCAGCGCTCAAGTGCTCTACGTTGGATGGGCCTGTTGAATGCAAGAGTGTCCGGTTCTGAAGCCGAACTGCTCGTTGGGGATGAGACTATTAGCCTCGGCGAAGTCTTTGAGTCGCTTATAAATGAGTCTCTCGTAGATTTTGCCGAGTGCGTTCAGGAGACTGATAGGTCTGTAGCTCGAGGGCTCAGACTTGGGTTTGCCTGGCTTGGCGAAACCGATGACAGTGGCCTCTTTCCATATTTGGGGAAAAGCGTTGTTGCTCAGGGCGCCATTGAAGATGGCCGCCATTAACACGACGAGCTGAGCGGGGAGGAGTTTAAACACCCAATTGGTGATTCCGTCGGAGCCGGGTGCTTTCCGCGGTTGAAGCTTATTAATGATGTCTTGCACTTCGTCAGCTGTGACCGGAGGCAGAGGATCATCTGGGTCTTCTACAGGGAGGAGGGCGGCTCTACGTTCGACGAATGCGTTCACCTCATCGAGATGTCGCTTGTCTACTGGTTGAGAGCTGGGGGAGCACTGGGACTCTAGGCTGTTGGCTAGGCATTCGGCCTTCTCAGAGTCGTCGAATGCAACGCTCTTATCGGGTCGGGTGAGGGGAGGCATCGAAGCCTCTTCGGTGGAGCGCAACTTGCGTTGCAGCTGCCAGAAGGCTAGGTGGGTAGGCTCAAGCTCGCTAAGCGTCTTGTCCCATTGATCTGAACGATGCTCACTAGTGCGCTTCTTTACAACACGCTGTAAATGACGCATGTGAGCTTTGTTCGCGTCGCAGGGAAAGTTGCTGTAGTCACGGATGGCCGCGTTCTTCTGGGTTATCAGTTCACGTACGTCAGCGGGTAGTATCCAGCGTTGATCGCTCAATGCTGGAACTTCTCGTGAGCAATCCTTCAGTACGGATTGCACGTGTTCTGTAAACGAGTTGATGGCGGCCGTCGTGTCTGCGACTGAGACTATGTGGCCGGGGATGGACTCCAGGTGAGACGACGCGGTGGATTTCAGCTTTTCGCTGACTTTCCTCCAGTCGGTTATCACTTGGGTCGGCGGGGGCTGGCTGGGGTCAGAGGGACCCGAGCGGGGAACTAAGTGCATGAGCACTGGTCGATGGTCGGAGTTAAGCTCATGTAGAGTCTCGATGGAATGCAACTTAAGGTTGACATTCTTGAGTAGCGCTATGTCGAGAACGTCCGGACGTTGGTCGGGGTCGTGGGGATAGTGAGTGTGCTCCATAGGAGCGATGGGATCGAAGTTGAGGGACTCACCCAGGTTATACACGTGACGTCCTCTGGCCAGGGCCGCGCCGCCCCTGTGTGCGAAGTGTGCGGCGCACACAGGCGCCAAGACAATAGGGGCGCCCGCGCCATCGAAATTATTTTTGTAACACTACACAAAATATTCTTTTTAGTGGAGTATCAATAAGTAAGTAGGTACAAACTACAATAGGCGCAACATATGCCTTGTAAATAACAAAACTTATATTGCGCTTATTGTACAAGTCTCGCAAGATAATATTTACGTTTGTGGTTTAATTTTACGCTTTGGGTTTTAGTTTACATTAGTTACGAGCTCAGTCGATCGAAGGAGCTCAGCGTTAAAATCAAAAGAACCGCCGCGCCCGCCTTGAATTTGTTTGAATGTGTTTATGAACGCAACCCGATGCGATGCGTGCGACGCAAGCGGGGTAGGGTCACGGGGATTCCCCGACTTTGAGAGTAATTGAGAGCCAAAACAATTAAACAATCATTCAATCGAAAGTGTGTGCAAGGTGCGCATTGATTTTTTATAATAAGAATAAGTTCTAACGCTAAAAACAATTATATAGTTTGGGTCCTTTGGGTGTTAATGATTGTTTTCACGATGGGTGATAGTACTCAAGATCAAAAAAAAGAAATTATCTGGTTACCAGAATTTAATAAGGAAAAATATGTGTGATAAAAATACAACTGGAATATATAAATATTTTACGATGAAGGTGTTATAAAATCTGATTCAAAAAACCCTTCATATAGTGGTATGTCCTTTTTATATTAAATTTTCTAGCAAGTAACTGTCATCGTTTGCGGGAAAAACTTTCAGCAAATGCATTCATTGGATATTAACGCCGATGATTTGTGTGAAGTAATTATGTCATGTCAGTCTTTTTTTCAAAAAATTAAATAATCATGTGGTGAAAATTCTCGAATTTGTATAATTAAACAATTTGACAGCTGTATGCCCTAACATCACTATAGCATTACGAATTTTGCTAACTATGGCTTTTACCGTAGCAAGCGCGGAAAGGTCCTTTTCTAAATTAAAACTTGTAAAAAATTACCTGCGCTCCGCAATGAGCCAGGAAAGATTATAGCAACAATATCCATAGAGGAGCCCATATAACCATATTAGACTATATGTATAGACACACACGAAACTATTAAGGATTTCGCAAACTGAAAAGCGAGAAGAGTGGAAATAATATCAATTAAGTACATACCTATCTTTACATTCTTACACACGTGTTTTTTTTTTAATAGCATAAGTAAGTAATAGTTAAATTAGTATTATTAGAAAAAAATCAGCGATTTTGTTATTAATATCTAATTATACAATTGGAATAACATCATAATTGAAGTATGTAAAAATTTAATTCGTGTTTTATTTTTCGCAGTAATTGGCAAGGGGAAGCGAACTGGTTTTATCTATTTAGAAAATATTATCTAAGTATATAAAACCGGAGAACATTTATTTAGATCAAAATTAACAAATAATAATAAAAAATAAGTTGAAACATGACGATTCGTGAAAAAAAAGAGGCGCTTCATAGGTTTCGCACACAGGCGCTTAGGGTGGTCGGCGTGGCCCTGCCTCTGGCAGAGGTCGTCGTGCTGTTCCAGGCGGGGTGTTTGGCGTTGAGGTCGCCCGCTATGATAACGGAGTCACTCAAGCCGAAGAGGACGGCAAGGTCTTTGGTGAACAGAGTGTGCTCCTCGGACGTGCCGCCGGGAGGGATGTACGCGGAGGCGATAGTGATCGGTTGATGACCGGTCATGCCTAGTCGACACACTGAAGTCTTGAGTAGAGACTCCATGGGAGGGGGATCTAAGGGGATTCAGTGCAGTTCTTTTCTATAATAGATTAGAGTACCGCCACAAGGGCGGTACGCGGCAACGTGACCGATCGTTGCGAACTATGCGATAGTTGGCAATTCTCGGATCGCGGTGACTGGGCTTGAGGAAGGTCTCCTGTATGAGGAGGATATCAATTTGATGGTCACGGAGGAAGGTGGCGATTTCATCACGCTGGCCTCTAATGCCATTGGCATTAAAGTACCCTTATTTAAGGGATCGGGGTTTGGTACACGTTAATCTCGTATTATCCATTGAAATTAAAGATTAATGCCGCTGAAGGCTTCGCCTAACTTGATTAGGGACTTGAGGATAATTTTAAGCTTATCACCGTCAGTGTTAGCCTCCCTGAGATCTGCCGCCATGCGGTCTGCTTCGGGGGTGACTAACTTTGCTAACGTTTCTAAAGTTACGTTAGGAGAGGAGACCGCGGCCGCGGGGCCGGGAGGCGCGGGACGAGCGGGCGCCGGTGCGCTCGCTTGGGCCACGGGAGTGGGGACAGGGGCATCTAATAGCCCGGGAATGGGGCTGGACTTTGCTTTGCCGAGTGCCGGGAAGGCTCTCTGGTGGTTCAGCGAGGTCCAGGGAGAGGGCCTCTGAGGGCTGAGTCTCTCCGGCATCTGTGCAGTTGGTAGCCTCACCGATGGGCTTTCTCTCTGCTGGCGGGCGTTTGCACGCTTCGCCAGTTTAGAGGAGGAGCCTTTGGGGGCTTTCGGGCAGCCGCGGTAGTTAGCCGGGTGGCCCGACTGGCCGCAAAGCACACAGCTCGGTGGCTCCGTGCATAGCGATTTGTCTTTGGGACGGGGGCAGTCTGCCGTACCATGGTCGCCTAGACACTTTACGCATCTGTGCGGCGCATGGCAGTTGGCTTGGCTGTGTCCGTACAGCTGGCAGCGGTGGCACTGCCCTACTACGGTTGAGCGGTAAGGCTTCTCTATTGAGATGCCTGTGAGGGAGCATACCGACTTCACTTTGAAGATCGGGTGGTGTCCTTCTACTGGGTCACAGATGACCAGTACCATATCGTACTGGTCTCCACCTCTCGCCTTATGAAGGCGGTGGACGGCTGCGACCGGGATGTCCTGGCCTTGGAGGTCGTTTAGGATGTCCTCCGTGGGGATTTCCTTCGGGATCCGCCTGATCACCACGCGGGTGGGCTTCTCCTCTGGAAGGGAGTATGTATGGAAGGCTATGTGCCTTCCGATCAGCTGACGGGTTAGTTCCCTGAAGTCGGTGGTCGTAGGGACTACCACTTTGATACCCTGCTGGGTGCTTTTTGCGCTAGTGTATTGAATGCGGCGCTCAACACACATTTTGGACACGTCTGTCCATTTCCCTTTGTCCTGAATGAACAACGGGGGAGGGGGCTTCAGCTTCTTTGAAGAAGCGGCTGAAGAGTTAGCCTTAGGGCTGGATGGTCTGCTGGTATGAGCAGCGGCGGACTTTGGTACGGGGACCGGGGAGGTGGGGCGGAAGGCCTCGGGAGAGGGGATGAGAGGGAGCGCGACTAATTTTTTGGCCATGGTGGCCTGAGAGTTTTTGCCCTTTTTCCTCTTGCCCTTTCCGACGACTTGATAGTCGTCTTCAGAGAACGAGGAAGCAGAGCAGGAATCTATAACCGATTCCGAGTCGGAGACTGGCACAGTTGTGTCCATTTTCTCCGAAATGGGAACAATGGTCGCAGGTGCGGACTGATCCATTGTTTGCTTAAATATGGGTCCGGGGTTAGCCGGAATCGCGGCGGCGACGGCTGGCGGTGAGCCTTTGTCCATGTTCTCAGAAACGGGAACAATGGACGCAGGTGCGGGCTGGACCTTTGTTTGCGAAACAATGGGTTTCACTACAATGGGTCTTGGAGTAGCCTTAATCGCGGCGGCGACGGCTGGTGGTAAGCCTCTGTCGGCAGGTGGCGGTGACAAGGGGCTCTCGAGCGCGTCACTGAAGTCAGTGACGGTATCGGTGGTTTGCTGAATGGCAGCAATTTCTGACCCATATTTTTGTAAATATGGGTCGGTCGTGAAGACGCGCAAGAAAAAGCGCTTTATCTGTGTCGTCGAGGGACGACATTTTATCGGCTAAAGGTTAGCGGACATTTGAGTGAAGCTCAGCGCGCCTAACAACCTAATTCCTTGACCAATTATTTAGGGAATTTACTAAATCAGTGACTCACCCGCTTCAACCTTCCCGCAGGCACAGTCCGAGGGTCCTGGCTTGGTAGCAACTCCAACTCCAGTCCAGGGAACTTTGCTTTCAGGAACTTGTTCAAACGGGAAACACTAGCACAGTATATCGGCGGCGCATGCGAACGCGACGGAGCCCAATTTTTCACCTAGACCCTGAAGGGGTTAGGCGGGCGGATTGGGTCACCACCCTCTCTCGGTTTCGTTGGCACCGTTAGGTTTCCCACCAAGAACCTCGAAATTGAGGATTTTTCCCTGATGGGGCAAAGGAAGTTAAATCGGAATAATATCCGAAGCAAATGAGCAAGTGCTGGGAAGCGACGAACCGATGACACACACTGATAGCGAGCGGGAATGCGAGCAGGTAGCGGCACGTCCGTACGCGACGGCGGTCAGGCGGCGAGTGGTGACTGAGCTAACACTCGTGGAAATCGCTACGTCCCCGCAGGGGGACGCGCGAGGCGGGGTATGGACTATGTCCTTTGGCCCGCGGAGGAATGGTGTGCCCGTCAATACGGGCACCCTCAATTTGGGTGCCAATTTAGGCGTGAATGGGGGCGAGCGCGCGTAATTTAGTTTATTATGACAGAACTCGCCTATGTGTAGTTGACATTTTGTCCGGTAGGAGGCGCCAGCGGCGCTGGCGCAGCGCGCTCAGGTACGATAAACAAACTTTACCGTAACGAGCGCCGCTCTCTTCTCGCCACCCCGGCGGTCTGTCACCGCCAGGTGAGACCTCCGGTTGCCCGGAGGAGGCCCAACGGATGACGACCTGTGACAGAGGTGACTCTGTTGGCGCATCCTACCGCTAAGGATGTTGGCCCCCGTCTGCAGACGCTCACAGAGCTAGCCGTTTACACTCCAGACTAAGAGGCCGTAGTGAATGAGTTAGAGCGGCAATGTTTGTGTAACGCCGCTCTTGTAAGCAACGAATAGCGAGCCCGCACTGCATTGTTCGTCGCGTGAGTATAAACGAATGTGGAGTCACGTAATGTGTGGACGGTGCGCGTCGTGCCTATGTAAACTTAGAACACGACGCGTCCCAGTGCATGTTATGCATGTGGAGTGTTATTGTTTGGGTAGGTCGCGTGTAGCTGTAAACGACTTACCCGGGTGTCGGGGGGGGGGGGGGGGGACGATGACGCAGCTACTCGTCCGCGGGCACTAGGTCGCGCGGAAGGCGACGTGTGCGCCCCGCGCGCCCCGCGTCCAGCGGGCGCGTGTGCCATGGCGCTATCTGAGCCAGATGGGGCCAGGCAGAGGCGTCGGCGCGCGCAAACATGCGCGACGCAAGGCGGCTGCAGAACTCGTCAAGACTCTCAATCTTGAGGTCCCGCTGAATGGTAGTATTCCTCACACAGCGAGGAGCGGCGGCGACTGACCGCAGCGCAAGCGATTGCTGCGCGCGGAGCTTCTTTTTATTGGTCTCGTTGGCGAGGGCGAGCCAAGCTGGCGCGGCGTAGGTTAACAGCGGGCGTACGTACAACTTGTGCACGCCCAGCTTTGTACGCAGTGGGAGTCTCGACGAGAGCACTGGCCGGAGCTGGAAGCGGGCGTTCCTGCATCTGGCGACAATGCCACGGATATGGGCTGTCATCGTTAGCCGACGGTTGATAGTGACTCCTAAGTACTTTACCTGGGGCGACCACGCGATGTCGGCTCGGTCCAATTGGAGGGGTGGCGGGAGGGGAGAGGTGCCTGCAAGGAGCGCCTGCGTCTTACCCACGTTCACCGACAACCTCCATTTCGACAACCAGTCGGGCAGCAAGTCCAGCGCGCGCTGCATTTTGACGGCCGCGTGTCTCGCGTTCATAGAGACAGCGATGTACGCGGCGTCGTCGGCGTACAGCGCGAGCGTGGTGTCGCGAGTGGTTGGGATGTCGTCGGTGTAGCACGTGTAACAGAGCGGCGAGACGCAGCTGCCCTGCGGCACCCCTGCGGCAACCGGGCGGGCGCCCGATACCGTGCCATCGACCACCACCCTAATGGTCCTATCTGTGAGGAAGGAAGAAACCACCTGTATCAAGCGACGAGGCGCGCCTGTCTGTGACATCTTGTACAGCAGGCATGCCAGACTCGATCAAACGCCTTTTCCATATCTAGTAATACTGCGACTGCGTGCTCTTTCTTGTTGAGTGCCGCGGTCAGCAGGTGCAGTACCCTTGACAACTGAAGCGTCGTCGAATGTTCGGCCCGAAACCCGAATTGTTCAGGCCGAGGGACGATGTATTGGGCCAGGTGTCGCAGCAGGAGTTGCTCAAACACCTTGGAGATAGTGGGAAGTAAAGTAATTGGCCGGTAGCTCTCCGGCTTGAGAACATTCTTACCTGCCTTGGGCAGCATAATCACGCGCCCTTCCTTCCATGCGGCTGGGAAAGCGCCCGTGCGGACGATGCCCGTAAACAGGCGCGCCACAGCCGCTACTGTACGGTAGGGCAAGTGGCTCAGCGCTGTTGGACACGCCGTCCGCACCGGGGGCCTTCCTCAGCTTGGTTTTCAGGAAGGCGCGTCTGACTGCACAAGGGGAGAAATGGATTGGGTTGTCGTCGGGAGCTAACGGCGTCGAGAAGTACTCCCTAAGGTGCCTCTCGACTGCTGCGACATGCTCGGTGTTAGAGGTCGGGTTCGGGACGAATTGACGCTCCAGGTGCTCGGCGAAGATCTCCGCACGGTCTGCTGCGGTGTATCTTGGCGCCCCGTCGCTGTGTAATAGCGGACGTACCGGGGCTGGGGAATTCGCAAGCTGCCTGCACAGCTTGTGTACCGACGTCCAGTCTGTCGCTGCGGCGTCGATACGTTCTTCCCAGCTCTCGGCGTTGTGCTCCTGTAGCTTGGCCCTTACCTTCTCCGCGAGGCGGTTCAGGTCGCGCTTGTCGCGTGGGCACCCGGTGTCTTGCCACCGCTTGCGCAGGCGCCTCCTCTGGGCGACCATTCGCGTGATGGCGATCGGTAGAGGCCTGTAAGCCGGCCTCTGTGGCTGCTCTTGCGTAGTGGTCGCCTCGCTAAGGGCGCTCTGGATGCAAGTGGTTAGCTCCTGTGCTAGCCCGTCGACGTCCGCGGCGGTGGTGATGGGCCAAGTAGGAGTGGTGGTTTTCATCCTCTCTCCGAACTGCAACCAGTCCGTAGTACGGCGTGGCGCTGTAGGAGAGAGTCGTGTCGGCATCTCTGACAGGACGACGAGTACAGGCTGATGGTCGCTCTGCATCTCGTCGTCGACTACCTGGGTGGCGATCTGACAACTCAGGCCTCTGTGGATCACGATGTCCAGCACGTCCGGTGCGTGCGCCTGATTATCAGGGTAGTGGGTAGGTATCTCTGGTCCGGACACCGTGTACCCGCGGGCCTCCGCGTCTGCGAAGAGTCGTCTACCCCCTGGGTTGGAAATACGGCTGTTCCATGCCTGGTGCTTCTGGTTAAAGTCACCGGCGAGGAGTGTTGGGTGAGGCGATCCATAGAGTACTGCCCGCAGCTCCGCTAAGTCGAGCGAGGCCGTATTCGACGGCGGGCAGAAGGCGGCGTAGATATTCATGTCCTCGCCAGCGACGTGCAGCTGGACACCCAAGGAATAAAATGTCGTATGTGACAGTTGTGGTAGCGGTTGATGAACGACTCTCCGACTTACCAGTACCGCCAGACCGCGGTAGGTGATGCCGAGAGGTGACTTCTCATCCTTTCTGTAGACAAAGTATCCCGGGAACCGGGGCCTGTCCGCAGGTCCCAGGAGTGTCTCACTGATGAGCGCCACGTCGATCTTCTGTTCCTGAAGGAGGAGACGGAGTGGCGCGACCTTTCTTCTCAGGCCGCGAGCATTCCAGTGCAGAATCCTCAGCGAACTAAGCGTGGTAGCTCTCTAACAATGCCAATAGTCCGTCGAGAATCACTTGCCGTGCGTCCTGACCCTGTCTGATGGCCTTAATAAGGTCCAGCAGCAGTTTGATGGCGCAGGCGGTGAAGTCCTTCTCCTGGCGCTCGTTGTTGTTGGCGCCAGTGCGAGGAACGCGACGCCGCTGTTGCTCTTGGGCGTCGGTAGGTGGTCGGCTAGTGCTAGCCGCCTGTGTTTGGGTGGCGATTGGGGCCGCATCTGTAGGTGGGGCGGGCCTTGCTGCTCGCTTCCCTCTCCCTTTACCTTTGCCGGCGCCAGCAGCGGCGGCAGAAGGCTTCGTAGTGGTGGTGGTGGCGGTGATTTTCGGCGCCGTAATCGTCGCCTGCGCCTGGACAGGGACAGGTTCCTGCCTAGGTCGCTGCGCTGCAGGTTGAGGCTTCTTTTTCCTCCTATTCCTGCCTCCGCGCGGCCTCTTCCTCCGTCTCGAGGCGGGAGCGTCGTCGTTGGTAGTGCGGGGCCCGTTGGCGGTCACCATCAGCGATGTGCTGGGAGCTTCGTGGTCGGCTGTTGCAGCAGTTGTCGTGCCCGTCGTGGAACGGCGCGGCTGCGTGATGGCGACTGTACCTGCTTTCTTGTTCCGCACCTCTCTGCGGAACACCGGGCAGGCGCTGCTGCACGCTGGGTGATCGCCCCCGCAGTTCACGCAGGTAGGCGTCTCCTCTCTGGTGCGTGCGCAGTCCTTGGCCGCGTGCTCACCTCCGCAACGCACACACGCGAGCGGGCGGTGGCACTGATGCGAGCTGTGCCTGAATTGCTGGCATCGGTGGCACTGCGCGGGCCCTCGCTTGCTCCTCCAGGCTTCAATACGGACACCACGCATGCACAAGAATGTGGTGGTGTCGTAGATGGCCCTGAAGTCCGGCTGCCTCTTGAGGACGTGGAAGATACAGCCGGGTCGTCCTCCTCGCGCATTAATATTGCGCACGTACTCCGGCTCGTACCCCATCGTCCTCAACTCCTCCATGATCTCCTCTGGGTCGGTGTCTACCGGCAGCCCTCGTATGGCCACCTTAAGGCTACGCTCCGCTGGCAGTGAGTAGGAGAACCAACTAAGGCCCTCCGTCCTCTCCAGGTCTGTGAGGTATCGCTGGACGACCCTATACTCGTCCTCGGTCTCGGGTACGAATTTAATTCCCCCCTGATACGGACGAGCGTGCGGTGGGTAGCCCAGCTTGGTCCTCACAGCCCTGAAATGGGAGGCCCAGTTGGGAAGCCTCTCTACTACCAGCGGAGGGTAGCGGGGTCTCCTGGTCTGTGGCCTCGCAGCTGACCCAGCTGCGCTTGTGCCCTGTACAGGGGCTGCGGCGTCGGGCGTCGTGGTCCGTGTGCGGACATTACCAGTAGGCGAGTGGCGAGTCGCTTCGGCGAACGATGGTGAACCGACTCCGGCTCGACCGCGCGGGACGCGCTGCGGGAGCGGGGGGTCGGTGCACAGGCGTTTCGCCTCCTCGGCGACCTCGTCGTCCGAGCTTCTCGGTCGGCGCTGGGCGCGGGCATCGAGTTGGAACTCGTACCCGAACGCCAGTGGGTCGTCGGAGCGCGCTATTGTGGGGGTAAGTGGAGTTCCACTTACCTCGTCGCTATAGTCCCCCAGTGTGCTCCCCTCTCTAGAGGAGTACGGCGACATAGCGGCTGGTGAGTCGCGGGCTGCACTGCGTGGTGGTGGCGGCGACATAAGTACGCCCTGCACCGGTGACGCTGCGGTGGCTGAGCCTGCCAGCAAGCGGCGGGGTGCGGGCGGTGCGGCGCACGCGGGCCGCGCCGTAGAGGCGGCGGGGCGGGCGTGCGCGGTGGCGCTAGCAGTCGGGTGTGACGGGGGCGCCGCCGCTCGTCCTGCGGCGGCGTACGGACGCGGGTGCTGGGTGCGCGGGGCGCACAGGCGCGGCACGTGCCGCGGGCGAGTGCGGCGGGCGCCCGGCTTGCGCGGTGGAGCGCACAGCGGGGGCGCAGGCGCGCACTGCAGGTGCGTGGTGGCACGTACCTGCCGGTCCTGGGGCCTGAGTCGGCACGGGGCGGAACGCCGACGGGCGAACGGGCACCGCCGGCGGTCGGCCCACTGGTGTGGACTGGCCCGATGTGGTTGGTCTCGGTGTCGGCGAGGTCGGCGACATCGGGACGGGTGCAACTTGCCGCTGCTCATGACGTCGAAATTAAGGTCCATTTCGTACCCACATTTTTTTAGTAAGTATCTATTTTTAACTTTAAAAGTGAGCTGGACGAAGAAAGTCATACATAACGAAATCTTAAGACAAAAAGAGACCCCCACTCATGCAGACCGTTAATCGAACAAGGGTTTCTAACCTCGAACAAGTTTTTCGGCACCAGAAGTGGGAAAACTAATAAGGAATCGTAATGTCGGTCGGAGAAAAAAAGTTTTGACTTAAAAACATTTTCGAATGGACCGGAATCAGGAGCTGCTGCTGAGCTGTTCCACCTCGCACACGAGAAGCAGAAATAAATGGCTAACCTTCAGTAATTGGAAGAATTCTGAACAAGCTTGAAGCTTAATGGTACGATGAGAGACATCGTAAATTTTAGAGACGTACCCAAACTTAGCTGGCGTCTCCTCAACCAGGCCTTTATGCCAAGGACTTTGGCTCTCTTTTAGAGTTGCGCTCTTGCAAACTCTTGTAAGTGTCCGCCAGGAAGCACAGGTCATTAGCGTACTTAGATAATCTTTGTATTGCCGGTATAAGAGCGAGTTTTTCGTGTGGCTAATACCAGTAAGGAAACGAATTTAAAGGCCTTCTGAAGTACGTTTTAAAGTTTCCTGAATGACGACAGCAAAGAGTGTAAACACAAGTTTTTAGAACATTCTTGTTTTATCAACAGCTTCTCGGGAAATACTATCAAAAGATTTTTCAAGATCGACAAAACAGAGGTACCAACAGAAGTCGACTTTGTCCTTTTCTTTAAATTTGAAGCTGGCGAATAGAGAATATAGCTTCAAAAGTTCCGCTTCCAAGACAAAAACCAAATTGGGTCTCTGGAAGGATTGATTCTGAATAGGGCGGTTGAGATGGATTTTCGCTCAATTCCACGATTAGAGTAACACTCTGATCGGTCGCGTTTGTTCTTAGTATATAATGTGTATTGGAGGTACTTTTAAAGTATGCGGTGCTCCACATGGCTCTTCGTTCCACATGGCCACGAAGAGATTCCTGATGACTTCATGAATTCTCTCACCTTCGTACTTAAGTAGTTCCTTTGGGATGTCATCTATACTAACCAATTTTATTATAAGTTACATCTTTGTTTTGTTTCAAAGTAATTTTATTATAAGTTACATCTTTGTTTTCTTTCAAAGTACTTTTGTCTAGCCCAGTGGCTGTGGTAGTGGCAGCGTGGGCATAAAAATAACGTAATATCATATTTATTTAAACTAACTTTGCCTTTACCTTTACAATTTTGATTCATATTTCAGATTTTAACAAGAACTTGTCAATAAATCTCACATTTTCCTTGTTATTGCTAAACTAAAAAGACGTTAACATACAAACGAAATACGTTTAGCCACCTTTTAGTTAAGTAAGTTTGGTAAGATTTTACAAAACTTCCATATAAAATTGGCATAATTAGCTTAAAAGCAGCTAAAACCCCGTAACCTCTCTTAAGGAAAGTTATTGTTACTTTAATCTGAGCGAATTCCATGGCTATAAAGCAGTTAAGATCACCTAACAACTTTTTTGTTAAGTATTTCTGCAAAAATATTAGCAAATATTATAAACGTTAAAATTTTAAATAAATTACTTCACTAAAAAGCCGCTAAGGTATAGTTAACGGCATTTTAGTACAGAAATAAGGTGCAATAACTAAATTATATCCTTAACTAAAAAACAAAAAATAATTTTAAAAGTAAGTAATAAGAGTTTCTGGACGGACCTAATTCTTAACGACAAGCAGAAAGAAATACCAATCGATGTGTCCAACAATCATTAACCTAAGTATCATAGTTTTTAAGAAGCAACGATTCGCACCTTTTTTGCCAATATCTCGAAAACTACTTTTTGGGCTTAACGGCTTTTTAGTCATAGGACGGCAGTATTACTCTCAAATGTCTTTACTATCTTTTCTATGTCTTTGTCTTTCATTTGCGCTTCTCTTATTTCTTTAGGATTCTTTCTTGGCGTTTCTACCACAATACTACATATTCCACAGCTATCTTTAGTTTCAGCAGCACAATTAGGGCGAGACAACGCATTAGCTACAACGTTCGTCTTTCCAGTGATGTACTTTATTGTGATATCATACGGCTGTAGCTGGAGAGCCCATCTTGCTAATCGTCCAGTTGGGGATTTTAATGACATTAGCCATTTGAGAGCCTGATGATCCGTCAGGATTGTAATAGGCGTCCCTTCTATATATCCTCTAAACTTGTTAAGTGCCCATACAACTGCAAGTGCCTCACGTTCAGTCGTAGAGTAATTTCTTTCGGCTTGATTTAGCAATCGACTAGCGTATTCTACGGGATGTTCCTGTTCTCCCTCCCCCTGCACAAGAACTGCACCGATAGCATAGTTGCTGGCATCAGTTTTGATAATATAGGGTTTTGAGTCATTTGCTTGAGCCAATATGGGACTAGTCGTGAGAAGTTCTTTTAGATTATCGTAGGCAGCTTTCTGTGGTTCTTCCCACAGCCATTTAGCCTGTTTCTTGGTTAGCCGGGTAAGGCGTTCGGCAACTTTAGCGAATCCAGGAATGAATCTTCTGTACCAAGAACACATTTGCAAGAATGAAAGTAAATGTTTTAGATTAGTGGGTGCAGGCATGTTAACAATCGCACTAACTTTATTAGGATCCATCTGTAAGCCTTTTGGGGTAATATAATGCCCGAGGTACTTAACCCTTGCACAACAGAATTTGCATTTCTCCCTATTGGCTGTCAAGTTATATTCTTGAAATCGAGCGAAGACGTCCTGAAGATCGCTCAGATGTTGCTCAAATGTTGGAGACAGGACAATCAGATCGTCGATATAAATACACATTTTAACATGGCTCAGAGACACGCGGAAACCATCCATCAATCGTTGAAAGGTGGCTGGGGCATTGCGCAAACCGAAGGGCATCCTTAAAAACTTATACATGCCAAATGGCGTTACAAAAGCAGTTTTGCATTGGTCCTCCTTCTTTACTCTGATTTGCCAGTAGCCTGCTCGGAGGTCTATTGTAGACATATATGGCGTCGGTTTAGCATCGTGCAATAAATCATCTATGCGAGGTAGTGGATACACATCCGGCGTAGTAACCGCATTGAGTTGGCGGTAGTCAATGCAAACTCGTGTTCCACCATCTTTTTTAGGAACCATAACTACCGGCGCAGACCACGGAGAGTTACATGGCTCTATTATGCCTTCTGCAAGCATTCTGTTTATTTCATCCTTCGGGATTTGAGTTTTTCCAGGTGGCAAGCGATATGGTGGGACGGAAGTAGGTCTATGATCTCCTGTGTCGATAAAGTGCTCTGTTTGAGTTGTAGGTTTTCCATTGGGAACAAATGCATCTGCATTTTTCTCTAAAAGATTTTGTACTCGTACAAGTTCCTTGTCACTGAGAACACATTCAGACTCATCGGCATCTATCGCTGAAATATCAGTACTAGGCGAATTAAACAGGCATCTGGAATCTGGTGACAATTCTATAGTGCTTTCTGCTATCGACCTTCTAGCATCTCGATACAATGCATCTACTACTGGAGAATGACCATCAAACAGTCGCTGGCGCTTACTCGGCGGAGAAGAGAAATCAATTTGTGCCATTGGACCATACTTTGGTGTCTGTGAACGTACTGCACTAGCATGATAAATCTCCATATTTGTAGGCGCGTCAATACCAACTAACGGCTTACTTTGAGATTGTGTAGTTGCATCTTTGGATACGCCAGGAGAACACACACTCACTATGGGACCATAGGGTCGGATCAAATTTTGTTCGACATGACTCGATGTCAAAGTTTGCACAGTAACAGAATTTCCTGATGAACTTGACATTGGAGAAATGATATCTGGCAGATTAGCGATGCATATCAAATCGGCGATCATAGTCTCGCAGACATCTTCTTGTTTCAAGTCATAGACTTTCGCGGGGTCATCTAGGAATCGACATGTTAGCTGAGGTAAGTTTAGGACCATCATAGCATCTTCGATAAAACCAACTCCCAGTAATGTCTTGTTACATTTTGCATAAGGCAACACTATGAAAGCAGTATTGACTATTCTTTCATAGCAAGTAACGGGCGCTGTAAAAGTCAAGACAGTCTGCATTTTTGGTATACCATCGGCCAACGTTATGTTCATAGTTTCCTCTTTGAACTTATATCCGTTTCGCTTCAAACAAATAAAAAGCTGATATGAGGCTACACTTGATTTTGCACAATCATGTGTCTACGAATCCAGTACCTTTTATGCCACCAATACTAATGGGTACTGTTGACCTGCGGCGTTTTGCTCTAGTGGTGATGGAACAGAAATTGATGTCTTCTGTTCCCACGTGCTGTACATTACACTTTGGACAGCGACTTCGGACGACACCTGGTTCGCCGCATCCGTAACACGAAAATTTTGGCTTCACTTTATCATCAGGTTTAATTTCTACTGGCTTCCCTGTGGGTTTCTGCTGCTCAGCTTTCTGACGTTTTCTACAGACATCCACAGTGTGTCCTGGGAGTCTACAGTAGTTGCATCTAGTTTTAGCCTTAGGAATGCTTTCCGATGTTTTAGGTATCTGCTTCTCTTCAGTTTTCTCTCCCAAATTACGCTCAATCTCTCTAGCTTTCTCTAATAAATCATCGAAATTTTCTATAGCTTCCCTGGATAGTTTTTCTCTGATTTCAAAACGAATTTGGCCGAAGACTAAGTCTATCTCCTGCTGTTCAGTATGACCTGGAGCAGGAAATTCAGCCATGAGAGCACGTTTTTCGGATATAAATATTTCCGTTAATGTATCCTTCTTTTGCTTTATTTCCACAATGTCTTGATATATTTTATACGCCAACTTCTTGGGCGCAAATGCGTGCCGCAAGCGTTCCTCGAACTGGCTCCAATTTTTAACCTGTTTCTTAATGCCTTGCCACCAAGTAGCAGCATCATTTGTTAATATTAATGGCAGCCCTGTTAATGCATCTTCGTCTTCTATAAGCTCCACCTTCTTGAACACACACACCGCTGCTACGAAAGACTCGACCTCAGAAGCGCTCTTATTGCCACTAAATTTCACTGGACATCTTACCATGGAACTCTTGTGCTTTGACCCTGAAGCAACTGCTGCCAGCAGTTGGTGGAATTGTTCAGACGACATTGTTATTGGTGATGAAGCTGAACCGGAACCACTCTTGTTACCTTCCATTGTGACCTTTTTCTGCCCTTTCTGCGGGTTGTCCTGTATTGTAAACCTCTGTGTTCGTGCTGTTGGTCTAGGTCTCAGGTTTTTCTCTGGAGGATCCACGATGGGCGTCAATTTGTAGTGGGTTTCAATATAAATAATACTCCAGGATGACACTTAAAACCTATATTTGAAATTTCACACGATACACAAACAATGTTACAATAAAAAAACAAATGAGGGTAGCAGAAAATAAAGTAAACAAATTGCTAAGCCTATTTTACGTTAAGAGAATACAATAAAGAAACTGATCTGTAGGCTAATAGCAAGGATTGGGCACAAGTTACACGTTAAAGCACAAATAATGATTTACTTAACACTTATACAAAACGAATGGAATAAATCAAATAGCAAGCGAGAAAAGAGAATGAATAACAGTGAAAACAAGATTAAAACTAACTATCACGCACGGCGAAACGTTACCGTACCGAGCGCCGCTTGCTTCACGCCGCCTCGGCGGCCTGTCATCGCCAGGTGAGACCTCCGGTTGCCCGGGGGAGGCCCAGCAGATGCATGCCAGCCAGAGGCGGCTCTGGTGGCGCATCCTACCGCTAAGGCGTTGACCTCCGTCCGTTGCGCTCTCAGAGCTAGCCGATTGCGTTCCAGACTAAGGGGTCGTAGTGTATGAGTTAGAGCGGCATTGTATTGTGTAACGCCGCTCTTGTAAGTGAATGAATAGCGAGCCCGCGCCGCACATTCATCGCGTGAGTTTGGATGCATGTGGAGTAATGAATGCATGTTCGATGCGCGTCATGCCTATATTAACCTAGATCATGACGCGTTTCGAGTGTGTGTGGCGATTGTGGAGTCTTTTTGGAATGGGTAGGTCGCGTGTAGACTGGGGCGGCCTACCCAGGCGAGTCAAGTCCGGTAGTGACGACGGCTACGTCACATCCGCAGGCACCAGATCGCACATGTGGCGACAAGGGCAGGAAGCGGGCGCTCCTGCGGTTGGCGAGGTGCCGCGGACGTGACATGCCGTCGTGAGTCGCAGGTGCCCCCTCGGTGCAATACCTGGGGCAACCGTGCGACGCCGGCTTCCGTCGATCCGGGTAGTCCTACAAACCTAGAGGAGGAGGCGGAGATGGGCGGCCTTATTCTAAGGTCGCGGCAATCCAGACTTGTTGCTCGACGGGCTAACGTAATAGAGCCGTAGTAGCTCGGTGAGCCCGTCGAGGATGATAAGATCCGCGTCTTGGCCCTCTCTAATGGCCCTTATGAGGTCCATTAGGAGCCTTATGGCGCAGGCGGTAAACTCCGATGTAGGAGGGTGTGGCCGCTGTAGCGCTGGGGCGCCGGCTAGCGGCTGGAGTGCGCTAGGCGCCGCTACTGAATGAGCGGCGACCGCAGCCGAGTCTGTGGGTGGGGCGGGTTTCCCTGCCCTCTTACCCTTCTTCTTGCCGGCGCCTGTAGCGGCGTCGGTGGATAAGGTGGCGGCCGTCATGGCAGCGGTGGTCACAGGCGCCTGGGTTGACGCCTGCGCTGGTACAGGGCCAGGGTCCTGTCTGGATTGCGCCGCCGGGGGGTGGGGTTTTTTCCCCCTCCTATTCTTCCCCCCGCGCGGTCTCTTCTTTCTCCGCCTCGTGGCGGGAGCGTCTTGTTGTACAACTGAGGGCCCGTTCGCTGTCGCCATCAGCGACATACTGGGGGCCTCATGGGACTCTACTTGGGTGGCAGCAGCCGCCGTTTCTCGGCGCTGCCGAGTGATGGCGACAGTGCCCGCTCGTTTGTTCCGGAGTTCCCTCCGGAATACTGGGCACCCGCTGCTGTTGGCCGGATGGTCACCCGCGCAATTGACGCAGGTGGCCTTCTCGGCCTTTGGACGTGGGCAGTGCATTGACAATAATTGACACTACGTACAACTTTACTTAATTACTTATTTAATCTAGACATCTATTTATAATCTTATATTCTAGTTACATATACATAAACACTCCTGTCTGTCACCTTCCTCTCTCTCTCTTGATGAGTTGGGTCGCATAGGACTTGACTTGACGAGTCGACTGACAAGACTAATGGAATCTTGGGATTATAATGAGCTGAGACTGACACTATGATGCTCATCCCAAGTCCAGACTGTATCTCTTTAGACACTTTTTTGGTGTGGGCACGTTGACAATTGCTTTGACCTTTTCTTGGTCTGCCCTAGCACCATCTTTTGTGAAGAAACATTCTTCTTAGACTGACCTGACTTTTTCTTTAATGACAACTGACTTAAACCACCTTGTTGGTTTTGTGACCTTTACAATAACTTGCATTGCCTCCATGCGTTGCAGATGACAGACTGGAGGTAGACATCCAAGACCCTGGAAGACA
This sequence comes from Cerastis leucographa, assembly GCA_963082945.1. Classification (NCBI taxonomy): domain Eukaryota; kingdom Metazoa; phylum Arthropoda; class Insecta; order Lepidoptera; family Noctuidae; genus Cerastis; species Cerastis leucographa. Next base: position 357,078 of record CAUJBK010000002.1, read on the forward strand.
TAATTACATTGTGTAAGCATTTGTTTACAATTCCTGTTCTGACAATGAAAATGAAATTTTTTATAATACCTAACTTTTAACAAGTTGGAAGACAATGGACAGTTGGACAATCTAAATTTACTACTATAAACATTATAGTTTCGACGACGTAATTGTTATCTAGACACAAATTACAATATTTAGGTTCACTTAACCTAAAATCGGAATGGATTTTTCACCAAATCCTTTGACATTTATCCAACGTTTGACAAGTGACATTTAAGACTGACTGTTTTGACATGACATTGACATTTGCACCTGAATCTATGATGCATTTAATTTGTTTATTCCATAATGACAAGTTTCCCATGACTGTTTTAAATTATTGACATTGTTTACTTTTTATCTGAGTTATTATCTAATGATCCTTTTTATGACTGCGAATACTGACTGTTGATTTTGTGACGATGATATTGTGTGTTATTGTGAAATCCCTCTGACTGGACACTGACATTTATTATTTTGACTATTTGAGTGGATTCTCGACTGGTTCTTTGACCTATGACTACAATCATCATTGAGATGTTGCTTACAACTCTCGGACATATCCCTGCTTTCAACACAGAGATATTTGACTGGTACTTTGACCTATGACTATAATCATTTGAGATGTTGCTTCCAACTCTCTGACATATCACTGCTTTCAACACAGAGATATTCGACTGGTACTTTGACCTATGACTATAATCAATATTGAGATGTTGCTGACAACTCTCAGACATATCCCTGCTTTTATCACAGAGATATTTGACTGGTACTCTGACCTATGACTGATGATTGACTTTCATCGTTGAGATGTTGCTTACAACTCTCGGACATATCACTGCTTTCACCGCAGAGATATTTGACTTGATGATTGACACACACAATATAAATGGGGTATTAGACTTGACTTATTTAGACCTTGACTCGGATCACTCAGATATGATGTGACTGTTATTATTGCATTATTGGGATATGACGTTGACTATTTGCTACGATACTACTGTAATAACTTTATGACATGACTCTGACTGTGATAGACTTAGTATTGATCCTGTGATAACTTGACTCGACTGTGATAGACTTAGTATTGATATTGTGATAACTTGGTCTCAATACGTCTACACATATATGACTTGACTTTGACTGTGACTAACTTTGTGACGGTGACTGCTCGCTATGTGACACTGACTGACTGTGCGCTTGTGTGTTCTGACTATTTGTTGGTTGACTACTATGTGGATCATAGTGATTTGACTGACTGTTTTGACTTTGACTCGACTTTAACTGACTGCAACATTCCAACAAAATATTCTTGACTACAGTTATCTGAATCACACAATTGCAACTGACTGACTTTTATATTTTTGACTTTATTTAGCAAAATGACCAAAAGATTTACATGACCTGCATTATACGCCTTTAGCTGGGCACTTGTATCGGTGAGACTGCCCACAGCGACTGCATGTCCTCGAGTCGCCGCTCGAAGCTGAAGCTGACCTGCGACCGCCTGAAGACTTGCGGCTGCTCGAAGCTGACCCGCGACTGGAAGCTCGCTATCGATCGTCTCGTCGACCACGGCTCCTCCGACTGAGATGCATGACGTTTTCGCTGGCGACACCGCTCGCTTGGACAATTTTATCAGCATCCTGCTGCGCGACTATGAGTGTGCTCGCTATCTCTTGCATCCTCTTGTAGGTTAGGTCATATTCTTGAAGCAATCTTTGACGCACATGTGATAAATCCATGTGTAGGTTATCTATGAAAATACCGTCACATAACGGCTAACAAATGCAGTTCAATCTGCTGTGACCATCTTCTCCACGCCTCCGCATTGTCATTTGCTGGATCAGACGAGATTGGAGTTGACTTAGTTTAGTTGCGTTCTGACCGCCATTTTTGTCGTCACAATTTCGGCATTTTCGGCACTTTTACGACTCATTCCTTTTTTTCTTGACGATTTCTGACACCATGTTAGGTTTGGTGATCGCTTATGACACCATACCATGTTGGATGGTTGGAATGAAAGATACCGTTGGGTATACTTGATTTATTATCACAGGACACAGGTTACATTATGTATTAAGACAGACACTAGACAGTGCGTAGTGTCACAGACGGGTTGAGATCAAGTTATGGCCTCCGGAAGGATGTGCACCATAGATAATCACTAGAGCTTGACGCTTACTAACATACTAATTAGTGATGTCACAACAGGCAGCTGCGGCTGCACTCGTGCCTTGCGCTGGGGCTGCGGCGGCGGGTGGCGTCACTTTGAGTGAGGCGTCTTCTTGACCGGTGGGCGGGCGGCGAGCCGCCTCGGCGAACGTCGGCGACCCGGCTCCGGCTCGACCACGCGGTTCACGCTGTGGGAGTGGGGAGTCGGGGCAGACGCGCTTCGCCTCTTCGGCGGCCTCGTCGTCCGAGCTGCGTGGTCGGCGCTGGGCGCTAGTATCGCGCTCGAGCGCCGATTCGTTAGGCGTCACTTTATTAGAGGGGCACCTACCTCATAATCCTCTTCGTCCATGTCGCTCTGCTCCACGTCGCTGCACTCACTTGAGTAGCAGGGCGACATGGGAGCGGGCGCGGGCGAGTCTTGGGCTGCACTGCGGGGCGGGGGCGGCGACATCAAAGCAGACGACGCTGCGGCGGCTGAGCCTGCCAGCAAGCGGGGTGAACTGAGCTAACACACTCGTGGAAATCGCTACGTCCCCGCAGGGGGACGCGCGAGGCGGGGTATGGACTATGTCCTTTGGCCCGCGGAGAAATGGTGTGCCCGTCAATACGGGCACCCTCAATTTGGGTGCCAATTTAGGCGTGAATGGGGGCGAGCGCGCGTAATTTAGTTTATTATGACAGAACTCGCCTATGTGTAGTTGACATTTTGTCCGGTAGGAGGCGCCAGCGGCGCTGGCGCAGCGCGCTCAGGTACGATAAACAAACTTTACCGTAACGAGCGCCGCTCTCTTCTCGCCACCCCGGCGGTCTGTCACCGCCAGGTGAGACCACCGGTTGCCCGGAGGAGGCCCAGCGGATGACGACCTGCGACAGAGGTGACTCTGTTGGCGCATCCTACCGCTAAGGATGTTGGCCCCCGTCTGCAGACGCTCACAGAGCTAGCCGTTTACGCTCCAGACTAAGAGGCCGTAGTGAATGAGTTAGAGCGGCAATGTTTGTGTAACGCCGCTCTTGTAAGCAACGAATAGCGAGCCCGCACTGCATTGTTCGTCGCGTGAGTATAAGCGAATGTGGAGTCACGTAATGTGTGGACGGTGCGCGTCGTGCCTATGTAAACTTAGAACACGACGCGTCCCAGTGCATGTTATGCATGTGGAGTGTTATTGTTTGGGTAGGTCGCGTGTAGCTGTAAACGACTTACCCGGGTGTCGGGGGGGGGGGGACGATGACGCAGCTACTCGTCCGCGGGCACTAGGTCGCGCGGAAGGCGACGTGTGCGCCCCGCGCGCCCCGCGTCCGGCGGGCGCGTGTGCCATGGCGCTATCTGAGCCAGATGGGGCCAGGCAGAGGCGTCGGCGCGCGCAAACATGCGCGACGCAAGGCGGCTGCAGAACTCGTCAAGACTCTCAATCTTGAGGTCCCGCTGAATGGTAGTATTCCTCACACAGCGAGGAGCGGCAGCGACTGACCGCAGCGCAAGCGATTGCTGCGCGCGGAGCTTCTTTTTATTGGTCTCGCTGGCAAGGGCGAGCCAAGCTGGCGCGGCGTAGGTTAATACCGGTAGCTCTCCGGCTTAAGAACATTCTTACCTGCCTTGGGCAGCATAATCACGCGCCCTTCCTTCCATGCGGCTGGGAAAGCGCCCGTGCGGACGATGCCTGTAAACAGGCGCGCCACTGCCGCTACTGTACGGTAGGGCAAGTGGCGCAGCGCTGTGTTGGACACGCCGTCCGCACCGGGGGCCTTCCTCAGCTTAGTTTTCAGGAAGGCGCGTCTGACTGCACAAGGGGAGAAATGGATTGGGTTGTCGTCGGGAGCTAACGGCGTCGAGAAGTACTCCCTAAGGTGCCTCTCGACTGCTGCGACATGCTCGGTGTTAGAGGTCGGATTCGGGACGAATTGACGCTCCAGGTGCTCGGCGAAGATCTCCGCACGGTCTGCTGCGGTGTATCTTGGCGCCCCGTCGCTGTGTAATAGCGGACGTACCGGGGCTGGGGAATTCGCAAGCTGCCTGCACAGCTTGTGTACCGACGTCCAGTCTGTCGCTGCGGCGTCGATACGTTCCTCCCAGCTCTCGGCGTTGTGCTCCTGTAGCTTGGCCCTTACCTTCTCCGCGAGGCGGTTCAGGTCGCGCTTGTCGCGTGGGCACCCGGTGTCTTGCCACCGCTTGCGCAGGCGCCTCCTCTGGGCGACCATTCGCGTGATGGCGATCGGTAGAGGCCTGTAAGCCGGCCTCTGTGGCTGCTCTTGCGTAGTGGTCGCCTCGCTAAGGGCGCTCTGGATGCAAGTGGTTAGCTCCTGTGCTAGCCCGTCGACGTCCGCGGCGGTGGTGATGGGCCAAGTAGGAGTGGTGGTTTTCATCCTCTCTCCGAACTGCGACCAGTCCGTAGTGCGGCGTGGCGCTGTAGGAGAGAGTCGTAACGGCATCTCTGACAAGACGACGAGTACAGGCTGATGGTCGCTCTGCATCTCGTCGTCGACTACCTGGGTGGCGATCTGACAACTCAGGCCTCTGTGGATCACGATGTCCAGCACGTCCGGTGCGTGCGCCTGATTATCAGGGTAGTGGGTAGGTGTCTCTAGTCCGGACACCGTGTACCCGCGGGCCTCCGCGTCTGCGAAGAGTCGTCTACCCCCTGGGTTGGAAATACGGCTGTTCCATGCCTGGTGCTTCTGATTAAAGTCACCGGCGAGGAGTGTTGGGTGAGGCGAACCGTTGAGTACTGCTCGCAGCTCCGCTAAGTCGAGCGAGGCCGTATTCGACGGCGGGCAGTAGGTGGCGTAAATATTCATGTCCTCGCCAGCGACGTGCAGCTGGACACCCAAGGAATAAAATGTCGTATGTGACAATTGTGGTAGCGGTTGATGAACGACTCTTCGACTTACCAGTACCGCCAGACTGCGGTAGGTGATGCCGAGAGGTGACTTCTCATCCTTTCTGTAGACAAAGTATCCCGGGAACCGGGGCCTGTCCGCAGGTCCCAGGAGTGTCTCACTGATGAGCGCCACGTCGATCTTCTGTTCCTGAAGGAGGAGACGGAGTGGCGCGACCTTTCTTCTCAGGCCGCGAGCATTCCAGTGCAGAATCCTCAGCGAACTAAGCATGGTAGCTCTCTAACAATGCTATTAGTCCGTCGTGGATCACTTGCCGTGCGTCCTGACCCTGTCTGATGGCCTTGATGAGGTCCAGCAGCAGTTTGATGGCGCAGGCGGTGAAGTCCTTCTCCTGGCGCTCGTTGTTATTGGCGCCAGTGCGAGGAACGCGACGCCGCTGTTGCTCTTGGGCGTCGGTAGGTGGTCGGCTTGTGCTAGCCGCCTGTGTTTGGGCGGCGATTGGGGCCGCATCTGTAGGTGGGGCGGGCCTTGCTGCTCGCTTCCCTCTCCCTTTACCTTTGCTGGCGCCAGCAGCGGCGGCGGAAGGCATCGTAGTGGTGGTGGTGGCGGTGATGGTCGGCGCCGAAGTCGTCGCCTGCGCCTGGACAGGGACAGGTTCCTGCCTAGGTCGCTGCGCTGCAGGTTGAGGCTTCTTTTTCCTCCTATTCCTGCCTCTGCGCGGCCTCTTCCTCCGTCTCGAGGCGGAAGCGTCGTCGTTGGTGGTGCGGGGCCCGTTGGCGGTCGCCATCAGCGACGTGCTGGGGGCCTCGTGGTCGGCTGTTGCAGCAGTTGTCGTAGCCGTCGTGGGACGGCGCGGCTGCGTGATGGCGACTGTACCTGCTTTCTTGTTCCGCACCTCTCTGCGGAACACCGGGCAGGCGCTGCTGCACGCTGGGTGATCGCCCCCGCAGTTCACGCAGGTAGGCGTCTCCTCTCTGGTGCGTGCGCAGTCCTTGGCCGCGTGCTCACCTCCGCATCGCACACACGCGAGCGGGCGGTGGCACTGATGCGAGCTGTGCCTAAATTGCTGGCATCGGTGGCACTGCGCGGGCCCTCGCTTGCTCCTCCAGGCCTCAATACGGACACCACGCATGCACAAGAATGTGGTGGTGTCGTAGATGGCCCTGAAGTCCGGCTGCCTCTTGAGGACGACGTGGAAGATACAGCCGGGTCGTCCTCCGCGCGCATTAATATTGCGCACGTACTCCGGCTCGTACCCCATCGTCCTCAACTCCTCCATGATTTCTTCCGGATCGGTGTCTACCGGCAGCCCTCGTATGGCCACCTTAAGGCTACGCTCCGCTGGCAGCGAGTAGGAGAACCAACTAAGGCCCTCCGTCCTCTCCAGGTCTGTGAGGTATCGCTGGACGACCCTATACTCGTCCTCGGTCTCGGGTACGAATTTAATTCCCCCCTGATACGGACGAGCGTGCGGTGGGTAGCCCAGCTTGGTCCTCACAGCCCTGAAATGGGAGGCCCAGTTGGGAAGCCTCTCTACTACCAGCGGAGGGTAGCGGGGTCTCCTGGTCTGTGGCCTCGCAGCTGACCCAGCTGCGCTTGTGCCCTGTACAGGGGCTGCGGCGTCGGGCGTCGTGGTCCGTGTGCGGACATTACCAGTAGGCGAGTGGCGAGTCGCTTCGGCGAACGATGGTGAACCGACTCCGGCTCGACCGCGCGGGACGCGCTGCGGGAGCGGGGGGTCGGTGCACAGGCGTTTCGCCTCCTCGGCGACCTCGTCGTCCGAGCTTCTCGGTCGGCGCTGGGCGCGGGCATCGAGTTGAAACTCGTACCCGAACGCCAGTGGGTCGTCGGAGCGCGCTATTGTGGGGGTAAGTGGAGTTCCACTTTCCTCGTAGCTATATTCCCCCAGTGTGCTCCCCTCTCTGGAGGAGTACGGCGACATAGCGGCTGGTGAGTCGCGGGCTGCACTGCGTGGTGGTGGCGACGACATAGGCACGCCCTGCACCGGTGACGCTGCGGCGGCTGAGCCTGCCAGCAAGCGGCGGGGTGCGGGCGGTGCAGCGCACGCGGGCCGCGCCGTAGAGGCGGCGGGGCGGGCGTGCGCGGTGGCGCGAGCGTCGGGTGTGACGGGGGCGCCGCCGCCGCAGGACGAGCGGCGGCGGACGCGGGTGCTGAGTGCGCAGGGCGCACAGGCGCGGCACGCGCCGCGGGCGAGTGCGGCGGGCGCCCGGCTTGCGCGGTAGCGCGCACAGCGGGGGCGCAGGCGCGCACTGCAGGTGCGTGGTGGCACGTACCTGCCGGTCCTGGGGCCTGAGTCGGCACTGGGCGGAACGCCGACGGGCGAACGGGCACCGCCGGCGGTCGGCCCACTGGTGTGGACTGGCCCGATGTGGTTGGTCTCGATGTCGGCGAGGTCGGCGACATCGGGACGGGTGGCGACGCTGAGGAAGGCGGCCTCCTCCTCCCTTCCTCCCGTGCAGTCGTGGTTGGGGCGTCGGGCGTCGCGTCCGATCGCCCATGTTGTTCTTTGTTGGCGGCGACATTTGGTGTCGTGGCCAACCGCAGCCGTTACGGTGCCTAGCACCGGGCGGCGCCGGTCTCCCTCCGCGAACACGTGGGCGCCTAAGCTAAGGCACTCGGGCACCCATGGGTCCGCGACGGAAAACCCCACTTCACAACACTATTTAGTTTTCAGCTCGGGCGGTATGTTTAACTTTTGCGATTTGGCCGTCTACCCTCACTCGTTTAACAAATCCGAGCGGGCGGCCAATCAGCGACGAGCGCCAGCGGCGGCGCACGGGCTCCCGCTTACGCACAGCGGAGGCCTGCGGCAATCGCCAACGGTGGCGCGCGCGCTCCTTCTTCCGGCCAACGGAGGCTACGGCGCGGCGGGGGGTGAAGGGCAAAAGCTAACTACTGGATGTGGCCACGGAGCCAATCCGAACTGAGCTAACCTTTTTTTTTTTTTTTTTTTTGAATGGCATCTTGCAGTTCAACCTATGAGGTTGTCGTCTGCTTAACCGGACTATCCTGTGGGTGCCTTTAGAGTAAGGCCAGGGCATAAAAACTTACAAACTAAGCGACTGCACGCTAAGGGCACCCCCTGTGGGGTACGAACCTCGGCTTAGGGCGTCGCTGGGGGAAGACTGCATGGGGACAGGCTGGATCTGAATGGTATCATTATTTAGGGGCTGATTTAACACTACTGGCACAGCATCGCGGGCTGGCTCGAGCGAGGGTCGGGGAGGGCATGGACCGGGACGTCGCGACGGACCTCGACGGCGAGGTCGGAAAGACGGCGGTTTGAGTCGGAACTTTTTAAGAGTGCTAGTCTCTTTGCTACTCTCCTGGAGGAGGGTGATAGCATCATCTGGAGTGACGAGGGTATGCCTAGGACGGCGTACTGTACTAATGCGCGAGGGTTCGTAACGGGCGGCCGCTGCGATCAGGGGATTACGGTGTTTAATGGCGTTATCGAAGAAACGCTTCGAAAGACGTTTCATAAACTGAAGGACGGTGGGCATTCTAAGGTCTACGTGTAGACGGTCATTACGGACATAAAAAGGGGCTCCCGTGACTCTACGTAAGAACCGGTTCTGTAAAACTTGCATCCTATGGATGTACTTAGGCTTGGTGTGAGCGTACACGACGCAAGCGTACGTCATAATGGGGCGGATCACCGCGGTATAAAGGCGCAACTTGCACTTGAGTGACAACTTGCTTTTTGCCGAAATCATGAAATGAAGCCTACCCATAGCAAACGCAGCTCGGTCGCGAGCTGCTTTGATGTGCGCCGCGAAAGACAAGTGGTTGTCAAGTATGACTCCTAAGTACTTGGCTTGCTTCTCCCAAGGGATAGGCTTACCGTACATAGTGATCGGGCTGAGCGCGGGTGGCTTAATTTTACGCTGTTTAGAGTAAAGAACTGCCTGGCTCTTGTCGGGGTTCACCTCGATTCTCCATTTCCGGAACCAAGCGCCTAAGACGTTGGCTGAGGTTTGGAGGGTGCTATAGATAGCGTCGTGACTGCGGCCAGTGTAATAAATGGCCGTGTCGTCCGCGAACAGGGCTAACTTAGCCTTCTTGCTCTTGGGGATGTCACTGGTGAACAGAGTAAAGATAAGGGGAGAGACGACGGAGCCCTGAGGGACTCCGGCTCTAATGGGGTGGGGGGAAGATAGTGCCTTCCCGATGCGATAGCGGAAGGTGCGATCCGACAGAAAGTCTCGTAAGATGAGCACGAGACGGTCCGGCACTCCCAGTTTGTACAGCTTATATAATAAGCCGTTGTGCCAGACTTTGTCGAAAGCCTTTGCTATGTCGAAGTACAACACACCCGTCATCGCTCCACGCTGGAAGCCAGCGCTCAAGTGTTCTACGATGCGATGGGCCTGTTGAATGCAGGAGTGTCCGGTCCTGAAGCCGAACTGCTCGTTGGGGATGAGACTCTTAGCCTCGGCGAAGTCTTTGAGTCGCTTATAAATAAGTCTCTCGTAGATTTTGCCGAGTGCGTTCAGGAGACTGATAGGTCTGTAGCTCGAGGGCTCAGACTTGGGTTTGCCTGGCTTGGCGAAACCGATGACAGTGGCCTCTTTCCATATTTGGGGAAAGGCGTTGTTGCTCAGGGCGCCATTGAAGATGGCCGCCATTAACACGACGAGCTGAGCGGGGAGGAGTTTTAACACCCTATTGGTGATTCCGTCGGAGCCGGGTGCTTTCCGCGGTTGAAGCTTATTAATGATGTCTTGCACTTCGTCAGCTGTGACCGAAGGCAGAGGATCATCAGGGTCTTCTACGGGAGGGAGGGCGGCTTTACGTTCGACGAATGCGTTCACCTCATCGAGATGTCGCTTGTCTACTGGTTGAGAGCTGGGGGAGCACTGGGACTCCAGGCTGTCGGCTAGGCATTCGGCCTTCTCAGAGTCGTCGAATGCGACGCTCTTATCGGGTCGGGTGAGGGGAGGCATCGAAACCTCTTCGGTGGAGCGCAACTTGCGTTGGAGCTGCCAGAAGGCTAGGCTCGAGCTCGCTAAGCGTCTTGTCCCATTGATCTGAACGATGCTCACTAGTGCGCTTCTTTACAGCACGCTGTAAATAACGCATGTGAGCTTTGTTCGCGTCGCAGGGAAAGTTGCTGTAGGCACGGATGGCCGCGTTCTTCTCGGTTATCAGTTCACGTACGTCAGCGGGTAGAATCCAGCGTTGATCGCTCATTGCTGGAACTTCCCGTGAGCAATCCTTTAGTACGGATTGCACGTGTTCTGTAAACGAGTTGATGGCGGCCGTCGTGTCTGCGACTGAGACAATGTGGTCGGGGATGGCCTCCAGGTGAGGCGACGTGGTGGATTTCAGCTTTTCGCTGACTTTCCTCCAGTCGGTTATCACTTGGGTCGGCGGGGGCTGGCTGGGGTCAGAGGGACCCGAGCGGGGAACTAAGTGCATGAGCACTGGTCGATGGTCTGAGTTAAGCTCATGTAAAGTCTCGATGGAATGCAACTTAAGGTTGACATTCTTGAGTAGCGCTATGTCGAGAACGTCCGGACGTTGGTCGGGGTCGTGGGGATAGTGAGTGTGCTCCATAGGAGCGATGGGATCGAAGTTGAGGGACTCACCCAGGTTATACACGTGACGTCCTCTGGCAGAGGTCGTCGTGCTGTTCCAGGCGGGGTGTTTGGCGTTGAGGTCGCCCGCTATGATAACGGAGTCACTCAAGCCGAAGAGGACGGCAAGGTCTTTGGTGAACAGAGTGTGCTCCTCGGACGTGCCGCCGGGAGGGATGTACGCGGAGGCAATAGTGATCGATTGATGACCGGTCATGCCTAGTCGACAAACTGAAGTCTCGAGCAAAGACTCCATGGGAGGGGGATCTAAGGGGATGCAGTGCAGTTCCTTTCTATAATAGATTAGAGTACCGCCCTTGTGGCAACGTGACCGATCGTTGCGAACTATGCGATAGTTGGCAATTCTCGGATCGCGGTGACTGGGCTTGAGGAAGGTCTCCTGTATGAGGAGGATATCAATTTGATGGTCACGGAGGAAGGTGGCGATTTCATCACGCTGGCCTCTAATGCCATTGGCATTAAAGTACCCTAATTTAAGGGATCGGGGTTTGGTACACGTTAATCTCGTATTATCCATTGAAATTAAAGATTAATGCCGCTGAAGGCTTCGCCTAACTTGATTAGGGACTTGAGGATAATTTTAAGCTTATCACCGTCAGTGTTAGCCTCCCTGAGATCTGCCGCCATGCGGTCTGCTTCGGGGGTGACTAACTTTGCTAACGTTTCTAAAGTTACGTTAGGAGAGGAGACCGCGGCCGCGGGGCCGGGAGGCGCGGGACGAGCGGGCGCCGGTGCGCTCGCTTGGGCCACGGGAGTGGGGACAGGGGCATCTAATAGCCCGGGAATGGGGCTGGACTTTGCTTTGCCGAGTGCCGGGAAGGCTCTCTGGTGGTTCAGCGAGGTCCAGGGAGAGGGCCTCTGAGGGCTGAGTCTCTCCGGCATCTGTGCAGTTGGTAGCCTCACCGATGGGCTTTCTCTCTGCTGGCGGGCGTTTGCACGCTTCGCCAGTTTAGAAGAGGAGCCTTTGAGGGCTTTCGGGCAGCCGCGGTAGTTAGCCGGGTGGCCCGACTGGCCGCAAAGCACACAGCTTGGTGGCTCCGTGCATAGCGATTTGTCTTTGGGTCGGGGGCAGTTTGCCGTACCATGGTCGCCTAGACACTTTACGCATCTGTGCGGCGCATGGCAGTTGGCTTGGCTGTGTCCGTACAGCTGGCAGCGGTGGCACTGCCCTACTACGGTTGAGCGGTAAGGCTTCTCTATTGAGATGCCTGTGAGGGAGCATACCGACTTCACTTTGAAGATCGGTTGGTGTCCTTCTACTGGGTCACAGATGACCAGTACCATATCGTACTGGTCTCCACCTCTCGCCTTATGAAGGCGGTGGACGGCTGCGACCGGGATGTCCTGGCCTTGGAGGTCGTTTAGGATGTCCTCCGTGGGGATTTCCTTCGGGATCCGCCTGATCACCACGCGGGTGGGCTTCTCCTCTGGAAGGGAGTATGTATGGAAGGCTATGTGCCTTCCGATCAGCTGACGGGTTAGTTCCCTGAAGTCGGTGGTCGTAGGGACTACCACTTTGATACCCTGCTGGGTGCTTTTTGCGCTAGTGTATTGAATTCGGCGCTCAACACACATTTTGGACACGTCTGTCCATTTCCCTTTGTCCTGAATGAACAACGGGGGAGGGGGCTTCAGCTTCTTTGAAGAAGTGGCTGAAGAGTTAGCCTTAGGGCTAGATGGTCTGCTGGTATGAGCAGCGGCGGACTTTGGTGCGGGGACCGGGGAGGTGGGACGGGAGGCCTCGGGAGAGGGGATGAGAGGGAGCGCGACTAATTTTTTGGCCATGGTGGCCTGAGAGTTTTTGCCCTTTTTCCTCTTGCCCTTTCCGACGACTTGATAGTCGTCTTCAGAGGACGAGGAAGCAGAGCAGGAATCTATAACCGATTCCGAGTCGGAGACTGGCACAGTTGTGTCCATTTTCTCCGAAATGGGAACAATGGACGCAGGTGCGGACTGATCCATTGTTTGCTTAACAATGGGTCCGGGGTTAGCCGGAATCGCGGCGGCGACGGCTGGCGGTGAGCCTTTGTCCATGTTCTCAGAAACGGGAACAATGGACGCAGGTGCGGACTGGACCTTTGTTTGCGAAACAATGGGTTTCACTACAATGGGTCTTGGAGTAGCCTTAATCGCGGCGGCGACGGCTGGCGGTAAGCCTCTGTCGGCAGGCGGCGGTGATAAGGGGCTCTCGAGCGCGTCACTGAAGTCAGTGACGGTATCGGTGGTTTGCTGAATGGCAGCAATTTCTGACCCATATTTTTGTAAATATGGGTCGGTCGTGAAGACGCGCAAGAAAAAGTGCAAAAGCGCTTTTTCTGTGTCGTCGAGGGACGACATTTTATCGGCTAAAAGTTAGCGGACATTTGAGTGAAGCTCAGCGCGCCTAACAACCTAATTCCTTGACCAATTATTTAGGGAATTTACTGTGTATCAGTGACTCACCCGCTTCAACCTTCCCGCAGGCACAGTCCGAGGGTCCTGGCTTGGTAGCCACTCCAACTCCAGTCCAGGGAACTTTGCTTTCAGGAACTTGTTCAAACGGGAAACACTAGCACAGTATATCGGCGGCGCATGCGAACGCGACGGAGCCCAATTTTTCACCTAGACCCTGAAGGGGTTAGGTGGGCGGATTGGGTCACCACCCTCTCTCGGTTTCGTTGGCACCGTTAGGTTTCCCACCAAGAACCTCGAAATTGAGGGTTTTTCCCTGATGGGGCAAAGGAAGTTAAATCGGAATAATATCCGAAGCAAATGAGCAAGTGCTGTCTTAATAAAAAGACAGCAATTGTTCGGGGGTGTAGTCGAAAGACAACTGATGACGTCACGACACTGGGAAGCGACGAACCGATGACACACACTGATAGCGAGCGGGAATGCGAGCAGGTAGCGGCACGTCCGTACGCGACGGCGGTCAGGCGGCGAGTGTCGACTGAGCTAACCTTTTTTTTTTTTTTTTTTTGTGAATGGCATCTCGCAGTTCAACCTATGAGGTTGTCGTCTGCTTAACCGGACTATCCTGTGGGTGCCTTTAGAGTAAGGCCTCCAGCCAGGGCATAAAAACTTACAAACTAAGCGACTGCACGCTAAGGGCACCCCCTGTGGGGTACGAACCTCGGCTTAGGGCGTCGCTGGGGGAAGACTGCATGGGGACAGGCTGGATCTGAATGGTATCATTATTTAGGGGCTGATTTAAAACTACTGGCACAGCATCGCGGGCTGGCTCGAGCGAGGGTCGGGGAGGGCATGGACCGGGACGTCGCGACGGACCTCGACGGCGAGGTCGGAAAGACGGCGGTTTGAGTCGGAACTTTTTAAGAGTGCTAGTCTCTTTGCTACTCTCCTGGAGGAGGGTGATAGCATCATCTGGAGTGACAAGGGTATGCCTAGGACGGCGTACTGTACTAATGCGCGAGGGTTCGTAACGGGCGGCCGCTGCGATCAGGGGATTACGGTGTTTAATGGCGTTATCGAAGAAACGCTTCGAAAGACGTTTCATAAACTGAAGGACGGTGGGCATTCTAAGGTCTACGTGTAGACGGTCATTACGGACATAAAAAGGGGCTCCCGTGACTCTACGTAAGAACCGGTTCTGTAAAACTTGCATCCTATGGATGTACTTAGGCTTGGTGTGAGCGTACACGACGCAAGCGTACGTCATAATGGGGCGGATCACCGCGGTATAAAGGCGCAACTTGCACTTGAGTGACAACTTGCTTTTTGCCGAAATCATGAAATGAAGCCTACCCATAGCAAACGCAGCTCGGTCGCGAGCTGCTTTGATGTGCGCACTGAGCTAACCGGCGGGCGCACGCCTTATATACCTGCGAGGTCCTTACGCGGCGGCACGTAAGTGTGCGTATGTGTCGCGATCTTGAGAATGTATGCAGGTGGGCGTTCGAGTTAATCGTGCGCGCATTGTTTACTTCGTTACAATTTTATTTATTTATTTATTTATTTAACAATTTATGTACACACTAAGTACAGAAAAGAAGAAAGGAAAAGAAAATTGGTACAAAGGTAATGCTTATTTCTAAAGAAATCTCTTCCAGCATACCTGCGAAAGGAGATAATAAAAAAAGAGATGTAGACAAAGTGTGTAAAAGAAGAAGAGAAAATGGAAAACATAAAACATAAAGCAAATAACTATTTCAAATATAAAATACAATATAAAAATATACTAACTTACTTTTACATACAAAAACAAAATATATAACTATTATATAAATACAATTAAAATAAATACAATAATATAAATACCTATGCAACTATGACGGAATGGAAAGATAATGTTCTTTCACTCTTCTCTTGAAAACTGCAATAGTTTGGCAGTCCCTTATGTCAGGCGGCAGTGAGTTCCACAACCGCACAGCGTGTACAGTAAAGGAGTAGGAGTAGAAGTCGGTAGAATGGGGAGGGGATTTAAGGAGTTTCCTAAGATGCGACCTGCAAGGTGCATCTGAAGGACGAGAGTAGGAAAAGCGTTCCCGCAAATAGGATGGCGTTTTAGGGTTATGAAGGATGT
Source organism: Cerastis leucographa (assembly GCA_963082945.1). NCBI lineage: Eukaryota > Metazoa > Arthropoda > Insecta > Lepidoptera > Noctuidae > Cerastis > Cerastis leucographa. The sequence continues at coordinate 372,255 of CAUJBK010000002.1, forward strand.
TAAATAGCAAACACAATATCCGAGAGTTCCTGCGAAGTCGAATAGGGAGCCACTTGAGTATGTTGCGAAAATTGGAAACATGGTCGTACTTCTTAAGGTTAAAAACAAAACGAATACAGATATTTTGCAAGCGCTCAAGTTTATTTAAATGCTCCTCGGTGGCATCCAAAAAACAGGCATCAGCATAATCAATGATGGGCTGAATGAGGGTTTGCGCAAGGGAGATTTTGGTTTTCAATGGCAAGAAGCTTTGGAGGCATTTTAATGAGTGGAACGTGTAATGCACTTTGCGACTAACTTCTGAAACATGGGAAGTCCATGATAAGTAGGAGTCCATAGTCACCCCCAGGTTTTTAGCCTTGGTTGCGTAGTCAATCTGAACTCCATTCAGCCTGAGTGGAGACAGCGACGCAACATCGAGCCTATTCCGCATATACCTGCCCCCGATGATCAGGGCCTGAGATTTCTTAGGATTGATTTGCAGTCCAAAGGACCGCGACCACTCGCTAATCAAATCCAGGTCCTTGTTCATCGCAGACACAGCGGCTTCCGCATCTTCCCTTAAGAAATGATTGTAAAGCTGCAAGTCGTCGGCATACAGATGGAAAAAGGAAGAAATAACTCTGGTGACCGAGTTAATAAAAATAGAGAAGATAAGAGGAGAGAGAACGCCACCCTGAGGAACACCCGCGCTAAGAGGGCACCAATCAGAACAAGACTCATCAAGACGAACACGCTGCGAGCGGCCTTTAAGATAGGAGTCAAACCAACTAATAGTGGAAGAGGAGAAATTGAGAGAATTGAGGATCCCAAGAAGAATGTCGAAATCAACAGAGTTAAAGGCACTGCTAAAGTCTAGAAGAACAAGTAACGTAAGAGACTTGTGGTCCATAGCCCAGCGAATATCGTCAGTAACTTTTAAGAGAGCCGTCACAGTGCTATGACCAGGACGAAAACCAGATTGAAAAGGACTAAGCAGTTCATTCTTCGAAAGGTAGGCAGTGAGTTGCTGATGGACAATGTGCTCAAGAACTTTAGAGAGATATGGAAGGATGGAAATGGGTCTGAAATCGGTCGGAGAGACAGGATCGGACATTTTGGGTAAGGGGATGATATGGGCTTGTTTCCAGGCCTCAGGTACAGTAGAAGAAAATAAGGAGTAGTTAAAAATGTGAGTTTAATTTTATGTCGATCTCTCTAAAGCATCAATTTTATCAATTTACTGTAATCTAATTTTAATTTAGCTTTTACTACATAATGTGTTCATTTTCATAAATTATATTTTTATTTAATTTCATTTTCAATCAATTTTGTCATTATTCTGTTATTTTACTATTTCAAGTTTAATTTAATTTTATTGAATATTGGCGCTTAGTACTTACTAAGACTAAGTTAGCTTATCTTCCGAATTTACTGTTCTGTGCATGTGGTGTTTACCTATAAGTAATTGTTGCACTGTAATTTAATTTTAAGAATGTATTATGTCGCTGTATCCAGTGTGAACAATTGTTGGTAGACCTTTAATAAATAAATAAATAACAGTCACATCATATCTGAGTGATCCGAGTCAAGGTCTAAATAAGTCAAGTCTAATACCCCATTTATATTGTGTGTGTCAATCATCAGTCATAGGTCAAAGTACCAGTCAACTATCTCTGCGGTGAAAGCAGTGATATGTCCGAGAGTTGTAATCAACATCTCAACGATGAGAGTCAATCATCAGTCATAGGTCAAAGTACCAGTCAAATATCTCTGTGTTGAAAGCAGTGATATGTCAGAGAGTTGTAAGCAACATCTCAATGATGATTGTAGTCATAGGTCGCAGAACCAGTCGAAAATCCACTCAAATAGTCAAAATAAAAAATGTCAGTGTCCATATTCACATCTCAATAATGGAAATGGTCACAAGTCAGAGGGATTTCACAATAACACACAATATCATCGTCATAAAATACAGTCAGTATTCGCAGTCAAACAAAGGATCATTAGATAATAACTCAGATAAAAAGTAAACAATGTCAACACTTTAAAAAGTAATAAGTTAAAACAGTCATGGGAAATTAAATTGTCATTTGGGAATAAACAAATTAAATGCATCATAGATTCAGGTGCAAATGTCAATGTCATGTCAAAACAATGTTAAATGTCACTTGTCAAACGTTGGATAAATGTCAAAGGATTTGGTGAAAAATCCATTCCGATTTTAGGTTAAGTGAACCTAAATATTGTAATTTGTGTTTAGATAACAATTACGTCGTCGAAACTATAATGTTTATAGTAGTCAATTTAGATTGTCCAACTGTCCATTGTCTTCCAACTTGTTAAAAGTTAGGTAAAATAAAATAAAAAATGTCATTCTTATTGTCAAACTAAAATTTTTGTAAACAAATGCTTACACAATGTGATTATGTCTTCCAGGGTCTTGGATGTCTACCTCCAGTCTGTCATCTGCAACGCATGGAGGCAATGCAAGTTATTGTAAAGGTGACAAAAACAACAAAGAGTTGTAATGTCAGTTTTCATTGTAGTGAAAAGTTCAGGTCAGTTAATCAGTCAAAATGTAATGTTATGTCTTCAGTAAAGATGGTGCTGGGGCAGACCAAGAAAAGGTCAAAGCAATTGTCAACATGCCCACACCAAAAAAGTGTCAAAGAGATACAGTCTGGACTTGGGATGAGCATCAATGTCAATGTCTGAGAAAACTGAAAGATGAGATAACTAGCTCACCAGTTTTAGCTCATTATAATCCCAAGATTCCATTAGTCATGTCAGTCGACTCGTCAAGTCAAGTTCCATGCGACCCAACTCGTCAAGAGGGAGAGAGGAAGGTGACAGACAGGAGTGTATGTAAATATAACCATAGAATATAAGGATTTAGAAATAGATGTCTAGAATAAATAAGTAATTAAGTAAAGTTGTACGTAGTGTTAATTGTTTGTCAAGGGTCTAATTTGAATAGTTTAGTTCTAATTTGATGGTCGGGGAAAGGAGGAAGGGGAGAAAGGCGGCTAAAAAAGCCCGCAATGAGGAGCGAAGGCGTCAGCGCAAGGCGCGAGGCGTCGCGGCTCGACTCCGCGCCCCGAAGACCGCAGCTGTAGTGATCATGCTACAGCCGGAAGCGGAAAAGAGGGTCGTGTCCTACCGCGACGTCCTCGCGAAGGCGAAGGCGACGGTGGATCTCGCAGAGCTCGGGATCACTGGGGGACTCCGGCTTAAAGTCATCGCGACAGGGGCTAGAGCGCTGGAGATCCCCGGTGTAAATAGTGGCCCGTCCGCTGACGCTCTGACTGAAAAGCTCAGAGCGTCCCTAGATGCGGATGAGGCCCGAGTGTCCAGGCCCGTCAGATGCGCAGACTTGCGCATCCTGGGCCTGGATGACTCTGCGACCCAGGAGGAGGTGGTCGCCGCCGTCACCAGGTCTGGTGGGTGCCCTGCTGAGCAGGTCAGGGCAGGCACCCTACGTCCAGACCACTCGGGCATGCGAACCGTTATGGTAAGCTGCCCTGTGACGGCGGCTCGAACAATCGTGGAGGCTGGAAGGCTCCTGGTGGGCTGGGTGTCGGCGCAGGTGAAGCTGCTGGAGCCCCGACCTCTGAGGTGTTATCGGTGCTTTGTGGGGCACCACGTAAGTTGTCGATGCACCTCGGAGGTGGACCGCAGCGGAGACTGCTTCCGATGCGGTCAGCCCGGTCATATGGCCGCGGCTTGCTCCGCCACCCCGCACTGCACTGCATGTGCGGCAGTGGGCAAACCGGCCGATCACAAGGGCAGGGGGCAGGGCCTGCGCACCACCCACCAAGTCCAGAGGCAAGGGAAGGCCTTCAGCCACCGCCTCCACCGTCGCTACCGCCGCAGCCGTCGCCACTGCTGCGCCCACCGCTGCCGTCAGCACCGCCGCTGCAGCAACTGCTGCGGGGCCCTCACAGGGGGCCCGGGAGGGGGCTGAAATGGAGTGCCAATAATGGTCCCATTACGCCTCCTCCAGGCGAACATTAACCACTGTCGCTGTGCTCAGGATTTGTTGCTCCAGAGCATGGCGGAGTGGCTGATTAACGTCGCCGTGGTCGCTGAGCCGTACTTTGTCCCGCCCAGGGAAGACTGGGTGGAGGACCTGCAGGGCTATTGGCTATCTTTTTCATGGTCAGTGACTAACAGACTTTTGATGACAACCGAACTTTGATGATAACTGAGAATTTCATAACATTGGTATTGCGTATCATAATGAGTGGCTATCGAGTCACGGTGACTAACGGTCGGGGCACGGTGCTCTTCGTCATAGCACTTGACGCCTCTATTTTTTATCGACTATTATACGGCTAAGTTGAGGAATGCCCTTCGAGCGTTACAATGCTACATTTTAGAGAACATTTTATTTTAAGCGGTTTAAATACACGTGACACGTGAAGTTGGCGGTAAATTCATAAGTTGTTTAGCTCCCGAGTCGAGCGGCGATAAATATTGTGTTTTTAAAGTTAAGTTGGTGAAAATAAATCCTTAAAGAAAGGTAAGTAAAACCATTAAAATAGGTAGGCTCCCGGTAAAACGAGGAAATTTAGTTTATAATGTGAAAGTTGTTAAGTATCAATGTTTGTTTGGATCAATTTCTATGTTCTTTGGTTTTGAACTTTAACATAAGTTCCTACTAAAATAACACCTTAAGTATTTTATAATGCAAGGTGAGTGTAAGTTTATAATATAATGTAATGGCGTAGAATATCTTATTTTAGGATGCCTGCACGAAGAAGAGTCTCTTTGAGACAAATGGAGTTGCTTGTGGAGTTTGCGGAGTCTCATCGAGATGTAGCATTGGGTCGCTTTTCGGGAGGCCCACAGGGTGTTCGAGGCATCCGAGAAGCGTGGGGCTCCGTAGCGGTACAGCTTAACTCTGTAGCAGAGGGAACCACCAAATCACCAGACCAATGGCGTAGAGTAAGTTTACATTTTAATAAAGTACTTACTTAACTTTTTACTTAAAATATTTCGTTAGGTACTTACCCAATACATTTCCACTCACTTTATCATTTCTATAAATACCAGTCAAGTTATTTCTCATGCATTTTTTGTCACATTGCCCTTGCTCCCTTTTAGATCCATAAACACACCCCACTTAAGAACCATGGAACTCACAAAACACTTAAATACCTATCAAAAAAATTCACTCTAAAAATAGTTGGCTTGTTGACATTGTGTTGTTTAGTTATTAGCTAATATATTTATAATCTGTGTGTGTCAGAAAAATATAAATACTCTCAATAATTATATTTTTCTGACATAGTTATAAAATGCTTATTTTTTCTATCAAGTACTGGATAGAGTTTAAGGCGAAAACGAAGGCCAAAGCTGCAGACTCAAGAAGGAACGCATCAGCAACCGGTGGAGGGCCTAACAAGCTGGTTCCTCTTAATGAAATAGAGGAACGAGTTCTGGCAATAATAGGTCCAGTGGCGGTGGAGGGATTACCTGGGGTGCGCATGCCTGTTAGTTTCATAATCAATCACCATTCATTATTTCATATTTATTATTATTTAATTTATCATTATTCAATTTTTGCATTAGGGATACTGGTTGTGTAGATATTTATTAATTCTATCTTACTCCGATATGTTTTCTTCAATAGAATTAGAATTTAACAATAGGACAAAATTGAAATGTGACAATATTATTGAAAAAAAATATGATTGAATACTTTACAGATACCATCAGTAGATGAGACTGAGGCCCCTGCTGATTCGGGAATTGTAGCAACCAACCCTTCTATATCCTATCCCAGTATTCCCAGTACATCAGCAAATATCCCTCAATCCTCAGAGCCTCTAATGGATGTGGAATGGCTTGAAGAAGAGATTCCATCTCCATTAGGGCTACAACCCGAATCGCAGCGCGAAACCTTAGCGCCGTCACCCTCCGATGAGAGACAACCACCCGACTCTCATATTCCTGTCCAGTCAGACGAGCAGCCCGAGGTTCCGTCAAGAGATGTTGGTAAGTATATCTTAATAGATAAATGTATAGTTTAATTAAAACAATGATAGCCTAGAGGTTGTGATCTCGAATTCCGTAAGGTCGTGGATTCGAACCTACATTGAGCTTGAGCTATCGATGAAGTAAAACATCCCCCTACCACCTCACGGCTGGCCTGGCTGGTTCCCACACCCTCATTGAAAATGTGTCGCCAAACACTGGTGTGTTCCAGCAGCTGCACTTGAGACCCATTCCTTTCTAGGCTTTATGAACTACAACCATGTAGTCAAACACCAGCCATTGTAAACAAAAATAAAAGAAACGATCTTATTTTTAGGGCACGCCGAGCGCTCCACTTTACCAGCCCGAAGGTCGAGATCACAAAGGCAAAGTTAGTATATTGTGTTATAAGGTTTTCAAAAAGCAATATTTTCAAAAACTTATAAAATGGGCATTCTTTATTTATTTTTATTCAAGACTTGGTCGCATGGACCCTAGTCTCACGATAGTAAGCGTAGACAGGGTCTAAGATGGGACACGAATCCAAGGAACAAAGATATAGAGGGATAATATTTCCCCTATACCCCTCTGGCTCTCACATACACACAGTGAATACAGTGAATACAGTAAACCGCTTGGCGGCGGACTTTAATCTGCGGGTAGTAGCTAGCCAGACTGTCTGCGTTAGATCCTACCAGTGTCAAACCAATGTAAAATTATTCAAATTTCAGTTCGTAGAGCTGAGAGCGTGCCACGTTGGGCCTATGACATCGAACTGCGGCGCATTGCTGCTGAAGAAGAACTTGCAGCCGCAGTAAGAGCCATAGCCGATCTCTTAAGGGAGATACGGGATGATGTGCATAATTATGTACATCGTACAGAATGATGTACATAATTATGAAGTCTAGATAATAATATTAATAATATAATAGGAAGGTACGTTAAAAAATGTGAATAAGTTTAGAATATTATCATTTGTTTGTGTTATTTGTGTAGATAGTAAAATGTTAAAACAATATTTAAAAAAATCAATATAACATCAAAATGGCATTTATTAAATTTAGCCTAAAGCCAATTATTGCTTATTGAACGTCGACAATAAAGACAGCCAACAAAAAAGCCCACCCTTCACCGCTTCCTAGTGTTTAAGCTGGGAAGAAGAAACGGCGCAACAAACTCCCCAGCAACACAGTTCTGTCTGTAGCATTAAAAATGATTCTATATAATTTAAATTCTAATTTTTTACAAAAATGTGGACATAATAAATGCAATTAAAAGTATAATAATTTACAAAATGTAAAGTACATAAAAACATTACGTCAAAATCAAAATTGAGAAAAAAACTATATTAAATATTAGTATAGATGATACAAAATATAGAAAAAAAAATATAATTACAAATTGTTTCTAGCATTCCATAATCTGTGGACTAGTATATTCCTAGAGTCATCTGGAATTGCCTCGATTATTGCCACCTCTCTAAAGACTTGGCTATGTTGGTCATTATCAACATCGTCACTCTGAAGCTCGGGAATTGGAACATCATTCCGTGCATTGGCTATGTTATGAAGAACAACGCATGCATTCACTATCTTGGCTGCTGTAACTGGGTCATAGTGAAGTACCCTGTGTGCTAACAAACACCGCCAACGTGCTTTCAGAACTCCAATGCAACGCTCAACAGTATTTCTAACTGTACAATGAAGGTCTGTATAGTGTTCTTCTGGTGAACCTGGAGCTGCACCCGAGGTAGGTGTCATCATCCAAGGGCGCTGTGCATATCCAGAATCACCTAAAATATATAACTAATATATCATTATTGATTCTATATTTTGTTTTATTTAATGATTGAGGACCTTCTTTAAATTATTGATATTTATAATTTAAAGAAGGATACATTTTAAGATATTTGAATGTCAATAATTTGACTGAAGTTGTAAGATTTAATCCTTATTACATGTAGGCTAACTGTGCTATGTACCAACTTTTATGCATATAAATGAATTTGAATAACCAGCCAAAATAATATGTTAAATAATGATATTCTTACCTAATAGCCAACAGCGCTCTCCACGCCTTTCCAGTCTTTCTAAGTGAGATTTTAAGTGGCACTGATTCCAGACATAGGAATCATGTGAAGCACCACCAAATGATGCATCAACATGCAGTATATTTAGATTGGCATCACAAATCTGAAACAGGAGTCAATATTTAACTCAGTTACATGTATTTTCGTTAGCTACTTTATCCAATATTATATTTATCACTTACTAGTAAAACATTCAAAGAATGATAATTTTTCCTATTAAAATATGTCTCCTCATGATCAATGGGTCGGATTAAGGCCACATGCGTACCATCAATGCACCCAATAATGCCTGGAAATCCAAATTTTTCCATGAACCTGAAAACAGCAATACAATAGGTCAATTTGAAATCTAATTATTTTAATAATGTATTACTATTATAATAAAAACATAATAAACTTACACTTTCATAATGGTTTCCCTTTCTCGCTGAGATGAAGGAAACTTTATGTACTTAAGGAGTACTTCCCGGACATTGAGTGCATCAGTAACTTCATGTAGACACTTACTAAATGTGGGCTGGGACATATTGCAGAGAAATGAAGCACCTACATTCCGTTGGTATGACCCATTGGCAAAAAAGTTTAAGGCTGCCAAGATCTGCAATAGATAATTAAAAACATTTCTAAGTTAGAATAATTCACATTAGTATATTTAGTATATATTTCAACAAGTAGGTAAATAATACTGATCTACTTAATTATATTTTTTCATGAAACAGACAGAAGAGATTAGTACTTTACTTTTAGTTCATTGCGAACAGCCGTTTTTCGTCGAGTTTGTGGTAGATATGGACCCAGTTCTTCCAAAACTTGTTGGAATCCAGCTTTACTTAAACGAAAATTCGCAAGAAACTCTCTTTCAGGCAGCTGTAATGGGTTACTAGCGTCGCGAAGGCGGCGTCTCTCAATTCGTAGAAGATTTTTTTTTCGCTCTTCTTCAGCAAATCCCAATAAAATTAGGCGTGCCATAGTTTAGTAAGTCTCTAAAAACACAAATAATACTTAAATGATAACACGAATTACAATAAAATCCAACACAAGTCAAAAATAGCAACATAAACTCACTTTAATAAATACCTGCTTCGGTGATGATCACTAGAATTCTTATAAAACACTACCTATGAGTAGTGTCTTTCACGAGAATGATGACAACTAAAATGATTATCAATTTGATGTCCACTATGCCTAGGCGATCGCAATCTACGAGTATCGATACGAAAACAACTGTCAAAATGTGTTACGGTGGCTATCAGCGACAGTCAGTGCTCATGACGTCATCTTAGTTAATCACTGAAGATACCCGATACGAAACTAGCTGTTTGACAGTTAGTCGTTGTACACTTTGCCAAGTGATCTTCACTATGAGCTGTCAACAGAGATACGCAATAGCCCTGCTGAGCGGCTCAGTGGCCATAATTTCGTCGGCCGCCGCCGGTACCCCGACCCTTGAGAGTGTCAGGAAGGGTCAGGGTTGCGTAGCAGCACGGTTCGGGGAGATCGTCGTGGCGGGAGTCTACTTCTCCCCGAGCCGAACTCTCGCCGAGTTCCACAACTCCCTCATGGAGTTGAGTGTCGTCATCCGAAGCTATTCCCTCCCCGTGCTTGTGCTCGGGGACTTCAATGCCAAAAACTTGGCTTGGGGTTCTCGTTGCACAGATGTGCGGGGTAGGATGGTGGAGGACTGGGCTCTGGAGGTGGGCCTGATCGTCCTAAATCGGGGTTCTGTCCCCACGTGTGTGCGGATGCGGGGCGAGTCGGTGGTGGATATCTCGTTCGCTAGCCCCGCTCTGTCACCGCGTGTCGTTGACTGGCGCGTTATGGAGGGGGTGGAGACCTATTCCGACCACCGGTACATCCGGTTCGATGTCTCCGCCCAGGACTCAAGCGCGCCGGTCTCACAGGCCCCGAGTGGTCCACGTTGGGCGCTGAAGCAGCTGGACCGGGAGCTCCTCCTGGAAGCCTCGGTAGTGCAGGCCTGGGTGACATCACCGAACAGGCCTGCCGACATCAACAACGAGGCAGGGTGGTTTCAGGAGGCCATGTCCGACATATGCGACGTGGCAATGCCCCGAGTTCGGCCAGGACGCGCCCGGCGTCAGGTGTACTGGTGGTCGCGAGAGCTGAAGTCTCTGCGCGAGGCGTGCGTCGCCGCGCGGCACCTGTACGCCAGGCATCGCAGGCTCCGCATCCGCCCTACGGATGCGGCAGCCATTGAGGCGGAGCTGTACGAGGGATACAGAGCAGCGAAGACCGCCCTCCAAGAGGCTGTCTAGCGGGCCAGGGACCTGGGCCGCGAGGAGATGCTGGAGACTCTCGACAGAGATCCGTGGGGGCGCCCTTACAAGATGATGCGGGACAAACTCCGCACCTGGGCCCCCCCGCTGACGCAGAGTCTCCGGCCTCAGCTCGTGGAGGACGTGGTGAGCGCTCTGTTCCCTCTGCGAGGGGAACATCCTCCCCCGCCTATGGCTCCGCCGCTTGCGGTGCCAGAAGTGGACCACAACGAGGACGATGACGACATTCCCGAAGTGACCGGGGTAGACCTGAGAGTGGCGGTAGGCAGGCTTAAAGCCAAAAATACCGCCCCGGGACCCGATGGCTTGCCTGGCAAAGCCTGGGTCCTGGCCTCGGAGGCTCTCGGGCCCCGACTGGAAGGGCTCTTAAGCGCATGCTTGGAGAGAGGCCAGTTCCCGCTTCGTTGGAAGACAGGGAAGCTGGTCCTCATCCGGAAGCCGGGGCGCCCTGCGGACTCTCCGTCCGCATACCGGCCCATTGTGTTGCTCGACGAGGTGGGCAAGCTCTTTGAAAGAGTCATTGCGAACCGCCTCGCCGGACACCTTGTGGGGATGGGGCCGGACCTTGCGGAACACCAATTTGGTTTCCGCAGGGGGCGCTCGACGGTGGACGCCATCATGCGCGTGAGGGCTCTCACGACGGGGGATGCAGTGTCTCGGGGTGGGGTCGTCTTGGCGGTGTCTCTTGACATCGCCAACGCCTTCAACACCATGCCCTGGAGCTGCATAAGGGCAGAGGGCAGAGCGGCATAGGGAGGCACTTCGGTATCATCGGGTGCCGACCTACCTTCGTCGTGTGGTCGGGGACTACCTGACGGATAGGGCCACCATCTACCCCGGTTGTACGGGAGAATGGAATCGGCGAGAGGTGTCGTGCGGTGTTCCACAGGGATCGGTTCTGGGGCCGCCCTTGTGGAACATCGGCTACGACTGGGTGCTGCGCGCTGACCTCCCTAGCGGTGTCAGCGTAGTTTGCTACGCACACATGACACGCTGGTGCTGGCACAGGGGAGGTCGCACGAGGCGGCGGCCGAATTAATGACACGCGGGGTTGCGATAGTCGTGGAGAGAATCCGGCAACTGGGTCTCGAGGTGGCATTGCACAAGTCCGAGGCCATGTGCTTTCATGGGCCTCGGAATGCGCCACCGTCGGGATCCATACTGACGGTAGGAGGGGTTCCTATCGGCGTCGAGTCGACGCTGAAGTACCTAGGGCTTGTCCTCGACAGCCGGTGGAACTTCGTGGAGCATTTCCGACGTTTGGCCCCCAAACTGGAACGGGCAGGGGCTGCATTCAAGCGGCTCTTGCCCAACCTAGGGGGTCCAAACGCCTCCTGCCGGAGGCTCTATGCGGGGGTCGTGCGGTCCATGGCCCTTTACGGGGCCCCGGTGTGGGCGCGTTCTTTGAGGCGGCGAGCCGCCCATTACCTGAACGCGCCCCAGAAGGTGGTAGCCGTAAGGCTGGTCCGGGGGTACCGTACGATCTCCGGCGAGGCGGCGAGCCTCTTGGCCGGATTGCCGCCATGGGATCTGGAGGCGATAGTCCTCGCGCGCCTGCACGAATGGCGCGCGGAGGCACTACGTCGGGGGGAAACTCCGCTGCCGCGGCAAATTGTCGCTCAGCGGACAGACCTCCGGCGTGATCTCATGGCGACATGGAGACAGCGACTGTCGCAACCACGTGCAGGGCACGCCACAATAGTGGCGATAAGTCCCCTCTTTGAGGAGTGGCTAGAGAGGCGGCACGGCGCCCTCACCTTCCGCCTGACGCAGGTCCTCACCGGACACTGTTGTTTCGGGAGCTTCCTGCACCGAATCGGGCGGGAGGAAACGCCCGGGTGTAACCATTGCGAGGATCGGCCGGAGGACACGGTGGAGCACACCGTGGAGCTCAGCCCCGCTTGGGCTGAGCACCGCCGTGTCCTCGTAGCGGCGATTGGCGGCGGCGACCTCTCGCGTCCGGCCCTGGTTCAATCCATGGTCCGGAGCGAGAGGGAATGGGATGCCGTCGCCTCCTTCTGCGAAGCAGTCATGCTAGCAAAGGAGGTGGCGGAACGTAAGAGGGAGAGAACCTCACGTCCCAGCCGCCGCGGGAGACGCCCCGGGCGTCGGGGGGCAACCAGTGGCCCCCGGCCACCGTAGGCGCGAGCCTGTGGACGGTGAGTAATGGGCTAGCTCACCGTCCGTCCGTCTCATGACGACAGGCCGTGTCGACGGCGCGTACGTGTTCCACGCGCGCCTCAAGGAGATGTCAGCAAACCGGAATGGGTCCGAAAGGGCCGATGCCTGCCAGGGCTGCGGGTTGTTCGAAAGAGATACCGCGGCCCTGGAACACAAAGGGCGAAGAAGAAACATGGGTGGGTTTTAGTCAGTACAAGTCTGACACTCCCTCCCGCTCCGCCCAGAGCGGGAGAAGTCATTTGATGATTTCCCATCCGCAAAAAAAAAAAAAAAAAGGGTCTAATTTGAACTCAACAAGGGGGATGTTGTGACATCACTAATTAGTATGTTACTAATTGTCAAGCTCTATTGATCATCTATGGTACACATCCTTCCGGAGGCCATAACTTGGTCTCAACCCGTCTGCGACACTACGCACTGTCTAAATACAAAATGTAACCTGTGTCCTGTGATAATTAAATCAAGTATACCCAACGGTATCTTTCATTCCAACCATCCAACATAACATGGTGTCATAAGTGATCACCAGATCTAACAACCATGACAAGACTATGGTACTGTCCGACCATGCATAGACATTCTGGATATGAATTGAATTCTCATAGGCTTCTGCCACATGATTCAGTAGCTTGAAAACTAGATAAGCTGCACTGAGTTCTAGTTTTGGTATAGTCTGAGTGGTTTTCTTAGGGGCTACCTTTGACTTTGCCATGACCAATTGTACCATGATGTGCCCGGATGTATCTACTGTTCTAAGATACACGCAGGCTCCATATCCCAGCTCTGAAGCGTCTCCAAAACCATGAAGTGAGTATGACACAGCATCCGCCAATGACACACATCTAGGTATCTGTAATTCGGATAAATGATTTAGATCTTGAATTAGTTCATTCCACTGACTATTGAGTCTATGACTGATAGGCTCATCCCATGATATCCCATCCGTGAAGAGTGATTGAAGAAACACCTTGAATTTGAATATGACGGGTGCACAGTAGCCACATGGATCGTACAGTCTTGCTATTGTACTGAGTATACTCCTCTTAGTTGTAGCTTGACCTGTAGGTATATTTATTTGATATGAAAATGAATCTGACACCGGGTTCCATTGAATCCCCAGCACCTTGATGAAGCTCTTGTCTTCATTATCAAATTGGCGAGGTTGCTCACAATGATCTTGTGGCAGATCTTCTAACAGCTGCTTACAGTTAGAAGACCATTTCCTGAGTTCATAGCCCGCGCTATCCATGAGCTGAATGAGTTCTGATTTTAACTCTTGAGCTTCTGAAATTGAATCTGTTCCCGTTAAGATATCATCAACAAAAATGTTTTTCCGAATGATATCTGATGCCCTTGAAGCTGGGTGATTAACCTCCCAGTCATCCGCTAATTGAAGTAAGGTTCTAATTGAAATGAAGGGGCTTGACCTTAGACCATAAGTGTTGGTATTGAAAAAAAAAAAAAAAAAAAAAAAATTTTTATTTGTCCCAAAAGCAGTTTCATAGATTATAAATGAGACATCCCCTGTAAGTAATTAATAATACTTGTGTTGGGGGTGTCTCGCTCTTTCCGTTAATTATTAACAATATTGAGACTATTTAACAAATGATTACCAAAAGGGTGACTAAAAATTAAATTTAGAAAAGAAAAAATTAACAGTAAATAACTTATAAGCTAATTAGCAGCTCTTTATGTAACTGTAGTTGTATGCCTTTGTGAAACTGTGTGTGCGTCTATCTTTTAAACAGGGTTTGTAGTGTTATGTGTGTGTGTGCGTGTATGTGTGTGTGCGTAGGTGTGTGTGTGTGTGCGTGTATGTATGTGTTTGTGTGTGTGATTGTTTATGTGTATGACTTCTTTGAAGTGCCTACTTTGAGGATTATTTTCGGTGATTACTAAGATTATTGATATTGATGGAGTAAATTAATGGTTTAAACAAGCCTAACCAAAACTTGCTCAGTTTCCTCGTATGTCAAGGTTTTGAGCCACTCGGTTATTATCTTTTTGCTTACGTGTGAGACCTCATGGTGGAACCTTAATGTTTTGTTTATTTTATTATAAATGTAGACTGATTGGGTTGCATACTGACGCCGTGCAAAAGCGGTTCGGACCCTTGGGGAGTAAGCCACAATATCCTTTCGTCTTTTCTCCTGTCTATCTTTGTTAAAAGGGATAGATTTCTGTAAGTATAGGCTCGTAATTAAAAAGTATAGTTTTCTTACTGTAAGTAAGCCACTGATTCTATATAGGTCGACCGTGGGATATCTGTATGGTTTATAGTACATGACTTTTATGAGTGATCTTTGGGCTCTTTCTAAATCAAGGAATTTAGTTTTAGTGGCTCCTCCCCAGACCGGTAAACAGTATGCAATAACTGATTGCGTGAGCGCTATATAGATGCTGTTAAGTGAATTCGGGGGCATCACATACCTTAGATTTTTAAAAATCCATATAAATTTTCGCACACGTGACGTAACCATCTCAATATGCGCATGCCAAGTTAAACACTCGTCAACTATAACTCCCAAGTATCTTGTGGACGTTACATGTTTAATGGCTTGACACTTACAATTTTGATCCTTGTCATCCATGCACGTGTGTATTTGAATCCCAAAATTATGGCCTGGTTTAGATCTTCTACTAGGTGAAAAACAAATGTAGCTAGTTTTAGGAACACTTAGAGTCAGTAGATTGGCTTTGAGCCATCTATCTATAGCAGCCAATCCCTGCTCGGCATTATTGCTGACGGCTTCCCACGTGTCCCCAAAGTAAACCATGGCAGTGTCGTCCGCGTAAGAGAAGATTTTCCCCCCACTGTTTCGTAGGTTGCAGAGTTCATTAATATACACTATTGAGCTCGTATACCTTGATCTTTTCTGATGGATCAGCCCTCCACAGGATGAGCTGGTATCTCCTGTCGTCAGGATGTACCCATGTCATTCTGAACATCATCCAGATGTCCGTAGTGAAGACGATTTGATGACGTCTGAAATTCAATAATATCTTTGTAATATCATTCTGAAGAGGCGGTCCCGTATGAAGACATTGATTGATTGATTTCCCTGATGAACTTTTACCACTGCCATCAAAAACTACCCTTAGTTTATCAGATCCTTTCTTGAATATTCCATGATGAGGTATAACATAGTGTTCTGAATTGAATTGAAAATCTGACTCTGACATATGACCACGAGTTTCATACTCTTTCATGAATTCTTTATATTTCTTCGCGAAATCTGGATTTCTATCCATTTTCCTTTCTAATGCTTTGAGACGTTGAATAGCCAAGGCCCTTGACTCCCCGAGGCTTGGCCTTGTTGATAACAATGGTAAGCGAACCATATATTTGCCATCGGGCATACGTTTAGTAGTAGATTGATACAACCTTTCGCATTCTACGTGATCTGGATGGAGAGCGGGTTTTGACGGCGGCTCTTCTATCTTCCAAAACCTCTCGAGAACCTCCTCGAGTCTGGATGCTAGAAGCCCGTAGTTTTGAACTGAAGTACATCCCCTTCGTGAGATGTCACTCATTGAATCGGTAAATGATCCAATGACCACATGACCAAAGCAAGTCCCATATGCGAATAGTTCTGGAATATTTAATGATACCTTAGAACCATCGAATACATAATTTAGTATATCCGTACCAAGTATGAGATCAACTTCCTGTGATTGATCAAAGTTTTGATCTGCCAAGATAATATTATTATTATCAATTAAATGCCTGCAGCAGATGTGAGATGAAGGGATAGCCGCAGAGATAGTATATATGACTATAGCTACTGTGCTGATGATAGGTACTACCTTGCCTATTGGTTTAATAACTAATTTTGATACTGTACCAGGTAAATCCACCTTCTGATGGCCTACTCCATATATCTTGGTGCTATTAGACTGTTGGTGCAATTTCAATTTATTTACCAATGATTGTGTGATAGCTGAGACACTTGCTACTGTGTCTAATAGAGCTCTAGCTTTATGATAGCGTCCATCACTCCCCTTGATACCTACCACTGCAGTTGGACAGATGGTTTGTGGTAATGGACGCATGATAGCACCAACAGTTGACCTGTCTCATTCCAAGTCTGAGGTCAGCCTTAAGCCATATCGGAGTTCATTGAATTGTGCCTGTGCCTGAGAAGCTCTCTCACCAATCCTTGGCCGGAGCTCTTGATAGATACAGGGTTGAGAATCATTGCTAATTGATTTGACCGCCCGGAGTGGTGATGACCGGTCACCTTGATTGTCTTGAGATGTCTCAGATGCTGCTACAGCCTGCGTGTGCGGTCGTTCCTTCCCTGATTCCTTAGGTTCCAGACATATAAGTGAGTTGTGTTCCTTTGAACCGCAATGGTAACACCAGTTTAGATGTTGACAGTCCTTAGCATAGTGCTTCCGCAAGCACTTGAAACAATGACCCGATTTCCTTGCCCACGACTTACGCTGACTGGGAGCCAGGTGTCTGAATGACTCACATTTGTACAGCGTATGATCCGATTGATTACAATATGAACATGTTACTGAAGTCACCTGATATGTTTGACGTGATGATTCCACCTTCCGAGGCACGGGTGAAGACACCCTCTTCGAGTGGGACGTGGCTGGAGTACCCCTTCCATGCATTGATCGTCTATGATGTGAAGTGGATGGCCTGGGTGCCTTGACCCAGGACGGTTTGCTGACCGCTTGAAATAGGCGACACTGCTCATCCAGCAGCTCAATGAGTTGTTCGAGAGTAGGCAAATCATCCCTAGATTTGCCAAACCGCTCTTCGAACAGGGACCGGATCCTCACCGGTAATTTCTGTAATATGAGATGCACTATTATATATGACCATTCTTTGATCGGCACCTTTAGTCCCTCTAAAGCTTGAATAGATTCCCTGAGTGGATCAAAGAAATCTGAACGAAGTGAATGATTGGGTTGAATGACAGGTAAATTTATGATTCTGTCGAGATATGTATCTAGAAGCAGACGGTGATTCTGATATCTACCTTTGAGCAAAGTGAGAGCCACCTCATAATTGCTCTCATCCATTGGCAACTGTCTGATGATAGAGAGCGCTTCACCCTCGAGTGACGCTCTGAGATAATAATGCTTTTCCGCATCAGACATGTTAGGACGTTCGTGGACCAGTGATTGGAAGAGATCAAAAAATGGAACCCAATCGATCATTTTGCCACTGAATTTGGAAATTTCAATAAATGGTAACCTAGCCCTTACCTGACCTTCCTTTGACTCAACTGGGGCAGTCTCCTTCGCCGGCAGACTCACCTCGTGACACAACTTCTGCTCCAATTTAATGAGAAGCGTGTTGATCTCTGAAAACTGAGCACTGTATTCACCAAGTTCCTCATTGGAACTTTCCTCAATTCCCACCAACGCTTCGTAGGCGTCTATGAACAAGGGATAATATTTATCGAAGTGCCGCTTGGCAACTGAAGCAGCGATAGTGGATTGACTGTCCATATCGTGTTACCAAAATCGAGAAGCATACGATACTTAGATTTGAACTGAATTTTAACCGTTTTACTAGCCATTATGACGCTTTACTAACCTTGAATTGAACTAGTAAATAAACAATGATACAGTCCCCATTTGCTATTGATTACAATGATAGATCACTGAAGTGACAGATTGAATAACTTGACATTGACAACTTTGAATTTGACAATTTCGAAGATGAATGAGAGACCGAATTGAATGAATGAATTGACCTATTTGAAAGGCTCGTACTATTATAGTCTGTAACGAACTATAGTCCAATAGCGCCGCACACTGAAGTTCGTCCGAACGTTACGTTGATTGATTGACTCCGCTCACTCACTCAGCATACTGCCAACCGCACCAATGATGATTGATTTGAAATAAGTCTTTGAATTGTTCGGTAGGTTGGCCAACTATCTAAGTTGCGTTTGAATTTGACCCAACTTTCGACACCAAGATGGCGTCCGATGATTTTCTTTATGTTACGATATTATTTGATAAACCTTGTTTTTTACGTATGAACACTTTCACACCGAAATTGTCATTTTAATTAAACGGCACTGACACTTCCGTAATCTTAATGAATGCCACGGCACGGCGAGACGCCCTGTCCCGTTCGTTGACGAGTCCCGGTTTCTTGAGTAGACCTGGGATGCTCCCCGCAATGTGATGATGACGTGACGCTAGTCCACGCGTCTCCTACACGTGGCTTGCGTGTTGTTTCCCCTCATGGGCCACCTCATAAAATGTCCAAATCTTGAGCGGTTCACTCCGGAAGGCGGGTTCGGGTTGCAACGCGGAGTGGGTTGTCGGACATTGGGTGGCTAATTGAAACTATGATACATTGAAAACTTCTGTATTTACGTACACTTTGAATTTCACAACGATCCCAGCGTTATTTTAATTTTCTTGACAACGGTTACATGATCTCCGCGAATCTATTGTCGGGACCAAAATCCAAGTGAGTAAAGTTCCCGTCCGGAAACGGAACTTGAATCGCAGTCATAGTTCCTTTTTACCACAGATAACAAAATTGATCAAATTGTTGCAGTAATGTTGCAAGCAATGAATAATTTCGATATAAACCACAGATAAAATATTACAGCTATTTATGATCAAAATATAGACAAAAACATGTTAATTTGAATTAACAACCATATTTCTGCCAAGGGCACCAAGCCACTGCCTTCCAAGGTCGAAGCCGTGCAAAATTTTCCCGCTCCCAAGACCCTAAGAGAGCTGCGGAGATTTCTTGGGATGCTCAATTTTTACCGTAGGTTCATTCCTGAGGCAGCTACTCATCAAGCACCCCTGAATGCTCTTCTTACCGGTTCAGTAAAGGGTTCACACCCTGTTCACTTTTCACCGCAGGAAGATGAGGCTTTTCAGACATGCAAGGACAGCCTGTGTCAAGCAGCATTACTGGCCCATCCTGACTGCAACGCAAAGATGGCGTTGGTCACGGATGCGCCAGACAAAGCCATCGGAGCAGTTCTGCAGCAGCTGAACGAGGGGGCATGGGAGCTACTGGCATTCTTCTCACGTAAGTTGACTCAGGCACAGGTTAAGTACTCTCCTTATGATCGGGAGTTGCTCGCTATTTACGAGAGTATCAAATATTTCAGACACATGTTAGAGGCTCGTCATTTCGTCATTTACACTGACCACAAGCCTCTCACATATGCCTACCACTCTCGTAAAGAAAATAGCCCCCCCCCGGCAGTCCCACCATCTAGACTTTATAGCCCAGTTTACGACGGACATCCGGCATATTTCTGGGAAAAACAACGTCGTGGCGGACACCCTGTCGCGCATTGAGGAGATTGCTCAACCTGTGCACGCTGAGAGGATTGCCGCTGCTCAACTTGAGGACGCTGAACTGAAGAAACTCCTAGCTGGTGACACATCTTTACGCCTTCAGCAAGTAAACATTCCAGGTTCAAGCTGCCAACTATACTGCGACGTCAGCACCTCCACACCGAGACCTTTTGTGCCCAAGGAATTGCGCAGGTCTATTTTTTCAAGCCTGTACTCCTTGAGTCACCCAGGTACCAAAGCATCCGCAAGGTTGGTCGCAGACCGGTACGTCTGGCCTGGAGTAAGGAAGGACTGCCGTGAAAGGGTTCGTTCTTGTCTAAATTGCCAACGTGCAAAAACCACACGGCATGTCTTTGCCCCAATAGGCAACTTCAAACTACCTTCATCAAGGTTTGCCTTCATCCACATTGACCTCGTAGGTCCTTTGCCGCTGTGCCAAGGATTCCGATATTGTCTCACCGCCATCGATCGCTTTACGCGTTGGCCTGAGGCAATACCGTTAGCAGACATAACCGCTGAAACAGTGGCAAAGGCTCTGCTGAGTGGTTGGATTGCTCGTTTCGGCTGTCCATCGGATATCGTTACCGATAGAGGTAGGCAGTTCGAGTCAGCACTTTTTAAATGTTTGTCCGGCATTACTAGTTTTCAACACTGCAGAACTACAGCCTACCATCCAGCCTGTAACGGAATGGTGGAGAGATTCCACCGCCAGCTCAAAGCTGCCATAACCTGCCACGCTAATACCAGTTGGGTGGAATCCCTTCCACTGGTCTTATTAGGCGTTCGCAGTGCATATAAAGAAGACGCACAGGCTTCTGCCGCTGAACTCGTATACGGCCAGCCAGTGCGCCTACCAGGTGAATTTTTCGACCCGCAGGCAGATGAGACCATTGACACGACTGATTACTTGTCAAGGATCAGAAATTTGGTCCGAAAACTGCATCCATCACCAGCAGCAAGGCATAACAAAACCAAAACCTTCATTTTTAAGGAGTTGGCAACCTCTACTCACGTTTTCCTTAGGGACTGCACTACCGGTGGTGGTTTCAAACCGGCATATTCTGGTCCACACAAGGTCATCCAACGAGGGGACACGGTGTACAAGATCGTGGTAAACGGTAAACAGGTTACCGTAACGATAGACCGCATTAAGCCGGCCTTCATACTGCGTGACCCAGATACACCATCATACTCACCACCTGCCACATACATTCATCACAACAGATCACAAACACCTCCTAGCAATGACACTCATCACAACACTCCAAGCAGGGATAAACGGGACTTACCTGATGCTGACGATGACGTC
Source organism: Cerastis leucographa (assembly GCA_963082945.1). NCBI lineage: Eukaryota > Metazoa > Arthropoda > Insecta > Lepidoptera > Noctuidae > Cerastis > Cerastis leucographa. The sequence goes on from CAUJBK010000002.1 coordinate 393,397, forward strand.
ATCAGAACGACGCGGTCAGGCCGCCGCGTTAAATTTCCCAACTATTATCGCCCTTGACGGTCTCTGGAGGGGGGTGATGTAGTGACCACATGTATTTATACATTTTATCATGTCGTTTGGACTAATTATTATATAAAACTAATTTAACTTTTAAGCACAGAAATTGTCATTAGATATATACACTATAAAATAAACAGTAACATTATATAGAATCATTAATAACAACAAATAGAATCAACTAGTTAAAATTTACAGACAACTAATATGTACAAACAAACAAACGTGGACAAACTCTTTCGTATTAGTTAAAACCTTATCAGTAAGCGGCGAAGCTATGACGTGGTAGTTGTCCTGGCGCTGCACGCGCAGTGCGCATGGCTGTGGTGCAAGCGGGACGACACGATCGTCCGTCACGCTCTCGCCTACCGCACGCGCAGCGCGCGTGCCTCGCCCCGGTCGGCCAGTGCGCTTACAACTGTTGCCACGCGAGTTAGCTAGCTTTTCTGCTTAGCCTCCCGCCGCGCTTTTTATATGTATTTCTGCTTATCTGTTTCTCGCTATCAATCTATTCTCTCTTCCATCTATCTTTCTACCACTCCTTCTGTCTTGTGGAACTCTTGTGTGTGCGTGATATATGTGATTACTTGTGTGTGGGAATAAACTTTCTTCCTTCCACTGTTATTGGGACTATTATTTTAAACCTCACGCTTCACCCGCACAACCTACACCCTCATTACATAACGCACATTTCACTTCGTGTTTTTTCTCGTCCTTGGTTATGTTTGAATGAAATGCTTTAGGCTTCGCGACAGGCTTAGCTTGCACCACTCTTGGTTTATGGCCATCCATCATTTCTAATGATCGGAATCTCGCACTCAGGAAATCTCGTAGTTCTGGCCAAGTGAATTTGAATTTTGAATTTGAAATTTCTTTATTAACACAAACAAAACAGATAAATGACAATCAGATCTTATTCTAAAAGCATTAAATTCGTCGTTGCGCCTGACAAGTTCCACATGTGATTTTTGTAAGGTTTTGAGGAACAACAAAAAACATGTTATTTAATAAACAAACGGATACACTGCAAAAATATGAATGCAACAGCAAAGACATTTATTTGAGACATATTAGAAATGCAAAATTTGCCAAAAATATTAGTTATTCATGGAGCTAAAATTTTATTTAACCAAAAAGTGCACATAACTGTGTAGCGACCACAAAAAGCAACATACTACGAAAAGTCTACAGCGCCATCTATGATACAACGGAACAACTAACATCAATTAACTACAAGTCGCAAGCAAAGTTTACATCAACTTCAGTATATATAGAGAAACCCGATAACAACTATCGGGGGATCGGCTTGTGGCTTCTCCCAGCTGGTCAAGTTTTTGAGTGCGTAGAGGCGAGGCGCGTCTGCCCCGACTCCCCGCTCCCGCAGCGTGAACCGCGCGGTCGAGCCGGAGTCCGGTCGCCGACATTCGCCGAGGCGACTCGTCGCTCGCCCACTCAAGCCGACGCTAGACGCGTCACCGGACGTGACGTCACCGCCTCCCCCGGTACGACAGCCGCCGCCGCAGCCCCTGCCCAAGGCACGAGCGCGGACGCAGCTGCCCGGAAGAGGGAAAGGGACCGGCCACGCTACCCTCCGAGAGGATGCCCAACTGGGCCACCCGCTTTAGGGCCGTGAGAGCCAAACTGGGCCACCCTTCCAATGCTCGTCCTTATCAGGGCGGAATCCGTTTCATGCCTGAAACGGAGGACGAGTATAGGGTCGTCCAGAGGTACCTCACGGACCTAGAAAACTCGGAAGGCCTTAGTTGGTTTTCTTACTCTCTACCAGCGGAGCGTAGCCTGAAGGTAGCCATAAGGGGGCTGCCGGCCGACACAGACCCTGCCGATATCGAAGAGGAGTTGAGGACACTAGGGTACGAACCAGAGTACGTCCGTAACATCCTAGCGCGCGGCGGACGACCTGGTTGTCTGTTCTACGCTGTCCTCAAGAGGCAGCCAGAGATACGGACAATCTACGACATCACGGAGCTTATGTGCATGCGTGGTGTCCGTGTAGATGCCTGGCGGAGCAAACAAGGGCCCGCCCAGTGCCACCGGTGCCAGCAGTTTCGACACAGCTCGCACCAGTGCCACCGACCGCTCGCATGCGTGCGATGCGGTGAGAGCCACGCAGCCAAGGACTGCCCACGCCCACGGACGGAGACGGCCATCTGCGTTAATTGTGCAGGTGACCATCCCGCGTCCAGCAGTAGATGCCCCGTGTTCCGGAGAGAGCTCCGGAACAAGCGAGCGGGCACTGTTGCCATGTCGCAACAGCGACGCGAAAGGGCCACAAAGGAGCCCAATGTAGAGGACCGCGAGTCCCCAAGCGCGTCGCTAATGGCAACAGCGAACGGGCCCTCGACCAAGCAGGACGCTCCCGCCTCGAAGCGGAGGAAGAGGCCACGCGGGGGGAGAAACAAGAGGGGGAAAAAGCCCCAACCTCCCGCGCAGCAACCCAGGCTTGATCCTGGCCCTGCACCGGCGCAGGCGCCCATCCAGGCGCCCGCGGTCACACGTGCCGCACCGACCACCGACGCTGTTACAGGCGCCGGTAATAAGAAGAAGAAGGGGAAGCGGGCGGGGAAACCTGCCCCACCCACAGACACGGCTACAGCCGCCGCCCAACCAGCGGCGACGGCTAGCGTTATTCAGCCGCAAGCCGGCGCCCGAGTCAGAGGCCAACAGCGTCGCGCTGTCCCATCCAGGGAAGTAACAGCCTGCGCCATCAACCTACTTATGGACCTTATCAAGGCCATAAGACAGGGCGAGGACGCGGAGCTTGTTATCCTTGACGGGCTAGCCAAGCTGTTACAGCTTATTCATGGATAGTCAGTTAAGGTTAATGCACTGGAATGCCCGCGGCCTTAGGAATAAGGTTGCCCCACTCCGCCTCCTCCTCAGGGAGCAACGCATCGACGTGGCGCTCATCAATGAGACGCTCCTGGGGCCTGCTGACAGGCCCAAGTTCCCAGGATACGTCTTATATAGTAAGGATGAGAAGTCTCCGTCTGGAATGATCTACCGCGGTCTGGCGGTATTGATCAGACGAAGAGTCGTGTACCAACCGCTCCCCCCGACGTCACTGGGCACCTTTCACGCGTTAGGTGTCCAGCTTCACGTCGCTGGCAAGGACGTAAATATTTATGCGTGCTACCACCCGCCCGGAACCCCGCTTGACATAGCGGAGCTACGGGCGCTACTCTACCAGTCGCCGCACCCGACACTACTCGCTGGCGACTTCAACTTAAAAAACCCGGCGTGGAACAGTCGGAGCACGAATACCGGAGGGAGGCGACTCTTCGCAGACGCAGAGGCCCGTGGATACATGGTGTCCGGCCCTGAGACGCCTACCCATTACCCAGGCAACCTAAACCAACAACTCGATGTGCTGGACATCGTAATCCATAGGGGCTTGAGAGGCCAGATTGCCCAACAAGTCATAGACGACGAGTTCTAGTCAGATCATCAACCTGTGCTCGTCGTACTATCGGGAATGCCTACGAGACTATCTCCTCCAGCGCCACGTCGTAAAACCGACTGGAAAAAGTTCGCGGAAGGGATGGAAGCCACCACTCCGGCTTGGCCCATCGCCACCGACGCGGATGTCGACGGACTAGCCGACCAAATCACCGCTTCAATTAAGCGCGCCCATGATGAGGCGACTACAACAGCTACACTGCCACAGGGGCTTGTATACAAGCCTCTACCCGCCCACTGTAACACGGCAACTTGACACAGACGTGTTTCATTACCTACCCGTGCTATAGTGAATTTGTAGGGTATATAAAAATAAGGGAAAGATTCAATTAAACGAGTACCTTGCTATACAATACATAGTTTATTGGTAATAATACAATGCAGGTACTTACATGCAATACAGAAGATACAATCTTCCCTACAACCCTGTAAAATCACGTCACTACATGCTCACCCTGTCTCCGTACCAAGGTGAACGTGTAATCGACATGAGACATAAAAAGTATACGAATTCAGGGACGTTTGTAATGAGAACGTGAGGTGAACCGCCAATAACTTTAAGCTCAATCGTTTAAGTTAATTAAATAAATATTAGTTGTGCGAAACGTAACATACACGGTAAGTTATACCAACCCCTCAAGTACACGGTCTTTCTACCAATAAGTGACCAGTGAGGTTCTCTCTCTCTCTCTCTATCAGTGACTTAAACTCAACACGTAATATAGGCTAACCAACGGTCAATCAGAGTCCTAAATAGCGTCTTAAATAGTGTGATTAGTCCTTTTCAGCGGCGGGTCAATAACCCCTTGGCATCGGTTCTGTGAGACACAGAACCACGCGCCCAGCACGTCCTACGGGGAGATATCAGGAACCGACAGGAATGTACGACGTATGTACCTGGATGGCTTCCACGAACGACGTTGAATGTGCGTGGTCTACCTCTAAATGGGTCGGCCACGCTATCCGCATCGATGTCAGCACGCTCCAAAACGTGTTTTCTGCGTCCCTCTACAGGCTAGCATCTAAAAGCCAGAACCTGCAACAATATCCCCCTAATAAGATACCAGAACTCAAACTTCGAGAGGAAATATAAAGAGGCCACGTGCGTGGGTCTTACCAGCAAATTCCGGGGTAAGACCTAGAAATCAATAGGCTGCGACTCCATCGGTCTTCTCAGGCTGCGAGCAAAAGGATCTCGACTCTGCGACTTCCTCCAAGACACACCATTTGGTTTATAAAACTCAAGGGAGCGCGATCAATGCCAAAGTCGTCTGTCTTGCAGTCTTGGAAAAAATGCCTCGACTCCCATCACGGAAACGCAATTCCAAAGTCCTCTAGAGTCTCTGACCATAAACGAATCATCGACTAAAAGTTACAATGAACCGGAATATCTTACTATTGTATCGAAAACCAATTAGAACTGAAATAATTACTTGAGTTTAATTTTAGAATATTTTATTTCTTTAATTGTGTTGTTAATTTTAATTGTCACAATTAAAAAACTTTAAATCTTATACTAAAGTTCATACGACTTTGGCGCCATCTCTTTACTGAGGCTGAACTAATGAGATATGTCAATAGTAACAATCCGATAGATGTCGCCAAAAGTCGACGTTAAGATTTTGCAACGTCACAATGCCCCCTTTCCCACAGAAAAGGTTTTGCGAATACGGAAAACCGTACACCGCCCTCGGTGTGAAACAACCAGAAAAAGTGAGCAAAATCGCAAGAAAAAACCGCATGGGAAAGTGCCAACCTTCTTCTAAACTGAAGGTTTAAAAGAAATTGTCCAACCAAAAGTGAAAACCAAACCTAATAAATCCAAACTGCCAGGAAACATCTTCTACCTACATACTTCCTACTATCCGGGCATAACCCTCCCCAATCTTTTATTCATTCCGCCATCATTCAGCATTCATACTTTTCCCTTACAGTCTGTAGCAATCTGCATACATATCGCAGAAAGCCACTCCATGCAGTTCCCCCGAATTCCTCCTGTATACCAGTGGAACTTAATTATTACCAATAAACTATGTATTGTATAGCAAGGTACTCGTTTAACCCTAGATTCATAAACATACGTCTCGCATACACCCATAAGTAGTAAAACACTCGCAGCGCGCAGCGCGAAAGAGATAGAAATACGTGCCTCTCAGTACCTTCATAAAACGACGAGAGCTCAGTACGGCGCCAGCAGTTTTGGCGCGTAAACGTATAGTTTTGGATATACCGAGCACGAGGTGTCTGAGATACGTGTGTTTATGATTAGTGTAACAACTTTATATATTGGACGGTTTTACTATTTGCCTTATAAAACGAAAGAACGCACAGATTTTTTTTTTTAAAAAGGTATGTATTTATTCTATTATATTTTACGAAAGTAGTTGTTAGTATGAAACAATGTTATCTATTGCCGTTGTTATAATTTTACTAATTAAACTGTTTTACTATGTATCAATTCGTAGTTATACTTATTTTTTATTATTAATCAAATACTTATTGTGTGTTATTGTTTTCCAGCATGGCTTTTTTGAAAGACTATGAAATTGGTGCAATATTATCCACTGAAAAGACGAGCATTTATCAAAGAAGTGTCAGATAAGATGATAGAGCCTTGGTTACGAAGGCGACGCGAAACACCAACTTTGAGGCGATGCCTGAAACGGAACATCGACGCTATTTTAGGTGATACTTTGCCTGATGCACCAGTCAACCCCGAAAATCAAACAAGAAAATTATGCAACTTTTGCTGTTATAAAAAAAAACGTGTGACTAGGTTTATCTGCACGTCCTGCAAACGATACATGTGTATGGAACATCGTGGTAGTTTGTGCCTAGAATGCTCGGATTGATATTTTTTAAATGTTTTTTATGTTTTAATTCTTAATAAAAGTTCATTCAAATTAATCATTGTTTTTTTTTTTTGCAATATTTCCTATAATAATTACATTAGGTGACATTAAAAGTAAGGTGTATCAGAGACGTATGTTTATGAACTATGTAACCAAAAATATAGTTTATGAATCTAGGGTTAATTGAATCTTTCCCTTATTTTTATATACCCTACAAATTCACTATAGCACGGGTAGGTAATGAAACACGTCTGTGTCAAGTTGCCGTGTTACACCACCTCAAGCAGATGATCGCCCATAGGCGGCGCCTTCGCAAGCGGTGGCAAGAGTCTGGCTGCCCGCGTGACAAACGCGACCTAAACCGCCTAGCGGAGAAGGTAAGGGCCAAGCTACAGGAGCTTAATGCCGAGAGCTGGGAGGAGTGTATTGACGCCGCAGAGGGAGACTGGGCGTCCCTACACAAGCTGTGCAGACAGCTCAACAATACCCCGGCTCCGGTACGTCCGCTACTCCATAGCGACGGGACACCAAGATACACCGCGCCAGACCGCGCGGAGATCTTTGCTGAGTACCTGGAGCGTCAGTTCGTTCCAAACCCGACCACCAACACCTAGCACATCGCAGTAGTCGAGAGGCACCTTGGAGAGTACTTCTCCAGGCCGATAGCCTCCAAAGAGGACCCAGTTTTCTTCTCGCCTTGCGAGGTCAGACGCGCCATCCTTAAGACGAAATTAAGGAAGGCGCCCGGGGCGGACGGTGTGACCAACACAGCGCTGCGCCACTTGCCCTACCGGTCGGTAGCGGCACTGGCGCGCCTGTACACGGGCATACTGCGCACGGGCGCCTTCCCAACCTCGTGGAAGGAAGGGCGTGTCATAATGATACCCAAGGCGCACAAGAATGTGCTGAAGCCGGAAAGCTATCGGCCAATCACACTTCTCTCCACTACCTCTAAGGTGTTTGAGCAACTCCTGCTGCGACACCTGAGGCAACACTATACTCCGTGAGAGGAGCAGTTCGGGTTTCGATCTGAACACTCAACGACGCTCCAGCTGTCGAGAGTACTGCACCTGCTTGCTGCATCCCTTAACAGGAAGGAGCAGGCAGTAGCAGTATTCCTCGACATGGAAAAAGCATTTGATCGCGTCTGGCATGCCGGCTTGTTGTACAAGTTGGCATAGGCCGGCACGCCCCGTCGCTTGGTAAAGGTGGTTTCCTCCTTTCTAGGTAATAGGACAGTCAGGGTGCTGGTCGACGGAGTGCTATCGAGTGGACGCTCGATAGCGCTCCGCAGGAGTACCGCAAGGTAGCTGCGTCTCGCCTCACTGTTACTCTTGTTACACCGACGACATCCCTACAACACCCGACACCACGCTCGCGCTGTACGCCGACGACGCCGCGTACATAGCGACTTCGCTTAACGCGCGGCACGCGGCCGTAAAGATGCAGCGCGTGCTCGACCTACTCCCGGACTGGTTGTCTAAGTGGAGGTTGTCGGTGAACGTGGGTAAAATGCAGGCGCTGGTAACCGGCGGTGCGAAGAAACTCCCACCACCCCTGACACTGCAAGGAGTTGACGTCGCATGGTCACCCCGGGCCAAGTACCTGGGTGTCACTATCGACCGTCAACTATCTATGGCACAGCACGTCCGCGGCACCATCGCGAAATGCAGGAACGCCCGCTTCCAGCTTCGCCCAGTGCTCTCGTCTCGTCTACCGCTGCGTGCCAAGCTGGGCGTGTACAAAACGTACATCCGCCCGCTAATCACGTATGCCGCCCCAGCGTGGTTCGCCCTCACGAGCGAGTCCACTAAGAAGAACCTCCGCGCGCAGCAAAGTCTTGCACTGCGCGCCATTGTTGCTGCCCCTCGCTTTGTGAGGAACTCAACTATCCAGCGGGACATGAAGATGGAGAGCCTGGACGACTTTTGTAGCCGCCTCGCGTCCAACATGTTCAAGCGCGCCGACGCCTCTGCCTGGCCCCATCTAACACAGATAGCGCCATGGCACACGCGCCCGCCTGACGCGGGGCGCGCCGGGCGCACACGTCGCCTACCGCGCGATCTCGTGCCTGCGGATGCGCCGTAAGTATGCCCCCCCCCTGTTTGATTCCCCGAGTAGGTCGTTTTCACCTACACGCGACCTACCCAAACAATGTGACTATACAACACCACATTACATACAGTTGAAGCGCGTCGCATCTAAGTTAATATAGACGCGACGCGCATCGAACACACACTCATTACTCAACATGCATTCCAACTACGCGATGAACGTGCGGCGCGGGCTCGCTATTCATTCGCTTACAAGAGCGGCGTTACACAGTACACTGCCGCTCTAACACATTCATTACTCATTACGGCCTCTTAGTCTGGAGCGTGATCGGCTAGCTCTGAGAGCGTTGTGGACGGGGACCATACATTCCTAGCGGTAGGATGCGCCAACAGAGTCACCTCTGTCGCAGGTCGTCATCCGCTGGGCCTCCTCCGGGCAACCGGAGGTCTCACCTGGCGGTGACAGACCGCCGAGGTGGCGTGAAGAAAGCGGCGCTCGTTACGGTAAAGTTTTATCGTACGAAAGCGCGCAGCGCTAGCGCCGCTGGCGCCTCCTACCGGACAAAATGACAACCACACATAGGCGAGCCGCGCCATAATAATCTAATTACGCGCGCTTGCCCCCATTCATGCCTATATTGGCCACCAAAGGAGGTGCCCGTATTTACGGGCACAGTAAACAAATTCCGCGGGGAAAGGGTTTTACCCACATCCCGCCAGCCGCGCCCCTCTGCGGGGGCGTAGCGATATCCCGAGCGTAACTATCGGGCAGTTGCCCGCCAGACATAACACCTGTCGGGCTGGAGGATCCTCCCTTTTCAATGGAGTATTGAGGAACTTTACACCCTGTTCCTCATACCCATAACTGATTTAGAACCGTCTAAAAAAATAATGTATGTGCATTATTGCACATAAGGGATTTGACAATTTGACACTTTTTGTTATCATTCAGGTTTATCATTATGTGATCCTTAGGTTATCTTAGATTACAAAACACAATAAAACTATTAGGAACTACAAGAAATATAAAATAATCAGTTGTCCTTGACAATTATAGTATCAAATTATATGAGATCTTAATATGGCTATTTGACACTTAATTCTTAGTTATAACTTTAACATCACAAAGCGTTATTGCCATTGCAACAATAGTGCTTTATTAATCACAGCATTCAAAATTAAAAATACCTACAAATAAAAAGCTTAATACAAATAAAAACTTCAAAAAGGAAAAACAAATCAAAACTTCTGTAAAACTGGCTACTTAAAATAAAAATGTGTTACAAAACAAATAAGTTATTAACGCTTAAGTTCTAAATTAATCAGACTTATTTGAGTTATCAAGTTACTCCTTGTAATGGAGGCTATCATAAAAACCATGATAGTCGCGATGCATAAAAGGTTGTTTGACTGGAGACTATCGTATTTAGCTTTATCAATCTTTCGGGGTTCGTTGTAAAGTTTAGGAATAACAAATGTTGAGTTGTAGGAACGAAGTCGTTGAGGTAGGATTTTCCACTCGTCGGTGTGGCGCAACTTGTAGAAGATACTGCCATTTCTATACAGAAGAGCTCGTATGTCATTTACAGTCGGATCTCCTGCTTTTTTACCTGGACGAATGGAATCAAGGCAAACATCATCCTCATAATTTATAAATAATAATAATAAAATTTATTTAAAAAGTATTACAAAAAGTGTACATTTATGCGCAGTAGTATTGTTTTTCATACAATGGTATAATTAGTACTTATAAGTAAACTATAACTAAAACATATTCAAAAGGCAAGTAATGATAGTTCAATGCAGATGTTCGGTAGCGACCTGCCCGAACTAGGTTTTTTTTTTAAACCTGTGTTTCAGGCCATCACTTTACATAGCACAATTTAATTAGGACATTAAAATTATGAAATAAAATTAAACTATTAACAACTAGAAGTATAATCAAATTGGTACAAAAGAAAAACACTAAAACTATAAGCTAGTTTTAGTGTTTTTCTTTTGTACCAATTTGATTATACTTCTAGTTGTTAAGTAAATATACAAATAGATACGAGAGGATAACATAATCATACTACAACTTCTAGAAGTTTTTCTGTGTCTGTGTAATTAAGTATTGCTAAATAATCCGACATTACATAACTACATTTTTTATAACTTAAACTATAGAAGTTTAGTATCTTGTTAAGTCTTGTTAGTATTATAAAGAAAAGGTCCTAAAAATACATAAAATCGTTTTGTAAACGCATGTCTAGTTTGAGGTTTTGTGCAAACCAGGTCCTTCCTTCTCCTATCGACAGGAACTGGGTCATAGGGAAGTGTAGAGTGCTGGTGTAGTATGTAACACGGCAACTTGACACAGACGTGTTTTATTACCTGCCCGTGCTATAGTGAATTTGTAGGGTTATATATAAAAATAAAGGAAAGATTCAATTAAACGAGTAGCTTGCTACACAATACATAGTTTATTGGTAATAATACAATGCAGGTACTTACAATACAGAAGATACAATCTTCCCTACAACCCTGTAAAATCACGTCACTACACGCTCACCCTGTCTCCGTACCAAGGTGAACGTGTAATCGACATGAGACATAAAAAGTATACGAACTCAGGGACGTTTGTAATGGGAACGTGAGGTGAACCGCCAATAACTTTAAGCTCAATCGTTTAAGTTAATTAAATAAATATTAGTTGTGCGAAACGTAACATACACGGTAAGTTATGAATGAATGAATGAATTTTATTTCAGACACAAAAGATCCATAGAGTGTTAGTAACTTAATATTAAAATACTTATTATCTAATGTTAGTACCAATTACCCTCTGCACAAAATGTTTAACAATCGGAGAGCTAATGCTCTCCGCCACTGTTCTCAGGATGCTGTTGCGACTGTCTCTCACTCTCCTGAGTAGCGAAGCAGTTTTCTTTCGCACAACCGCGTGAAAACCGTCTGTACGAGCTTGCGCAAACACCTCCGACGCACTGCAGTAGCGAGGCAGTCTCAACAACATCCTGAAGCCATTGTTATACTGGACGCGCAGGACATCTAGCGATCTTTTGGTGTAATTGACCCATAAATTGCCCGTGTACAGACTCTGGCAGTAAGCCTTGAAAAGAGTGATTTTAACTAGGTCGGTACACCGAGCAAATCTACGAGCCAACATGTTGCACCGGACCGCTAGTGCCCTGCGCTCCCTCTCTATATCTACATTGTCTTTGAGGTCATCGGACAAAAAATGACCCAAGTATTTAAAAGTGGACACTCTTTTAATAACTGACCCGTTCATTAGAAACTCGGGTCCCTCTACACGGCACCTTCCGCCGACCCCAAAGACCATGTATTCGCACTTCTTAATATTATAAATTAAACCATGCGTGGCAGCGTAGGCTTCACAAGTTTTAAGAAGTTCCCCGATTACCCCCGCAGAAGGACCCAGCAGCACCATATCATCCGCATAGCTGATGTTGTTTATAATAACTCCACCAACACTGCATCCAACACGCATGCTGCTGAGTCCCGCTATGAGGTCATCTACGTAGAGGTTGAAAAGCCGGGGAAAAGTCAAACCTCCTTGTCTCACCCCACAATCCAACCCATACGGCTCAGAGAGCGTACCGTCCCATTTCACATGATTAGTCTGATTGCCATACCAATACTGCAGTAGCCCACATATTTCCGCCGGTATACCCCTGCTAGCCTTCTTACCCCAGAGCACATCATACGAAACAAGATCGAAGGCTCTGGAGAGATCAAGGAAACAGGCGTACACCGGCGTCCTGCGATCAGTGTAGTATTGAACAGTATGCTTGAGACTCAAAATAGCGCTTTCTGTTGAAAGTCCGGGACGAAACCCGAACTGCGCATCATGAAGATGAATATAATCATTAAGACAAGCATCAAGCACACCGTCCAACACCTTTGCTATAACAGTTGCTAGCGAAATGGGACGATAGTTACCCTCATCTGAAATATCACCTGTCCTGTTCTTCACAATGGGAGTCACGATGGTCTTCATTAGATCAGCAGGTAAGTACGCGTGACTAATACACATTGTGAAAAACATAGACAGGACTCGCGGCAGGTGTACACCCGCGTGCTTCAAGTGCTCAATACTGAGCCCATCATGTCCTGGCGATTTGCCTCGGCTCATTCCGTTAATGATTGCACTTACTTGCTTGCTTGAGATTCGCATCAGAGGTGTAAGTCCACGATTGCTGGGCTCAGTATCTACCTTCACGTTAGAGGGACCGAGAGGGGACTGAACTCGAAAGTGGTCCTTGAACATATTCGAGATTCCCACAGGTTCACTTATACCTCCCACACTCGCAGGTAATCCCGGCTTCCCATCCAACTTACTAGTGGATTTCCAGAAATCCAAATTTTTTGCTTGCTCGTTGTTCGGCCAACCTATCCATAATAATCTGCTCAGCATGGTTTTGACAATATTTCAGCTGGGTTTTAAAACACTTTCGCTTCTCATGCATATCGATACCTTTAGGCTCAAAGGGCGTATCCACCAAAACACAACTTTTCAGGAGAGCCAAAAAACAAAAAAACAAAACAGTTTTCCGATATAACTTTTTTGTGCTTATAGCTATAAAAAAAATACTAAAGACAAAAGTTGTTAGAATTTTGAAATAAAGTAGATCGTATAAAAATATATAATCGAAATCTAACAAATAAAAAAAAGACTTCGTATACACCCTAAAAAAATATATAAAGCAGTCGGTTACGCCAAAAAAAAAAGCTCCTACGCAAACAGCTAAGGGTGTAATAGCGATTCATACGAAATCAACTAACAATTAATGATGTAAGTTACAATCTCTTTGTATTATAGTATCTAACAAACGATGTAAGCCACAAACCTTTTGTGCAATATGTAGTGTAAGTGACGGTTGTGGTATTTCTCATCAATGATTTCTTATAGGTAATAAAGTTGATTTTTGCCGATCAGGTCAATTTCTTAATAGTTTTAGTACTACACCTACTCATAACAACTGTAGTGCTATGAGAACATAGCATTACAAAATAAAAGAATTAATATTGTATAAATAATGTTTAATCATAGAAATTAAATTAGTGATAATAATAGTCGTCTTATTTACTATCTTGTTAATAACAATATAGGAATAGAAGGAATGTATAACACTTTTTATCACTTATGCATGTAAGAATCTAATATCCATTTAACGTTATTTGAATGTAATATGACAAGTTTCTTCTGTCCTTATTACCTCTCATATATTTATAATACTTGAAAAAAAAAACTGTTTCTAATAAACGAAATCAAATGTATTATGTACCGAATTAACGATGTCATAATTGTGAAATAGAAAAAAACGTAAAAAAGTTAACTGAAACGAGCAAGCAACGCATCCCGAACGACAAGGATTTAAACATAAGACATTCTTCCTCTGAATCTTCGTCTTCGTCATCTGTTTCAGGTAATGTGTCGTGCACATCATCAGTAGAACGGAGCTGACGATACTCTTCATGATAGATCTTGGGGATTGTTTCACTGTCACAAAGTCTCTTAAGATCTTTATACTTCTCTACTGATATTGATTCCTTGTTTTTGTGTCCTTTCCTTTACCTTTTCCCTTACCTTTGTGTCTTCTCAAATAATTGTAATTGTTCCTCTGCCGCACTCTCTTTCATTGAATGTTTTATTTGAACTTTATCTTGATTCTTCTTTTTGAAAGTAGCCTTTATTAGTTTATTGCTTTGAAGGAAATATTTTTTAACGTGTACCAACGTTAAACCAAACATTTACGCCTTGTAAGGTGTAAATGTTTGGTTAGCCAAATCTATTAAATCTAGGAAATCTGAAAATTCCATGACGGTGACATGGTTGGGTCTTGGCCGGGCTGCTACGAAAAAGGTCGCCCATTGTGACGGACTCCAAACAATTATGCTTTTCACTTCTCTTTCGACCGAGGAGTAAAAAGTTTATCTGTATGACTTCCAGATTTATAGAAGTCTACAAAAAGTGATAGAAGACAGCCAACACTGTTTTACTGTTTACTCTTGCAAAGAGTAAAACTGTATACGGAATATTTTCGTGAATAGTATAACAACATGTTTTCTCCATGGGGAGTGTTCAAAACCTTTTGTAAGCCAGTCAAAAGAAGCAGTAATTGTATTATCCGTAAATGGCTTAAGGTTCTGGTGTAATTTAAATATTTTACACGTGGCATTCTATTCTTCAAGATGCGCTTTTAATAACTCTGCGTCCTGAGGATTATTCTCTTCCTTATTGTTTTCATATGTTGTGCACAAAACGCACTTATCTTTTTTAGGCGTATGCACGCTCATGTTATACCGTAGAAATATCTGCCTAAATATAGCCTCACTCGCCATTTCATGGCTATTTTTTTTGCAGTCTTTTAAATAAATGCGATAAATATGCGCATTTAGAACGGACTAGTATTATGAACTCGGAAAATAATGGTTATATCAAATATAACCATTATTTAAAAAAAACTCTTGAGGCAAATACATTTTATTGCTTCTTTTCCGACTATAATGTGAAATATAATGTGAATAATATAATGTGAATGAGATGGAGTACAGGAAATTGATCTATCCATTTTGTAACGAAATTTTTAGCAGCTTCTGCATATCTAGAGGTGGCATTTGGTTTTCTCATATCTTTTTTGGCCATATTGTCTTCTTGAGCGTTCTTAATTGTATATAGTGAGAATTTTTGGCTGATGTCTAAGGTGGCAAGTAAAAACCTTTGCCAGACTTGTCTGTGATCCTCTAAGTATTCATAAGTGGTATTTCTGCGGCTTTCCGGTGCAATCGTCCTCTTTCTTTAATTGAAATATAACGGCAACATCTAACTATCCAGTCACGTCTGCGCTGATTATTCATACTCCAAAAATTATTAAATAAAGAAGTTCGTTGTTCTTCCGTAATTTCATTGCATTTTTTGAACCATTTGCCTTCAGTGTATGGATTTTTTCTTAATAATATTTTTTCTTATTTTTTTTTTCTCTTCTTTAACAGTACCTTTTCTTGTTTCGTGCAACTTTCCTTTTTCTTTTGATGGTGATTTAGGGCCGAACAATAGCATAAAACTTTGAGTGTAGAGAGTTACAAGATGCTTTCGTAAAAAATAAAATATGCGGACGTATCAGTCAAATTGTTAATTGTTCAAATGTATCTGGATGCGTAACCACCGACCACTTTAAAACTTTGGGATGATTCTGGCTTCACAAATATTATAATAGGGCGTATATAGAGCTAAATTGTAAATATTTTACTTTATTTTAGGACGTAACCACCAAACTTGATAAAATCTCTGGTTGTATAAGACAAGTACGAACAAAATTCTAAAATAAATAGGGGCGTAAACACCAAAAGAGACAGGTCACAGGATATACTTCCAAGTTTATAATTTTGTGTAACTGTTACGACGTTTGCGGTTATGAAAATTGAAATATTTTCCATTTACGGCCCAAATTTAAATAAATTCAATGTTTAGCGATCCAAAAAATATGGCTGTATCCACCACTTTTTTTCGAATATCGAAATTTTAAATATACCAATCGAAAGAGGACGAAAAAATAAGTATGACTGCATTCAAAGCTTATTTTGGCCATAATGGCGGTTACGCCCTTTGAGCCTAAAGGTATCGATATTATCATAGATAGGCCCTGACGAGGGACGTTTGTTATCTATCCAGGCCTGAAAACTAGACCTGGCCTCACGATGAGCGTCACTCACATGCTCATTCCATCCACAAACACGCTTGCCCCGTCTCGGACCCCCATCGCGTGTTACTTTAGACTGCCTAGCCGCCACACAAAGTATTTCAACAATCTGCCTATACAAATTGTCCAGAACAGCATTATGTTCAGCCAAATTACACGGTCCATTACCGCAACTCTGAAAATCATGGGGGAAATCAACATCTCGCAACTTACTATTACAAGTATTATGGTAATTTTGCGTTTCAGACTTCGTTCTTTCACCCCACACAAGAGAATCACGGCAGATGGTCCGTGTCATCCTTTTAGGCCGCACCACTTCTAAATCACATTCTATACAAATAGGTAGATGATCCGACACGAAATATCCTCAGATACGTCAACATTGACAATTGTGTGCCAAGCTGGAGGTCTACTCGCTTTCTCCGCAAAACGAAGTTGCGGCCGAAACTTCGAACGTTTCCTACCACGGTTCTATTCGTTCCGAAATTTCGGACAGCCGAAGTTTGTTTGACATTTGCATCTTCTAAACCTACTCTAATTCTCGCAAGTGTGGAAGAAACGTCACGTTTGACAGAAGATACTTCGGAATTTTAACCTCAAATTGACGATTCCAAAAGTGTTATCGTTTGATCTTCGTTGGTGTGGATTTTTGTAGATATTTGGTTCAAAAGGCTGTGTGATCTCTTTTAATAGAGGCTGCTCAGCGTGAAGAAAGTAAAGAGCGCAGAAGGAACCGGCACAGCTTGCGCAATCAATTAGAAATAAGCAAAATTCCCGACATGGAGTTTGTTGATAATTATACTCAGTCGGCAGTTATTTGAAGAGCTGTGTCAAGATATTAGTGCTTTTGTTACCTCCAAAGGCAAGGCGTCATGGAATCAAGCCCACAGTTAAGGTAAGAAGTGTATCATCATGTTATTATTTTCATTATAACTGCATTTCACTGTTGTAAGAAAATCCTTATATTATCATTTTAAAGCTTTGAATTTTTATGCCCGAGGTAGTTACCAAGGGTCTATAGGGCAGAATATTGATGGGTCATGGCACAACAGACTGTCTTGTTGTTTGCAGGAGGTTACAACCGCCCTCAATAAACCACATATTTTAATTGTTTAAGTTCATAAATAAAATCCACCTGCTATATTTTATTTATTTATTTATTTGAAAAACATGGGAGACTTACATTATATTTTATTTTTATTTTGTTTTAGGTGAAAATACAAGACTTGTGTGATGTTGAGAGCTTCTTGCACCGTTTCTTTTCATCAGCTACAACACTTCAAACTATTGGTTGATGTTTTATGAGTTTCCAGAAGAGAATATTATACTCTTCATATTTCATTACAATCCAATATTCTTTCTTATTGTCGCATCAAAATGAAACTTTGTGTGTATATTGATGGATTATGGATGGCAATACTATAATAAGGTATATTGGAGCTGATGTGATAATGTGGCAAGGAGATGGATAGAGGAAATCTTAAGTGGCTAATATATAAACCTTTAAAACTAACAAAGCACTTTTATTTGCTTAAACCCCTAACACTTCCCCACATACATACATATACTCATGCCACTGCTTCACTGCTAATCTTTTATGTTGACAGATTATTTGTGTAATATATAACATCTAGCAGTAATCCTCGAATGGTTAGGCAGCGGTGTACCTGATAGGACACCCAGATTTCGCTAGTTATGATTTTAAGTCCCATGTAAAAGGGGACAAGCTTGTTGCCATCGAGGTACAAATCTAGACTCCATGGCTGCTACTGAGTAATTCCTGATGGAAAAACCCAATCACACTTTGCCCAACCTGATTAAAGTAAAGTCATTTATTTACAAAATAATGGAAGCGCTGTGTGACAATGATATAAGAGAAAAGACTTAATGATTCAATTCAATTTATTCAAGAACAATTCACATTGTTTGAAATCATAAATCTATAAACACATAAAATAATAAAAACATGTTCATTAAAATAATAAAACTAACACATTTAGGGTAAGTACATTATACAAATAGAGAAAATAACACAAAAATAAAATATTCAATAACATTACAAATTCAAAAATCAATACAATTAAAAATTTAAAATGTGGATATGTCATCGTCTATTGAATACAGATATTTCTCCAATATGAATGCTTTGAGTCTTGACTTAAATGAGCTTTTGTAAATTATAGTTTTTAAGTCCAATGGCAACCTGTTAAAAATCTGCACTGCTTGATATTGAGGACTATGATGCACAATATTAAGTTAGGGTATTAGGGTGTTTAAAATCTTTCCTGCGGGTACTTTCCCTCAATTCAATTAATGTAATTAATTAAATCATTTGTAAATAATATACACAAAATGATGCTGTGACGTCCGTCTCGTCTAGGTGAGAATGGAAGAAGAAAACACTTGCACCGAGTAAAGTAAGTAGCTTAGAATAAGCAACTGCAGGAAGATGATGATGACTGCTTGTCAAATTTGAATTTCATCCGTACTTCTCCCTCAGTAGCACCATAATATGCGCGCATGACGTGTTCATTTATGGACCATATCCATTGCATGGGCAACACATTTCCACCGGTAGAGGGGACCCTGTTCAGGGCTTTTTGGCCTCGAGGTCCCAAGCCCGCTGCTGCCCGTCCTCTTCTTCGTCGTCGTGGGGGTGATGATGGTCGATGGTGGTGTCAACGGCGGGGAGAAAAACTCGTCGCTGGGGCTCGATGCAGCTGCAGCGACCGGCGACGCAGCGCCCACGGATGTGGCGCGTCCCGGCGGCTGCGAGGCGGAGCTAAGCGATGAGCCCGGAGATGGTAGGTGTGCCTCTTGTTAAACGGCAGGCGTCGGTGTCGATGCATCAGTGACATTATTAACAAAAGTTTAATTTTCTGTTTTTTTTGGTTCAATCTAGTCCAGTTTTCTGTTATTGGGTAACGGATTTTTGTCTTCTTTTCATGATTTCTTGATGTTAAACTAGTTTTCGTAGAGTTATTTGATAAAAACAAATAAAAGTTTGTTGTGTTTGGATAGAAATCTGTCATCTGTCACTTCAATTTGACACCCGAGCCAAAGATATTTTTTTTTTAGTCGAAAGATTATACCAATATATTTGGTGGGAGGGTAGAAGGAGCGTTTGTGGCGAGTACATGTGGTTTTGTTTCGCGCACTGATTTTTAGCTATTTCTTTGCTTTTTTTGGTGGTTTTTGGGTGTATTTTACGTGTTTGTGCTCGTCCAGATTTATTTTTGTTTGTGTACGTTATCTTACATCTGGTAAGTTTTTACTTTATTTAATTTATTATCTATTGGCCTATGCTGAGTGACAATGGCGGATGACGAGCGGCCTCCAGGACGCCCGCCAGACCCCTCCCATCCTACTCAACAACAGACACAAGATCTCTTTTCACATGCGCCTATTCTGACGGCTCCACTGTCTCAATTTGAGACAATGGAATTTACAGTAGCTTCTCAAAAGAGGAAACTCAGTGACAATCATCTCCACGACGAGCCTACGAATTCCACGGACGAAAATGCGTCAACATCTAAACGCGACCGGGTCACGGCTCCGTCGTTGATCTCACACAGCAAGTACTCTCATTTAGACAAACAACCATTTTTAGTCTACGCATCACTTCTCGAAGCCGATCCAGCCTCTGGCACTACCCTCCACCCTATAAAATTCGGTCAATTAGTTCAAAAACTGAATATTGTAAATATTGTAGATGGGAGTATAAAGAGAATAGGAAGAAATAGGGTATCACTAGAGTTCAAGGGCCCGGAAGATGCCAATGCATTCATCGAAAATGAAACAATAAAACAAAAAGGGTTCACAATGATGATTCCCACTTTCAACATCACCAGGATGGGTGTTGTGAGGGGTGTCCCTTCTGATTGGACTGACATTGAAGTCTTGGATGCCCTGAAGTCCCCACTTGGCAAGGTATTGAAGGTGAGGAGATTAAATCGCAGAGTTTCCAATGAAGGGAAAACAGAATGGACTGCAACATCAAGCGTAGTAATCACATTTGATGGTCAGAGCCTCCCGGATCGAGTTTTTTGTTATTTCAATTCCCTTCCAGTAGAATTATATAATTTTCCCACTGTCCAGTGTTTCGGGTGCTGCAAGTACGGGCACACCAGAACTCAATGCCGGTCAAAGCCTCGGTGCTACCGCTGTGGTGGTGACCACTTTGGGGACGGGTGTACCATTGAAGAGCCCAAGTGCTTTTATTGTACGGGGGCCCACCCTGCGAACAGTCGCCAATGTCCGGAATTCCTGCGTCAACGAAATATCAAGTCCACCATGGCTAAGGACAATATTGCTTATTCTGAAGCAGCCAAACGTCACGCCCCCTCCTACCGATCGTTTGCAGACGTTATGTCGTCAGCCCCTCCTGCTCTGACTATCCACCAGACTCTTAATCATGATCCCCGTCCTCCCCGTCTCCCTATTCCTAATTATACCTCACATTCCCAACCCACTACTTCTTACTCCTACAAAAAACTGGTTACTACCCGTACCAAGCCCCACACACCCCTCCAAACTGGTTATGACCATAGGGCCCACCAGGATATCATCAACAGTTATTCTTTCCCCCCCTCTCCTAACGGCTCTGCTCTGATGGACCACCCTCCCACTCATAACGTAGAGACTATTAACACTATTATTACTTTGCTTTCCACCTTACTTTCAAATTACACATTACCAGACCACGTTGCCGACAACATTGTCAATAAAATTAAAAACCGTAACATTCCATCTTATGCAGTGGAACACCAGAAGCGCCCTCCCCAAAAAACATGAAATATGTCACCTTATTAATTTGTATAATCCTGCAATTTTTGCAATCTCAGAGTCGTGGCTAACTCCACGTCTCTATTTTAATTTTCCTGGTTATAGCACTCTCCGGGATGACCGCTCTGACGGTTATGGCGGGGCTGCTATGCTAGTGAACAATCTTCTTTCTTCCTCCCCTCTATCCCTTCCTCCCCACGGCGATGAGATTAATGCTGTGGGTGTTAATATCCTTGGCATTAATTTTATATCTGTATATATTCCCTCCCCCAATCCCTCTTGCTTTCAATACATCAATAATATATGTTCCTCATTGAATCCTGTTATAATTTTGGGAGATTTTAATTCCCATCATTCCCTGTGGGGCTCTGACCATTCTGATTCCTCCGGTTTTGAGTTGGTTGATCTGTTGGATGACTTGGGTTTATGTGTTGTCAACGATGGTTCCGTCACTCGCCTACCTAGACCTGGCCAGAGTAGAAGCTGTGTAGACCTTACCCTGTGTTCAGCTAGTTTGACCGCACAGTTAGAGTGGAAACGACTAAACCTCACGTATGGTAGTGACCACTACCCAATATGCACTACTCTGATCAATAGGTCTTTGCCTCAAAGGGATAACCCTCCTCTTTTAAAATATAAGCTTACAGGCGCGGACTGGGACTTATACTCTCAAACTCTTGAGGATATAATTTCCACTTTGCCCCTAGTTTCCCCAGCCAACATAGATGACTGTATATCGAAATTTTCTGGTGCAATTTCTTCTGCCGCGGATAACAGCATACCACTTAAAAATTCAGCCTCTGGAAAAATATCATCTCCCCCCTGGTGGGATCGGGAGTGTTCGAATATGGTTAAATCTCGAAATGAAGCGGAACTTAATTATGCCCAAAATATGTCCACTGAAAACCTGATCGAGTACAACCGGATTAGTGCGAGATCTAGGCGCATACTTAAAAAAAAAAAAATATGAAGGGTGGAAGAAATTCTGCTCTTCACTTTCCACCCCTTCCTCCCTTGTTTGGCAAAATTTCAAACGATTTAAACGTGGCTGCTCCGTCCGAAACTCTTCATCTATGCCTGGCGAAATTGTAGATCCTTTCCTGAACAAATTGGCTCCCCCCTTCGCTCCCCTTTTGGGAGAATGCGCCTCACCTTCTGGGGAGGAGGAAATTTCCAATGACCCCTTAGATGCCCCTTTCTTGTTAAGCGAGCTGGATGCAGTGCTCAAACACGTGCACGACTCCGCCCCAGGCATAGATGGCCAACCATATTCGTTTTTTAAAAAATTGGGTTCCCGCAGTCGCCAATACCTTTTATCATTAATCAACGCATGTTTTAATCTCTCTCATATCCCTGATACTTGGAAAACGCAATTGATAATTCCTATTTTAAAACCAGGGAAACCTCCTGATTGCCCTGATAATTTTCGTCCCATTGCTCTATCTCCTGTTATATGTAAAATCTTGGAACACCTTATAAAAAACAGGTTGGAATGGTTGGTTGAAAGCCGAGGCCTTCTAGCTAAATCTCAATTTGGTTTCCGAAAGGGAGCTAGTACAATGGATAGTATTGGTATATTCATGACCGATGCCCGGATTGCCTTCAGCAAAAATGAGTCTGTTCTAGCGGTCTTTCTCGACATTTCAGCAGCTTACGACAGTGTCCTTCTTTCCGTACTCAGAAGTAAATTACGCCAGCTGAGTATTCCGGTAAAGATACTTGACTGTATCTGTAACTTGTTGGCTGGACGTAGTATTAAACTCCATGTTCCAGGAGAATCATAGGACCCCAGAACTGTTTGGCGTGGGTTACCCCAGGGTTCAGTGCTTAGTCCTCTTTTATACAGTATATACACCTCTGATCTTCACAAGTCCCTTAATAGCGACTGCCAGATTTTACAATATGCAGATGACCTATGCTTATATATTCCTACCTCGTCCGTGGAACTTGCTACAGAATCGATGCAAATATCCCTCAACTCCCTAAACCAGTGGTTAATCTCTCATGGTCTTAGCTTGTCAGCCCCTAAAAGCTCCGTTGTAGTATTCTCCCGTAAACGTTTAACTCCACATGTCCACCTTGAAATTGAAGGATCCCCGATCAAGGTTGACGACAACGTGAAATTCCTTGGGGTCATTTTGGACAGTAAACTATCTGGTGTCTTTCATCTCAATTATATAATCAATAAATGTGAGAAGAACCTTAATATGCTACGTGCTCTAGCGGGTGTTTGGTGGGGTGCTCATCCCTTTACGCTTAAACTCATATACAATGCTACAATAAGAAGTTTACTGGACTATGGGTCTTTCCTCCTGGAACCCTGTGGTAAGGTTGCATTGGCCAAGCTGGAAACCATTCAGTCAAAATCCCTCCGCATTGTACTAGGTTGTATGAGATCCACTCCTACCAATGCTCTGCAAGTTGAGAGTGGTGACCCTCCCCTTCTTCTCCGTAGACAATACCTAGCTGATAAATATATGTACAAGGCATATCTTCTTTGTGATCACATTGTTCTTTCTAAGCTTTCCATACTAGATAAGTTATGTAGACAAAGCGATTATTGGAAACATAAAGACCCCCCCTTGATCCTTAATTCATTTAGGAGTATCCGGAATTTGGAAGACAATACACCCATTCCTCAGTGTAATAAATTTCCACTCTACACATGTCCGTATGAAATTCTAAATTTTGTTCCAAAGATCTCTTATATTGGAATAAATAAGGATACCATCAATGCTAATGACCATTTTCTTTCGACTGTTAACAACAACTGGCCTGATCACTACAAATTTTATTCAGACGCTTCTAAATTGACCACCACCGGTAAAACAGGCATTGCTGTATATAATTCCAACTCCCAGATATTCCTTCAGTTCCAGTGCCCTCCCGAGTCTTCGGTTTTTACTGGGGAATGCATTGGAATTCTGGAGGCTTGTTTATTTATTTCCTCTCATTCAGATATTACAAAAGCAGTCATCTTTTCTGACTCCATGAGTGCTTTGGAGGCAATAGTTAAAAATTCATTTAAAGATAACCTACGTAGCCCAATCATTGTCGAAATCAAAACTGTCCTACATTCTTGTTTAAAAAAAAACATTGAGATAACATTAGTATGGATTCCTAGTCATATGAATATTAGGGGCAATGAGCTCGTGGATATAGCAGCTAAGAATGCGGTCAGCAGCTCTCTTGCAGATAAAAAACATTATGCTGTTCAGGTCTACGACTTGATTCACAAGGCCAAAGTAGATCTTTTTAAATCCTGGCAAGACCACTGGTATCAATCCAGCAAGTCAAAGGCTAGCTTGTTTGCATCTATCCAACCAACCGTTCCTCTCAAGCCTTGGTTTTATAAATACAAAGAAACATCCAAAACCGTCACATCCGTTATATGCAGAATCCGTATTGGCCACTGCTGTACCCCAGTTTTTCTCCATAAAATTAGGGTCCGGGACAGTTCTTTATGTGAATGTGGACTGGATGATGGTACGTTAGACCACATATTTTTAAATTGCCCTTTGAATAATATTGCCCTTTGAATAATATTTCCTCTTTTGATAAAGTTATTACAAAACTGAACATCCAAAAACCAATTAATGTCCGTCATCTCCTCTCATTTTTCCCTAATCCCCAAATTATACGTGCTTTTATTAAATTCATTTCCAATAACAATATTAAACTCTAATATTCAGACATTTATTATAATTAATATTAAATCTAGAAACGTATATATTATTATATATATATTTTAAGTTACTAACTATTACTAACTCATATATTATGTGTTTGTTTCAGGGTTAAAAGGATTGCCACAAAAAGTTCATATTATTGTCTCTGTAAATATTTATTTATTTTATAACACATGTACAGTCACTACGCGACACTGGCAGAAATTGCCGAAGTCTTCGGCAAATTGCCATAAAACAAAAACAAAAAAAAAAAAATATTTGGTTGTCATACATTTCTTACCATAGTTTGCATGAAATGCTACTCTTAAATTTTGTCGGATAGCATATCTATGATAAGTTTTTTGTAGTGTCTCGATCAATGTCAACAAAAATATAAATTTTATTGATATATTTAAGACTTCTGCATGAATATTGCTTGAAAAGCTTAATAAACTACAAGTAATACGTTAAATTTTAGAGTAAAGGAAAAAAGACCCATTTATTTTAAGTTAAAATAAAAACCGTATTTTATACTAATAGAGATGGAAAAAAGCCTACACAAAACATTCAATACATTCGTTCACGCAAATTGTCTATGAATTCGAAGTTCTTGAGTGCGTCCGCAAATGATATAGAGTAAGGTCACAAACGTAACTACGTTTAATTTTCGTTCGTTGCCAAAGTTACGTTTCGGAGAAAGCGAGTAGACCTCCTGATACGGATACCAAGCAGTGATCCAACCACCTCCTACACCCATAATCGTCACTTATAAAAGTGTATGTATCGCTATCAACCCCCCGTTTTTCTACATCAGCACAAATCCAGGATTGGTCAGAGCAAAAGCTTATTAATTCTTTATAGAACAACTCATTAGGGTGAGCATTGAAATCGCCCAACATAAAAACATTTTCTATATCACAGCTTGCTATGGTGGCACTAATCTCACTTAACACATCTGTAAAAATAGGTAAGTTGTCTGAACAATTTGTAGGCATATACACAGAAAAAACAAGAATATTCCGACCATTAGTCGAGGCTGTGATGGCCACTAAGCGAGGGCTACTACAGTTCACAACAGACACCGAATCAAAGATACCCTTCCTCCAGAGAATGGCTACCCCACCATAAGGCCTTCCTCTCAATAGACCTTCGGAAGTATCTACAGCCGATTTACCGGTGTATTCAAAGTCAGGACTGATTGTTCCTAACACTGGAATGTCATGGGAAAGTAGCCAGGTCTCTTGTAGGGCCACCACATCAGACCACACACATAAGTCCTTAATGTTATCTATCGATCGCTTAACCGACTTACAATTAAAACTTACATATTTGAGACAATTATTATTAATTATTTGTGTACCCATGAATATCAATGTAATTAATTGACTTTAACTATATTATTCTCCTGGGGCCTCGTTCTGTACATAAAATGCACATAACGCCTAAAAACAATGCCATCAGGCCATAACTCATTATTTAGGAACAAGTCAAGTTTACATTTGGAAACATATAGTTTAAACGCATTGTACTTCCTAAATGACTTCACGTTGATCTTTTTTAGCGATACGATTTCACTTGTTTTATCTTTTATATAGTTAACAATGTCATCTTCACAAGCTTCGGTACTGACATTGGAAATTAGCAACGGCACTTTGATGTCCGCGGCCCGAAATTTACCCTCTGGCGCAGTCAAAGCCCTTCCTTTCTGACTAGCAATCCTATTTTGTTTGTGTCGTTTATTCTGCACTAACTTCCATTCTGTATCACCTACCACTTGATCACTACTCACTTGATCATCACGCAAACTCGCACACTGAACCGCAGCCATCGACGCAATCGGCGATGGCGCGCGCATGGGCAAGGCCTTTGCCCTACTCGCCATACTCATCGTCGCCGACGCCGCCGTGACTACATTCGCTCGTTGACCGCTAGTAGGAGAGATCTTCGCACAGGTAGCCGGCGCCAAAACCTGTTCCTTATCGCTCCGCGTCGAAATTTTGCTCGTCATGCACTCGGTCTCGCTCACACTCTTCGCAGTTGCCATCCCGTCTCGCTCACCAACGTGCCTACAATTCTCTGTCCCACCTAGTTGTTTTTGTAAGACAGAGACAGAGCTGTAATCGGTCTGATCAGCTGTTGTTGACGTGTTATTTGTCGATCGGCCGTTTTTATATGAATCAGCTGTTACTTGTGAATATTTTATGGGCACATATTCTAAGCCTATAGGTCCACTGTCCAGAGTAAAACTATTTTGTAAACATGCTCCTCTCCGTTTGTTTATGTTTCTTTCTATCGTGTAAGTGTCAGTTAACGATGCATGTTTCATGTTTTCTACTTCTAGTTTAAAGCGATCAAATTGTTCCGTTGTCACAACTTTTTCTTCCAAAACACTAACCTTGTTCTGTATTTTCACGACGTCTTTGAGGAGTCGAGTGACATCCACATGATCGAAGGAGACTGGAGGGAGCCTGTGTAGATCCCTTGCCACAAATATCGGATAAAGATCGGGATTACATCCTTTCAACAAACAAATCATGTCGTCTAGGTCCCGAGACATTTTCTTCTTGCCCTCCTTTCTTCGAAGAGGCATCTTCTTCCCACTAGGCATCGACTCAAACAGCAAAGTCTTTGCTTTCACTATTTCTTCCGCCGTGAAAGACGAGGTACACAGCTGGTGCACACTCTCTTCATCCATAACATCGAGAACATTTCGCAGAAATGCCAACAGCTCGTTAATAACGACATTACAGCTATTACACTTCACAGTAATGAGCGACATAGCTCACATCAATTTTGCATTGGCAGTGCACAACACAACACAGACCAGTATCAAGACGACAACTTCGCAAGAATTCAAAAACTTAGAAATCGCGACATCGCGTGTGTACCGTGGGACGGCTAGATACGGACTGAGTGTAGTAGTGAGTGAGTGTAGTTATACCAACCCCTCAAGTACACGGTCTTTCTACCAATAAGTGACCAGTGAGGTTCACTCTCTCTCTCTCTCTCTCAATCAGTGACTTAAACTCAACACGTAATATAAGCTAACCAACGGTCAATCAGAGTCCTAAATAGCGTCTTAAATAGTGTGGTTAGTCCTTTTCAGCGGGTCAATAACCCCTTGGCATCGGTTCTGTGAGACACAGAACCACGCGCCCAGCACGTACCTACGGGGTGATATCAGGAACAGACAGGAATTTACGACGTATGTACCTGGATGGCTTCCACGAACGACGTTGAATGTGTGTGGTCTACCTCTAAATGGGTCGGCCACGCTATCCGCACAGTCGCCGGATCAATGTCAGCACGCTCCAAAACGTGTTATCTGCGTCCCTCTACAGGCTAGCGTCTAAAAGCCAGAACCAGCAAATTCCAGAGCAAGGCCTAGCAATCAATAGGCTGCGACTCCATCGGTCTTCTCAGGCTGCGAGCAAAAGGATCTCGACTCTGCGACTCCTTCCAAGACACACAATTTGTTTTATAAGATCAAGGGAGCGCGATCAATTCCAATGGCGTCTGTCTTGCCGTCTTGGAAAAAATGCCTCGACTCCATCACGGAAACGCAATTCCAAAAACCATCTAAAGTCTCTGACCATAAACGAATCATCGACTAAAAGTTACAATGAACCGGAATATCTTACTATTGTATCGAAAACCAATTAGAACAGAAATAATTACTTGAGTTTAATTTTAGAATATTATGTGAAGAATAAATAATTGCCGTACTGTTAGTACATTACATGCTTTGTAGAGCAGGTGTGTAGGGAATCTAAAAGGACGGAAGGTAGCAACTTTTAGAATTGCTCTTTGAGCACGTTCTAGAGGGAGAAGAATTGAAATTCCCGCGCCCCCCCAGGATGTTATACAATAAGTTAGAATAGACTGACACAGCGCTAAATAAATCTGTTTTATTAAATTATAGTCGGCTACATTACGTAAATTCTTAAAAACATATATAAATTTGCGCACTCTAGTACACAGTAATTCAATATGTTTACGGAAATTAAGATTGGAGTCAATAGTGACACCTAGATATTTCATGTGGTCAGCTTTATCCAAAGTAGGGCAAGAACATGCAGTGTCAGCGTACGTGCTACAGTTATGCGCGTAAATGTTTAGGTTAGTAAGCGGTGTGTTAGTATTTCTCATTGTAAATAAAACGTATTTGGTTTATTCAGAATTTAGTGTTAGTAGATTATTTTGGAGCCAATTAGACACAATGTTGAAGCCATTCTGAGCATGTTCATAGACCTCAGCTCTTGATTTAGCTGTAAACAACAATGCAGTATCATCCGCATAAGACATAATAACACCATTTTGGAGTGGTAGGCTGCACAGGTCATTAATATAGATTAAAAATAATGTAGGACCTAGAATACTGCCTTGTGGAATTCCAAAACAAGTATTAGAAAGGTCAGAACTTGTATGTGGCCCAATTTTTACACATTGTTGTCGATCGCTTAGATAATCAGACAAGAGTAGAAGCTGTGCTCCTCTTATTCCAAGAGTTTCAAGCTTCTGCAAAAAAGTAGTGCAGGAAATAGTGTCAAAGGCCTTGGCAAGGTCTAGAAAGATCCCAACTGTGTGCATGCCATGCTATCCAGATTTGTAGAAATGTAATTAGTCAATTTGTTTACTGCTTGGCTTGTTGATATTTTAGGCCTAAACCCAAATTGATTATCTGAAAGTAGTTTGTTATGTTCCAGATATTTTATCAATCTACTGTTAATGATTTTTTATAAAATTTTTGAAATGCCCGTTAGTACTGAAATGGGTCTGTAGTTATTCACACTCATTTTGTCTCCAGACTTGAAAATAGGTGTGACCACAGACTTTTTTAGCAATTTTGGAAATATCCCTTTAGATAAACAAAGCTGAAAAATGTGGGTTAGGGGAGGGGCTAGTAGGTGTTTAAATCTCTTAAGTATATTATTGGGTATATCATCCCACCCAGTGGCGCAGACTTCCTTTAACCCGTTTATTATTCTAATTACTTCGTTGACGTCAGTATCTAGTAAAACAAACGAATTTAATGTGGAAGAAATCCTAGTTGGGTTTTGAGTGGGAGGACGACTAATATTTAAGGTTTTTTCAGCCAAGTTTTTACCAACATTGACAAAATAGTGGTTAACCATATTTGTTGCTTCAGATGGGTTTATTTCTGTTGATAGTAAATCAAGCGGAGGTTCGGAATTTTTTGACCTCAATGTGTTGGTTTTTATAAATTTCCATACAAGTTTACTATTTTTCCCCGCCTTCTGTAGTTCATGTTTATCGTACTGGTTTTTTAGTTTTTTCAAAAGATTATTACATAAATTTCGATATCTTTTATAGGTAACAGATAGTATTACGTTATCAGGTGCAAGTTTGGATTTTAGGTGAAGTTTGTCTCTGTGTCTTATACAACGAACGAGACCGGGTGTGATCCACGGTTTAATGCAGCTAAACTTTCTAGGGGTTATCTTAGTGAAAGAGTTTTTCCTTATTGCAGATTGTATAGAGTTTATGAAATATTGTAAAGAAATATTTGCATCAACAGAATCATAAATAGGGTTAAAATTAATGCCACGTACGTCACTCTCAAGGTTTGTCATATTGACTTTTGTGTAGCTACGCTCGCAGTTTTTTCTAGGTGAATTTATTTGCATTGTTAGTAAAACAGCTTGATGATCGGTAAGCGAAGAGTTAGTAATCAATGTTTTGGATGGATTTTTGTTTTTAGAATGATATGGTCTAAGCAAGAACCGCTTTGATGTGTGGGGTAATAGTGAGCAGGTAAAAGCCCATGAAATGCACAAATATTTAGATAATGATGAGTATGGATATCGGGTTTCCCGGAGGAAATATTAATGTTGATGTCTCCTAAAAGTATTATGTTTTTGAATGTACTTATGTTTTTTAAGTTTGTGTCAAGTGAGTCTAAAAATCTATCGATATTATGTGAGAGGGAGGCCTATAAATAGCCATGACTACTGTATCGGGAATAATTTTGATGATTAAACAATTACTATCTTGGGATAGAGGTTCTTCTTTAATAGTTCGCAAATTATCTTTGACATAAACTACTACTCCGTCATTTTGGTTGGTGTTTATGTCAGTTTTATACGAATAAAAACCATTCAGAGATGGTAAGTTGACTGTCTGTTTATTTATTTATTTATATTTAAACAACAAGTAACAAGACTCAGATTAAGTTAGTAAGTAAGTAACAATGTTTCTTAACAACTATGTTAGTACACTTAACCTACATACTTAACCTACACTGCCTTGTAGATATGAGAATCCCTGCTACAAGCTCAACAGCGATGTAGAAAGCTTGCAGCAACGATTCACACACAAACAGTCCAGTCTGCTCGCAATACACTGCAGTATAATGTTAGGGCTGGCCCGCACCCGGCGCACCAGGGAAGCGCATCTTTTTCGCATCGTGGTATAGAAACAATTGACACGAGCATCAGCAAACATCCCTGATGCGCTACAAAAGCGGAACAGCCCCATCAATACCCGGAACGCATTATTATATTGAACACGAAGGGCGCTGTACGATTTTTGAGTGTAATCTACCCACAGGCTGCACGTGTAAAATGAGGTGCAATAAGCACGAAACAAGGTTCTTTTTACAGCGGCAGAACAACGCGCAAACCTGCGAGCGATCATATTAGCTCTCACCGACAGCGCCCTCCTTTCTCTTTCAATATCATCATCGTCTCTGAGGTCAGCGGTCAAAAGATGTCCCAAGTACTTCACTTTATGTACCCTTACAAGCGATATTCCGTTCAACTTAACCGGAGGGATAGGATCCGGACATCGACCACTGACACCAAAGACAATGACTTCACTTTTAGTGACGTTGTAGACCAATCCATGACGCAGTGCATAGTCTTCACAGATGGTCAGCAATCTCCTAAGACCACAAACCGAGGCGCTCAGCAGCGCCATATCATCGGCGTAACTAATGTTGTTTACACATACTCCGTCAATGTAACAGCCGGCGCGCTCTCTGCTGAGCACCTCAATCAGACCATTGATGTAGAGATTGAAGAGTGTGGGTGAAGTCAACCCCCCCTGCCTCACCCCACACTCCAACCTATAAGGCTCTGAAAAAGCCCCGGCCCAGCGTACCTGGTTGATCTGGCCCCCATACCAGCATTTAAAAGTGTTTATCAACTCCGGAGGAACTCCAGCTTCCTCTAACTTCCTCCAGAGGATACCGTATGAGACCAGATCAAAAGCTTTGGAAAGGTCGAGGAAGCAAGCATATGTAGGAGTTTTCCTATCCGAGTAGTACCTCACAGCCCACTTCAGACACAAGATGGCACTCTCGGTAGATAGTCCGGATCGAAATCCGAACTGATTGTCGTGCAGCTGAACAAAGTTATTAAGTTGTCTGTTTAGCAGGCTGTCAAGCACTTTCGCAATCACTGTGGCCAGAGAAATGGGCCTGTAGTTCTTTAGATCAGCGATATC
Organism: Cerastis leucographa; assembly: GCA_963082945.1. NCBI lineage: Eukaryota > Metazoa > Arthropoda > Insecta > Lepidoptera > Noctuidae > Cerastis > Cerastis leucographa. Next base: position 425,478 of record CAUJBK010000002.1, read on the forward strand.
ACCCGTTTTATTTTTAATAATGGGCACTACAATAGTTTTAGTCATATGGCAAGGTAAATACGCATGACTCACACAAAAGTTGTAAAACATTGCTAACACTCTTGGTAAATGAGGGCCCGCGAACTTGAGGTGCTCGATGCTGAGACCATCGTGACCCGGAGACTTGCCTCTTGACATACTGTTAACAACATGTTTAACGTCCTTGGCAGTGAATCTCGTTCCAAGGTCACCATGGTCAGCAACATCAGGCTCGGAAACGCAGGGACCCAGTGGTGACTTTATTCGAAAATGTTCCTTAAAGAGGTCAGCAATGCCAACGGGATCACTCTCACCATTGACAGACACAGGGAGGCCAGGCCTACTACTCAACTTATTTGTGTGTTTCCAAAACGAGCGAAAATCATTGCTTGAATGTTCTGAAGCCAAAATATCCATTTTTATTTGGTCTTCATTATTTTGGCACCATTTCAAGCGAGACTTAAACATTCTCTTGGCTTCCCTCATAGCACAAAATGTGGGACCAGCAGAAGGCTTTCCAAGGTCTTCCCAAAGTCGAAACTTCTGCCTAGCGTCCCTGTAAGCCTCACCTACATGCGTATTCCACCCTACCACTACTTTCTTTTTTCCACGCTTTTTGCACCCCCGACCTACCGCAGCTGACTCAGATAAAGCACTAACTATATTTTTATACATATTGTCTATAACAGCGCGATGACATACTTGTTTGCAACTTTTGTCACTACAGATTCTGAAGTCTTCTGGGAAATCGATACGTCTAAGTCTTTCATGACATGCCTTTGTGTAAGATTGAGTCTGTTCAAGACTTCTGTCTCCCCAAACAACAACATTCTCTACATAATTAGAATTCCATTGCTTTACACAAACATTATCGAATAGACATTCTAGAACAAGCGGGTAGTGGTCCGACCATAATGTATCGTATACAACACTCGCACTAACTACAGACTCACGGGCCGCTTTAGTAACCACACAGTGATCAAGCCACCTCCGGGAGCCGTGTGCGTCACTCACAAAAGTATAGATATCTGAGTCTAACCCCAATATCTCCGTATCAACACAGTTCCACTCAAATTCTTGACAGAAACCTATCAGTTCAGTAAAAAATCGTTCTGTTGGATGTGCATTGAAATCACCAAGAATATAACAGTTTTCAACATTAGAACTATCAATAATGGCACTCACCAAACTAAGGCAATCCGTGAATTCCACTAAGTTACTAGCCACGTCCGTGGGCATGTACACATTAAACACTAATATTGAACTTTCGTTTAACACTATTTTAATAGCGCTCACTCGCGGGTTACTGCACTCAATTACCGACACGTTGTTGAACGCACTTTTTCTCCAAAGGAGAGCTAGGCCACCATACGGTCGCCCCCGAAGAATGCCCGCCGTTGTATCCACCGCCGACGTACCGGTGCAGCCGAACTCATCGCTAATACAGTGTAGGTAAGCAAGTTCCTCTGGTAACAACCAAGTTTCTTGAAGTGCGATGATGTCATTATTGAAACACAGCTCCCTTACGCCATCTATGGACCGTTTAACACTTTTACAGTTAAAAGTCACCAGCTTATATTTGTGTTTATCCATTTATATTAGGTGTAGGGCCGATACTAGAACTTATATTATTTCCAGCCGCATACGTGTTCTTATAATACAAAAAACGTCTAAATATTATGCCCCTCGGCCACAAGTTATCATCCAAAAATACTTGTATTCTAGACTCAGGCACATAAAACTTGTAAGATTTATACAAATTCTGTTTCTTGGATATTATTTTATCTAGTTTTACAGACATCTGTGTTTTAGAAAAAATATAATCTGCTATATCTTTCACACTCGTATTGATGTTGACGTTCGAAATAAAAATAGGTACTTTTCTCTCTGCTGCTTTGAAATTACCTGCAGAGTCACTTGCTAAACCTACTTTACCTCTCAAACGATTTTTCGTACTTGACTTGCGATAGGTAACTGTAGTCCAATGCCCATTTTCAGCCCGCTCTTTGGCTAAACCATTCTTCAATACCGACGCAGCGGTTTGTTTACATTCATCTGTCGCACAGATCAGCTGCGCGCTCGCCGCACTCGTTGACGCAGTCCCCTTCTCCGCTAGTAATGACGTCGGTGCTTGAGTACACGTTACAACGGTACTTTTTGACTGTGGCGTAGCCGCCGCTCCGATCGCACTCGCTAGTTGAGACTGAACAAAAGTACCCTCACATAGCAAGTTGTTGTCATGACTTTGCAAATTTTCTTCTTCATCAGCCTTAGGTGACAAACAGCAGTCTATGTCGGAAGAGGTGGATCGATCTGAATCTACTAACAGGGTCATATTCACACTTCTATCCCGTCTATTATCACCTCTTCTTGTGTGAACATTGATGTTCTTCGTAATCTGGACCTCCTTCCTTAGTACTTCTAACTGTTCAAGTGATACATATGAGGTTTTAATCTGGTTAACTTCCTCCCGCAGCAGAGTAATCTTTTTGAGAAGGTCAGACACATCCAAGTGATCGAATGTTATCGGCGGTAGCTTCTCCAGATTACGAGCCACGAACACAGGCATCAGGTCAGGATCCGAGGCTTTGAAGGCACTGATAATGTCACTGAGAGCACGATTTTCTTTTCCTTGTCCTTTACGAACGGGTTTTCGTTTATCAGCCGGTAACGACTCAAATAGTAGTGATTTAGACTTTTCAATTTCATCACCACGAAACGCCGACACACAAATTCTGACCAGGCTTTCTTCATCGATGATCGATATCTTATTTTGAACATAAGCCAATAATTCGTCGACAACTATATTACAACTGATACATTTTAAAGTAACTGCCATATTCACTCTTAACATATGCGTAAACGGTTTAGACAGCCAACATTCTGTTAGCACGATAATATCACAGTTTATGTCAAGTCTTTGTAATAAGACTTCAAAACCTTCCATGTTTCGGTTTATGCTGCGAATATTCTGTGTAAGTAAGGTAAGCGTTTTGTCACCAGAACGAAGAAGGTATTTACAGCCCTCAACATTACAGATTATAGATTCAGACACAGAAAAACTATCTAGATCACTGATTAGCTGATTGCTCATGATGATTACAAACTACGAAGAAATACAAATAAGCAATGAGTTACCTGTTTGTGTGCCTACTAAATAAAATATTCTGTGGCGCTCTTAGGCGCCCTCATATGGAGTTAATGTAGTTGGTCTCAGCATATTTACGTGCCGGGCAATTTACATCACCGGTTGGATGGTCACATTTCCTCTTGTTTTTTTTTTTTTTTTTTTAAAGATATAAAGAATTTTTTAAAAGAGATAAAGAGAGTATAATCAACATGATGAACATGGTATGGTTGCTTAGGTCTTGCTTCTCTCATGCAACTGATGTAATCACTTGGTGTGTAGATTGGTGGACGAAACTTTTTCTCCAACGTTCAGTGGACACTGTCTACTTGCATCATTGTATGACCTTTTTCTAAAATTATCTGTTCGATCTCCAAACCCGTCTCCTTTGTTAACTTAAGTAAAGCTGATGACAAAATTTTGTTTCTGTTCTGATAAGAACACCCATCCGAGATGATTACAACTTTTTTATAGTTTAATTGCAACTTAATGAAATGTATTAAACAGCTTGTAAATTCATTAGCCGTGACACCTCCATCTCCCTCGTGCCAAACAAACAGGTGTACATCTTTGTTATTATTAATATAAATGGACTGATTATGAACCTGCAGTTTTTGTTTATAATACTGAACTGATACCAAAATCTTTGGACAAAGGAGAACAGATTGAACATCAACAGTCACAACGAGCACCTCGGATGAACTCATAGTGCGAGCATCAATATGTGCGTTGTAGGCTTCATTTTTTTTTTCAATGTGTAATGTGTACTGTTCTTCTGAGATGTTGCCTTCTTTTTTAGCTGTGCATACATCGCACTGGTCTTTTCTAGGCTTGAAAATAGAAATCTTTTTCTCTTTTAATATATCATTAATTAAACAGTTTGCGACCAATATTAGGTTTTTGGTTGTCCTTGCACCACTCTGTTTAAACTCGAAAAATATGAGACTTGGATTCAAAAGTATCTTCAAGGTAAACTCTGTTACTGCTAGAGCGACAATAGTTACTTGGTACTTTATTTAGTAAGTTCAACCATTCTTTGACAGTAGTTGATCTAATAACTTTCGAAACAGGGTTTCTTTGAATTTTCGATTGTCGTTTTTCATGTTTAGATCTTAAGTCCTTACCATTTTCTATATTATCCTGCAGCTTTTTAATCCATTCTGACAGTGTATCGCTGTTTATATTAAAAGTGCTGACAAAAAAGGTTTTGCACACCTTTACAGTAACATTCTGATCATCGGCTAGATAATAGTCATAGGCCAATTGTCTTTGAGACATAACTTCCGAGTTACTCATAGTTTTACGTCGTCTTAATATCGGACGCAATCGAACAAGATTTTTTAAATAAGCTTTTTTCGCATCCCAGGTAGTTAAGCCCCAAAAATATTCAAATACTGCTTTCCGTTTTTGTTCAGAAACAAACCACATAAATAGCTTCTGTCAGACTTGGAAATACAAGAATGTGTACATGGTTTTTCTTTCAGATATTTTCTAGATTTCGGTACTAATTCATATCTCCCTTTTTCTTCTGTTTCATAACATTTCCTCTTTCTGCCTGTATATTTTTTGCCACAAACTCTCTTTAGCTTATTGATCTCCCTTTGTTTTATATTTATTTCCTCATCACTAATCGAAAACTCAGTTTCTGATAGTACACTATCGTTGTCTTCGTTTGTGCAAACCGTATTATTATTTCGCTCTAGTATCCCAGTCTTTTCATCGAGGTAGTAGTCATCTTTATTTAAGTTTTGCTCAAATAATTGCGTATCCTCTCTTAACTGGCCTGTAATTTCATCAAGAATATAGTTTTTCTGCTTGCTCCTAAACGGATGTACCGATTTTGATAAAATTGGTTTCGTTTGAAAGGTGTTTTAATCGAGAGTGTTCTTTGCTATGTTTCAAAAAAATCTACTCAGCCGTTCGATGGTGATCACGTCTTTTCTAGTTGAAGGGAAATTAAGAACTTCCACAGGTCTGGTCGATTCGAAATTTGAAATCTTGTCAACATGGGCATCACCAGGGGGGGGGGGGTGGCTGCCCCCCCCCCCACCCCATTTTTTTTTATTTAGCTGTTTCGTTTATTGGCGAGAAGTCGCGCAACAACGAGAAAAGTGGAAGCAATGGGGAGGTTTATGCCCAAGATTGGGACAGTCAAGGCTTAGATAAAATAATATAAGTTTAAAAAGCATGAAATAAAAATTAAATTAAAAATTTAAAAAACCCCCGACACAAAAAACCTCTAAAAAACCAAAAATAAAATAATCCAAGCGTCTTAGCGTCGGGGGACCGCTAAGTAGACCGCTTAGTACAAGCACATAACAAAGCGGACCCCCGACGCTAAGACGCTTGGTTTTTTTTTTTTTGGTTTTTTGTGTCGGGGATTTTTTTTTAAAACATATATTAGTGTAAATGTAACAGAATCGTTACAATACTTCGGCATAATTTTTTTAGGCATACATTTTATGTTGGCATAATTATCTTAAAGACTAATTTGTTTTGGCATAAATTTGATTCGCATAACGTTAGTAGGCCTAAAAATTAAACTAACTAGGTTAAAAATTTAATATGCTGTGCAACAAAAGTTAGTGACAGAACCGAATTGCTGCAAAACCGACTCCACGTAGTCTTGTTTGTCCTAAATTACACTCTAGGGTGTAATTTAAAATCGCGTAGGCGCGTAGGGGAAAGCACGCGTGGGGCCGCCGGAGGCCCGCAGCGCCGGAGCCGTGACAGAAACCCTGCCTGCTGCATGTTGCATGCTTGCTTGAATGCTGCATGCTGCATGCCTGCTTGCATGCTGCATACTTGCTTGCATGCTGCATGTTTGCTTGTTTGCTGCATGCTTGCTTGCATGCTGTATGCTTGCTTGCATGCTGTATGCTTGCTTATAAAAAAGTTATGCTTTAGAACTTTATGCTTAATAAATTTATGCTTTAGAATATTATGCTTAATCACTATTATGGTTAGAGAAATTATGCTTAAAAAAATTATGCGTAAGCTGTTATGCGTAATTATATTATGCGAAAATATAATTATGCCTAACAAAATTATGCTAAGTTATATTAGGTCTTTAAATTTTATGCAAATGGATAGGGAACCGTATTATTGAGCTGTCTACACAGCTTGTGTAGAGACGCCCAGTCTCCCTCTGCGGCGTCAATACACTCCTCCCAGCTCTCGGCGTTGAGCTCTTGTAGCTTGGCCCTTACCTTCTCCGTTAGGCGGTTTAGGTCGCGTTTGTCGCGCGGGCAGCCAGACTCTTGCCACCGCTTGCGGAGACGCAGCCTAGGGGTCATCATCTGCTTGAGGTGGGCGGGTAGGGGCTTGTATACAGGCCCCTGTGGCAGCATAGTCGTCGTAGTCGCCTCATCACAGGCTCGCCTAATACAAGCGGTGATTTGGTCGGCTAGCCCGTCAACATCCGCGCTGGTGGCGATGGGCCAAGCTGGAGTGGTGGCTTCCATTCCTTCCGCGAACTTCTGCCAGTCTGTCTTACGTGGCGCTGGCGGAGATATTCTCGTAGGCATTCCCGATAGTACGACAAGCACAAGTTGGTGATCTGACTGGGACTCGTCGTCTATGACTTGTTGGGCGATCTGGCCTCTCAAGCCCCTGTGGATTATGATGTCCAGCACATCAGGTTGTTTGGTTAAGTTGCCTGGGTAATGGGTGGGCGTCTCAGGGCCGGACACCATGTATCCACGGGCCTCCGCGTCTGCGAAGAGTCGCCTCCCTCCGGTATTCGTGCTCCGGCTGTTCTACGCCGGGTTTTTTAAGTTGAAGTCTGGCAGCGAGTAGTGTCGAGTGCGGCGACTGGTAGAGTAGCGCCCGTAGCTCCGCTATGTCAAGCGGGGCCCCGGGCGGGTGGTAGCACGCATAGATATTTACGTCCTCGGCAGCGACGTGAAGCTGGGCACCTAAAGTACTCTGTCCTTAATTTTTGGTCTAACGCGTCCATATATTAACCACTTCTGTTTCGTTCCAGTTGAACCGGGAGAGATCAAAAAGATCATTCTCTCCATCAAATCGAAAGCAGTGGGTTGTGATAATATCACCCGTGGTATGATCACTACTCTCCTGGATGATCTTCTACCTGCGATTACCCACATTGTAAATTTTTCCCTGTTTTCCGGAGTATTTCCTTCCCTGTGGCGCAAAGCCTATGTTCGTCCACTACCCAAGGTCCCTAATCCCTCTCTTCCTATCCATTTCCGTCCCATTTCGATCCTTCCCTTTCTATCCAAAGTGCTTGAGGCCTGTGTGCATAAGCAGTTCTCTAATTTTGTCCATCGGAACTCGCTGATCAGTCCTCTTTAATCTGGTTTTAGGCCAGGGCACAGCACTGTTTCCGCCCTTCTTAAAGTGACTGGCGATATAAGGGCAGGGCTGGAAGATACCAAGGTAACCGTCCTAGTCCTTGTCGATTTCTCGAATGCCTTTAATACCGTTAGTCACGATATCCTTTTAGCCATTTTATCCCATGTTATGGTCTCTCCCGGAGCACTGGAATGGTTCTCCTCTTACCTTCAGGAACGTCAGCAATCAGTTCATGTTGGGGATTCCTCATAACGTTGGTGTGATTTGGAAACTGGTGTTCCTCAAGGCGGTATTCTTTCTCCTCTTCTGTTTTCTATTTTTATTAATCTCTTAACTTCTGAGCTTCAGTGTGCGTATCATCTGTATGCCGATGACTTGCAGTTGTACTGTCATGAAATACCAGATTTGATCAATAGGATAAATAGGGACCTGATAGCAATAAAAGCCTGGTCCGATAAATTTGGTGTGGCAGTTAACCCAAATAAATGTCAGGCGATCATCATTGGGAGTTCTCGCAATCTTAATAAGTTGGATGGTACAAGCCTGCCACCAGTTCTTTTTGACGACACGGTGGTTCCTTTTTGCACAGATGTTAAAGATCTAGGCTTGCATATTGATAGCTCTATGAAATGGCATACTCAAGTCGCTCGTGTCAGCCAGAAAGTTACTGGTACGTTGCGGGCTCTGTACCGATTCAGAAACTTTTTACCGTCGACTACGAAAACAATGCTTGTACAGTCTCTAATTTTTCCTATCATCGATTATGGTGATGTGTGCTACTTTGACTTGAATGCAGATCTCTTCGATAAACTTGACCGTCTTCTAAATAGCTGCATTCGATTTGTTTTCAACTTGCGTAAATACGATCATGTCTCTGAGCAGCGGTCTCTTCTTAAGTGGTTGCCCATACGTCAGCGTAGGGAGCAAAGGGCGTTAACCACCTTGTTTTCTTTTCTTTTTAATCCCACTTCCCCTAGTTACCTTGCTCCCCACTTTCAATACTTGTGTTCCAACCACAACAGGAGTCTGCGCTCTTTGCAAAACCGTGTTCTTCAATGTCCCTCTCACCGCACAGACTTCATTCACCGATCATTCTTCGTCCAGTCTATTACTCTGTGGAACGCGCTTCCCCAGGAAATCAGGATGGTAACAAATCGTCTATCTTTTAAAATAAAAGTTCGCGAGCACATTCGGAAGAAGCTAGCAGTGTCGTCACAACGTTGATATTTTCCTCATTGTTTGTCCTTTTATTTCATAATTTATATATTAATATACAGGGTGTTTGGTGCATCGTTTGCCAAATCGAATAGGCCGAAAGTAGTGGTCGTTTGCTAACTCTTCACGCCCTATAACTCATTCCTTGCCTCACCGGGTTTTTTATAATAACTTTTTAATTTAAATTTTGAAAAATTCCAAAATTCAACATTTTAGGTCAAATAAAAATATAAAAATATTGTTTAGACTTAAAATTTCGATTTAATTTTGATGTGTACTCTTGTATGATTCTATCAAATTCAAAGTTACTTGCTAGTTACAATTAGTTTATTTTTTAATAGCTCGTGAAGTTTTTGTAAAAGAAAATTAAACTTAAAACTCAACTTTAAATAGCTATAAAAAAAAAACTAAAAGCGATCGGGATCTTCGAATACCTTTAAAAAGTTCTCTAGTCTGTCCCCTTTCCAACGGTATGCAATATATCCAAAAAAACGTTTAATATCTTTTAATTTTTAACTAAATGTGTAATCGAGACACTAGGCTGATATTCGACATTACAGTAAGAACAGTAGTTTTAGCATAAATAACATGCCTTAAGGTGGAAGCTTAATCGCACTTTCCCATACATTTTTGTTTCTTCAAAATCTCGATACTTATATGCTTTTTGTAGAAGTAATGAAACAATATGATGTTATTACGAATTAGTGTTGTCGCAAATCCCTTCAAACATAAAGAAATAACAAGGTTTATAGGATTTCTAGGGCCGAAAAAAAAACGAAAAATCTTTGCTAGTGTGCGTGCTTGGAGTCACACTATCTACCGGATATCTAAAGAACTTCTAAAGAACAATCGAGCCCCTTGCATAACAAAACTCGAAATAATTATCTGTTGATACTAGATGGCGTGGCGTTGTCATTGTAAGTTGGTGCCAGTAATAAGTGCGTGGACTCGCGAATATTTCACATTTCATTCGTCAAACAAGTAGGTAGGTACTGGCTGCGACGTTTTTGTTTGGGTGAATTAGATTTATCATTTTTTAAGAATGAAGTTAAACATTCTTAAATTATGTCATGATGTTCAAACCAAAGTTTGAAAGTACCTATTAGGGATGAAATGTGTAATTCGGAGTTGGTTCTAATTTTACTGTGTGATAGGTAAAACTTATTAGTTATTAACAAGTAGGTATTCAGACATAATTCGTTATGAAGCCACAGCCTGCAGCACAAAGCTTATCTTACTAAACTTTAATTTTGTACGTGCACTTTTCGTGGTATATGTAATAAACTAATAATGTACTTACATTTTATAACACTAGCTTATGCCCGCGGCGTCGCCCGCGTGGATTTCGATAATTGTCCCACGGGAACATATTATCGGGATAAATAGTATCCTATGTGTTAATCCAGGTTACAAACTACCCGTGTGCCAAATTTCATCCAAATCCATTCAGTAGTTTTTGCGTGAAAGAGTAACAGACATCCATCCATCCATCCATCCTCACAAACTTTCGCATTTATAATATTAGTAGGATTACATTCATTCATCACACTATTTACATTCATGAATGTAGGTACTACCTAATAAAACATACACGACGCGGTCAAGGTCACGTTGAAACGCCGTTGTTCTATCTATCTATCTATCTATATAAATAAAAATCAATTGCTGTTCGTTAGTCTCGCTAAAACTCGAGAACGGCTGGGCCGATTTAGCTGAATTTGGTTTTAAAATGTTTGTCGTAGTCCAGGGAAGGTTTAAAAGGAAAGATAGGGTAGGTAGGTAGGTAGGTAGCGTAGGGTAGATAGGTAGGTAGGTAGGGTAGTAGGGTATGGTAGGTAGGGTAGGGTAGGGTATGGTGGGTAGGTAGATAGGGTAGGTAAAAAGTGCATTGCAACGCATGCCCCCGGCATGCGTTGCAATGCACAGCTAGTCGATCTATATATCCATACTAATATTATAAATGCGAAAGTCACTCTGTTTGTTTGTATGTCTGTTTGTTACTTTTTCACGATTAAACGGCTAATCTGATCCTAATGAAATCTGGCAAGAAGATAGATTTCAACCTGGGGAAGGACGTATGCTATATATCATCACGCTACGATCAATCGGAGCGGAGCAGTAATGAAAAATGTTGCGAAAACGGGGAACATGTGACGCAGATGAAGTTACGCGGGACAGCTAGTCTATATATATATATATATATATCTAAAAATGAATCCCTATTTCCCTTGGTCACGGCATCACGCGTGAACGGCTGGATAGATTTCGAGTAGGTAGGTAGTAGGTACTTAGGTAGGTAGTAGGTAGGTAGTAGGTAGGTAGTAGGTAGGTAGTAGGTAGGTAGTAGGTAGGTAGTAGGTAGGTAGTAGGTAGGTAGTAGGTAGGTAGTAGGTAGGTAGTAGGTAGGTAGTAGGTAGGTAGTAGGTAGGTAGTAGGTAGGTAGTAGGTAGGTAGTAGGTAGGTAGTAGGTAGGTAGTAGGTAGGTAGTAGGTAGGTAGTAGGTAGGTAGTAGGTAGGTAGTAGGTAGGTAGTAGGTAGGTAGTAGGTAGGTAGTAGGTAGGTAGTAGGTAGGTAGTAGGTAGGTAGTAGGTAGGTAGTAGGTAGGTAGTAGGTAGGTAGTAGGTAGGTAGTAGGTAGGTAGTAGGTAGGTAGTAGGTAGGTAGTAGGTAGGTAGTAGGTAGGTAGTAGGTAGGTAGTAGGTAGGTAGTAGGTAGGTAGTAGGTAGGTAGTAGGTAGGTAGTAGGTAGGTAGTAGGTAGGTAGTAGGTAGGTAGTAGGTAGGTAGTAGGTAGGTAGTAGGTAGGTAGTAGGTAGGTAGTAGGTAGGTAGTAGGTAGGTAGTAGGTAGGTAGTAGGTAGGTAGTAGGTAGGTAGTAGGTAGGTAGTAGGTAGGTAGTAGGTAGGTAGTAGGTAGGTAGTAGGTAGGTAGTAGGTAGGTAGTAGGTAGGTAGTAGGTAGGTAGTAGGTAGGTAGTAGGTAGGTAGTAGGTAGGTAGTAGGTAGGTAGTAGGTAGGTAGTAGGTAGGTAGTAGGTAGGTAGTAGGTAGGTAGTAGGTAGGTAGTAGGTAGGTAGTAGGTAGGTAGTAGGTAGGTAGTAGGTAGGTAGTAGGTAGGTAGTAGGTAGGTAGTAGGTAGGTAGTAGGTAGGTAGTAGGTAGGTAGTAGGTAGGTAGTAGGTAGGTAGTAGGTAGGTAGTAGGTAGGTAGTAGGTAGGTAGTAGGTAGGTAGTAGGTAGGTAGTAGGTAGGTAGTAGGCAGGTAGTAAATTTAGAATTAAGAAGTGAATTTAGAATTGTAGATTTTGGCACAATCTCTTAAAACCTATGTCAGTAGTACTGACCCTAACAGGTAGGTGTAGGTGTTCTGACTCAGTACACACCGAGACGCGACGCTGCGCGCACACTTATAAAGAGAAGATACACATTTCGTTGTGAGAAAACGTTGCGCCACGCAGCGCTGCGCCACGTGACGCCTGTAAAGAAATGTGTATCCTTTCGTGTAGAAAATAAAGTTAAATTTTGAATCGCTTTTTAAAATGTGCGCGCAGTGTCGCGTCTCGGTGTGAGCTGACCCTTAGTGTTCCAAGGCTTTGTATATAAAGTGAAGATTAGAACTAAAAAGCTTTCAAGCTAGTGGAAGTTTATCTTTGAAATCTTGGTGATTTGTTGGTCAGTGGGTCGTCTAAGGGGCGGATTTTTAGGAGTTGAAGTATACGCTTAGGAGCACTATGCGCAGCAAAGAAAACAAATTTTCGGCAAAAAAATTTTTTGGGACTTAAAAAAAAATAGGAAATTTGAAAAAAAAAATGGCAGTTTCGGGTTAACCTTGGCCATAAAAACCATTAAGGTTCTGCGAAGTATGGACCCAAGAGGCACCGTTTCCGAATTATGGGCCTCCGAATTTTATTTAATTTTTATAAAACTATCTACATTTCCAAAATGGTAGCTCAAAAGAAAATATTTTCTGGAAAGAAACTGTTGCTCTAGTAGAAAACTATGAGATGGTGTAAAAAAATCCGAGAAATATTGAGAAAAAAGAAAAAATTGAAAAAAATATTCTGTGTCGGTCGATCTTTCAGCTTGAGTATCGTTAGGGGCAAAGACACAAATTTTCGGAAAAAAAAAACTAACAGATTTCGTCCGTTTTTCTTGCAGAACCTTATTACCCTTGTCCATAGAAACTATTTAGGTTCAGAGAGGCATTGCCCTCCGACGCACCGTTTCCGAGTTAGGAGTTTTTTAATTTTTTTCTTGTTTTTACAAAACGCTCTATATTTCCAAAATGGTAGCTCAGATGAAAATCTTTTCTGGAAAGAAACTGTTACTGTAGTAGAAAACTATGAGATGGTGTACAAAAAACAAAAAAAAAAATGCATTTTTTTTATAAGTCCTCGCGCCATAGCGCCCACACTCCAACCGATTTTGTTCTTTGGTCTTGAATCAGTTTGTAAATATCTATCACATAATTTATTTATTTATTTATTATTTATTAAAACTTTATGCACAAGTATAAAAACACTGTACAAAGGCGGACTTAATGCCTTAGGCATTTTTTACCAGTCTACCTTAGGGTGATGCAGAGAGAAAACATAGTAGGTGCAGCATAACAAATGGTAAGAGAACATTTACAAATAAAATATAACGATACATACATAAATACATACATATATATGTACAATAAGTAAAGAGAGAGACAAACTAACAACAATTTAATTAAGAGATGAATCTGCCAGCTTCTTAAGTAAGTGTTCGCGAGCTTTAACTTTAAATGTGAACCGACTGTTGGCCAACCTGATGTTCAGAGGGAGCGCATTCCAAAGGAAGACAGCCTGGACAAAGAAAGACGACTTGAGAAAAGAGAGCGGTGAGAAGGACAACGTAGAAGACGATTATTGGAGGAACGAAGATTCTTACTGTGCGCAGAGCATAAATATTGAAAATAAGTAGTCACATAAGAAGGAGAAGTAGGCTTATTAAGAAGAGAAAATAGGGTAGTCAAAGCTCTCAACGCTCTGCGTTGTCGGATGGGCAACCATTTTAAAAGTGACCGATGTGCGGAGAAGTGATCATACTTACGAAGATTAAATACGAATCGAATGCAGTTATTAAGAAGTCGGTAGCACACATCACCATAGTCAATTATGGGGAAGATTAGGGACTGTACAAGCATTACCTATAGGTGTGATGGGAGAATATGTTTTAGCCGATAGAGCGACCGCAATGTTCCGGTGACTTTCTTGCTCACAATCGCGACCTGCTTACGCCAGTCAAGGCAAGTGTCAACATGCAAACACAGATCTTTGACGTCAGAGCTAAACGGAATAACCGTGCCGTCAAAGGTAACCGGTGGCACCGTTAAGCCATTCAGCCTTCTCAGGCTATGGGGACTCCCTATAATAATAGCCTGGCACTTGGTTGGGTTAACCGCCACCCCGAAACGATCAGACCAGTTTTTGACAAAACGTAAATCCCGGTTTAGCTCCTCGATCGCACTGGACAAGCTGTCAACACTAGCCTGACAGTAAAGCTGTAAAGATGATACACACACTGAAGCTCGGTAGTTATGAGATCTATAAAAATAGAGAATAAAATACCGCCTTGAGGGACGCCAGCATCAAGATCACACCAGCTGGAGCTAGAGTCACCAGCAAGAACTGATTGCTGGCGCCCCCGAAGATAGGAAGAAAACCATTCCAATACCTCCGGAGAGACCATCAGATAGGAGAGGATGGATAAAAGGACTTCGTGACTGACGGTATTGAAAGCATTGGAAAAATCAATTAAGACCAAAACCGAAACTTTAGTGTCTTGCATTCCCCGCCTTATATCTTCAGTCACTTTAAGGAGGGCTGATACGGTACTATGGCCGGGCCTGAACCCGGATTGCAATGGACTGATAAGGGAGTTGTGGTAGATGAAGTGGGAAAATTGCTTGTGAACACAGGCCTCGAGTACTTTAGATAAAAAGGGAAGGATGGAAATTGGTCGAAAATGGCTGAGAAGAGTAGGGTTAGGAATTTTAGGGAGTGGCCGAACATGGGCTTTCCGCCATAGAGAAGGGAAAACACCGGAACCGCTCGATATGCACCCCACCCGCGGTTATAAAAGATTCGACGGCTCACCGGTTCGACGGATGACGTCACCCCGCCGCGCGCCAGATGGCCGGCGCACGAAATGTTTTTTTGTCGCCTCGTTTGTAACGTGAGTCGTCTCAAGTGTTGTTTTTATTCAAGCTAATGAATGGCTCTTTCGAGTTGCTTCAAGTGTTTGTTAACGTTTCGTTTTTGTTTGTTTATATTTAGCGGTAAATATTGACGTAAGTAGAAAAAAAAAAAAAAACACGTTATGTGAATTTTAAAGAGGTTTATTTTAAAAAGTAAATCGATGACATATATATATTCTGACTTTTATTGGTAGAAGGGTTCTATCTACGTACGCAAAAAAATTATATACATACTTCATGGTATAAAAATATTTATTTACATGCATAAGACTGGCATTAAATATTTGCCGACGGCGAATAATTTTTCAACCAAATTAAAAAAAATATTACGACTAAACCGTTTAACGTAAACTTAAAACATTGATATTATCTAAAAGCTACATTCATAGAGGAACTTATGTGTAAATATGAAGTTGATAGGTTAATCTACTACAGAAATATATGGGATTGATTGAAGGAACTCCCGCTTACGTAAAAACGCACATAACAATTCTTGTATTTTTTTGATCAGTGAAGTTTGAGTTAAGAAAGTACATTATATCTAACCATTTTCTACAAGAAATGCTCTTTCCAATGAGGTATAACACATCTTATTCAATAGCCATCGAAAAAAAACACAAGTAAAGAAATATCACAAAACGGGAGAATGGACAAAAAAAAAAGAAACCACGTGATGTCATAAAGGCGGGGTAACACTGAATACACATCCACATCCAGGTTAAAAGCTATTGTTTTTATATGTGATAAAAATAAAAAAAATGTAATGTCACAGGTCCCAATCCCTGTTTCAATGGAAAGATGAAAAACAATGTGATGATTTTTATTACCCGACTGCAAAAAAAAGAGGGTAATGTTTTTCGAATGTATGTAGGTAATTATTATAATTTACTCACCTGACTGCAGCTCCTACCTCTGAGGAACACGCGGAGCGGCACTCCTGGGGTTCCCGGCACCAAAGGGCGCGGCACTGACACACCACATACTATACACCACACACCAGACACCACACACCACACCGGCATCGGCACTGAATCGAGTCAAAATGTGCACTGTGTTCCAGCCTTTATTGGTGGCCGCCATCTTGTTTGTTTACGTTTCGCTGTTTTGCCGACTCAGTTGAACAAAAATTATTATCTTATCACAAATTTTGTAGCTTTGGTATATGTTTTGCTTGAAAACTATTATCGAATAAATATACAATGCAATATTATTATTAGTTTTTACGCAGAATTGGTCGCACTATTTAATAAATTACGATAGAATTCCGCCAAATTCTAGAACCGTTACGAGTGCATTGAAAACCATATAAAAATAGAAATATCCTTAGCCTCAGGTCAAAAACTGGTTGCTCACACATAAACTATATTCTAATTAACTAATTAAAGCAGTTATTTACTCAAAACACTCATTCACAACCGAAAAAATGCATTTAATCCGCGGAACAACTTTCGCGTGTCGCACGTGAACCACAGATTGACTTTGACATTATTTTTTAAATCAAAATGAATGATTGGTGAACTGTTGTCGTATTTTTTGCATGAAGGAACTCACTATGGTTCAAGTAGAAAAGAGAAAAAGGATATTAAACACCGTGAAATAGAAAGAAATAGACATAATAAGACGCCGTATCGTTACATCATACTTGGGTGACTCTAGTCACCCAGGTGCGATCTACGGTATAAATTTTTTGGGTACTGTAGTACTCAAGAGAGGTCTAGCGGCTGGAGAAGTTAACGATATGGGAGATTGCAGGAAAGAGCTGATCAAGAGCTTTCACAATCATGTGACGACTGATGTTATCATAGCCCACGGCTTTGGACTTAATGGACAGGATTATCTTCTTGATCTCTCCGGGATCGACTGGGGTGAAGACAAAGGGAGAAATATTGGGTCGCGTCAGACCAGCAAGATAGTCAATGGTTTGACATTTGGTTAGACTATCAAGAGTAGGGACAGTGGAGAAATGGCGATTTAGATCGTCCAAACCAAATGCCTTAGGAAGGTCTGAATGCCGCGCTCTGCCGATACCTAGAATTCCAAGGAATTTCCAAATATCAGCAGGAGAAGCAGAAGTGATATTATCAAAAATGTGGCTGCGTTTAGCGTGGCGTACCATCTGATTACAACGATTGCGAGCAGTTTTGAAAAGGGGCGTGAACGCGCGATCCCTTCGTCGCATTGCCATTAGAACTCCATTGTTCATCCATGGGGCAGGTGAGCGCTTCAACTTGACTTTCCTGACAGGAGCGTGGGTGTCATACAACTTGACTACAACCGCATTAAAAGTATTCACTTTATCATCGACTGATGTGGCTTCCTCCAGGGGCGTCCAGTCAATATTGGAAGCATGCTCGATGAGTTTTTCTGCATTCATCCGCGCAAAGGCACGCCTGTACTGGAAGGTAGGTTTGGGTTTAGGAGGTTTAAGGACATAAGACAGGAAAATAAGGTTGTTATGGGAAAAGCCAGGAGCGTCCTGTTGACCATGTGAGGCGACTAGGGAAGGATTAGATGCGAGAATCAAGTCGAGCCAAGTATCATCCCCGACAGTGTTATGATGCGTTGGTTGGAGAGGCAAGACATGCAGACTAACTGACTCGACCAGATGTAGGAGTTTACAGGATCGAGGGGAGTTGTGGGCAAGGAGATTGGTGTTGAAATCCCCCATGACGCTGTGATGTGCATACTCCGAACCTAATGATTCTAGGACCGATTCTAATTCGATGAAGTAATCAAGGGACGGGGGACAATACACAACTCCAAGAACAGTTTTAGCTCCTATAACACAAACTTCTAAAAAAAGAAATTCAGCCAAATTAGTAGTAGAGGAAGAAGTAGCAATAATTTTAAAAGAAAAATCGTAAACACCACCCCCTCTCTTACCGATTCGATCATTCCGTAGGAGAACGAATCCTGGTAGAAAGTAAGTGGTAGACGCAAGCTCAGGTTATAGCCAGGTCTCTGAAATGAGGACGGTATGGACGTTATTGTTCGTAAAAGTATCGTAAAGCTCATTGTAGTGGCTGGGAATGCTCTGGGCATTGATGTGACAAACATTAAACAGTCGGTCAAGACTATGGTTAAAGTTTTGACGTAAAGTATCACCAAGGGTGTCTGTAATGGAACAAAAACTATCTTCAAGAGTGGCAGTAGATTTGTTAGCTGAGAAAAACGATTCATTATCGAAAATAGTGGTCATAAATACGAATAAAATATTTAAAAAAAAATATAGTTGTAAAATTAAAATAACTATAAAAATATTAAAAATAAACTACATGCTAAACAAGTACGACGGTTGCATCTCTGCACCACCCGCCAGCTAACATCATCATTTTAAAACACAGTGAACAACCAAGGAATGAAAATAAGTTACAATGAAATAGAAAAAAAAACAAACCCAAAATAAATACAAAAGTACAGAAAAATAAAATTGTGGCATTCGGAACGCACCTTACGCCCTCAACAAACATAAAATTATCGTGAGCCGTAGGCTCACGATAATTTTAGAGAGAGGAAACTATCTGTCTACGTCGTGAGCGTATCCGATCCTTGAAAACCCGATGTCAATGTCAAAGACAGTCATGTCATAATGGCATTAGCAATATGTTTTCAAAAAAGAAAAATTATGACAAAAACATCCTTGTTGAGGGTAAACTATTGTACGAATGTACGCAAGACATGTAACAATCCATCTCATGGTCGTGTGAGGAAGAAAGATAAAAAAAAACAAGGTCAAGCAAAACAATGATTACGAGCCAAAACTAATCAAAGGTTATCATTACCAAACAGCAAAAGATAGCATATTAAAAGGTAAGTAAATCCTACGCAACGTAGGTATCTAATGCGTGAATTTTGTAAGATAATATTTAAGAGTTTTGTTACCAAAAATTAACGATTATTTTTACTTGTTTTTCAGGCTATCTCCAGAAGTTTGCACTTTGGGATAGGTACTTCAGCAGCAACGGACTCAATTCTTCAAACGATGAGATTTTATGTTTACTTCCATCGGGGACTTTTAATTACGATGACACCGTCCTGAGTCCAGCATGACCGCATAGAAAAGTGAAGCCTCACCTTCCCAAAGATGGATTGTCGGGTCTTGGTCAAGAATTCCTTGACGGAAACAGACCTGTCTTCGCTCTCCATACCGCAGACCTGTCGTCATAGTTGAAGAATCTTACTAAAATCGCTGCGTGAGCGAGCGTGATCCACCATATGCTGGAGCTGCCGCTGCCGGCCCGCGGCCTTTCGAATGATGATGGAAGATCAACAGCTATAATATGTTTAGTTATTATTGTGCTTCATTGCTGTAATTGCTAAGTGTGGCGTTCCAGTGTAACATATTTTAAATACATAAATAAATAGGACTGTGGTGATGCTTGTTGGCTGCACCTAGTCTGTGGCAGACCTTTATGGAGGATGTGGTTACTGATTAAAGGCCCAGCTTCTTGTTAATTAGATCCAGGATCACTGTGCTACTGACCTCTCCTTCAACCTTTGCTATGCCCTGAAAGATCAGTGCCTTCCGACGATGCCAGGTCTCCAATTGGTCAACCTGTCTGGCACACTCGCTGATCTGTCTCCTAAGCAGACTTAGCATGCTAAAGTGCTAAAGATTAGCTCCCTGAAGGTCCGAAACTCCTCAGCTACCCTCGCCACATTATCTTTGGCTGGTCCTGCGCACTGAATTTGTGCCTCCAGTTCGCTCATCTTCCGGACAAAGCTATCCTCAAGGCTTTTCTGTACCAATGCAATCTCATCAAGCTGTGACATGGTGTCCTTGTGACCGGTCACAGTGAAAAAAACAGTGAAAGTGAAGTGATGTGCTGGCAGGTGGTGGAAAGTTATAGCTTTAGTCACATGTGTGAGCTGCAAACGTGAGTACTCACTATGCAGAAGTAATACACTGATATTTTATAAAGAATAAGTAAATAAACTTAGTATTTCTAATTAAAATATCAAATCAATATTGGAGATACGTTCTTTTTTTACACCTACCCGCGCTATTATCTATTTATACATATTTATATATCTATACCTATTTATCTGTCAATGCTTCATTTTTTATTCCTTTTACCTATTTTTAACCAACTTCTAAAAGAAAGAGGTTATCAATTGGAAAGTTTTTTTTTGTATACTAATTTCATTCAGTAATTAATTTCATTGTAAATAAGCACCATGTGGCTATTTAGTATATTTTTAACCGACTTCCTAAAGAAGGAGGTTATCCATTCGACTGTGTTTTTTTTATCTTTGGAGATATCCAATAGAACTCTTCAATAATAGACAGCAAATCTGTTGTGACAACATCATAACGTTACATCCCGCTGTAACGTTATGATGTTGTCACAACAGATTTATTTGGATATCTCCAAAGATAAAAAAAAACACAGTCGAATGGATAACCTCCTTCTTTAGGAAGTCGTGTCTTCTTTAGGAAGTCGTGTATTGTATGCTCTTGGGGCCAAAATGTAATATTCTATAAATTGATTTTCATCATATTACATTTTGATTTTTCATTTTGGTATGCAGATGTGTACAGTAAAACCAGATTTCGACAGTTAGTTTCCATTTGATTGGTGATAAGCATATTACCATGATAATGAAACAATACATGTATTGTATTTACATTCATAGCAAAAATTTTAATAGGATAATACAACTAAATGGATAAATAAAAAACTTTTTTCAAAGAACAAAACAACTTCAAAAAAGTGTAATATAACTTTAGCTTCAGAAGTTGGTGCCAAAAAAACTGAATCAAACAAACAAGTAACCAACTTCTGAAGCTAAAGTTATTTTTCACTTTTTTGTTTTTTGAAGTCAGTTTTAATTTTTTTGCAAATAGTTTTTGCAAAAAGAGTATCCATGGAGTTTCTTGCACGTTCTTGTCCATAGAGATCTACCTCCCTTTTGGAACGTGCAACTAGAGACCTGAGTCCTTGACACTTTGAAACACCTTGAAATGTGTGGACATTGATATTGTGGGCTTTATAGATTCCTAGATCCTTGGTAACTTTTTATCTTGGTCTATGTTTTGTAGTAAGCAAGAACTTATTGTTTGGCCTACGATATCCTCCCATACTTACGTATTAACGCTGTAACAAAAAAATATTGTAAAACCAAATGATTTTAAAAGAGTAACCATGGAGTTTCTTGCCGGTTCTTTTCCATAGGAAACGACCAACACGAACCGTGCACCTTTCTTGTTGACGTTTTACAAGTGCCCTTGTAGGCCTATGTGAAATAAAAATATTTTAATTTTGATTCAAAACTGCCTGTAAATGGTATTTAAATAAATGCGTTGAGTTTGTATCAATTGTATTTTTTGCCTTATAAGTGCCTATATGACTTGACTTAGATTGTATGTAGTTGAAAGGTGGGCAGTGATATCCTCTTAGTGGAAATGGCCTTGACTTATGAATTGTAGGTTGTATGTTCGAACCCTGACAGGCTCTTTACTTTGGGTAAATGAATACTATTACTACTTGAATAAAAAGCATGACTTACAATAGTTAATTATATAATGAGAGTAAAACACAACATAACCAAACAAATTGTGTAAAACACAACATAAGGAGTCTCTTTGTAGGATCGCATCCGGAACGAGGTGATCTGAAGTGGCAATGGACAGGCCATATTAGCCGTAGAACCGATGACCGTTGGGGTAGACGTGTTGTTGAGTGGAGACCGCGAATCGACAAGCGTAAGATGGGACGCCCTCAGGCTCGGTGGAGCGACGATCTTTGCAGGGTAGCTGGTAGCAACTGGATGAGAGTTGCCGAGAATCGGGTTAAGTGGCGAGCGATTGAAGAGGCCTATGTCCAGCAGTGGACTGCGGTAGGCTGCTGATGATGACGATGATGACACTTACACAACACATTTATCACAACTAATTTAAGATTCCAGAACCAGAACATAAGATTCCCTTGTAGAAAGAACTGTTCAGAACAGAATAGATTTTCGCACTTGAATGTTTATGTCACTGACATTTAAATATGTAAATCGCGACAAGCGACGTTCCGTTTCATGTTAGGTACTATTGATGGGTAGTTATTGTAAAAAAAAAAATAACTAAAATAAAAACGTTGCAGTGGCCCATCTCGTATTATTTTTTTTAAACATTTTAGTCATAAAATAATGATAATCTAAGCTATCTGCATCTTTCCTAATTAAACGTTTTTGATGAGAACGCCATCTAGCGGTTTAGAAAGTAACCGTTTACGTGTGCATGTATGTGTGTGCATGGTGTGTACATATATGAAGTGGAGACGACTTGGGGGAATCTTTAAAATCTCCGTTTGAGAAGAGTTAACAAGTAAACTGTATATGTGGAAAAATCAAGACAAAAGGCTAGTTTACGCAAATAGAATATTGTCCATCAAAGATATTTGCGATATTTCCCATTTTTTTATCTTTGATATTTCCCAAATGCGTGACTACAACGCCATCTATTGAAAAAACGGCGGCGGGATCGTCAGCGGAACCACCTTAAGTAAGTAGACAGATACTGTTATGTCACTAGTGCGTAGTGTCCTATCTCTTTCTTAAACAGAAACCAACGTTTTAAGAATTTGAAATTAAAAAAAAAAAAAACAGAAATCACAAATCTTGTTCGAGTTGTCCGCCACTGTTGCGAATGCACGCGCGGCATCTTCATCTTATCTCAACTGTAGTGGAGCGTAAACGTATTTCTGCTTTGATAGTCACGAAAGCCGCATCAATGCGTTGGACTAAATCATCCCTAGTCTCAACTTCCGTGGCGTTATTTCTTTGGCTCGTTCTTAGACGTAAAGATCTAACAGAGTTAAGTCTGGGGGAACGTGGAGGTCATGAAATAGCCAACCCAAAACACCGAAGCAGACTTCCCCTTATTGTTAGCTGAGCTGCTAATTTTCCGTGTAGACATCTCTTTTGTATTCCAACAAGACGGTTGTCCCGCTCACTGGAGTTTAACTGTCAGGGAGTACCTAATTCGTCAGTTTCCAGAATCATGGGTTGGGAGGGATGGCCCTATTCTATGGCCTCCACGTTCCCCAGACTTAACTCCGTTAGATTTTTACGTCTAGGGACGAGCCAAATAAATTTTCTACGCCTTGGAAATCGAGACAAGGGAGGATTTAGTCCAACACATAGATGTGGCTTTTGTGACTATCAAAGCAAAAATACGTTTACGCACAACTACAGTCGAGATAAGACGAAGATGCCGCGCGTGCATTCGCAACAGTGGCGGACAACTCGAACAAGATTTGTGATTTCTTTTTTTTTTTTAAAGTGAAACATCTCGACTGTAGTTGTGCGTAAACGTATTTTTGCTTTGATAGTCACAAAAGCCACATCTATGTGTTGGACTAAATCCTCCCTTGTCTCGATTTCCAAGGCGTAGAAAATTTATTTGGCTCGTCCCTAGACGTAAAAATCTAACGGAGTTAAGTCTGGGGAACGTGGAGGCCATAGAATAGGGCCATCCCTCCCAACCCATGATTCTGGAAACTGACGAATTAGGTACTCCCTGACAGTTAAACTCCAGTGAGCGGGACAACCGTCTTGTTGGAATACAAAAGAGATGTCTACACGGAAAATTAGCAGCTCAGCTAACAATAAGGGGAAGTCTGCTTCGGTGTTTTGGGATGGCTATTTCATGACCTCCACGTTCCCCCAGACTTAACTCTGTTAGATCTTTACGTCTAAGAACGAGCCAAAGAAATAACGCCACGGAAGTTGAGACTAGGGATGATTTAGTCCAACGCATTGATGCGGCTTTCGTGACTATCAAAGCAGAAATACGTTTACGCTCCACTACAGTTGAGATAAGATGAAGATGCCGCGCGTGCATTCGCAACAGTGGCGGACAACTCGAACAAGATTTGTGATTTCTGTTTTTTTTTTTTTTAATTTCAAATTCTTAAAACGTTGGTTTCTGTTTAAGAAAGAGATAGGACACTACGCACTAGTGACATAACAGTATCTGTCTACTTACTTAAGGTGGTTCCGCTGACGATCCCGCCGCCGTTTTTTCAATAGATGGCGTTGTAGTCACGCATTTGGGAAATATCAAAGATAAAAAAATGGGAAATATCGCAAATATCTTTGATGGACAATATTCTATTTGCGTAAACTAGCCTTTTGTCTTGATTTTTCCACATATACAGTTTACTTGTTAACTCTTCTCAAACGGAGATTTTAAAGATTCCCCCAAGTCGTCTCCACTTCATATATGTACACACCATGCACACACATACATGCACACGTAAACGGTTACTTTCTAAACCGCTAGATGGCGTTCTCATCAAAAACGTTTAATTAGGAAAGATGCAGATAGCTTAGATTATCATTATTTTATGACTAAAATGTTTAAAAAAAATAATACGAGATGGGCCACTGCAACGTTTTTATTTTAGTTATTTTTTTTTTACAATAACTACCCATCAATAGTACCTAACATGAAACGGAACGTTGCTTGTCGCGATTTACATATTTAAATGTCAGTGACATAAACATTCAAGTGCGAAAATCTATTCTGTTCTGAACAGTTCTTTCTACAAGGGAATCTTATGTTCTGGTTCTGGAATCTTAAATTAGTTGTGATAAATGTGTTGTGTAAGTGTCATCATCGTCATCATCAGCAGCCTACCGCAGTCCACTGCTGGACATAGGCCTCTTCAATCGCTCGCCACTTAACCCGATTCTCGGCAACTCTCATCCAGTTGCTACCAGCTACCCTGCAAAGATCGTCGCTCCACCGAGCCTGAGGGCGTCCCATCTTACGCTTGTCGATTCGCGGTCTCCACTCAACAACACGTCTACCCCAACGGTCATCGGTTCTACGGCTAATATGGCCTGTCCATTGCCACTTCAGATCACCTCGTTCCGGATGCGATCCTACAAAGAGACTCCTTATGTTGTGTTTTACACAATTTGTTTGGTTATGTTGTGTTTTACTCTCATTATATAATTAACTATTGTAAGTCATGCTTTTTATTCAAGTAGTAATAGTATTCATTTACCCAAAGTAAAGAGCCTGTCAGGGTTCGAACATACAACCTACAATTCATAAGTCAAGGCCATTTCCACTAAGAGGATATCACTGCCCACCTTTCAACTACATACAATCTAAGTCAAGTCATATAGGCACTTATAAGGCAAAAAATACAATTGATACAAACTCAACGCATTTATTTAAATACCATTTACAGGCAGTTTTGAATCAAAATTAAAATATTTTTATTTCACATAGGCCTACAAGGGCACTTGTAAAACGTCAACAAGAAAGGTGCACGGTTCGTGTTGGTCGTTTCCTATGGAAAAGAACCGGCAAGAAACTCCATGGTTACTCTTTTAAAATCATTTGGTTTTACAATATTTTTTTGTTACAGCGTTAATACGTAAGTATGGGAGGATATCGTAGGCCAAACAATAAGTTCTTGCTTACTACAAAACATAGACCAAGATAAAAAGTTACCAAGGATCTAGGAATCTATAAAGCCCACAATATCAATGTCCACACATTTCAAGGTGTTTCAAAGTGTCAAGGACTCAGGTCTCTAGTTGCACGTTCCAAAAGGGAGGTAGATCTCTATGGACAAGAACGTGCAAGAAACTCCATGGATACTCTTTTTGCAAAAACTATTTGCAAAAAAATTAAAACTGACTTCAAAAAACAAAAAAGTGAAAAATAACTTTAGCTTCAGAAGTTGGTTACTTGTTTGTTTGATTCAGTTTTTTTGGCACCAACTTCTGAAGCTAAAGTTATATTACACTTTTTTGAAGTTGTTTTGTTCTTTGAAAAAAGTTTTTTATTTATCCATTTAGTTGTATTATCCTATTAAAATTTTTGCTATGAATGTAAATACAATACATGTATTGTTTCATTATCATGGTAATATGCTTATCACCAATCAAATGGAAACTAACTGTCGAAATCTGGTTTTACTGTACACATCTGCATACCAAAATGAAAAATCAAAATGTAATATGATGAAAATCAATTTATAGAATATTACATTTTGGCCCCAAGAGCATACAATACACGACTTCCTAAAGAAGACACGACTTCCTAAAGAAGGAGGTTATCCATTCGACTGTGTTTTTTTTTATCTTTGGAGATATCCAAATAAATCTGTTGTGACAACATCATAACGTTACAGCGGGATGTAACGTTATGATGTTGTCACAACAGATTTGCTGTCTATTATTGAAGAGTTCTATTGGATATCTCCAAAGATAAAAAAAACACAGTCGAATGGATAACCTCCTTCTTTAGGAAGTCGGTTAAAAATATACTAAATAGCCACATGGTGCTTATTTACAATGAAATTAATTACTGAATGAAATTAGTATACAAAAAAAAACTTTCCAATTGATAACCTCTTTCTTTTAGAAGTTGGTTAAAAATAGGTAAAAGGAATAAAAAATGAAGCATTGACAGATAAATAGGTATAGATATATAAATATGTATAAATAGATAATAGCGCGGGTAGGTGTAAAAAAAGAACGTATCTCCAATATTGATTTGATATTTTAATTAGAAATACTAAGTTTATTTACTTATTCTTTATAAAATATCAGTGTATTACTTCTGCATAGTGAGTACTCACGTTTGCAGCTCACACATGTGACTAAAGCTATAACTTTCCACCACCTGCCAGCACATCACTTCACTTTCACTGTTTTTTTCACTGTGACCGGTCACAAGGACACCATGTCACAGCTTGATGAGATTGCATTGGTACAGAAAAGCCTTGAGGATAGCTTTGTCCGGAAGATGAGCGAACTGGAGGCACAAATTCAGTGCGCAGGACCAGCCAAAGATAATGTGGCGAGGGTAGCTGAGGAGTTTCGGACCTTCAGGGAGCTAATCTTTAGCACTTTAGCATGCTAAGTCTGCTTAGGAGACAGATCAGCGAGTGTGCCAGACAGGTTGACCAATTGGAGACCTGGCATCGTCGGAAGGCACTGATCTTTCAGGGCATAGCAAAGGTTGAAGGAGAGGTCAGTAGCACAGTGATCCTGGATCTAATTAACAAGAAGCTGGGCCTTTAACCTCTCCAGCCCCGTGGTTCCCATATGGGAACGCCGAACAATTCGGTTGAGCCCCGAGGTTCCCATATGGGAACGCCTCGTACAAGCAAACTTAAACCCTTATCGTACGTACAGTAAGGGTCTAATTCGTTTGTAAAAATTTACGTCTCTGGCCAACTAGAGTTCGATTAAAATGAAACCAAACATACCAACCTAACAACTGCACAAAATTATAAAAAAAATAAAGAAACGCGTCTTTGTCGACTGTCAAAATGAGTCATGGCGGCCAGTGTGGAACGGTGGTGTTTTGTTTTGGAATGCAGTGAAATTTTTGTGTTTTGTGTTGTTAAACTTTGGTAAGTAAATGTATAGTATGTTATAAGTGTATAATGTAACTTTTTAGATAGTCATTTGCTGGAAAAAATATCTAAAAATTATGTTTTTGACCCAAAAATTTCTCCAAAAATTCCTTTGTTGTGAAGTTCGTCAGTCGAAATTGAAAATATGATTTTGACTCTTTTACAATGAAATATGGTCTTGGAAACATTAGTAATAAGCGAAAAAATAGTGATAATTCATAATTTCATGCATTCGAGGCATATTTATTCATATTTATTGATATTTCAAGTATTTTCATGCATTGAACTGCGCAGTTGGAAAATGGCCGATTCTAATAAGACGTTTGAATTGGAATCTTGCAAGAATAATTTATGTTGGACTCCTAAAAAACACTGTCATTAGATTTCTTGTATATTTGTTATGTTAGATCTAAAGTTTCGTGTAAATTGATTCAGTAGTTTTACCAAAAAAAAACAAACTACGACAACAGTATGTTTGCGGCGAGCTCTCTGAATTCTATGCGATGTTTATAATTCTCAAGTAGTTATAAAACAGTTGTTTATATTGTAATACATGGTCTCGTTAATCAAGAACCCGAAACTGTTTACCGCTTGAGATAAGAGCTAATAGAACTCGCGCGATAAGCTTTTTATGAGCGCAGGACACTTGACACGCTCGATGACGTCATTGTGAGGCCGGCTGGGTGTTTTAACGTTTAGCCGCAAGGTTGGAGAGGTTAATCAGTAACCACATCCTCCATAAAGGTCTGCCACAGACTAGGTGCAGCCAACAAGCATCACCACAGTCCTATTTATTTATGTATTTAAAATATGTTACACTGGAACGCCACACTTAGCAATTACAGCAATGAAGCACAATAATAACTAAACATATTATAGCTGTTGATCTTCCATCATCATTCGAAAGGCCGCGGGCCGGCAGCGGCAGCTCCAGCATATGGTGGATCACGCTCGCTCACGCAGCGATTTTAGTAAGATTCTTCAACTATGACGACAGGTCTGCGGTATGGAGAGCGAAGACAGGTCTGTTTCCGTCAAGGAATTCTTGACCAAGACCCGACAATCCATCTTTGGGAAGGTGAGGCTTCACTTTTCTATGCGGTCATGCTGGACTCAGGACGGTGTCATCGTAATTAAAAGTCCCCGATGGAAGTAAACATAAAATCTCATCGTTTGAAGAATTGAGTCCGTTGCTGCTGAAGTACCTATCCCAAAGTGCAAACTTCTGGAGATAGCCTGAAAAACAAGTAAAAATAATCGTTAATTTTTGGTAACAAAACTCTTAAATATTATCTTACAAAATTCACGCATTAGATACCTACGTTGCGTAGGATTTACTTACCTTTTAATATGCTATCTTTTGCTGTTTGGTAATGATAACCTTTGATTAGTTTTGGCTCGTAATCATTGTTTTGCTTGACCTTGTTTTTTTTTATCTTTCTTCCTCACACGACCATGAGATGGATTTTTACATGTCTTGCGTACATTCGTACAATAGTTTACCCTCAACAAGGATGTTTTTGTCATAATTTTTCTTTTTTGAAAACATATTGCTAATGCCATTATGACATGACTGTCTTTGACATTGACATCGGGTTTTCAAGGATCGGATACGCTCACGACGTAGACAGATAGTTTCCTCTCTCTAAAATTATCGTGAGCCTACGGCTCACGATAATTTTATGTTTGTTGAGGGCGTAAGGTGCGTTCCGAATGCCACAATTTTATTTTTCTGTACTTTTGTATTTATTTTGGGTTTGTTTTTTTTTCTATTTCATTGTAACTTATTTTCATTCCTTGGTTGTTCACTGTGTTTTAAAATGATGATGTTAGCTGGCGGGTGGTGCAGAGATGCAACCGTCGTACTTGTTTAGCATGTAGTTTATTTTTAATATTTTTATAGTTATTTTAATTTTACAACTATATTTTTTTTTAAATATTTTATTCGTATTTATGACCACTATTTTCGATAATGAATCGTTTTTCTCAGCTAACAAATCTACTGCCACTCTTGAAGATAGTTTTTGTTCCATTACAGACACCCTTGGTGATACTTTACGTCAAAACTTTAACCATAGTCTTGACCGACTGTTTAATGTTTGTCACATCAATGCCCAGAGCATTCCCAGCCACTACAATGAGCTTTACGATACTTTTACGAACAATAACGTCCATACCGTCCTCATTTCAGAGACCTGGCTATAACCTGAGCTTGCGTCTACCACTTACTTTCTACCAGGATTCGTTCTCCTACGGAATGATCGAATCGGTAAGAGAGGGGGTGGTGTTTACGATTTTTCTTTTAAAATTATTGCTACTTCTTCCTCTACTACTAATTTGGCTGAATTTCTTTTTTTAGAAGTTTGTGTTATAGGAGCTAAAACTGTTCTTGGAGTTGTGTATTGTCCCCCGTCCCTTGATTACTTCATCGAATTAGAATCGGTCCTAGAATCATTAGGTTCGGAGTATGCACATCACAGCGTCATGGGGGATTTCAACACCAATCTCCTTGCCCACAACTCCCCTCGATCCTGTAAACTCCTACATCTGGTCGAGTCAGTTAGTCTGCATGTCTTGCCTCTCCAACCAACGCATCATAACACTGTCGGGGATGATACTTGGCTCGACTTGATTCTCGCATCTAATCCTTCCCTAGTCGCCTCACATGGTCAACAGGACGCTCCTGGCTTTTCCCATAACAACCTTATTTTCCTGTCTTATGTCCTTAAACCTCCTAAACCCAAACCTACCTTCCAGTACAGGCGTGCCTTTGCGCGGATGAATGCAGAAAAACTCATCGAGCATGCTTCCAATATTGACTGGACGCCCCTGGAGGAAGCCACATCAGTCGATGATAAAGTGAATACTTTTAATGCGGTTGTAGTCAAGTTGTATGACACCCACGCTCCTGTCAGGAAAGTCAAGTTGAAGCGCTCACCTGCCCCATGGATGAACAATGGAGTTCTAATGGCAATGCGACGAAGGGATCGCGCGTTCACGCCCCTTTTCAAAACTGCTCGCAATCGTTGTAATCAGATGGTACGCCACGCTAAACGCAGCCACATTTTTGATAATATCACTTCTGCTTCTCCTGCTGATATTTGGAAATTCCTTGGAATTCTAGGTATCGGCAGAGCGCGGCATTCAGACCTTCCTAAGGCATTTGGTTTGGACGATCTAAATCGCCATTTCTCCACTGTCCCTACTCTTGATAGTCTAACCAAATGTCAAACCATTGACTATCTTGCTGGTCTGACGCGACCCAATATTTCTCCCTTTGTCTTCACCCCAGTCGATCCCGGAGAGATCAAGAAGATAATCCTGTCCATTAAGTCCAAAGCCGTGGGCTATGATAACATCAGTCGTCACATGATTGTGAAAGCTCTTGATCAGCTCCTTCCTGCAATCTCCCATATCGTTAACTTCTCCCTTGTTCCGGTGTTTTCCCTTCTCTGCCATAGGCATTTTCTACCAGTCAACCTTTGGGTGATGCAGAGACAAACAGTGGTAGGTGTCTAACTGCAAAAAAAAATAATTTAATAAGAAATACTAAAAAGATATATAAAATACTATAAATTTATATAAAAATACTATAAATATACAGGGTGTTTGGTGCATCGTTTGCCAAATCGAATAGGCCGAAAGGAGAGGTCATTTGCTATCTCTTTACGCCCTTTAACTCATTCCTTGCCACACCGGTTTTTTTATAAGAACTTTTTAATTAAAATTTTTAAAAATTCCAAAATTCAACATTTTAGGTCAAATAAAAAAATAAAAAAATTGTTTAAGCTTAAAATTTTGATTTAATTTTGATGTCTACTGTTGTATGATTCTATCAGATACAAAATTACTTGCTAGGAACTATTACTTTCTTTTTTAATAGCTCGTAAAGTTTTTGTAAAAGAAAAATGAACTTAAAAATCAACTTTAAATGGCTATAAAAAAAAAAACTCAAAGCGATCGGGATCTTCGAATACCTTTAAAAAGTTCTTTAGTCTGTCCCCTTTCCAACGGTATGCAATATGCCCAAAAAAACGTTTAATATCTTTTTCAACACACTTGCTCATAAAGTGGTTTTATGGTCACCGCAATTAGGCACAGAATGACACCCATAATCAAACTGTGACTTTTTCATTGCTATAACTCACTAGTGAGTTATAGTTTTTTTTAATTTTATTGGTTGAGGTGCTTTGTTTATAAAAAAAGTTTTTATTCAAAGAAAAGATCGTGTTCAATAGAACAAATAAATTAATGTTCCTATTGCTTGCTCATTTCATGCAACTTCTTATTTAAATAGATAATTTTAACTCGTTCGTGTTTAATAAATAAAACTTTCACTCAAATATAACTTTTGTTTTCTCTGTAATAAAAGAAAACTTAAAATTCCCCATTTTGTACGTGGCAGAATAAGCGCAAACTCTATGTGCGGAAAATTAAAAAAATCCTCATCCCTTTAGTTTGTGGCTGATCGCAATGCGCGCGCATAGGAAAACTGATTAATTTTTCCCGCCATAGCGAATCATTTTTCACAACTCGTTTTCACTGTTGAAATTAAATTTATCTATTAATTAAAATGTCTACAAGTAGGTACTAGTTACGAAGAAAATGATGTATTTTGTACACCGCCCGATATAAACCCGAAATGTGAAACCCTGAACGTTATGGAAAGTTTACTACCTGAAAACTCCAAGGAAAAATATCTATTATCTACTAAATAAAATGAGTACTTATTGTTATTTTATTCACAAGTGTGTTGAAAAACGTCGTATGATACACGTGTGTATTGGTGATTACCGTCCTCGGCTCTCTTAAGACCAAACAAACCTTGACGATGTAAATAACGCTCTAATGCAGGTCCATAAATGGTTTACCGCAAATAATTTAGTATTAAATGGGAAAAAAACTAAGTGCATAAGATTTTCTCTACCAAATGTCAAAAGCAGTGACTGTGACATAGTATTGAATCAAGAGAAACTTGAATTTGTCGATGAAACTGTTTTCTTGGGGATCACGCTCGACTCAAGGCTACAATGGGGTCCTCATTTAACATCTCTTGCAGGACGGCTAAGTTCAGCAGCATATGCTGTCAGAAAAATCCGTCAATTTACTGATGTAGATACCGCGAGGATAGTGTATTTTAGTTATTTTCATAGTATTATGTCATATGGTATTTTACTATGGGGACGGGCTGCAGACATCGAGTCTATATTTATTCTGCAGAAAAGAGCTATCAGAGCCATATATAATCTACGTAGGCGCGATTCTCTAAGAGAACTGTTCAAGGAAATTAACATCATGACGGTACCTTGTCAATACATCTATGAAAACATCATGTACGTTAGAAAAAATCTGCATTTATTTAGTAAAAGAGGTGACCGGCACCACTATAATACTAGAAACAGAGACCAACTAGTTCAGCCAGGTTTCAGGTTAGCTAAAGTAGACTCATCTTTCATGGGGTACTGTTTAAAATGTTACAATAAAATACCTCCCCACATTCTACAACTGAATGAAACGAAATTTAAATCTTGCATAAAACGCACAATATGTAGGCAAGCATATTGTAAGTTGGGGGATTATATTGATGATAAAAATGCTTGGCTCAATGCTGGTCCTGCTCCACAACCATAGGGGCAATCGGAATCATCAGAATTAGAAAGTGAAGTTATTGTGAAAGCTGCAGAAGATTGTAAAAATATATTTGCATTGTATAGATTCAATCTCTCAGTATTATATAATTTCATAGCACATGTGTGAGTACCATGTACTGTAAAGCCACTATTTAATGAGTAACTAAATCTTTCATTGACGCGAAATTACCCTGGTGGTTGAGTGAATGTCATGCTCACTTAAATGTCACGCTGATGGTGGCGGGTGTGTCGGGTCGTTTAGTTCCCTTCAAAATGGTTGAGTTGAATGATGGCTGATACATGCGTCATGTTCGTGAACGGGCGCTGTCAGTTGTGACTGGTCATCTCTTAGCTGCCACGGTTTATTTTAATTACTTTATTTTTTTATTACTGATTTAATCTTTTACTCTGGACGCTCTTAACTTGCCCGTATTTCTACATTGTTCTCACATATTTGTAATTCTTGACATGAATGATGTAACCAAGATTTTGTAACATATTTTGATTTAAAAGAGTGTCCATGGAGTTTCTTGCCCGTTCTTCTCCATAGAGATCTACGCTACGGAATGGGCAACTACAGTACTTTCACAAGTTATTATGCCTTGTGACTGGGACTGTAGCTTCGCGTTTTATTTTGTTTTTGTTGACTTTCAAAAGTGCCTGTAATGGTCTAATTGAAATAAATGCTTTGACTTTTGACTTTTTGACCCTCACCTAACGGCTCGGGTCTCAATGGCGCCTCAGCGGTAATCACCAACATTACACACTAGTACCATAATGTACTATTTCATCACACTTGCACGTAAACAGTGTCATAACATACAGGTTAACTTGGCCGTAATGCCCCATATAAAACCCTAGGGCGGTAAGTTTTTTTTTTTTTAATTTTCATCACACTTGCACGTAAACAGTGTCATAACATTCAGGTGAACTTGGCTGTAATGCCCTATATAAAACCCTAGGGTGGTAAGTAATTTTTTTTTTAATTTACAGCACAGCATGACAGCACACAGGTCATGCAAATTCAAGCAAGGAGTTTACACGCAATTGAAAAATTGTCTTAAAATGTTATCTAAACAGGAATTTCATTCAATCTCGCTACATGTTATTTAACTACTCAACTATAATGTTCTAAAATCTAAATAATCCATAGTTTTTTGTATCCAAACGTCGTTATTTTTTTTTTACACTCCGTCATGGCTGTATAACTAGGTAAGTATTTGCCTTTAGCGTTTCTGAACAAAACATTTGTATAATCTGTGGTGTGGGCAAACAGCCCGCCATCCGCTTAAAAATCAGTTCACGTATTTCTTAATAATATGTGTTGACTTGTGTATATTCATAATTATTAACTCGCAAATGTGATGAAAAACATTGTATGTTTCACGGGCGGTACGGGAATTACGAACCTCGACTCAGAAAGCCCTCAGTCTTCGACTTCGGGCTTCTACTAGAGCCTCGATCGTAATTCCTTACTTACCGCCCTTAATACACAATATACTATTAATTTTTAACTAAATGTGTAATCGAGACACTAGGCTGATATTCGACATTACAGTAAGAACAATAGTTTTAGCATAAATAACATGCCTCAAGTAAGTAGACAGATACTGTTATGTCACTAGTGCGTAGTGTCCTATCTCTTTCTTAAACAGGAACCAAAGTTTCAAGAATTTGAAATAAAAAAAAAGGATTTTGTGGTTTTATGAAACCACGGTAAAAGTAAAAGTTTTTTTCACACTATAGACATTTAACTAAAAATTTTTGGAATAATATTCCATTAAGGGTATAAAACGTGGAGTAGGGATAAAGTGAAAGGCACTCTTCAGAGCGCCTTTCACTTTATCCCTACTCCGCGGCCGAGCGTCACGCGACATGCAACACACAGACGAAAAAGTTTGAGACGATGTAATTTTTAGTTAAATGTCTATAGTGTGAAAAAAACTTTTACTTTTACCGTGGTTTCATAAAACCACAAAATCCTTTTTTTTTATTTCAAATTCTTGAAACTTTGGTTCCTGTTTAAGAAAGAGATAGGACACTACGCACTAGTGACATAACAGTATCTGTCTACTTACTTGAGGCATGTTATTTATGCTAAAACTACTGTTCTTACTGTAATGTCGAATATCAGCCTAGTGTCTCGATTACACATTTAGTTAAAAATTAATAGTATATTGTGTATTAAGGGCGGTAAGTAAGGAATTACGATCGAGGCTCTAGTAGAAGCCCGAAGTCGAAGACTGAGGACTTTCTGAGTCGAGGTTCGTAATTCCCGTACCGCCCGTGAAACATACAATGTTTTTCATCACATTTGCGAGTTAATAATTATGAATATACACAAGTCAACACATATTATTAAGAAATACGTGAACTGATTTTTAAGCGGATGGCGGGCTGTTTGCCCACACCACAGATTATACAAATGTTTTGTTCAGAAACGCTAAAGGCAAATACTTACCTAGTTATACAGCCATGACGGAGTGTAAAAAAAAAATAACGACGTTTGGATACATAAAACTATGGATTATTTAGATTTTATGCCGGCATCTTGCGGAGCATGGCCCTGTACGGGGCCCCCATTTGGGCGGACTCCCTCCACAGGAGGGAGAACGCGACCGCCATCCGCAAGCCCCAAAGGGCCATTGCACTGCGGGTGGCGAGGGCCTACCGGTCGGTGGGTTTCTCGGCGGCGTGCGCTCTGGCCGGCACCCCTCCTTGGGAGTTGGAGGCTTGGGTGCTGGCCAGGGTGTATGAGTGGACGGCGCATCGCAGGACGCTCGGGGAGCACCCCGTCGCCGAGGAGCGGGAGGCCGTGCGGCGGGAGGCGAGGGACGCCATCGTCCTCCATTGGACGGAGGACCTCGCCACCGCCACCTTTGGCCACCGGACGTTGGACGCGCTCGGTCCGGTCCTCCGGGCCTGGCTCGAGCGGTCTCATGGTTTCCTCTCGTTCCGTCTGGTGCAGGTGTTGTCCGGGCATGGCTGCTTCGGAACGTACCTGCACCGGATCGGGAGGGAGGAAGCCCCGTCGTGCCACGACTGCGGCGCGGCGGAGGACACGGCGCAGCACACCCTCGAAGTGTGCCCAGCTTGGTCCGAGCCGCGCCGCAGTCTGATCGCGGAGATCGGACAGGACCTCTCGCTTCCCGGTGTGGTCAACGCCATGCTGGGGAGCGAGGGGGCCTGGTCAGCGGTCGCCTCCTTTTGTGAGGACGTAGTCTCGCAAAAGGAGGCGGCGGAGCGCGCGCGGGAGGAAGACCCTCTCGCAGCGCCGCTCCGCAGAAGAAGAAGAGGTCGGAGAAGACGCGGTCTTCTCCCTCTTCATGGTGGCGACGGGCGGGCGACAGGCGCGGGGGCGCCTTCGCCCGCATTGCACCCGTCACCACCTTCGTCTGTCATTCCCGGGCCCGCCCCCCCCCCCCCCACGGGGAGGGCGTGAGGTCCGCTGTGCGGGTCATCGTCGGCGGAGGACTGGAAGTAAAGGCTGTGCCGGTTTCCCAGTCCCCCGCCACTAGGACGAAGCGGGAATGCCGCTGGGTCGTTTTAGTGGGTATACCGGGTCAGACCGGGGAGTCCCACATAGCCCGCCCATCCCCCGATGGACGGGTATGCGTAATGCATTTTTTCCCAGCGACAAAAAGGTTTGGGGGACCACCCCACAGTGCTTGCGTCCACGTCGCGTCCCCTGGAAACGACCCAGTTTGACCACCGTAACGGAGTGGCAGACTGGGTTGGCCAAAGTGCACTGTGCTTTCGCTGCTTATTATTATCCTGACTTGTTGAGTGTGCGAACCTGCGGAGGCTATGCCAAACCCTACGCGGGACGCCTGCGGGCGGTTTTTAAAACAAAAAGGCCCTTCTCAGGGCCAATCCAAAGGCCCTTCTCAGGGCCAACCCAAAGGCCCTTCTCAGGGCCAAACCGACGCTTCGGCGTCAGAGGCTAGCCGGCCCCCGCCGAGACGACGAAGACGTCATCGACGCCTTCGTCGTCGACGTCTAAGAAGACGAGTCCTGCGGCAGAGGGCCCCTCCTCCAACTCCAACCTTGAGGACATAATCCGCAAGGTGGTAATGGAGGAGCGGGCCTACACGCGAGCCTGCCTGGCAGGAATAGAGGACCGGCTCCTGCCGGAAAAGCGCCTCCGACCGCCGCTTGCGGCGGATAAGGGGCGCTCCGAGCCGGGGCCGTCCTCCTCATCCCAGGTCCAGGAGGACGCCCTTCTCCCCTCGACCACCCCGTCCAATGAGTGGACGGAAGTGGTCCGCAAGGGGAGGGGCAAAAAGTCGGCGTCAGCCGTCCCTGCCGTCCCCGCCACCACCGCTCCCAGCCAGTCGCAGACAACCGGCAACGGAAAGGGGAAGGGAAGAGGGAAAAGGAGGCAGCTAGTCTCCCCAAAAACCGCGGCCGTCGTGGTGATGCTCACTGCGGAGGCAGCGGAGCGAGGGGAGACTTACATGTCCATTTTGGTGCGGGCGCGTGCCAATGCCGATCCCACCCAACTGGGGATCGGCAGTGTGTCCTGCCGAAGAACCCAAGCCGGGGCTCGAATTTTCGAGTTCCCGGGGGCAGAGGGGAGCGCCCATGCGGACCTCTTCGCAGAGAAGCTGCAAGAGGTCATCGCAGATTCGGCCAAGGTGGCCCGACCGGTCAAGTCGGCGGCCATAGAGGTGACGGACCTCGATGACTCCGTTACCAAAGAGGAGGTGGTGGCGGCGGTCGCAGCGATAGGGGGCTGTGGCGTCGCAGCGTTCCAAGGCCGGGACATAAGGCCCGGTCGCGGCGGCATGGGCACCATTCGCCTCGAGTGCCCAATCGCTGCTGCCAAGGCCGTCCTTGCCAAGGGACGTCTTTTGGTCGGGTTCAGCTCGGCTGTAGTCCGGGCACTCGAGGACCAGCCTCTACGGTGTTTCCGGTGCTTCGGCATCGGACACACCCGGCCCCTGTGTCCGTCCACGGTGGACAGGACGGACACGTGCTACCGCTGCGGCAAGGAGGGCCATTAGGCCACCTCCTGCAAGGCCACCACGCCACACTATGCGGTGTGTGCCGCCAGTGGCTGCTCGGCGGGCCACGTTATGAAGGGGAGGAATTGCAATCCTCCCCCTAAGCGGGGCAAAGCACAGGTGCCATGCAGGCCTGCTGCTGTCGATAGCACCGTCGCTCCTGCGGCAGCTGCGGAGGGGAGAGCGATGTCCGACTGACGGATAGGGTCGAACATCGTATCCCTGAGGCGAACACCAACCACGGCAGCGCAGCCCAGGATCTGCTGATGCAGACCATGGCTCAGTGGTTGGTGGAATTGGTGGTGGTCGCCGAGCCTTACACGGTCGGGACGGCTTGGTGGCGTTGGTTTCGCGGTCTTCCACGGACTCCCCTCCCCTCTCGCTCTTGGAGAGGGGACCGGGATACGTGGCCGCCGCGTGAAGATGAAGAAGAGGTCGGAGAAGGCGTCGTCCTCTCCCTTCTCATGGTGGCGACGGGCGGGCGACAGGCGCGGGGGTGCCTTTGCCCGCATTGCACCCGTCACCACTTTCGTTGGTCATTCCCGGGCCCTTCCCCCTCCCCACGGGGAGGGCGTAAGGGGTCCACATGAAGGGCAATCGTCGGCGGAGGACTGGTCGTCAAGGCTATGCCGGTTTCCCAGTCCCCCGCCACTTGGACGAAGCGGGAATGCCGCTGGGTTGTTTTAGTGGGTATACCGGGTCAGACCGGGGAGTCCCATATGCTACGCGGATGACACTCTGCTCACTGCACGGGGGAGGAGTTTCGGGGACGCTTCCTGTCTGGCCTCGGCTGGCGGATCCTTGGTTGCAGAGAGGATCCGCCGCCCGGGATTGAAGGTGGCGCTGCACAAGACCGAGGCCGTGTTCTTTCGCGGGCCTCGGCAGCGCTGCCCACCCGACGCCCACATCGTCGTGGAGGGCGTCCGTATAGAGGTCCAGCCCCGGATGAAATATCTGGGCCTGGTGCTGGACGACAGGTGGCGCTTCGGCCCGCATTTCAGCGGGCTGTCGACGCGCCTGTTGAAGGCCGCGGACGCCCTCTCGTGGCTCCTCCCGAACCTGGGGGGGCCCAAGGCGAAATGCCGGCGCCTCTATGCCGGCATCTTGCGGAGCATGGCCCTGTACGGGGCCCCCATTTGGGCGGACTCCCTCCACAGGAGGGAGAACGCGACCGCCATCCGCAAGCCCCAAAGGGCCATTGCACTGCGGGTGGCGAGGGCCTACCGGTCGGTGGGTTTCTCGGCGGCGTGCGCTCTGGCCGGCACCCCTCCTTGGGAGTTGGAGGCTTGGGTGCTGGCCAGGGTGTATGAGTGGACGGCGCATCGCAGGGCGCTCGGGGAGCACCCCGTCGCCGAGGAGCGGGAGGCCGTGCGGCGGGAGGCGAGGGACGCCATCGTCCTCCATTGGACGGAGGACCTCGCCACCGCCACCTTTGGCCGCCGGACGTTGGACGCGCTCGGTCCGGTCCTCCGGGCCTGGCTCGAGCGGTCTCATGGTTTCCTCTCGTTCCGTCTGGTGCAGGTGTTGTCCGGGCATGGCTGCTTCGGAACGTACCTGCACCGGATCGGGAGGGAGGAAGCCCCGTCGTGCCACGACTGCGGCGCGGCGGAGGACACGGCGCAGCACACCCTCGAAGTGTGCCCAGCTTGGTCCGAGCCGCGCCGCAGTCTGATCGCGGAGATCGGACAGGACCTCTCGCTTCCCGGTGTGGTCAACGCCATGCTGGGGAGCGAGAGGGCCTGGTCAGCGGTCGGAGAGGCGGCGGAGCGCGCGCGGGAGGAAGACCCTCTCGCAGCGCCGCTCCGCAGAAGAAGAAGAGGTCGGAGAAGACGCGGTCTTCTCCCTCTTCATGATGGCGACGGGCGGGCGACAGGCGCGGGGGCGCCTTCGCCCGCATTGCACCCGTCACCACCTTCGTCTGTCATTCCCGGGCCCGCCCCCCCCCCCCACGGGGAGGGCGTGAGGTCCGCTGTGCGGGTCATCGTCGGCGGAGGACTGGAAGTAAAGGCTGTGCCGGTTTCCCAGTCCCCCGCCACTAGGACGAAGCGGGAATGCCGCTGGGTCGTTTTAGTGGGTATACCGGGTCAGACCGGGGAGTCCCACATAGCCCGCCCATCCCCCGATGGACGGGTATGCGTAATGCATTTTTTCCCAGCGACAAAAAAAAAAAAAAAAAAAAGGTTAGCGGGGCCCTGTGACACAGACCGCAGCGATTTATGTTATCGCTGCGGTCAGCCTGGCCATAAGGCGTCCCAGTGCTCCGCGGACCCAAACTGCAGTTTGTGTGCAGTTGCAGGAAAGTCCGCGGGGCATAGAGTAGGCGGTAAAGCCTGCGGCGCGCCCAAAAAGCGCAGCAAGCGTTGGGCTAAGGCTGCGGGGGACGCACTCCCCCCGCAACCTAGCACCTCTTCGGCCGACTCCCGGCCTGTGGTGGGACGGAGCGCCGAGGAAATGGAGTGCCAGTGATGGCACACTACCATTTCCTCCAGGCGAACATCAACCACTGCACCAGAGCTCAGGATCTCCTGCTCCAGAGCATGGCGCAGTGGTCGATAAATGTGGCGGTGGTCGCTGAGCCGTATTTCATCCCCCCCCGGGATAACTGGGCAGGGGATCTAGACGGCCTAGTGGCCATCATCGGCGCGACTCTCGTCGACGTATCCCGTGGTCACGGTTGGGTTGCGGCCGTTGTGAGCGGGATCGTCACGATTGGGGCGTATTTTTCGCCCAACAGGAGTCTCGCCGACTTCGAGAGTTTCCTCGTCGAGTTGGGAGCCGTCGTCGGCCAGTCTCACCCTCGACCCATTTTGCTTCTCGGTGACCTCAACGCCAAGTCTGTGGGGTTCCCCGGTCACGGACCCGAGAGGTGAAGTGCTAGAGGAGTGGGCCATTACGACGGGCCTGGCCGTCTTAAATCGGGGTTCGGCCTTCACATGTGTACGGCAGCGAGGCGGGTCCATAGTGGACGTCTCGTTCGCTAGTCCTGCTGTCGTGCACCGTGTCCGTGATTGGCACGTTGAAGTGGAGGTGGAGACGCTATCGGATCACCGATACATCCGCTTCGACGTCTCCACCCAGACCGCTGGAGATCGTCGCCAATCGGGGCCCCGAAGAGACGGCCCGCGTTGGGCGCTGAAACGCCTCGACAGGGAGGCTCTCGAAGAAGCCGCCATAGTCCAAGCCTGGATTCGGGAGTCGGCTACCGTTGATCCCGTCGACGTCGAACAGGAGGCGCAGTGGTTTTGCGATGCGATGACGCAGATCTGCGACGCATGCATGTCACGCGTCTCCTCTCTGTCCGCACGGTGCCGCTTGTACTGGTGGTCCGTCGAGATCGAGCGACTGCGCGTTGAATGCGCAGTCGCCAGAAGCCCGTACACGCGGTGCCGGAGAAGACGTCCACGGGTTCCTGAGGAAGAAGCCGCGCTGTATGAGGTGTACCGCGCGGCGAAGCTGGCTCTGTGGCTGGCCATTGGCGAGTCGAAGACACGCTCCAGGGAGGAAATGCTGGCGAGCTTAGACGGGGATCCGTTTGGGCGCCCTTACCGGTCGGTCCGAGGGAAACTTCGGCCGTGGGCGCCCCCGCTAACGGAAAGTCTCGAGCCGCAGTTCCTGGAGCGAGTGGTTTCGGCCCTCTTCCCTGAGAGAGCCGAGTACGAGCCACCGCCGATGGTTCTGCACACAGCTGCAGAGCCGGAAGAAGGAAGCGAAACCATCCCAGAGGTGACACAGGCAGAGATGGGCGCGGCCGTATTGCGGCTCCGGGCTAAAAACACTGCTCCGGGGCCCGATGGAGTGCCTGGCCGCGCTCTGGTCCTCGCCATGAAGGAGCTGGAGGGGGGCTCCAGCTGAGAGGACTCTTCTCGGCATGCCTTGAGCAGGGCCAGTTCCCTACCCGGTGGAAGACTGGTCGGCTGGTCTTGCTCAGGAAGGCAGGGCGCCCGGCGGACTCGTCGTCCGCTTATCGGCCCATAGTGCTGCTGGATGAGGCGGGCAAGATGCTGGAGCGAATAATCGCAGACCGCCTCGTCAGCCACTTGTG
Organism: Cerastis leucographa; assembly: GCA_963082945.1. Classification (NCBI taxonomy): domain Eukaryota; kingdom Metazoa; phylum Arthropoda; class Insecta; order Lepidoptera; family Noctuidae; genus Cerastis; species Cerastis leucographa. Next base: position 467,430 of record CAUJBK010000002.1, read on the forward strand.
TACAGAGGGGCCGAACCTGGACGACAGCCAGTTTGGGTTCCGTCGTGGGCGCTCCACAATTGATGCCATCATGAGGGTAAGAGTCCTGGCGGAGGAAGCAGTGTCTCGGGGCGGGGTGGTGCTGGCGGTGTCCTTGGACATCTCCAACGCCTTTAATAGCCTTCCCTGGGGTTGCATTAGGGAGGCCCTGCGCTATCACCGGGTGCCTCTCTACCTCCGCAACATCGTGGGGGCTTATTTGTCGGGAAGGTGTGTCACCTATATGGGACGCGACGGCGTAGGCCGTCGTGAGATGTCGTGCGGTGTTCCACAGGGGTCGGTTTTGGGCCCTCCCTTGTGGAACATCGGTTATGACTGGGTTTTGCGGTGCGAGCTTCCACCGGGAGTGAACCTGACGTGTTATGCGGACGACACGCTGGTCATTGCCCGGGGGAGCTCGTACAGGGAAGCAGCGTTGCTGGCTACGGCTGCGGTGTCACAGGTGGTGAGCCGCATCCGGCGCCTGGGCCTGGAGGTGGCTCTCAACAAGTCGGAGGCCATTGCGTTTCATGGCCCCCGACGGGCGCCGCCGCTGGTATCACACATAGTGGTCGGGGGGGCCCGGATTGCTGTCGAGTCAACCATGAAGTACCTGGGATTGGTGCTCGACAGCCGTTGGGACTTCGGCCCCCATTTTCAGCGGCTGGTGCCCAAGCTGATGGGCGCGGCGGGCGCGCTGTCAACGCTACTTCCCAATTTGGGGGGCCCGAGCACCGCATGTAGACGGTTGTACGTGGGGATCGTGCGATCCATGGCCCTTTACGGGGCCCCGGTATGGGTGACGGACCTGACGGCCCGCACTATCGCAGTCCTGCGCAAACCGCAGAGAGCGATGGCCGTCAGGGTCATACGGGGTTATCGCACGATCTCCTACGAGGCGGCTTGTGTACTGGCCGGATCCCCGCCGTGGGACCTGGAGGCGAAAGCCCTTGCGACACTTCACAAGTGGCGCGAGGACGCCAAGGATCGGGGCGAAAGGCTGGTGCAGCGACAGATCACGCTGCACCGGTCTCAGCTCCGACAGGTCATGGTGGCGGAATGGCGGGGGAGGCTTGACCGTCCCTCCGCCGGCCTCGAGACAATCGGGGCGATCCGGCCAGTACTCGACGACTGGCTCGGGAGGAAGCACGGCTCCCTGACGTTTCGGGCGACGCAGGTGCTCTCGGGGCACGGTTGCTTCGGGAAGTACTTGTGTCGCATAAGCAGGGAGCCGGACGCTCGGTGCCATCACTGCGTCCAGTGTCCGGAGGATACGGCGCGGCATACGCTGGCAGAATGTCCCGCGTGGGACGAGCCGCGCCGTGCCCTCGTGACAAAGGTAGGTGGAGACCTGTCGCTGCCGACCGTTGCGCACGCGATGGTCGACAGCACAGAGTCCTGGGACGCGGTGGTGTCCTTCTGCGAAACCGTCATGTCGCAGAAGGAAGCTGCGGAGAGGGAGAGGGAGATTTCGAGTTCCTTCCCATCCCGCAGCAGACGCACCGGGCGTCGGCAGAGGGCGGATAACGCCCTCTTCCGGCCCCCCTAAACAGGTCCAGGGGCGACGGATTCGGGGACATCCGTCGCCCCCCATATCACTGGACCCGAGACGGTGGCGCGTAGTGTTCCACGCGCGCCTCTCACAGACGTAACGGGGGGAGTACACCTCACTCCCCCCAGGGACGAGGCCCGCACTGGTCGAGCGGGCCGGCACTAGTCCGGGGCAGCGGAAGTCACATTCGTTCCTGCTGCCCCCAGACGCAAGTGTGCGAGGGAACACCGGGGTGGTTTTTAGTCAGTTGGAGCCTGACAGACCCCTCCGCCCTCCCCAGGCGGAGGACATCCGTTTCCGGATTTTCCACCTCGCAACAAAAAAAAAAAAAAAAGGTTAGCGGGGCTGTTTCCGCACTTAGCCTCTTTAGACAATGTGGTGATTATACAACAATATACAACTCACGGATTGAAATGTTTAATAATCTTTTGTATCTGTATAACACAACATATGAATATGCTTATTTACTGGACTCAAACGCTGATTTATGTTATGATAACACAATGTTTTCGGGTCGACAAGGTCTCCTAAACGACACAGGCATGAAAAACGTGTTTATGAATCTTAAAAAGACTATGTGTGAAATCCAAAAGGAAAATAGTACCAATACTGACACGAAGGACACATTTGAAGACATATCAAACCATTTTTTTCTATGATAATTTGTCCATAATTCATCAAAACATCGCAGGATTGATAAATAAGGCAGACCAATTACTCTTGCATCTACTTGATCTTCAAAACCGCATAGACGTTATCTGTGTGACCGAACACTTCATGGAAACTGGATATGAAGACTTTCTCACTATACCTAATTATAAATTGGCAGCATGCTACTCTAGAAATACAAAAAGAGGAGGAGCATGCATATTAATAAAAAACGATCACCAATTTAAAGAGCTTGAAGATGTCAAGAAACTCTCCATTCAGGGAGTTTTTGAATGCTGCGGAATCGAATTAACACAACATAACATCATCATTGTATGTATTTACAGAATACCTAAATCAAATAATCTTGATACTTTTTACTCAAAATTAAATATTTTGTTACCCAAGATTTGTTACAAAGCGCGCAAGAAAGTCATTATATGTGGTGACTTTAACATTAATATATTGAAAAAAAAATAGAACGTCCCTTGAGTTTGCCAACTACCTATTAAGCTATAATCTAAAATTGCAAATTGACCAGCCCACTAGGTTACAAAGCAACACATGTATAGATAATTTTGCGCACAATTTTACGCAAAAATGTGTCCACCATATTATTGACCTTAACATGTCAGATCACACTGCCCAAATCTTAAAGATCCCCGTAAAAAAGACCTGTGCAATAAACAATTGGAGAATTACAGCGCGTGATTACAGTTACGATAACCTAATGAAATTTAGATCATGTTTAATTCCTATATCGTTTTGTGATGTTTATCGAGTTGATGATCCTAATGTTGCGTACGATTGTTTTATGGAAGTATTCCAGCTATTTTATGATTTATGTTTCCCCTTAATAAACAAAACAATAAAGTTAAAAATGAATCCGAATTGGTTAACACCCGGTATAAGACGATGTAGCAAAAATAAAAGGCAACTTCTTTGGCAACTACGAGTAAAACCTAATAGTAATAACCTAGCTAAACTTAAAAAATACTCACAAAGACTTAAGAAAATAATATAATTGACACAAAAGGTAAAAAATAACCATAAAATAATGACATCAACAAACAAGTTAAAAGATATATGGAAAGTCATAAATGAAAATAAGTACTGCCCTCCCTACGAACATATAACTGAAATACAAAATAACGGGGTTACAATTACAAACCCCAGTGACAGCGAACGCATTTAACGATCACTTTGTGAATCAAGTAGAATTACTTTCGAATGCCTCAAGATCTGCAAGCTATGAGAATACATGTCGTGAATCAATGTTCATGGCCCCGACTACACCTAATGAAGTACATCGAATAATACAGGATCTAAAAAACAAAGTTAGCGTAGGTTATGATGATATCTCAACGAGAGTAATAAAATTTGTTTCCGATGTAATATCTGGCCCCATTTGCCACATCATTAATTTTTTTTTTTTTTTTTTTTTTTATTAAAGGTCTACCAACAATTGTTCACACTGGATACAGCGACATAATACATATATACATATGCAACATATGCAACAATTACTTATAGGTAAACACCACATGCACAGAACAGTAAATTCGGAAGAAAAGCTAACTTAGTCTTAGTAAGTACTAAGCGCCAATATTCAATAAAATTAAATTAAACTTGAAATAGTAAAATAACAGAATAATGACAAAATTGATTGAAAATGAAATTAAATAAAAATATAATTTATGAAAATGAACACATTATGTAGTAAAAGCTAAATTAAAATTAGATTACAGTAAATTGATAAAATTGATGCTTTAGAGAGATCGACATAAAATTAAAATTCATTAAATAAAATTGATGCTAAAAGATCGACATAAAGTTAAAATCCAATGATTAAAATTGAAAACTTGGTAAATTTACTTAAAATTAAAATTCATTGAATAAAATTGATAGTTAAACATATAAATAACAAACAAAAATAAAAAGAGACATATACGCATATATAAAATTATAGAATTACAATTTTATATATGCGTATATGTCTCTTTTTAATGTTAGTATCTGCTCTGGAATTTATCCTGATAAACTAAAACCGACTATAATTAAGCCCTTATTTAAAAAGCATGACAAAACTGATATTTACAACTACAGACCCATTGCCCTAATACCAGTAATATCAAAAATATTTGAGAAGGCTATGTATCACCGTATGTGGTCATTTTTCACGAAACACAACATCTTGGTTCAGGAACAGAAGGGTTTCAGAAAAAACAAATCCATAAATATGGCTATCTATGATTTCCTTAATATTATAATGACATATATCGATGAAAGAATTCCCATTAGCGATATATTTATGGACATGACGAAAGCTTTCGATCTAGTTGATCATAATATACTATTGCAGAAACTTAGTGCGTACGGAATAAGGGGCAATGCGCTTTCTCTCATAAAATCCTATTTAGACAATAGAACGCAGTGTACGGAAATAAGACGGATTTCTAAAAAACATAAACAAGAACTTAAGTATATTTCAGGGAAACGTAAAATTACTTTTGGCGTACCACAGGGCAGCGTACTTGGTCCACCGTTGTTTTTAGCTTATATAAATGACTTTCCAAAACATGTCGCTTTTCCTATGGTTCTTTTTGCTGATGATAGCACGGTAATTGTGAAACATAATGACAATAGAACCTATGAATATGACATCAAAGATGCATTGCAACAATCAGTTGACTGGCTTGAACATAATAATTTAAAATTAAATCTAAATAAAACTAAAATTATGCAGTTTAGACAAAGAGTGACCACCCCTGACATAAATATAACTTTTGACGATCACAAAATTAAAGAAGTAGAGTATATAAAATTTCTAGGCTTGACAATTGACTCTAAACTGACTTGGAAAGAACATGCATCAACTCTTATAACAAAATTAAGTAGGTTCGCCTTTGCTCTATATAAACTTAGTAAAATTGTTAACCAGGCAGCTGTTATAGCTGCATATTATGGCTATGTAGACTCCATATTACGTTTCGGAGTAATCTTTTGGGCAAATTCCTGCGAAAAAAATAATATTTTTAAAGCACAGAAGAGATGCATAAGATCGATGAGTAATCTTAAACCAACGGAGAGCTGTAAACTGCATTTTAAATCTCTGAAAATATTAACTTTACCTTGTCTTTACATATACGAGACTGCATTGTTTGTCAAGAAAAATAGCGAACTGTTTAAAAAAGCTTCAAAGCAACGCTATAGGTCGAGAAGACCAAAATATCGACACGAATTATGTCTAAGAGCTTCGAAGACCGCCCTTATGCACAAAAGCATTCTCTGCATGGCTCCGAAAATATTTAATAAAATACCAAATGAAATTAAAGATTTAAACTTGATTCAATTTAAACGGAAACTAAATATATTTTTAATTGAAAAATGCTACTATACCATTGACGAATTTCTCCTTGACAAATTGTAAAAAGTTTACATTTATGTTTTTATGCTTACAAATTCAAAAACTTAATTGTATTCTGAATATTTTTATAATAATTAATTGTATTCTAAATGTTTACTGTAAGAATTGACTGTATATAAATTGAATGTATTTAATTGTCTATAATTATGTATTTTTGCTTGCAAATTCTAAAACTTGACTTAATTGTATTCTGAGTATTTATATAATTGATTGAATTTAATTGCCTATATATATTGTTTTATTGTAAATTTGTATGTAACATGGATTTTAACTTCTTATATTGTAGAATAGTGTATGCCCGAATGGGTAGTTTTTTGAGTTACCACAACCTAACTATAAGACCTAATGTATCACCAAAAATTACACTATTAAATAAAAGTATTTAATAGTGTGACTTTGACTTTGACTTTTGTAAGAAGGGTGTGCTCCTCAGACGTACCGCCGGGAGGGATATACGCTGAGGCGATAGTGATCGGTTGATGACCGGTCATGCCTAGTCGACAGACTGGTCTCCTGTATGAGGAGGATATCAATTTGATGGTCGCGGAGGAAAGTGACGATCTCATCACGCTGGCCTTTAATGCCATTGGCATTAAAGTATCCTAATTTAAGGGATCGGGGTTTGGTACACGTAAATCTCGTATTATCCATGGGAATAAGAGATTAATGCCGCTGAGGGCTTTGCCCAACTTGATTAGGGACTTAACGATAATTTTAAGCTTATCGCCGCCAGTGTTAGCCTCCCTGAGATCAGCCGCCATGCGGTCTGCTTCGGGGGTGACTAACTTTGCTAACGTTTCTAAAGTTACGTTAGGAGAGAGGTCCACGGCCGCGGGGCCGGGAGGCGCGGGACGAGCGGGTACCGGTGTACTCGCTTGGGCCGCGGGAGTGGGGACAGGGGTGTCTAATAGCCCGGGGATGGGGTTTGACTTTGATTTATTACCGAGAGCCGGGAAGGCTCTCTGGTAGTTCAGCGTGGTCCAGGGAGAGGGCCTCTGAGGGCTGAGTCTCTCCGGCATCTGAGCAGTGGGTAGCCTCACCGATGGGCTTTCTCTCTGCTGGCGGGCGTTTGCACGCTTCGCCAGTTTCGAGGAGGAGCCTTTGGGGGCATTCTGGCAGCCGCGGTAGTTAGCCGGGTGGCCCGACTCGCCGCAAAGCACACAGCTCGGTGGCTCCGTGCTTTGAGATCTGTCTTTGGGACGGGGGCAGTCGGCCGTGCCGTGGTCGCCTAGACACTTTATGCATCTGTGCGGCGCATGGCAGTTGGCTTGGCTGTGTCCGTAAAGCTGGCAGCGGTAGCACTGCCCTACTACGTTTGAGGCCGATAGTTTGTATCGGGTTTCTCTATATACAGGGTGTCCCGTAAATAATGGATCAAACGTAACGGGTAAGTACCTTACCTCATTTCCAACAACTAATTTGAACAGTAAAAAAAAAACTGGCAAGGTAACAAAGATATTTTTTTTTTCGATTTTTACCATTTTCTCTACCAGCATTCAGTGTTTTTAATACTGTTGCTGCAAATGATAACATTTTTAGGTGTGATTTTTGTCAAACATTTCTGAATAGCTAACTAATGTTATAAAATAACATTTTTTTTAATAACATTTTATTTGCCTTAGAAAAAAAATCTTGAATTCAAAAGTTTTTTTTTTACGATGAAAAGACCAGAATTGGAAAAATTCTCCTGTAAAAAAAATGCATGACACCGAAGTGTACCATTATTTCAAAAACTTGTACATTTTTTAAGGTTTGCAAATTGGTATAAAACTTTCGTCTAGTTCTTGTGGTTACAAAGATATTGCTATGAATGTGATGAAAAACACAGAACAAATTAAAATGGTACAATCTAACTTTTCTTCCTCGTAATGGCTTATGCGTGTAACCTAAGCATGTGGTTACGCGTGTAGCGGAATTCCGAGCCGATGACGTCATCTGTTTAGAATTTGGGACCACTACCTGCGAAGTTGCACCTCATTCAGTGTGAAAGGGATAGATAGGACCGCTTTTTAATTTTTGGTAAATCGGTATGTCGTTATGCTGTTTTTTTTTTCTTCACCCTTTACTCGTATAGGGCTTCATTGTTGCATGATTTTATTCGTTTAGTTGACACGAATCTCTCTTCGAGTTGATACGTACGTCAGACAACTTTCGCTCCCGCTGTGCTTTACTGTTGTGTTCTAGAAAATTAGACTTGTGCTGTGTATTTGGACTTTGCTTTGCCTATCGATTTGGAATTCTTTGTGTATTGGACGAATGACTTGGCGATCCTACGGACTTCGAAAACATTCGTTTGTGTGTGGTTGTACGTGCGTGCAGTAGTGCTGAAATTTTATTCAGCGCAATGCCTCGTTACGAGTACAAGCCACGGGAGTACGCCGAAATGCATTTTATCTACGGAGAAGCAAGAGGTAATGCCAGGGCGGCCGCAAGATTGTACCGTGAAAGATACCCGAACCGGGATCGACATCCCGACTATCGCGTATTCATTAGAGTGCATAACGCGCTTCTTGACGGAAGAATTCTTGGCACCGGAGTTGGTGGTGCCAGTGAAGGGCGGCCGCCACAAGTCAATGACGAAATCATCATTCGAGAAATCGAGGAAGATTCGTCGGTCTCAATTCGCGTCATAGCGCAACGCACAGGTATTCCAAGATCGACGGTGCATCGAGTTCTAAAAAGGTACCGATTTCACCCATATCACGTGCAACATGTTCAAACGCTGACGTCGCGTGATTACCCGCAAAGAGTAGCATTTTGCCAAAGGATGCTTAGAATGATTCGGGTGGACCCACAGTTCTTTAACAAAATTTTATGGAGTGACGAGTCTTCATGCCGGCGAGATGGATACCTAAATTTGCATAATTTGCACAGTTGGCAGCTGGTAAACCCACATTTGATGCGAGAGGACAGGAGCCAACATCAATTTAAAATAAATTTATGGGCGGGAATAATAAATGGGCAAATAATAGGGCCCTTTGAACTACCAGCAACTCTAAACGCCGAATACTATCTGCATTTTTTAAGAAATGAGTTGCCAACGTTATTAGAAAACGTTCCAGAAGACGTGCGGCAAGCAATGTGGCTGCAAAATGATGGGTGCCCCGCTCACTATGCGACGGCAGTAAGGGCGCAACTCGATGAAACTTATCCTGACAGATAGATCGGCCGATTAGGACCAATTTTGTGGCCTCCGCGATCTCCGGATTTAAATCCCTTAGATTTTTTTTACTGGGGATGTTTAAAAGACAGGGTCTACAAACAACGAATAACGACGGAAGAAGAATTACGGCAGCGCATCCAATCCGCTGTATCAGAAATAAATGAAAGCCATTTTGCCCGTCGGATAAGAGCTTCGTTTATTAGGAGGTGTAGACTCTGCATTCTCGTAGGGGGACGTCAGTTCGAACATTTATTGTAAGCAAAAAATAAACGATTTATTTGTATTTTTTTTTTATTCGACCTCCTAATTCTTTTCACACGCTGAGATACCTCATTAATTCAATGAAAATTACCTCTGAAATACAACAATAAAACATTTTTAAGAAAATAGTTGAATTCTGCACACTTGTTCAATTTTATTTAATTTCGTAATTTTGCACCTCTCTCAGATTCATAGCAATATCTTTGTAACCACAAGGACTAGACGAAAGTTTTATACCAATTTGCAAACCTTAAAAAATGTACAAGTTTTTGAAATAATGGTACACTTTGGTGTCATACATTTTTTTTTCAGGAGAATTTTTCCAATTCTGGTCTTTTCATCGTAAAAAAAAACTTTTGAATTCAAGAATTTTTTTCTAAAGCAAATAAAATGTTATTAAAAAAAATGATATCTTATTACATTAGTAAGCTATTCAGAAATGTTTGACAAAAATCACACCTAAAAATGATATCATTTGCAGCAACAACATTAAAAACACTGAATGCTGGTAAAGAAAATGGTAAAAATCGAAAAAAAAAAAATATCTTGGTTACCTTACCGGTTTTTTTTTTACTGTTCAAATTAGTTGTTGGAAATGAGGTAAGGTACCTACCCGTTACGTTTGATCCATTATTTACGGGACACCCTGTATACTGAAGTCGATGTTAACTTTGCTTGCGACTTGTAGGAAATTGATGTTAGTTCCTCCGTCGTGACATAGATACAATACAATACAATAATAAAATATCTTTCTTTTTTTTTCTCTTCACAAAGGTTCACATAGTTACAACAAATATAAATGTAACACTTTAACAAACAATATGATACAATAGCTAATTTGCGTGCTCAGACAAATAACTTATTTCAGAAGGGAAAAAAGCAGACATTAAAAAAAACAAACAAAATACGTAAAAAAATTGAATTAAGCTAAGGTGTAGTGTGAAGTAAAGTGTGCTTTGAGGTGTGTGGTGGTGATGTGTGTAAGTGAAATGTGTGAGGAGTATGATTATGGAGTGCGCATAAGTGTGAAAGGTGATACAGTCATAAACCAGAATATATTTTTAAATATTACGAAGGTACGAGCAGTAACTGCTCTGTAGTGTCATAGTCTAATTTTTGCAACCAGGTTGAGACCTTAATTTTGCAAATCTTTTTTGGTAAGGAATAAATTGTCAAAATTCTGTTTATTTTGTTGTACAAATAGTTGGCAAGGAAACCATAATGTCAACGGGAGAAAGCGGTGTTGAACTTAAATTTAAACCCGTTTGCGCATGACTACATACTTCGGGCCAGGTATCAGCTTCAAACAAAAGTGCTGTGTCATTAGCGAAAGTTATGATCCTTCCGCTGGGCATCTCAAGCTCACAGAGGTCGTTGATGTAAGTCAAAAATAATGGAGGACCTAGAATGCTGCCCTGTGGCACGCCATGCAAGACGGGAAGGTCACTACTTGTCCATTCATCCACCCTAACTCTCTGGAATCTGTTGGTGAGGTAGTCAGAAAAAAGCTCAAGCTGTGTATCCCTTACCCCAATGTTCTCTAATTTTTTCAGCAAAAGTGGGACGGAGACCGTGTCAAATGCTTTGGCAAGGTCCATAAAAATCACAATTACTTTTTTGGGAACATCGAGTTTATCCGAAACAAACTTAGTTGAATCGTGAATGGCGTCGCTGGTCGACAGGCCAGATCGAAAGCCGTACTGAGAAGGAGATAACAGTGAATTTTTTTCGAGATAGTCGACCAGGCGCTTTTTCATGATCCTCTCCAGAATCTTAGACAAAGCTGAAAGGATGGAAATTGGCCTATAGTTGTTGACACAGGCTCCGTCGCCACTTTTGAAGATGGGGCGAATCTCCGCTATTTTCCAGGCATTTGGGAATTTACCGGAGTCAATAGCCAGGTTGCAGATAAATAAGATTGGAGATATGAGGATATGACTATATCTCTTTAATATACTGGTGGAGATGTTGTCATATCCAATAGCGCAATTAGATTTCAAGCCATGAATGATATTTACGATCTCTTCCAAGTCCGTGGGGAAAAACACCATTGAGTTAAAATAAGGCAAGCGCGGAAGCGATGGGATGCCGTTACCAGAATAGCAGCGGTCAGCAATATTTTTGCCGATGTTAACAAAAAATTCATTGACCTTATAAGTCGAAGAAATAGGATCATGAGTATTTATTAGCTGTGAGGCTTCGTTTTTAGATTTTTTTGTGTGAGTAATATCTTTTATTTTGTTCCATAGTTCTTTGTTATTAGTTTTAGCCGCAGTCTGAAGTTCTGGTTTATCATATTCCCTTTTTATCTTCTTTAAAAGATCGTTAAAAACGGTACGGTTTGAAGTTGTAATAATTTGAGTGTTAGATTTTATAATACAATTAATTGAGTTAACAAAGTACTCAACAGCAAGATCTACATCCGTCATTAAATATAATTCATGAAAATTGGCATTCATAATATCAGTGTCCATATTTTCGTAATTTAAGCGTTTAATTATTTTCTTCGTTTTGTTTCGACGTTTACTTAAATTTAAAACAAGAAAAGTCGCAGCATGATCAGTGATGGAGGTTTCTGCTACGTAACATGAAGCTGGAAGTCGAGTTTTTAATATAATGTGATCTGTTGAGTTTTTAATATGATGAATGTGCATGTGAGCTGGCAACATACCATGGGATGCTAGAAGGTTTAGGTAATAAGCTGAATTAGAGTCTAAGTTTGTCTCTGTTATATCCACATTAAGGTCCCCTATAAGAATAAGATTTTTTATATAGGAGGCAGTTGTTAGAAAATGGTCGAGAGAGTTAAAAAAGTTATTCAGGTTTTTGTAACCAGCAGGTCGGTAAACTGCTAGCATGGCCGTGTCTTGGTTAATTTTGATCATTAGACAGTTACAATCAGAGATAATAGGCTCTTCTATGCATACGCTAACGTTATTTTTGCAGTAAATAACGACCCCCTCGTTTTGAGTTATAATATTATTAGTTTTGTAGTAATTATACCCATCAAGCAGCGGAATGTTGTGTGCACAAGATAACCAGCATTCCGTCAACACAATGAAGTCCCAATATATTTGCGATCTTTGTAATAATGTGAGTAGACCTGGTGTGTTACGCGTTATGCTTCTAATATTTTGGTGTATAACTTTCAAAGATATACAGGGTGTTAGTGTAAACACCGTTATCCTTGAAACCAGTGGTTCAGTTTCACTTATAGAACGTGAATTCAATGAAAAAAAAGAACATTTTTTTTTAAGGAAAATCTCCTTTTTTCCTCAAAATTATTTCACCCTATACGCAAGGCCAAATAGAACGGAGCGCGGGAACACAGCGCTAGATCAAACAAGCGCGCGCGATGGGGCGCGACCCCTCCCACACCGTCCACACCCTTCAGTCTGTCCGCAGCCTCGCTATCGATCGCACGTCACGTCACGTTTGCTCGCAGCGCAGCGCTCGCGCCAGCGCCGCCCGCGCATCACCGCTAATTTTTCGCGCAAGTGTGTAGTTAGTATTGTGTGGTGATTATGTCGTACACAAACGTACAGTGGACCGAAATGGTTCGGGTTTACGCCGCGTCTGGTGATTACCTGAACGAGGCTCGAAGAATGTACGCAGAGTTATTCCCTGGACAAACTGTGCCAAACCGAGCAACGATGTTGGCGGCTATTCAAAGGTTACGTACCTATGGCCAGTTACCGTGCCGGCCCATGCTCAGGGGCGTGGCAACCAGCAGCTGCCAGTTGACCTTCAGGAACGCATGTTAAATCTAACTTACATCTGGACTCGTCATGCAACACAAGGTAGGATTTTTTCCTGTCCTAAGCCAGGAAAAGTGTACGGGTTGTAGTAGTTAACTCCGTACACCGATTTGTCGTGAAGGTTTTGCAGTTTGTATAGAGAAACACTTTTCACTAAGATGCACTAAATAGTTAAGTTTATTTAAGTTAAGAGTAAGTTACAGTACTAGAGTGGAAGGCGATTATTTCTCTCAGTTGCTGATAGCTACCCAGTTATAAGTTCACTACATTTAAATTCGTTTTTCATGTTGTTTTATTATGTTGAATTATGACGCGCATCGTTGACATAAATTTAGGTCACCGAGTAAACAGAAAAATGTACGGCGATGAGACCGTACGTATTGGCAACCCCATAAAAAAGCTAAGATGAGTAAAGAGAGAGAAAGAAATAAACGCCTGTACAAAGTTGAGTAGTTCCACCTCGTGGGTAAGTTGATCTGTCGTAACTTTGATGGATCTTCTGGCAAAGGTCATTTACACCGCTAATGTATTGTTCTATGTGTTGAACGCCCTGCCAGTAGTTTGTTAAGTTGTAGTACGTAAGCAAAGTCCATTCATCGTGAATGAGTTCTTTTGCCTATGGTGTCATAATAAATCGGTCGCTCAGATTCCAGTTTGGTAATTTGAGTGCCTGGCTTTAGTTGCGAACCATATGATCCATTCACAAGTATCAACATTGTGAAAAGAAATATTAAAATGTTTGTAAGACATTTTCTTCCAGATTGTTTTGTTGTGGTAGGTTTCTCAGCCTTTTGTAAATCCGTTTTGTATTCTTCGTGATTTTTGTTGCAGTTTGTGTCGATGGGTAGAGCCGATAGTTTTACTATAGGTCGTTTAATGACACCACTTTGGGTTTTTAGGGTTGTCACTCGAACGTATCCATCCGCTCCGGGGTGAAGTTCTAGCACCCGTCCCAGGGCCCATTTTCCTGGCGGCAAATTGTTGTCCCGGATAAGTACGATGTCCCCCTCGCTGAGGTTTTTCTTGGGATTGTTCCATTTGATGCGCGTTTGTAGTTGAGTAAGATAGACGTTTGACCAATTCTTCCAAAATTGTTGGAACATATGTTCAGTTAACTGCCAACGTCGGCGAAGGTCAATGTAATTTTCATCAGTGTAGTCAGCTCGTGGTAAAGACATTGTTGGTCCCCCCGTTAGAAAGTGACCCGGTGTCAGGTAGTTGTAAAATTCTTCGGGGTCTTCCGTGAGTTGGCAAAGCGGCCTGGAGTTCATGCACGCTTCTATCTTTGCAAGCAGGGTGGTAAATTCCTCGTACGTTAGTTTTTGGTCTCCTAGCACCCGAAGGGTGACGAAGGTGATACTTCATCGACTTTACCGCTGCCTCCCATAGTCTACCTGCATTCGGCCAAGCGGGCGCATTAAAATGCCATTGTTCTCCCATGTCTGCGATGTTATTGAAGAAGTTTGGCGACAAGATTTGCTTGAAGTCTTCAAACTCTTTCTGAAGCAACCTTGCTGCGCCTATGAAATTCGTACCACAATCCGAGTAGACGTGACCTGGTGTGCCGCGCCTGGAGCACATTCTCTGGAAAGCTGCTATGAAAGTTTCAGTACTTAAGTCCGATGCAAGTTCGATATGCACAGCCTTTGTAACCATACATACGAATATGCATATGTAGCCCTTTGAAGTTCGAACTCCTCTTCCCTTGTTAAGTCTGACTTCGACGTGTCCTGTGAAGTCAACTCCAGTGTGGGTAAACGGGCGCGAAGGTGTTACTCGCAGCGGTGGCAGTTCTCCCATGAGTTGGTTTAACGCCGTCGGGTTGTAGCGATGGCAGCGCACACAGCGCCGTAATTCAGCTTTCACCGCTCTGTTACCGCCAACGATCCAGTACCGTTGCCGGATGTACGCTAAGGTTAGTCTGGCTCCTCCGTGTAAAGTCGTTAGATGAGCATGATGGATCAGCAACTCAGTAAATCTTCCACCCTTAGGTAGAATAATTGGATTCTTCATCTCAAAGGGTAAACTGGAATGGTTCAGCCGACCCCCGACTCGGATTAAGTCGTTGTTGTCCAAGTATGGTTTAAGTTTAAAAATGTTACTTTTTGTAGAAATATTTTCTTTCTTCATAAGTTGTTTATATTCTTGCGTAATTTCCGTTTGTTGGACATAGTTTATTATTTGTTTAATTGCATTGTTTAATTCGCATAATGTGAGGCATCCGGTGTCACGTTTCTTGTTGCGTGCGTTTCCGATAAATCGTTGTATCCGTGCTACAATTCTGATCGCCTTGGTCAATGAACTGCAATTAGTTAATAAGTCATGAATACAATTATTGGTCTCTTTGTTCATAGAGTTCGATTTTGTTAGTTGTAAAAGTGCATGTTATGTTTTCTTCACGACTTTGTTCTTGGAAGGTATTCAAAAATGTAGGACCTTCCCACCACAGACTGAATGTTGTTAGCTTTGTTGGTAGCAATCCTCTTGAAGTACAGTCTGCAGGGTTATCTTGCGACTTCACATAACGCCATTGCTCGGCTGGTATGATTTGTCTTATTTTTTCAACTCGATTGGCGTCGTATTTTCCTCTTTTAGATGTATCCCCCTGTATCCATGCCAGGACCACTTGGGAATCACACCAAACGCTCGTAGTTATATTGAAACCATTCAGAGCTTCTCTGATTTTTCGATGAGTTGCGATAGTAAGAGCGCGCCGCAAAGTTCAAGTTTCGGTAATGTGATCGTTAGTGATAACGGTGCTACTCTTGTTTTAGCAGCGAGTAATGTTATTGTTGGCTTGTTATGTTCATCTCGGACGCAGCTGTAAACCACGCAGGAATAAGCCTTTTCGCTGGCGTCGCAAAATCCAAATAGTTCTATTTTCTGATTAGTTGAACCGATCCAGCGCTTTATTTTCATGTGTTTTACATTGGGTATGTCAGCTCTAGGTTTTAGCCACTTAGCTGCTATATATGACGGTAACTGATCATCCTAATCAAGTTTGTTGAGCCATACTTCTTGAAATATAATCTTTGCCGCAATAGTTATGGGTGATAGCCAACCCAGCGGATCATAAAGTTGTGAAATTTCTGAAAGCAGTCGCCTTTTAGTTATTTCTGGTCGACATTTTTCATATTTCCAGTTAAACACAAAAGTGTCGGCTTGCGGATTCCAACCTAGTCCTAAGGTTTTCATGGATTCCTCTTGCTTGAAGTCAAAAGTAATTCTGCGTGAGATCTGATCATCACTTAAGTTTTCTAACAATGCTGGATCATTGCTGGACCACTTGCGTAAGTTCATCCCGGCTCCCTTTAACATACCGATTAGGGATGTCTGGAGTTCCTGGGCCTCTTCCAGTGAGTTGTGGCCGCTTATGACGTCGTCGACGTATGCTTCGTGCAGTAGTACTTTGGCTGCCATGGGGTATTTGTAGCCGTCATCGTATACCAGTTGTTTGATGGTTCTCATGGCTAGCCACGGTGCGCATTTGGTGCCATAAGTGACAGTGCAAAGTTGGTACTCTTGCAGGTTCTCTGACGGCGTGGTTCGCCAAATGATTTTCTGCAAATGTTGTTGTTCCTCAGACAGCCAGATACATCGGTACATTTTCTCGATGTCAGCTGTAAAGGCGTATTTGTAAGTTCTCCATTTTATGATAAGTTCTTGGATATCTTTTTGTAGGTTGGGGCCCTTTTCTTGTAGGCCGTTAAGACTGTATCCCGATTTAGTTTTTTGAGATGCATTGAAGACAACTCTGAGTTTGGTGGTAGTAGATTCTTCACGAAGTACTCCGTGGTGTGGTAAGAAACATTCAGTAATTGAAGATGTCATGGGTTTAGCTGGTTTCATATGGGCTAAATCCAGGTAGGAATACCTGTTTTTTTATTTTTTTTTATTTAAGGAACTCTTTATATAACATTTCAAGACGGCCATTTTTTTTTAAACCTGTTTTCTAGTTGCAGCAATTGTGATATTGCGATCGTCTTCGATGTTCCGATCTTATTTTCATAATCCGGACATAAAGGCATCTTTACAATATACCTTCCATCTGAACCACGGCGAGTAGTGTCTTTGTAGTAAGTTTCACATTGATCCGCTTGAGATCGGTCAATGTTTGTTTTGGAGACGTCTTCACATTCCCAAAATTTAGTTATTTCAGCCAAGTCTAGTAATGTGACGTGACAGTTTAAAGTTTCTAATTTTCCACACAAAATCCATCCCAGCTGTGTCTGTTGCGCAATGGGTGACTTTGGTGCGCCTTTTAACATCCCATCTTGTATTACTTTCGCGTATACGTCAGCTCCAAGTAGTATGTCAATAGGCCTTGAAATGTTAAAATCAGGGTCCGCTAGTTTTAAGTTTTGTAAATGCGACCACTCTGATCGTTCGAATGTGTTGTTCGGTAGTTTATTTATCAATTTCTTCATAATCAATGCGTCAGTGTTGAAAGTATATTCAGAATGGATTGATTTGCATGTTATTGTAAGGCGTCCTTTACAGTCGCCTGATACAGTTCCAACTCCAGATATCTTCGCAGTTAGTTTGTTTCTTGGCAACTTTAACAGTTGTGCTGCATTTTCAGTTATTAAGTTCACTTGTGAGCCTTGATCTATGAGCGCACGTAGAGTTACGTAAGTCCCATCTACCGATTTGATCTTGACTTGGATGGTTGTCAGTAGAACTTCCATCTCGCTGGCTGATAGATGATTCGAACTTGGCGTCTCAGTTTCCTTCGAAGGTCGTTGACCTGAGCGATGGTTTTCATTGCTCGTCAAAGGTGTATTTTTATTGGAATTGTTGTAATGTAAGAGCGTATGATGCTTCATATTACATTCCTTACAAGTTTTCGTAGAGTTGCAAGTTTGGTTTTCGTGACTAAACAAACAGTTTTTGCATAGTCGCAATTTTGCAACTGTGCTGTTTCGTTGCTTTGTATCCAAGTCAATAAACTGCTGACATCGCATTAAAACGGTTCACCCTTGTTTGATAGAACAACGTTTGATATAATATTACTAAATCGAATTTTAGTTGCAATTAGTGATGGTAAATTCCCGAGAATATTTTCCTTGCGAGAACTTTGCTGTTAAGTTCTCGAGAATATTCTTTTGGAAGGGAATTTACGAGAATTTAAAAATTGAATGACTCTTTTGTGTCGATCTAGTTTTAGAGTAATAGTTTTTAGTGCATTTGAAAGTTTTACGAAGTTTAAGTTAAAATAATCTACTCCACAACTTAAATTCTCAATAAATTCTCTTGAGCAAGAACATTCCCGAGAATATTTCCGAGAAAAATTTCATAAATTCTCTTAAAGTTCGTAAGGTATGGTCATCGTATTCGTAAGGTATATATATATATGTTAAATTAGGATTTATGTATTAAAACAAACTTTGTGAGTTATACAAATCATCAGGTTTAATAAATTTATAAAAAAGTAACATCATAAAAACGGTGTATGGTGTGGATAATTAAAAACAAAGTAAAAATCACAATCTTAACAATTGTTTAAATCAAATCAAATTGCTAATGCAGTAATGCTATTCGTCCATTGATAACGATTGATCCATGCCATCTAAGTTGATGTAGTCTGTTTCCACCAAGATTACTACTGGTTGTCTGAAGCAATAAAAAACGCAATGTCGAAAAGGGATAAGGCAAAAAAGCTTTACAAGAGGGACCCTACTGATGAGAACTGGTGTCTCTATAAAAAACTGCGAAATCGCTGCGGTCGTATGTGTAGGGATGCTAAAAGGCGTCACATACACAACTCAATCCAAAACTCCAACACAGCACAAGTATGGCAATTTCTAAAGTCCCTTGGAATCGACAAAGTTGCGAATGACAGCACGCCTGATATTGACTTAAATGATATTAATTTACATTTTTCGAAATCACCAGTGACTTTGGATGACAACCTTAAATCTAACACACTTAACGATCTCTCTAATCTTCCTCGGCCAATATGTACTTCATTCTCTTTTCACCCAGTTACAGAAGGAGATATTAAGAGGGCCATTACATCAATTTCCACAAAAGCAGTGGGTGATGATGGGCTCCACCTTCAGATGCTTCTTCCTATCCTTGATTTCCTTATTCCTATAATTTTACACATTGTAAACTATCCCCTCTTTACTGGCTCCTTTCCTTCTGCTTGGAAGAAGGCTTATGTTTTGCCTCTTCCCAAAGTTTTAAATCCTTCTTTGGTATCCCAGTTTCGTCCAATCTCCATACTTCCAATCCTGTCCAAAGTCCTTGAGAGTGTTGTTAATAATCAACTATCTCATTTCCTTTTCTCTAATAGCCTGCTTAGTCCTTACCAATCTGGATTTCGTCCTGGCCATAGCACTGTATCAGCCCTAATTAAAATAACTGACGACATCCGTTTGGCCATGGAAAACCGGCTCCTTACGGTGTTGGTTTTATTGGATTTCAGCAGCGCTTTTAATTCGGTTGATTTTGACATCCTCTTAGGTACTCTTTCCTCTCTAAACATATCTCCTCCTGTGATTGCTTGGTTTGATTCTTATCTTCGGGGTCGCTCACAGTCAGTACACTTGAATGAGGTTTGCTCTGATTGGTGTGATCTCTCTGCGGGTGTTCCTCAGGGTGGCGTCCTTTCTCCTCTTCTTTTCTCCGTTTTCATTAACGCTATCACAAAGATTTTAATTTCTCATTATCATCTCTACGCAGACGACTTGCAGCTTTATCGCCATTTTAAACTCGAAGAGCTTCCGGGAGCCATCGTTGCCATCAATAATGATCTACAAAACATCAGCCTGTGGGCTAAAAACTTTGGACTGTTAGTTAACCCAACTAAATCACAAGCTGTCATTATTGGCGGCAGATATTTTGTCAATTTATTGAGTCATCAGTCCCTCCCGCCTGTATTTTACAATGGTGTCGCTATAGCCTACTCCAAGAAAGTTAAAGACTTAGGTGTATTCTTGGACTGCAACCTATCTTGGCATGTTCACATTGCTGAAGTAAGCAGGAGGGTGTTTTGTTCGTATCGGTCACTTAAGCGTCTTCAGAAGTTCCTGCCCTTCCAAACTAAAATTACTCTTGCTCAATCTCTTCTTCTTCCTCTTCTTGACTACGCTGATGTCTGTTTCCTTGATGCAACTGAAGAACTTCTTGATAAGCTCGAACGTCTGCAGAATTTGTGCATTCGCTTCATTTTCGGGCTTCGAAAGTACGACCATGTGTCAGGATTTCGGAAGCAGTTGAAGTGGCTGCCTATTCGGCAGCGTCGAGATTCTCACACTTTTTCTTTTCTCTTTTCTGTTCTTCACAACCCTAAAGCTCCTTCGTACCTTCGGGAACGCTTTGAATATCTTGTACCTAGAGGTAAACCCTGTCGCTCATCATCATCTCTTCTCCTTCGTTTTCCTCCCCACTCCTCAAGTCGATATGATGGATCATTTACTGTTCGCGCTGTGCGCCTTTGGAATTCACTTCCACACTCCTTGCGGGATAGCCCGTCGTTAGACGTGTTCAGGAAAGGAATAAGAGAACATTTCCTGTCAATATGTTAATAGTATGTATGTAGTATTTTATATGTATGTATTTATATATGTATTGTATGTATTACGTATGTAGTAGTTAATTTAAGTTTTCGCACATGCTCGTAAGTTTATCCTCTATTGCAAATCTCGCAATCGAAAAATGCTTTGCTGTAAGAAAACCCAATTCTGGGTTAAGCTCGCCGTTGTACATAAGTTTTTAAATTGCAATCTGTATGTATATTTCTTTTTAATTTGGTTTGCAATAAAGAATAAGAATAAGAAATTACTGGCTCATCCTCTACCTCTTCTTCAGATGTGCTCTCTTTAGATTCGTTGTCTAAATTCATTGTAAGCTCTTCTCCTTCGCTTGCGTGAGGCAGAGGCAGTTGGATTTGGTTAGTTCAGAATTTTCCAATTGTGAGCAATCAGATAAATTTTGCCTGCGCTTTCAGTGTTGAATTTATAATTTTTTTGGTATGAATGTTTGAAAATGAGGAAAAAGAGCGTTCCACATAAACCAGTGCCACATTTATATTCATACGTTTCTTTGAACAATTGTTGAACTGAAATACTGTGTCTTTCAGCCAAGCTATGAACGAACTCCCATCCATGTTTTCACTAACTTGATGTCATTGTTGTACCACGATTTTGCGGGTTTAATAATACCACAGCTAGTACATTGGCTTAAGCGCTGTAACTGTTCTATTGCTGAATTTCTGTTTTAAATGATGGTGTGCTTCTTCGCCTAAAATTACAGCTACGATAGGCTTCTCTACCAGTTCTTTCAATTCGCCGAATTCCGTTTGTTTCAAATGGATAGAATAGTAATCTCCTTCAAAGTTTGTTACCCAACCTACGATTTCTTTTAGTAAAACTAATCTTTTCAAATTTCATCCACTCGTTTTCATTTAAAAGTATTTTTTTACATTTCTGTACACCTGGTGAGTTTAACGCCATATTTTGAAGAACAGATTTGCATTCCAATAGACTACCACTAGTAACGCAGTTCCCCATCTTATTGTTACTGGTAACTCTAATGATTTCGTAACTCCCTTTTCCTGTTCAATTGATTTAAAATCTTCTGACAGAATATGAGAACGCTGAATACACTACGGTTACTTGTTGGTTTTTTTAATATATCGCCAATTATTAGATGCAACGTGTGAGCTAAGCAGCCAGCCCACTTCACATGGGGATATTTTCTTTCCAGCATTTTACCACATTTTACCATGTTGGTAGCATTATCTGCTCTATTCAGCATAATTTTATTGTGGCACACATGGTGTGATCAGCCGAACGTCAGGTACAGCAGTCAGTAGGCGCGAGCCTGTGGACGGTGAGTAATGGGCTAGCTCACCGTCCGTCCGTCTCATGACGACAGGCCGTGTCGACGGCGCGTACGTGTTCCACGCGCGCCTCAAGGAGATGTCAGCAAACCAGAAGGGGTCCGAAAGGGCCGATGCCTGCCAGGGCTGCGGGTTGTTCGAAAGAGATACCGCGGCCCCGGAACACAAAGGGCGAAGAAGGAACATGGGTGGGTTTTAGTCAGTACAAGTCTGACACTCCCTACCGCTCCGCCCAGAGCGGGAGAAGTCATATGATGATTTCCCATCCGGAAAAAAAAAAAAAAAAAAAAAGGTACAGCAGTCAGTTAATCCTATTTTAAATTCTCGTAAATTCTCCGTCGAAAAGAATATTTCAGAATATTCTCGAACCGAGAACATTCTCCGTGGGAGAATATTCTCTCGACCCATCACTAGTTGCAATAAAGTCATTTCGAAGAATTATTCATTCGACCGAATAATTCATTGGTAAATTTTTATTTAGCGTAATTATTTATTTGAACTAATTTCATTTGAACTAAATTCATTTCGCCGAATTTTCAAATGCACTAATTTTATTTAAACTAATGTTTCACTACACAAATAATGATTTAGTCGAAAGATCGTATCGAATATTTAGTTCATTAATAATTCGTTTCTTTCATCGTCTATAAACTAACATTGTTCTTCACCTATCGAATTAATGCCACGCCGCGCGCCGTACTTCTAACGCCATCTAGTAGATGTAAGTGGAACAATATTGAGATTTACTATAATCGTAAATATGAAGGTAGTTCCAAGAAAAATGCATCATGCAGGTTGTCATTGTCATGCACTATAATGATTTGTGTCTCATCATAAGTCATTACTAAGTAAACATTATTTATTTTTTGTGCTAAATTGTTTAGTATAGGTAATTAAAATTGTTTCGAAATGTGCAGCATATTCCTTAGCAAGAGAGGTGGAATGAAGCTAAATATAGATGGGTTTTCGTTCAACAAAAATAAGGAAGTGGTGAATAAATACTATTGGTCCTGTGAACAAAGAATTAAGGATAAGTGTTCGTCGCGTGCTATAACTATACGCGACACAGATAATGATCAACATACAGTGTTAAGCCACGGCGAACATAATCACGAACCCAGTGCATGTAAATTACTAACTTCAAGTGTAATAAGTGAATTAAAAGAAGAAGCACTTAAGAACAACCGTTTAAAACCGTGTCAGATTTTGCAAACAGTCTTAAAAAGTACAGATTCAGATATTGCATCACAGTTACCAACGACCAGTGCGTTAAAGCAAATAATTTACAGAGAAAAGCGTAAAAATAAGCCTGTGTTTGTTGAACCAAAAGATATATATTTTGATATTAACAATGATTATCTTAAATTAGAAAAAGGAAACTTGGTAATTAAGGATGAAATATTTAATGATAATAAGAGAGTTATTCTTTTATCAACAAAGAAATTGATGACTAAACTAGGACAAGGCATGATGTGGTATATGGATGGTACCTTTAAGTCTGTACCTGAATTATTTTTACAACTGTATACAATTCATTCTAGAATTTTGAATGAACATAGGTCCACCGTGCCGTTAGTATTTGTGTTGTGCACTAATAAGGACAAAACAACGTACAATAAAATATTCGACTTAATTAATGAGTATTTTTGTGAAAACGATATTGTTATAAAGGTGAAATATTGTATGATGGACTTCGAAATAACTGCAATTCAATGTGCACGACAAAATTTGGAAAATATTATGGTTAAATGCTGTTCGTTCCATTTTGGACAAATTATTTATAGGAAGATTCAATCAAGTGGCCTTGCAAAACTGTACGGAACGGATTACAGCTTCAGCTTGGAAATTAAGTGTCTCATGGCTTTATCTTTCCTACCACATTCAACAATACCACAGTACTTCAAAGTTTGGGAAGAAAATTGTTCAGAAAAAAGTGCATTAATTGCCAAATGGTTTGCAGAAAATTATGTCGTAGGAAAGAATGGCAACCCCCCCCCAGTTTCTACCTAGCTTATGGAGTTGTCATGATTTGAACCATTTAAAATTGCCACGCACACAAAATAATATGGAAGTTTTTTTTTTTTTTTTTGAATGGCATCTCGCAGTTCAACCTATGAGGTTGTCGTCTGCTTAACCGGACTATCCTGTGGGTGCCTTTAGAGTAAGGCCTCCAGTCAGGGCATAAAAACTTACAAACTAAGCGAGTGCACGCTAAGGGCACCCCCTGTGGGGTACGAACCTCGGCTTAGGGCGTCGCTGGGGGAGGACTGCATGGGGACAGGCTGGATCTGAATGGTATCATTATTTAGGGGCTGATTTAAAACTACTGGCACAGCATCGCGGTACTGGCTCGAGCGAGGGTCGGGGAGGGCATGGACCGTGACGTCGCGACGGACCTCGACGGCGAGGTCGGAAAGACGGCGGTTTGAGTCAGAACTTTTTAAGAGTGCTAGTCTCTTTGCTACTCTCCTGGAGGAGGGTGATAGCATCATCTGGAGTGACAAGGGTATGCCTAGGACGGCGTACTGTACTAATGCGCGAGGGTTCGTAACGGACGGCCGCTGCGATCAGGGGATTACGGTGTTTAATGGAGTTATCGAAGAAACGCTTCGAAAGACGTTTCATAAACTGAAGGACGGTGGGCATTCTAAGTTCTACGTGTAGACGGTCATTACGGATATAAAAAAGAGGCTCCCGTGACTCTACGTAAGAACCGGTTCTGTAAAATTTGCATCCTATAGATGTACTTAGGCTTGGTGTGAGCGTACACGACGCAAGCGTACGTCATAATGGGGCGGATCACCGCGGTATAAAGGCGCAACTTGCACTTGAGTGACAACTTGCTTTTTGCCGAAATCATGAAATGATGCCTACCCATAGCAAACGCAGCTCGGTCGCGAGCTGCTTTGATGTGCGCCGCGAAAGACAAGTGGTTGTCAAGTATGACTCCTAAGTACTTGGCTTGCTTCTCCCAAGGGATAGGCTTACCGTACATAGTGATCGGGCTGAGCGCGGGTGGCTTAATTTTACGCTGTTTAGAGAAAAGAACTGCCTGGCTCTTGTCGGGGTTCACCTCGATTCTCCATTTCCGGAACCAAGCGCCTAAGACGTTGGCTGAGGTTTGGAGGGTGCTATAGATAGCGTCGTGACTGCGGCCAGTGTAATAAATGGCCGTGTCGTCCGCGAACAGGGCTAACTGAGCCTTCTTGCTCTTGGGGATGTCACTGGTGAACAGAGTAAAGATAAGGGGAGAGACGACGGAGCCCTGAGGGACTCCGGCTCTAATGGGGTGGGGGGAAGACAGTGCCTTCCCGATGCGATAGCGGAAGGTGCGATCCGACAGAAAGTCTCGTAAGATGAGCACGAGACGGTCCGGCACTCCCAGTTTGTACAGCTTATATAATAAGCCGTTGTGCCAGACTTTGTCGAAAGCCTTTGCTATGTCGAAGAACAACACACCCGTCATCGCTCCTCGCTGGAAGCCAGCGCTCAAGTGTTCTACGATGCGATGGGCCTGTTGAATGCAAGAGTGTCCAGTCCTGAAGCCGAACTGCTCGTTGGGGATGAGACTCTTAGCCTCGGCGAAGTCTTTGAGTCGCTTATAAATAAGTCTCTCGTAGATTTTGCCGAGTGCGTTCAGGAGACTGATAGGTCTGTAGCTCGAGGGCTCAGACTTGGGTTTGCCTGGCTTGGCGAAACCGATGACAGTGGCCTCTTTCCATATTTGGGGAAAGGCGTTGTTGCTCAGGGCGCCATTGAAGATGGCCGCCATTTACACGACGAGCTGAGCGGGGAGGAGTTTTAACACCCTATTGGTGATTCCGTCGGAGCCGGGTGCTTTCCGCGGTTGAAGCTTATTAATGATGTCTTGCACTTCGTCAGCTGTGACCGAAGGCAGAGGATCATCAGGGTCTTCTACGGGGGGGAGGGCGGCTTTACGTTCGACGAATGCGTTCACCTCATCGAGATGTCGCTTGTCTACTGGTTGAGAGCTGGGGGAGCACTGGGACTCCAGGCTGTCGGCTAGGCATTCGGCCTTCTCAGAGTCGTCGAATGCGACGCTCTTATCGGGTCGGGTGAGGGGAGGCATCGAAGCCTCTTCGGTGGAGCGCAACTTGCGTTGCAGCTACCAGAAGGCTAGGTGGGTAGGCTCGAGCTCGCTAAGCGTCTTGTCCCATTGATCTGAACGATGCTCACTAGTGCGTTTCTTTACAGCACGCTGTAAATAACGCATGTGAGCTTTGTTCGCGTCGCAGGGAAAGTTGCTGTAGGCACGGATGGCCGCGTTCTTCTCGGTTATCAGTTCACGTACGTCAGCGGGTAGAATCCAGCGTTGATCGCTCATTGCTGGAACTTCCCGTGAGCAATCCTTTAGTACGGATTGCACGTGTTCTGTAAACGAGTTGATGGCGGCCGTCGTGTCTGCGACTGAGACAATGTGGTCGGGGATGGCCTCCAGGTGAGGCGACGTGGTGGATTTCAGCTTTTCGCTGACTTTCCTCCAGTCGGTTATCACTTGTGTCGGCGGTCAATGTGGAAGCGTGGAACCACAGGTTAAATAGTATAGTCGATAAAAGAAACCCCGGATTTTATGAACTGTCTACTATACTGCTTGCCGAAATGAATATAGTTGAAAGAAAAATACAGTGTATTTTAAATGGAGAACCTAGTGCAAAGCAGAAGAAGATTTGCACTAAAAAAAATGACAATATTGAGACCATATTGCGCAATTTTGAAACGTATACAGAACTGGATTTACTAAAAGCAATTGCAAGTAATTCAAGATTAGTTTAACTGTTTTCTTGTTCAAAATAAATAATTTTTCAAATATTTACAATGTTTTTTTTCTGCATTACATTACACCAATTGAATATTCGATAAAATACATGGTTATACCATCTGAACATTACATCAAATGAAAATTATACCTTTTGATCATTAGCGCAAATGTTGTTATAGCAAATAAATATTCGATGAACTGAAAATTCTGTCAAACGATATTATACAAAGTTATGATTTTCTTAAACGTTGTTCGATTTAGTAATATTATATCAAACGTTGTTCTATCAAACAAGGGTGAACCCATTAAAACATGATTGTTTTGGCAAAGAGGGCACTGCCCGTATGAAGTGTGGTAAGTTTTTGGAACCCACTTCTTATGATCGAAGTTTTTTCGAGGTACATGTTTTTCAGTTCCAGCTGACTTATCAGAACTCTGTATGTCTTTCTTTGAAGTCTTCATGGTTTCAAACGCCATAAACTGGTTTTCTAAGAATGTCATAAATTCCTGTAGTGTCGATACCTCTCTGTTATCGTGCAAGTTTTTTATGTATTCATTGTAGCTCCCACAGTCTAGTTTCTGTGACATCAGATGGACAATCATCGGATCCCAACTGGTTATATCAAAACCAATGTTTGTTAAACCATTTAGACATTCCGTTGTTACGTCATGCAGCTTCTTTAAGTTGTAAGCGTCTGGCTTCTGTATGACAGGCAACTGCAGCATAGTGTTCATGAACGACGAGAATTGTAGACGACGGTTGTCGTACCGTTGAGTCAGTATCTCCCAACATGAAGTGTAGTTGTCGGCGCTGATGCTCAAGTGTTGCACCAGTCTTTTTGCTTCACCTTTCAGCCTGGTCTTCAGATGCTGCATTTTTTGAGCTTTATTCAATGTCGGGTTTTTGTGTATGGTTTCCAGGAACAGATCTTTGAAAGATATCCATTTGCTGTAGTGTCCTGAAAATTCTGGGATCTCGATTCTCGGTGCTGAATGTTGATGATGAGCGGTGGACCACATCTTGCTTTTCAGCAGTTTCCTTGTCATAGTACGTATGTTCCGAACCTTTCAGTAAGGCTTCCAGTTCCCAATGAGTACTGTCAATAGCTTCCCATTTCGACTTCAAAATTGACAAGTGGTCGTCAAGTTCCCATTTTTCAGCTAAGGCATCAAAATCAATTTTTACCATAGCTCGATCGATGGCTTTGAAGTTGCATTCCTGTTTAGTCAGCAAAGTCTTGGTCTTCTCATCAGGTTCTCCTCTCGACAAGTCTGTCAGGTCGAATTTGACATTTTCTTCAGTAGTTTGCAACATTTTTAAAATGTCTGCTTTAGTTGTTTCGTACATTGTCTTTGTCTTACCGTAGACATCTTCCACAAAATTGTTTATGTTCCTGTCTTCAATTTCTTGCAACAGCAATGTATGCCGTGCATTGAAATCCATCCATTGAGTTTCTAACGAGGACAGCCGCTTGTTCAAGTATTCCTTTGTTTTTCTGGTTTTGCTATCCTTGTTAAAGTTGGTGCATAATGTTTTGATGTTTTCAAAACATGTTGATTGTTGCGATAGCTTATTCATC
This sequence comes from Cerastis leucographa, assembly GCA_963082945.1. Lineage (NCBI taxonomy): Eukaryota > Metazoa > Arthropoda > Insecta > Lepidoptera > Noctuidae > Cerastis > Cerastis leucographa. Next base: position 495,465 of record CAUJBK010000002.1, read on the forward strand.
TTGATTATAGATAATAGCTTCGTTGTAATTCAAAAATACCTTTTGGAAAAGTCCCGAAGTTTATCCTTGTAGTTGAAGACTTTTCACTGGTATCGTCGAAGGCTCTTCCAGTAGTTGTTGTTAGTTACAGTAGTTGAAAGCTCTTCCAGTAGTCGAAGGCTCATCCAGTAGTTTTAGTTAGTTCCAGTAGTTGAAAGCTCTTCCAGTAGTCGAAGGCTCTTCCAGTAGTTGTAGTTTGTTCCAGTAGTTGAAAGCTCTTCCAGTAGTCGAAGGCTCTTCAAGTAGTTGTAGTTTGTTCCGGTACTCAATGTGCCTGCACACTGGCTAGGTATTTGTGCCTTCTCAATCCTCGGGCGACCCTCTTCCGGGAGACCAGTTGAACCGATTCGCTACCGTCACAAGAGACACAAAGACACTAAGATACACGAAGGCTCGAAGGACCATAAATGTACGGGTTGTAGTAGTTAACTCCGTACACCGATTTGTCGTGAAGGTTTTGTAGTTTGTATAGAGAAACACTTTCCACTAAGATGCACTAAATAGTTAAGTTTATTTAAGTTAAGAGTAAGTTACAGTACTAGAGTGGAAGGCGATTATTTCTCGAGTTGTTGATAGCTACCCAGTTATAAGTTCACTACATTTAAATTTGTTTGTCATGTTGTTTTATTATGTTGAATTATGACGCGCATCGTTGACATAAAGTAGGTCACCGAGTAAGCAGAAAAATGTATGGCGATGAGACCGTACAAAAAGTATGAAGGGAAAGTTACATCACAGGTTACGTGATTGTGTTTTTATTACAATGTAGTTAGATAAAAATTATTTATGTAGTTATAACGGACGGCCAGTGCAGCAGGTCAACGCCCTTTGCAGTGATTACGTAACTCGGGCGCATAGTATCTATGAATTTACGGACTGTGTCGGACAGAAACGTTTTTGAATTTTTGAATGAAAAAGTCGTTTATTTATTTTTAAATTCAGATAAACATTTTTGTAATTAAGTACCTATGGTTTTAGTGACAACGGTGTTTACCCTTACAGCCTGTATAGATGGCGCTGTAGTAGTTTTTGTAAAGTGTTGCTTTTTGTGGTCGCTACATCACTCCCCCCCGGAGACCGGAAGTCGATAGTTGAATGTGTTTTTTTTTTTTCGAAAAAAAAATAAGAAAATGGCGCTGTAGTAGTTTTTGTAGTATGTTGCTTTTTGTGGTCGCTACTCATAAAATCGCTGGGCAGATGAGCATGGCTCAGACAAATCGAGAAGAACATCGCGAGCACCCTTGGAACTCCTGCATGCTGCAGGTGCTCGATGCTGAGGTAGTCATGCCCCGGAGACTTGATTTTTAATAACAGTAGTGACATCTTGCGCTGAGAACCTGACATTTAACTCCATCAGACAACATCTTGGTACAGCATCGACCGCCTGCGATGCTGTACCAAGAGAGGATTCCCTTTAAAATGTTCCACAAACAAGTTTGCTATAGCGGTAGGCTCATGTTGCCCCGCCACACTCACGGGGACGCCCGGCCTCGTATTCAATCTGTTGGTATTTTTCCAGAACCTTGAAAAGTTTTTAGTTTTGTGATGTTCAGCTAATATATCCATTTTTATTTTATTCTGATTATTCTGACACCATCTTAACTTTGATTTAAAGACTTTTCTGGTGTCGTACATATGTTTATACACATGATCAGAAGTAGGTTTACCGGATATACTCCAGATTTGAAAAGCAAGCCGGGCCTCCGCGTGAGCCTGCTTAACATGCCTATTCCACCCGACAACACGTTTACCCCTTCTTCCCGCTCCTGCACCCACGCTACTGGGACATTGGGCAGCCTCATTAAGTATACACACAATGTTTTTGTACATATTATCTAATATGGGTTTGTGATTCGCATTCGCACAAAACCCGTTAGCACATTCTTTAAATTCTAACGGAAAATTAATCTCCCTTAACTTAGTGTGACATATTTCTATGTACTTATCTATTTCACGAGCGTCCCGTTCACCCCATATCGTACAGTTTTTGATCGGATTAGTTGTTACAATAGTAGGTGTTATCATCTTAAAATTGCACTGTAGTTGTATTGGCTTGTGATCCGACCAATACGTGTCATACAACACAGTTGCACTAACGAGCAGACGCTTCGCGGCCTCGGTCACTACACAGTGGTCGAGCCAGCGGTGGTAACCATGCGCTTCACTCACGAAAGTGTACGTACCTCGCGGCAGTAGGTCCAGATCTGCGCAGGTCCAGCACTGATCCGCACAGAAACTTAACAGGTTCACTACCGAATAGCTCGCCGGGATGAGCGTTAAAATCACCGAGTATGATCACTGATTGCACATTATTACTCTCTATTATCGCACTAATTTCACTCAGGCACTCCGTAAACTCAGTGACGTTATCGTTTGAGTCCGTAGGCATATATACCGAGACTATTAGTACGGAGCGATCCTGCGACACTATCTTGATAGCTACAAGGCGTACGTTGTTGCAAGTAACTACTGTGGCAGATGGAAATAGACTCTTCCTCCACAACAATCCCACTCCTCCATAAGGTCTTCAACGTAGTACTCCCGTCGATGTGTCGACTGCCGAATTGCCAGTAAAAGCAAAATCATCATTGATTTGTCCTAGGAAGGCGACATCATGCGGCAAAAGCCATGTTTCTTGCAACGCGATAATGTCGGCCGCTACACACAGACGTCTAACACAGTCAACAGACCTTTTAATACATTTACAATTGAAACTTATCAATGTTGTATTATCTATTTAGATTTTGTAATCGTTTATTTTCAGAGCATTTTCTCCGTCTGTTTTCTTCTTAGAAAAGTCTATAAATTTACGGTATGATATGCCTTCAGGCCAAAAGTCCCTCATGAACACGTCATATTTGTGTTTTGGAACCGAGATCTTATAAGCATTATAGCTTTTGGGTACCTTCATTATCATTTTCTCAATATCCACATATTGTGTTTTGGCCTTTTCTTCAACATAATCTGTGATGTCAGTCTGTGTCACCTGTTTATCCACATTATAGATGTATAAAACTATTTTTTCATTCACAGCCTTAAATTTGTCTTTGGGTTCTATTATAGCTTTTCCAATATTTCCGATAAAGCGATTTCTCACTTTCCTTCTCTGTTTCTGTACTAGGGTCCACTCACCTTCACAAACAATTTGAGCAAACGTTTTAACTTTTGGCTCCGCAGTCGATTGGACAACCGCTGCAGCCGTGTGTCCCGGGTTCCTCGCAATATTGTTATTGTCAACTTTCTGCGATGCAGCTGCCTGCCCCCGCTCGGTGTTGTTGTCAATTTTTTTTATTATTTATTTATTAAACAATTTTTATACAAACTTTCATTTAAAAACTAAGCCCCACAAAACTGTTTTCACAGTTTGTCTGTGGGAACGGAACGATATTTAAAAAAAACAAACAATGCAACTAATATTACTTAACAATCAATAAATCTTAGAAACTACTTACCCTTACCTTACTTACTACTATACCCTCTCCCAGCAATCTGCAAACCACCTTCTTAAAAAATTTGGTTTACAGACTCCTGAGAAAGAATAGTTTAAGCGATTTTGCAAACTTACTTTTCATTTTCTGACTTCTTATATCAGCAGGCAATTGGTTGAGAAGGTATGGTACTCTTTTATCAAGCGTTTGGTCGCCAAAATAATTACTGATTTTAGGTACATCAAACTTGCCTGCTGATATTGACCTAGTAGCATGGTTATGGGTAACAAGCGAGTGGCGCCCCCAGCTGCCATGACTGTTAACTAGAAGTAGGTATTTGTGTTTTAAGGTAATAGGAAGAATTTTGCAAATTTTAAATAACCTATTAAAATTGTTTTTACATTTGTTTTTAGTTTTCTTATTGACTAATAGTTTTAAAAATCTAATTTGTAATGCTTCCATTTTGTCTAAATTAGTTTTGAATGTGAGTCCATAGCAGTCGAGAGCGTAACTTAATATAGGGTCAACGAGTTGTAAATAAAAACACTTAAGAGTATTATTTGGTACTTTAAAACTTAGATGGTAGAATTTACCGAGTAATATTCTAAGTTTATTACATAAGTACTCAATGTGATTAGACCACGAAAAGTTCTCATCAACCTTTACCCCGAGATATGTTACACATGTATCACGTTTAATAGGCTTACAAATACAGTTTACATGGCTATTATGAATGCACGCAAACTCATGTGTGTACATTGGAGGTGGGTCACCAGGCGGAAGTAAGTATGGTGAGCGTATTATAACTAGATGAGTTTTATCCGCGTTCAGTATTATACCGTTATCGTGCGACCATTTGACAACTCGGTCTACGTCGAGCTGCACGAGTCGACAAGTTTCGGCGAGGTCAGTGCCGGCGCGCAGCGCGCACAGGTCATCCGCGAACATATATGCTGAGCAGTTGCGCAAAACGCCGCACAAGCTGTTGACGTGCATTAGGTAGCATACAGGCCCGCATCCCGCGCCCTGCGGCACCCCGCATCTTACCTCCCTCGCATCACTATACCACTCATCCACCTTTACGCGGTAATATCTCTTCGTGAGATAATCACGAAACCATTTGTTAAGTGGTTCCCCCACCCCGCACTCCTCCATTGCGTTTAATAAAGTATCTATTTCTAAGGTATCAAAGGCCCTTTTAAAATCGAAGAAAATTGCTACTACAAATTGCTTTTTATTTAAATAATTATTAATTTCGTCACAAAACTTGGATAATAAAGTGGTCGTACTTTTACTTTTTTGAAAGCCATGTTGACATTCATCAATAATGCTATTTCTTTGAAGATAATTTCCTAGTTGATTAACAATACATTTCTCTAAAATTTTGTCTACACTCGATAATATCACAATTGGTCTGTAATTAGATAATACTTTACGATCCCCTTTTTTAAAAATTGGACGCACTATGGCCTCCTTTAACTTGCTCGGACATGTAAATGTCTTTACACATAAATTAATAAGATGTGCAAGCACAGGACTCACTGTATTCACTAAATATTTAAGATCAGACATGCGTATGAGATCGCTTCCGGGTGATTTATTTGTATCCATACCTGTTATTACTTTCTTAACATCTAGACTATTCACCGGTTGCCATCGCATACACACACTCTTCCCCTTCACATATGTGCTTCTGTCTAACCATTTCTCATTACACTTGTGTTTTATATTTTCAATTTCGTTTGTAAATGTTGACGAGAACTTATCACAAATATCTTTTATACTGCCTTGCATCTTAATGTTATTTAATATTACGTTATCTGGAGATTGTTTATCTTTCCCCATCATTACATGTATTCTATCCCATAACTTTTTTATATTATTGTTACAATCTATTATACTTTGCCTATCATATTCATTCTTACATTTGGTTAATATTTTATGACATTTATTCCTATATCTAGTGTACTCTAACCGTTTAACCATATTCTTTGGTTCGTTACTCCATACTGCAAAAAGTCTGTCTCTTTCTAACAAAATCTTCTTATGATCTTTCGTTATCCAGCTTTTATTATTTCGAACTCCTTTGATAATAATTTTATTTCTATAGCAAGACTCGTAAATATCAGCAAATATTTTTCTGAAAGATTCATATAACTCAACGGGACTTTCAATGAATAACAGACTATTAAAATCTACGGATGATAATTTCTCCCGCACCGCACGATTATCAAGGACACGCCGTCGCGTAGGCTCAGTAGGCGCGCGCGAGTGAACCGCTTGCGCTTTCGTAGGTATAGTAGTGTTTTGACTATCAATTGGAGTGCGGTCCCATTCTACTACCACCGATACTGGGTAATGATCGGATATTTTGGTTCGTATTATAGCTGAATGTATATGAGCAAGAGGCGCTCGAATAAATATATGATCTAGACATGATTCTACTAAATAAACCCTTGATAATTTCGCTGCGCGTGACTCGATCAATACATTTTATATACCCATATTCTGCTAACAGATCTTCATAAAAGTTTACATGTTTATCCTGTTGCTTAAGCAGGTTAACATTTATATCGCCGCATAACTTTAGTGCTATGTGGTAGGTTATTAATCAAATTCCGAAATTCGTCAATAAATTGAACTATTTTATCTTACTTACTTATTTTTGGCGGCCTATAAATAGCAACTAAATAAATCTTTTCGTTGGAGTGTTTAAGAGAAACGGAAACGCACTCCGCGGAGCGCATCTCAGTATGTATTGGCGACTCGATCACCTGAGCCGCGAGCCCCTCCCGCGTATACACTAATACCCCGCCCCCGGTTCGCCCAGTGCGGGTGAAACTATTTATTGTGTAACCATTAATCCTATATAAACCTAAACATTCATAATTTATATTTGGTTCAGTGATAACTATGACATCAATATATTGTAGACTATGATATAAACTAACTAATAACTCGTTACAATGTTTCTTTAGGGATCTAATATTTATATGAATTAAGCAAAAGTCACTACATCCTCTAAATGTTGATGTCCAGCTAAGTATGTCGTCAAAACATACGGGGACAACTTGACCATCTGTTATTGTTTCAATATTGTCTAGGAACGAGAATGTTGAAAATAATGTTATCAGTTCTACACATAACTTATAGGTACCTATTTGTATAGGTATTATCACATCACTTTCACTTTTTGAGCAGATCTTGTATATCACCTTCCGACCTAACCCACACAGATTTATCACCTTCTTCCTTTTTCACCAGTATTCTTCCATTTACGACCCAGATGTACTTATAAATGTCCTTGAGCTGATTCTTAGCATTCCACAACAATTCTCGAGTGGTTTTAGTGAGATCTTCATTAACGTTAATCTTATTTTTCTGTGAACCTAAAGTCAACATACTACTGTTCACTTTGACGAGCTTACGTCGATTTGCCAACCAAGAATTCCGATTTTCAGTCCCTGCACTCTTGAATCCTATAATTATCGTAGCTGGTTTGTCGCTTGTTGTTGTTTTCCGTTGTTGACGCCGGCTCGCCCATTCGATATCATCGCAGCTCACCTCCAACGTATCTCCGAGTTTTTTAACTACCTCCATTATGTTTTCATTCGGCATTTGCTCGATACCTACAATTTCTATGTTATGTTTACGTAATTGTTCGAACTCATGCACTTTTTGTTCCAGCGCAGTATTACATTTTTCTAGGTACACACATTTATTATTGACACTGTAGTGTATGTAGATATCAATATATCTCACTACAAACCGATTACAGTATTGTAACGTTGCCTCGGGCGCGCACGTCGCTCGGTTATTAATACCGGTCCGTGTAGTGGGGGGCAGTCGTTGTCGGACTGTCGGCCTGTGCGGTGGTGCGTTGGCGAGTCAACTATTAGTGTAACTATCAGTGGATAAATGTGCATATTTTACATTGGCGACGGGGATAAAACAGTGAGTTTTATATTCTTATAAAAAAAAAAAAATACACCCTTACAGGGAGATAACTAATCATATTTTGGAAAGAAATATTCAAATTACTATTACACTTCAAAAATCTAATTATGAATACACCGTGTAAATCACCTATCACGAAACCGTCAACCAAGCATTCTGTACATGAAACTAAGTAACTTTACGAAAAAAAAATATTGCTGGGACGAAACGACTTTATTTTTGGGGGTTGTAAAATCATGTTTTGTGGTAGAACTCAATGTAACGCACTCAAAACATTGTGCTGATGGACGGATTGAATAGTATGGGGGTCGTGGAGATGTTTAAAGTTAAAATATTACATTAAAAACTTGTATTTAAAGAAAAATACTTGTCAAAAAGTTGTAAATTTGACCCCTAATATCTCCGTAACTAGAAAGTTCCCAGGTATGGTGTAGAACAAAAAAATGATCGCAATGACAGGGAGAACCAGTGTCTTTCGGCGTGGTTAAGAGGTGTTTTACACCCTTTATAATACGTTAGAATCTGTCATTGGATATATTAATTGTTAATAAATAATTTTTGTAAAGGCTAAAACAAAAAGTGGTTAGTTAATATATTGTTTTGCAACTAATTAAATGCTATCATGGGTGTTAAGGAAAAAAACATACTGATTAAATTATTTAACATAACATTACGCCTGTGTTCCCCAAGGGGGTAGGCAGAGATGTGTGATACAACCACGTTTCACCAATAACGTTGAGCATGCCTGTTGCCACTAACCAGACGCCAACTCGGACTCAGTTCTATTATTGGGAGGTTCCTAATGGAGAAACTCAGTGACACTGCCCGACCTGGGAGTCGAACCAAGGACCCCATGTTTAATTATTTGATTATTATTTATTCTACAGGATTAGTTCTAAAATAATAAATCGAATAGCAGTAGAATATCTCTACTGGACATTAAATTGACAAGTCATCAAAGAACGTCGGTAATAGCAGTAGTATATTCCTACTGGTCATTAAATTGAAAAGTCATCAAAGAACGACGGTAATAGCAGTAGAATATTTCTACTGGTCATTAAATTGAAAAGTCATCAAAGAACGACAGTAATAGCAGTAGAATATTCCTACTGGTCATTAAATTGACAAGTCATCAGAAAATGACGGTTATAGCAGTAGAATATATATACATACTGGTCATTAAATTGATAAGTCAAAAAATTTGGTCAGCAGGTAGTGGTACTATTGATGTATATACTGGTCATTAAATTGACAAATATTTTAACGGTGCAGCAGGAACGAGAATGGGTACGCTGGAAGCGGGTACTGTTGATCTATCTGGAAGTTGCTGGAATAGAGAGTAGTGCGAAGAAACGCGCTCCGCTGGACTAGAATTGAAGGAAATATTCTATAATATACCAGATGCGAATGTTTCACCAGCAGATGAAGTGGACGTCTTCGCAGTGGCTATAACCAAACTCGAAGCATACTTTCTACCTAAACAAAGTAAGATAATATATGAACGTCACCTTTTTTGTTTGATAAAACAAGAAGCAAATGAAAAGTTTGAAAAAATCCTAGTACGGCTTAGACAACAAGCAGAAAAATGTCAGTTTAAGGGCAAAGACGATCATATAATCGATCAAATTACAGAAAAGTGTTCTAAAGAGCTTAGAAAGGTTTCTACAAACAGGAAGCACAATAACACTGACAAATATAATTGTTGAAGCAAATACTCTTGGAGCTGTAAGTTGATAAATAGAAGAATTCGGAGGAAGCAGCACATCAACTGAGAACATAAACAGAGTGGAGAGAATAAAAGAAAATATGAGGGAAACAACAACAAACAAAACCTGGGACAATATGAAATAAAATAAGGTCCAGGTTTGTAACCAAACAAACAGCTGCAACAAGACTTTTTATGGTTACGCAAGTAAGAACCCCCTCAACCTAAAGGGACCATTTGACGCAAAAATAAAAATCGCAGATAGATCAGAAAATGCAACGGTTTACGTCATCGCTGATAGAACTAGAGATCTGCTTGAGAAAGAAACTGCCATGGCTATGGGTGTTCTTAAAATCGAATTAGAAATCGACCAAAAGGAAATAAAGAGTTTCCTAAATTCAAGGATCTTTTAGTGGAGGTACCAATCGATGAGAAAGTACAACCAATTTCTCAACCATTAAGGAGGATCCCCAAACCACTGGAAGAAAAAGTTAAAAACAAAATAAAAGAACTGTTGGAGAAAGAATTATTGAGGAAGTTCAAGGACCCTCGAGATGGGTATCACCAATAGTGCCGGTTTTGAAAAATACTGGAGAAGTCCGCATTTGCGTAAATATGAGGCGGGCCAATAGAGCAATTTTACGTGAAAATCACCCATTGCCCATGCCCACTATGGACAAGCTACTACCAAAAATCATGTTTCATCAAAGATGCTTTTCACCAGATTGAATTACATCCCGATTCTCGGCACATTACAACATTTATTACAAGTAAAGGTCTATTCAGATACAAAAGACTAATGTTTGGAATATCCTGTGCCCCAGAATTTTTTCAAAAAACCCTGGAACAAATGTTATTGGGATGTAATGGCACAGGGCTGCGGGTTGTTTGAAAGAGATACCGCGGCCCTGGAACACAAAGGGCGAAGAAGGAACATGGGTGGGTTTTAGTCAGTACAAGTCTGACACTCCCTCCCGCTCCGCCCAGAGCGGGAGAAGTCATTTGATGATTTCCATGTAATGGCACTATTAATTTTATGGGAAGGATTTGGAAGAACATGATCGAAGATTAGAAACAGTAATGAAAACTTTAGACGAAAATAATGTAGTACTGAGAAAAGACAAGTGCATATTCAGGGAAGAAAAGGTTCAATTTTTAGGACACGAATTATCACACAGAGGTGTAAAACCATTAGATAAGTATGTGACAACTATTCAATAATTTCGTCCACCTATGAATATAGGTGAGCTTTCAGAACTTCTTGGGATTAATCAATTATGTTGGAAAATGGATTCCAAATTTGGCAACAACTACTGAACCATTGAAAGAACTGCTTAGGAAGAAATAGACCAAAACCACAGAATTAAAAAATCTTTGTGGCAGTAAACAGGAATTTGCATGAATTAAAATTGACCCTGTCTAATATTCCTACTCCAGGATACTATGACGTCAAAGATCTGACTATAGTAATAGCAGATGCTAGTCCAGTAGGACTAGGAGGAGTATTAGTTCAAATTAATGATCATGGACTTCGCATTGTAGCGTATGGTCACCGGACACTAACAGACTGTGAAAGGCGATATTACCAGACATAAAAAGATGCCTTAGCTTTGGTCGGGGCGGTGGAACATTTTTATGTTTTTCTGTTTGGAAAAGAGTTTGAATTAGTGACCGACCATAAACCACTCGAGGTTATATTCGGTCCTAAATCAAAACCATGTGCAAGGATAGAAAGGTGGATACTACGCCTTCAAGCATATACATTTAAAGTAATATACAGGCCTGGCAAAGAAAATGTAGCAGATAGTTTATCAAGATTGTGCAAATTAAATAAAACTTCACAAGACAAGTCGGAAAACTATATACACCAAGTTGTTGAAGGAAACAGGCCAATAGCAGTATCACTGGAAGAAATTATGGAAGCATCAAAGCAAGACACGGAAATATTAAAAACAAGGGAAGGCCTTTATAACAACAAATGGGATGAAGAGGTAAAAAATTACAAAATCTTACAAAACGAATTATGCTTTTACGAAGGAGTTTTATTGAGAGGCACTAGAATTGTTATACCGAAAAAAAAATTGCGCAGTCACGTTCTGACAGCTACTTACGAAGGGCACCCAATAGTCCTAATGAACGCGAGACTAAGAACCAAAGTTTAGTGGCCTAGATACCAGGAAACTGAGAACTTGGTCAAATGCTGCAAAGGCTGTACATTGGTCTCTGCTCCAAATCCTCCAAACCCATTGAAGCGACGGGCATTACCATGTTAACCTTGGGTAAATACTTGTATTGATTTGTTGGGTCCTTTACCAAGTATCGATTACATATTAGTAATCGTCGATTATTTCAGTGGATACAAGGAGGTAAAGATTTGTCGTAAAATTACCAGTGCTGACATAATAAAATGTCTATAAGAGATTTTTAGCAGACTTGGTAACCAGATGGCAGACAGTTCTACAGAGAGGAGATCTGTACTGAAAGGAATATAGTTTCGCATAATACGGTACCATACTGGCCTCAACAGAACGGAGAAGTCGAACGTCAGAACCGAGATATTCCAAAGAAAAAAAAAATTGTCAAGTCGAGCGAAAAAACTGGCAAGAAGCTTTGTTAAAGTATGTATTTGGCTATGTATAACGGTACCCCGTATAGTGTTACAGGTAAAACTCCTACAGATAATTTTTCAAACGGCAATACCGTGGCAATATACCTATGGCAGGAGACATTACACATACACTTAAACTAGAAGATTCAGATGTTAGATACAGAGATCAAGAGAAGAAAGAAACTGGGAAAGAATATACAGTTAAGAAAAGAAGAGCGCGTGAATGTGAACTAGTGCCTGGGGATAAAGTTGACGTCAAGAATATGGTCAAAGATAAACTAAGCCTAAATTATGTCCCAACTTCTCATACTGTAGAAAAGAGTAAAGGTGGACACTTGTGTTCGAAACGATATAACTGGGAAGGTATCACGAAGAAATGTAGTTCATTTGAAGAAAGTTGAAGGGAAGTTATAAGTGACCAAAATAAAGAAATTAACATAGGAGAAGATGTAAATGAATCAGAAAATGGAATAGAAGAAGAAGAGGAAAAGGAAACATTAAATTAAAACATATTATGATTCACTAAATATTTATTGTGCTGTGATTTGGTTAAGCTAGAGATATATCCTGGTTTCATAAAAACTAGTTAAAACAAAGAAGGGATGTAGTGTATGTAGATATCAATATATCTCACTACAAACCGATTACAGTATTGTAACGTTGCCTCGGGCGCGCACGTCGCTCGGTTATTAATACCGGTCCGTGTAGTGGGGGGCAGTCGTTGTCGGACTGTCGGCCTGTGCGGTGGTGCGTTGGCGAGTCAACTATTAGTGTAACTATCAGTGGATAAATGTGCATATTTTACAGACACTTTCAATGGATTTTTCGAGCTTACATATCTTCTTTTTCGATTCTTCATGTTCTGCCAATATGGTGTCGTATTTCTCAGAGAGTACCGCCATGCTTGTTATGATCGAATTCAGTTGATTTTTAAAACCTGGAAGCGAATTGACTTTGTTCTGTATATCCTTTAGGATTTTTTCGAACCCTTGTCCCACTACTTCTAGCTCCTCTTCCTCCGATTCTTCATCCTCACAATTATTGCAAAACATTCGTGTTCTACCTGCTTTCATGTCTGCAGCCAATCCTTTCACACAATTCCTATGGAAAGTTCCTTGGCAAGTACCCTGGCACAAGAAATGAGATCCATTACTTGCCAGTTTCTTCTTGCACTTTTGACACTGCATTTCCGACACTTTTAGACCACTTTTGTAGCAAAAATATATTAATTCAGAATTAAATACACAGTTTGATGTTCGTCTTTTGACAGCTCAACGCTAAATGCACAGATGCGAGCCTAAACTGGTTTGAGATTCATTCCGATTTTGTTCATTCATTGAATTTGTGTTATGAATGTTGTGATGATCAACTGATATTGACGAGTAGTGGGTAGGTGGTGATATAGTTTCACTTTGAGGTACTGACCTTTGATCTGATGTGCTTTTGTTAATTAAAGGAACATGTTGCAATCCCATCGGCCCGCTAGCATATTCACAACTGTCCATCATATATGTTTTCCAACTCCTCGCTTTGTGTTGACATAGGAATAACAAAGACTTTCTGCACTCGTACATTTTTCAAATCTGCGATATCACGCTTGATAGGTTCAAGTTGGCTAGCAAAGACGTATTGCAATTTTAACTCTTCAATTTCGCTTCTCATCTTCGTTAAATCGTACTGGCGGTTGTTTTTGCAAATCTTTTGCAACAAAAACTGGCGTGTCATCGATGAGTTACTTTTAATAAACTAATGATATCCTCGATCTCACGTAGCTTTTTCCCATCTTTCTTCCTTGTAATGTTGCGTTTTGAAGTTGTTGTTATTGCTTCAGATAACAGGTTTTTTGCTTCAACAATATCACTATCAGAGAAGGCACTAACACAAATCCGACTCAGACTTTCCTCGTCCATTATGTCCAGTTTATTACACACGAAAGCTAACACTTCGTTAATAACGACAGTCATTACATCTCGCACATTTCACTACGTTGGAGGAATTCATCCTGCACTCAATTAGACTCGCATGCCACGTTCGATCGGTAATGGGCGCGGCACGGCGCCATTAATGTTAATACTCGTTTTGTTAAAATTGGTTAATGAATTTACAAATGATTTTTATAACGAACTTATTTTTCTGTAAGTCAAACACTGATTTGACTCAACTGTCACTTGTGAATCATACTTGTTTGTTAACGGGTATAAAAGAGCGGAGCTCTAGTGGGGAAGTTCTAGAGGTAAGTGGAACTCCACTTACCCCCACAGTCGCGCGCACCGACGACCCGCTGGTGTTTGGGTACGAGTTCCAGCTCGATGCCCGCGCCCAGCGCCGACTGAGAAGCTCGGACGACGAGGCCGCCGAGGAGGCGAAACGCCTCTGCACCGACCCCCCGCTCCCGCAGCGCGATCCGCGCGGTCGAGCCGGAGTCGGATCACCCACATTCGCCGAGGCGGCTCGCCACTCGCCTACCAATCAAGTCCGCACACGGACCACGACGCCTGACGCCGCAGCCCCTGTACAAGGCGCAAGCACAGCCGGAGTGGCTGCGAAGCCACAGACAAGGAGACCCCGCTACCCTCCGCTGGTAGTAGAGAGGCATCCCAACTGGGCCTCGCACTTCAGGGCTGGTGAGGGCCAAGCTGGGCTACCCACCGCATGCTCGTCCGTATCAGGGGGGAATTAAATTCGTACCCGAGACCGAGGACGAGTATAGGGTCGTCCAGCGATACCTCACAGACCTGGAGAGGACGGAGGGCCTTAGTTGGTTCTCCTACTCGCTGCCAGTGGAGCGTAGCCTGAAGGTGGCGATACAGGGGCTGCCGGACAGACACCGACCCGGAGGATATTATGGAAGAGTTAAGGACGATGGGATACGAGCTGGAGTACGTGCGCAACATCAACGCGCGCGGAGAACGACCCGGCTGTATTTTTCACGTCGTCCTTAAGAGGCAGCCGGACTTCCGGGCCATCTACTACACCACCACATTCTTGTGCATGCGTGGTGTCCGTATTGAGGCCTGGAGAAGCAAGCGAGGGCCCGCGCAGTGCCACCGCTGCCAACAGTTTAGGCACAGCTCACATCAGTGCCACCGTCCGCTCGCTTGTGTTCGATGCGGGGGTGAGCACGCTGCCAAGGACTGCGCACGCACCAGAGGAGACGCCCACCTGCGTTAAGTGCGGGGGCGATCACCCAGCGTGCAGGAGCGCCTGCCCTGTGTTCCGCAAAGAGGTGCGGAACAAGAAAGTGGGCACAGTCGCCATCACGCAGCCGCGCCGTCCCACGACGGCCGCGACCACTGCTGCTACGGACGACCACGAGACTCCAAGCACGTTGCTGATGGCGACTGCCAACGGGCCCCACACCACCAACGCCGACGCTCCCACCTCGAGGCGGAGGAAAAGGCCGCGCGGAGGTAGAAACAAGGGGAGAAAAAAGCCCCAACCTACCGCGCAGCAACCTAGGCAGGAACCTGTCCCTGTCTAGGCGCAGGCGACGACCACGGCGCCGACCACCACCGCCAACACCACCAACACGAAGCCTTCCGTCGCCATCGCTGGCGCCGGTAAAGGGAGGGGGAAGCGAGCGGCAAGGCCCGCCCCACTCACAAATGCGGCCCCAGTCCGACGATTGGGGCCGCATCTGTGATTGTAATTGTGCGACCACAATTAGCGGCGGCTACTGCCAGTCGACCACCTACCGACGCCCAAGATCAGCATCGGCGTCGCGCTGCTCGCACTGGCGCTACCAACACGGAGCGCCAGAAGAAGGACTTCACCGCCTGCGCCATTAAATTGCTGCTGGACCTCATCAAGGCCATCAGGCAGGGACAGGACGCAGAGCTTGTGATCCTCGACGGACTAACAGCATTGCTACAGATTTACCATGCTAGTTTGTTGAGGATTCTACATTGGAAAGCTCGCGGCCTAAGAAGAAAAGTTGCACCACTCCGTCTCCTCCTCCAGGAACAGAAAATAGACGATGCGGTCATCAGCGAGACGCTCCTGGGACCTGCGGACAGGCCCCGGTACATCGTCTACAGAAAGGATGAGAAGTCACCTCACGGCATCATCTACCGCGGTCTAGCGATATTGGTAAGTCGCAGAGTCGTTCATCAGCCTCTACCACAATTGTCTCGTACGACATTCCAGCTGCACGTCGCCGACGAGGACATGAATATTTACACTGCCTACTGCCCGCCCTCAGGTACGGCCTCGATCGATCTTGCGGAGCTGCAGGCAGTACTCTACGGATATCCTTACCCAATACTCCTCGCCGGTGACTTTAATCACAAGTACCAGGTATGGAATAGCCGTATTTCCAACCAGGGGGCAGACGACTCTTCGCGGACGCGGAAGACCGCGGGTACACGGTGTCTGGCCTAGAGACACCTACCCACTACCCTGATAATCAGGCGCACGCACCGGACGTGCTGGACATCGTGATCTAGAGAAGCCTGAGTTGTCAGACCGCCGCCCAGGTAATCGACGACGAGATGCAGAGCGACCATCAGCCTGTACTCGTCGTCCTGTCAGTGATGCCGACACGACTCTCTCCTTTAGCGCCACGCCGTACCACGGACTGGTCGAAGTTCGAAGAGAGGATGAAATCCAGCACTGTTACTTGGCCCATCACCACCGCCACGGACGTTGACGGGCTAGCACAGAAGCTCACTGCTTGCATCCAGAGCGCCCACAGTGAGGCGACCACTACGCAAGAGCAGCCACAGAGGCCGGCTTACAGGCCTCTATCGATCGCCATCACGCGAATGGTCGCCCAGAGGTGGCGCCTGCGCAAGCAGTGGCAAAACACAGGGTGCCCACGCGACAAGCGCGACCTCAACCGCCTCGCCAAGAAGGTCAGCACCGTACTTGGCTTTAATTTTTAATTTGTGTGTGGACCAAGGAGTCTTCCCAATAGTAAAATACCGTATGATATACTATGAAAATAACTAAAATACACTATCCTCGCTGTATCTACATCAGTAAATTGACGGATTTTTCTGACAGCATTTGCTGCTGAACTCAACCGTCCTGCAAGAGATGTTAAATGAGGACCCCATTGTAGCCTTGAGTCGAGCGTGATCCCCAAGAAAACAGTTTCATCGACAAATTCAAGTTTCTCTTGATTCAATACTATGTCACAGTCACTACATTTGACATTTGGTAGAGAAAAAACTTTTTTACAAAAAAAAAAAATTTTTTTTTTTGTAAAAAAGTTTTTATTTTAGCCTTTTCAGTTGTGGTATCTCACTTTAATCCTAGTCAAGTATAATTTTTATATCGGTTCTAGGGCCGCCCTTGTGGAACATCGGCTACGACTGGGTGCTGCGCGCTGACCTCCCTAGTGGTGTCAGCGTAGTTTGCTACGCTGACGACACGCTGGTGCTGGCACAGGGGAGGTCGCACGAGGCGGCGGCCGAATTAATGACACGCGGGGTTGCGATAGTCGTGGAGAGAATCCGGCAACTGGGTCTCGAGGTGGCATTGCACAAGTCCGAGGCCATGTGCTTTCATGGGCCTCGGAATGCGCCACCGTCGGGATCCATACTGACGGTAGGAGGGGTTCCCATCGGCGTCGAGTCGACGCTGAAGTACCTAGGGCTTGTCCTCGACAGCCGGTGGAACTTCGTGGAGCACTTCCGACGTTTGGCCCCAAAACTGGAACGGGCAGGAGCTGCATTCAAGCGGCTCTTGCCCAACCTGGGGGGTCCAAACGCCTCCTGCCGGAGGCTCTACGCGGGGGTCGTGCGGTCCATGGCCCTTTATGGGGCCCCGGTGTGGGCGCGTTCTTTGAGGCGGCGAGCCGCCCATTACCTGAACGCGCCCCAGAGGGTGGTAGCCGTAAGGCTGGTCCGGGGGTACCGTACGATCTCCGGCGAGGCGGCGAGCCTCTTGGCCGGATTGCCGCCATGGGATCTGGAGGCGATGGTCCTCGCGCGCCTGCATGAATGGCGCGCGGAGGCACTACGCCAGGGGGAAACTCCGCTGCCGCGGCAAATTGTCGCTCAGCGGACAGACCTCCGGCGCGATCTCATGGTGGCATGGAGACAGCGACTATCGCAACCACGTGCAGGGCACGCCACAATAGTGGCGATAAGTCCCCTCTTTGAGGAGTGGCTAGAGAGGCGGCACGGCGCCCTCACCTTCCGCCTGACGCAGGTCCTCACCGGACACGGTTGTTTCGGGAGGTTCCTGCACCGAATTGGGCGGGAGGAAACGCCCGGGTGTTACCATTGTGAGGATCGGCCGGAGGACACGGTGGAGCACACCGTGGAGCTCTGCCCCGCTTGGGCTGAGCACCGCCGTGTCCTCGTAGCGGCAATTGGCGGCGGTGACCTCTCGCGACCGGCCCTGGTTCAATCCATGGTCCGGAGCGAGAGGGAATGGGAAGCCGTCGCCTCCTTCTGCGAAGCAGTCATGCTAGCGAAGGAGGTGGCGGAACGTGAGAGGGAGAGAACCTCACGTCCTAGCCGCCGCGGGAGACGCCCCGGGCGTCGGGGGGCAACCAGTGGCCCCCGGCCACCGTAGGCGCGAGCCTGTGGACGGTGAGTAACGGGCTAGCTCACCGTCCGTCCGTCTCATGACGACAGGCCGTGTCGACGGCGCGTACGTGTTCCACGCGCGCCTCAAGGAGATGTCAGCAAACCGGAAGGGGTCCGAGAGGGCCGATGCCTGCCAGGGCTGCGGGTTGTTCGAAAGAGATACCGCGGCCCTGGAACACAAAGGGCTAAGAAGGCACATGGGTGTGTTTAGTTAGTCAAGTCTGACACTCCCTCCCGCTCCGCCCGGAGCGGGAGAAGTCATTTGATGAAAAAAAAAATGGTAGAATGGTTCTTATTGGACGCAAATGCTTCACTTGTTGTAGAAAATACCAAAATCACTGTAAGTTTTCCTATAAAATTTAAAGAGTTCCCTCGATTTCGCCAAGATTCCATCATCAGATCCCGACTTGATGACTGTGGGACCATTTGGGAAGTATACCCTTTCCAACAAAAAAATAATTTTCTAAATCGGTTCGCAAGCGACGGAGTAATGCGCGAACAAACATAAAAAAAAAAAAAAAAAAAAAAAAACAAACATCCGAATTGAGAACCTCCTCCTTTTTTAGAAGTCGGTTAAAAATCTTATGCACTTAGTTTTTTTCCCATTTAATACTAAATTATTAGCGGTGGTGACGCCATCTCGTAACCCTGTTTAAAACTTCTACGCATCACTGATCCTTTCATATGACGTAGATCATAGGAACGGGCGACGATATATACCCGTCTCTTTCCCTTCCTCATTTTTGTGCTCGCCTACGAAAATTTACTGTGGCGACCTTCACTCCACCTCAAGACAGTTCAACGTTCGCATCTTGACCGCGCTGCGTATACGCAAGCCTGCAGGTCAAACCGCTTTCCGCCGGAATCGCGACTTTCAACAAGCGACCCCGGGGTCCATCCGTAAATCGTCCTGGTGCACCAGAAGACCACGGCCAGTGCTTCCATCCAAACGCCGGCCCGCCATCAGAACAGCCACGCGGCCCCAGGAGTAAAGGTAGGTGAGCTCAATTCCCCTTCCTTGGTTGTCGCTTGCTCAGTCACAAGATTCCACGAGACGATAACCAGGTTCCTCTTTATACAGTCCACTTTTTACTATTTTTTTTTTTTTTTTTGAATGGCATCTCGCAGTTCAACCTATGAGGTTGTCGTCTGCTTAACCGGACTATCCTGTGGGTGCCTTTAGAGTAAGGCCTCCAGCCAGGGCATAAAAACTTACAAACTAAGCGACTGCACGCTAAGGGCACCCCCTGTGGGGTACGAACCTCGGCTTAGGGCGTCGCTGGGGGAGGACTGCATGGGGACAGGCTGGATCTGAATGGTATCATTATTTAGGGGCTGATTTAAAACTACTGGCACAGCATCGCGGGCTGGCTCGAGCGAGGGTCGGGGAGGGCATGGACCGGGACGTCGCGACGGACCTCGACGGCGAGGTCGGAAAGACGGCGGTTTGAGTCGGAACTTTTTAAGAATGCTAGTCTCTTTGCTACTCTCCTGGAGGAGGGTGATAGCATCATCTGGAGTGACAAGGGTATGCCTAGGACGGCGTACTGTACTAATGCGCGAGGGTTCGTAACGGGCGGCCGCTGCGATCAGGGGATTACGGTGTTTAATGGAGTTATCGAAGAAACGCTTCGAAAGACGTTTCATAAACTGAAGGACGGTGGGCATTCTAAGGTCTACGTGTAGACGGTCATTACGGACATAAAAAGGGGCTCCCGTGACTCTACGTAAGAACCGGTTCTGTAAAATTTGCATCCTATGGATGTACTTAGGCTTGGTGTGAGCGTACACGACGCAAGCGTACGTCATAATGGGGCGGATCACCGCGGTATAAAGGCGCAACTTGCACTTGAGTGACAACTTGCTTTTTGCCGAAATCATGAAATGAAGCCTACCCATTGCCGCGGCAAATTGTCGCTCAGCGGACAGACCTCCGGCACGATCTCATGGCGACATGGAGACAGCGACTGTCGCAATCACGTGCAGGGCACGCCACAATAGTGGTGATAAGTCCCCTCTTTGAGGAGTGGCTAGAGAGGCGGCACGGCGCCCTCACCTTCCGCCTGACGCAGGTCCTCACCGGACACGTTTGTTTCGGGAGGTTCCTGCACCGAATCGGGCGGGAGGAAACGCCCGGGTGTTACCATTGCGAGGATCGGCCGGAGGACACGGTGGAGCACACCGTGGAGCTCTGCCCCGCTTGGGCTGAGCACCGCCGTGTCCTCGTAGTGGCGATTGGCGGCGGTGACCTCTCGCGTCCGGCCCTGGTTCAATCCATGGTCCGGAGCGAGAGGGAATGGGAAGCCGTCGCCTCCTTCTGCGAAGTAGTCATGCTAGCGAAGGAGGTGGCGGAACGTGAGGGGGAGAGAACCTCACGTCCCAGCCGCCGCGGGAGACGCCCCGGGCGTCGGGGGGCAACCAGTGGCCCCCGGCCACCGTAGGCGCGAGCCTGTGGACGGTGAGTAACGGGCTAGCTCACCGTCCGTCCGTCTCATGACGACAGGCCGTGTCGACGGCGCGTACGTGTTCCACGCGCGCCTCAAGGAGATGTCAGCAAACAGAAAGGGGCCCGAGAGGGCCGATGCCTGCCAGGGCTGCGGGTTGTTCGAAAGAGATACCGCGGCCCTGGAACACAAAGGGCTTAGAAGGAACATGGGTGGATTTTAGTCAGTCAAGTCTGACACTCCCTCCCGCTCCGCCCAGAGCGGGAGAAGTCATTTTATGATTTCCCATCCGCAAAAAAAAAAAAAAAAAAACCTACCCATAGCAAACGCAGCTCGGTCGCGAGCTGCTTTGATGTGCGCCGCGAAAGACAAGTGGTTGTCAAGTATGACTCCTAAGTACTTGCTTCTCCCAAGGGATAGGCTTACCGTACATAGTGATCGGGCTGAGCGCGGGTGGCTTAATTTTACGCTGTTTAGAGAAAAGAACTGCCTGGCTCTTGTCGGGGTTCACCTCGATTCTCCATTTCCGGAACCAAGCGCCTAAGACGTTGGCTGAGGTTTGGAAGGTGCTATAGATAGCGTCGTGACTGCGGCCAGTGTAATAAATGGCCGTGTCGTCCGCGAACAGGGCTAACTGAGCCTTCTTGCTCTTGGGGATGTCACTGGTGAACAGAGTAAAGATAAGGGGAGAGACGACGGAGCCCTGAGGGACTCCGGCTCTAATGGGGTGGGGGGAAGACAGTGCCTTCCCGATGCGATAGCGGAAGGTGCGATCCGACAGAAAGTCTCGTAAGATGAGCACGAGACGGTCCGGCACTCCCAGTTTGTACAGCTTATATAATAAGCCGTTGTGCCAGACTTTGTCGAAAGCCTTTGCTATGTCGAAGAACATCACACCCGTCATCGCTCCACGCTGGAAGCCAGCGCTCAAGTGCTCTACGATGCGATGGGCCTGTTGAATGCAAGAGTGTCCGGTTCTGAAGCCGAACTGCTCGTTGGGGATGAGACTCTTAGCCTCGGCGAAGTCTTTGAGTCGCTTATAAATGAGTCTCTCGTAGATTTTGCCGAGTGCGTTCAGGAGACTGATAGGTCTGTAGCTCGAGGGCTCAGACTTGGATTTGCCTGGCTTGGCGAAACCGATGACAGTGGCCTCTTTCCATATTTGGGGAAAAGCGTTGTTGCTCAGGGCGCCATTGAAGATGGCCGCCATTAACACGACGAGCTGAGCGGGGAGGAGTTTAAACACCCTATTGGTGATTCCGTCGGAGCCGGGTGCTTTGCGCGGTTGAAGCTTATTAATTTATTTATTTATTTATTTAACACTTCAAGCACATAGTACAGAGGCGGACTTAATGCCATAGGCATTTTCTACCAGTCAACCTTTGGGTGATGCAGAGACAAACAGTGGTAGGTGTATATCTATAAAATATTATACATTGAATACTAAACCAAAATTATGATGTCTTGCACTTCGTCAGCTGTGACCGGAGGCAGAGGATCATCTGGGTCTTCTACAGGGGGGAGGGCGGCTCTACGTTCGACGAATGCGTTCACCTCATCGAGATGTCGCTTGTCTACTGGTTGAGAGCTAGGGGAGCACTGGGACTCTAGGCTGTCGGCTAGGCATTCGGCCTTCTCAGAGTCGTCGAATGCGACGCTCTTATCGGGTCGGGTGAGGGGAGGCATCGAAGCCTCTTCGGTGGAGCGCAACTTGCGTTGCAGCTGCCAGAAGGCTAGGTGGGTAGGCTCAAGCTCGCTAAGCGTCTTGTCCCATTGATCTGAACGATGCTCACTAGTGCGCTTCTTTACAGCACGCTGTAAATGACGCATGTGAGCTTTGTTCGCGTCGCAGGGAAAGTTGCTGTAGGCACGGATGGCCGCGTTCTTCTCGGTTATCAGTTCACGTACGTCAGCGGGTAGTATCCAGCGTTGATCGCTCAATGCTGGAACTTCTCGTGATCAATCCTTCAGTACGGATTGCACGTGTTCTGTAAACGAGTTGATGGCGGCCGTCGTGTCTGCGATTGAGACTATGTGGCCGGGGATGGACTCCAGGTGAGACGACGTGGTAGATTTCAGCTTTTCGCTGACTTTCCTCCAGTCGGTTATCACTTGGGTCGGCGGGGGCTGGCTGGGGTCAGAGGGACCCGAGCGGGGAACTAAGTGCATGACCACTGGTCGATGGTCTGAGTTAAGCTCATGTAAAGTCTCGATGGAATGCAACTTAAGGTTGACATTCTTGAGTAGCGCTATGTCGAGAACGTCCGGACGTTGGTCGGGGTCGTGGGGATAGTGAGTGTGCTCCATAGGAGCGATGGGATCGAAGTTGAGGGACTCACCCAGGTTATACACGTGACGTCCTCTGGCAGAGGTCGTCGTGCTGTTCCAGGCGGGGTGTTTGGCGTTGAGGTCGCCCGCTATGATAACGGAGTCACTCAAGCCGAAGAGGACGGCAAGGTCTTTGGTGAACAGAGTGTGCTCCTCGGACGTGCCGCCGGGAGGGATGTACGCGGAGGCGATAGTGATCGGTTGATGACCGGTCATGCCTAGTCGACACACTGAAGTCTCGAGTAGAGACTCCATGGGAGGGGGATCTAAGGGGATGCAGTGCAGTTCTTTCCTATAATAGATTAGAGTACCGCCCTTGTGGCAACGTGACCGATCGTTGCGAACTATGCGATAGTTGGCAATTCTCGGATCGCGGTGACTGGGCTTGAGGAAGGTCTCCTGTATGAGGAGGATATGAATTTGATGGTCACGGAGGAAGGTGGCGATTTCATCACGCTGGCCTCTAATGCCATTGGCATTAAAGTACCCTTATTTAAGGGATCGGGGTTTGGTACACGTTAATCTCGTATTATCCATTGAAATTAAAGATTAATGCCGCTGAAGGCTTCGCCTAACTTGATTAGGGACTTGAGGATAATTTTAAGCTTATCACCGTCAGTGTTAGCCTCCCTGAGATCTGCCGCCATGCGGTCTGCTTCGGGGGTGACTAACTTTGCTAACGTTTCTAAAGTTACGTTAGGAGAGGAGACCGCGGCCGCGGGGCCGGGAGGCGCGGGACGAGCGGGCGCCGGTTCGCTCGCTTGGGCCACGGGAGTGGGGACAGGGGCATCTAATAGCCCGGGAATGGGGCTGGACTTTGCTTTGCCGAGTGCCGGGAAGGCTCTCTGGTGGTTCAGCGAGGTCCAGGGAGAGGGCCTCTGAGGGCTGAGTCTCTCCGGCATCTGTGCAGTTGGTAGCCTCACCGATGGGCTTTCTCTCTGCTGGCGGGCGTTTGCACGCTTTGCCAGTTTAGAGGAGGAGCCTTTGGGGGCTTTCGGGCAGCCGCGGTAGTTAGCCGGGTGGCCCGACTGGCCGCAAAGCACACAGCTCGGTGGCTCCGTGCATAGCGATTTGTCTTTGGGGCACTTTTTACTATTAAAATAAATCAAATTTATAAAATCGTCTCATGAATTGGTGAATTACCCACCAATTTTTGGTCCTATTCGAGCGGATCCACCTTTTGTTTGATCCTATTTGAGCGGATTTACATGTGTCCTATTGATATTGGAGTCACCATAACTTATCCCGCAAGAGAAGGATTTCATTCCATATTCTCTTTTATAACGCGTGGGTATCTTTTAGTAGTGCCCACCTAGGGGTTATTAGCGCCTAGCTAGACCTCCTAGTCCATTATATACCCTTCGTGGTCATCCCCGCAGGTAATATACTCAAAGTAGCTACCTACATACATAATTGTCATACATAACTATCATAGTTGTCCAGAAACTTCCATATTTCAAACAACTTTTAGTAATACCGCCAACTTTATAAAAAAATCTCCAAGTTAGGAAAAAATCGCCGCATGACTGCCTACCATCTACCTTACATTTAGATAATATCATATTCACTCAAGTAAGAATAAGCCAACTTTAGCTAATTAGTTTGTTGGGTTGTAGGTACATACTTATACTAGCAAAATAATGTCGAAAGAAAGGGAACTAACAATTTTGGAAGCTAAACGCAATGTATTATTTGAGCGTATTCAAAGTATATACGAGCGCTCAAAGACCGCTAGTACTTCCGAAATTAATAAAGTAACATTTCTAAGTTGTTGTATAACGGTAGATAATATTCGAACAGACTTTCAGCATTTGTTGGACACTTACAACGCATAGTTACTGGCTAGTGATCCCGAAGCAAAGCCGAATTACCAGGCGTACACTTCGTTCGAGGACCTTTATTGCATCATCAAACGTAAACAATCGCAACTGGAAGGTAGCAGTAATTATCCGCAAGCGTCGCCAGCGCGCACGCCCCGGCTACCTCCGATAGAACTTATGTCGTTTGATGGCGATATTCGAAATTGGCCATTATTTTACGCTAGCTACAGTGCACGATAATGACTCGTTGACGGATGCCGACAGGTTATATTATTTAATAGGTAAGCTGTCACCTAAAGCGCATTCCGTATTCGCAGGTATCACTCCCAATGCTAAGAATTATCAGCTGATATTCCAGTCGCTTCTTGATAGGTACCAAGACAGTCGCGTTCTCGCATCGACTTACTTTGACCAAGCTTTGAATCTGAAGTTGTCAGGGCCCGCCTCTGTTTCGAATTTCCAGCTGTTCATAGATAACTTCATGACCGCAGTAAGTGCCCTTAAAAACTTAAAAATAAAAGATCTTTCTGACTTCATGCTATTACAAATCGCGCTAAAAAACAATTCGCGCTTTTGAAATGACGGAACGGGGTAACAAAATGCCTACATTGGATAGCTTCACGTCATTCATACAAGACCAATGCCGAATATATCGCAATACGCAGCATAATTTACATAGCTCGCCATATTGTGACGAGAATAGTAAGCCAAAGTTGAACAGGCCGCGAAATAATAAAAATAACCACGCTCCGAACCCACAATCTTACGTAGCCTGCTCAGAGTCGAACCATAACAATCAAACAAACAAGTGTCTGTGTGATAATTGATCACGACCATTATTATAAATGTCCCGCGTTTAATAACCTAACTCCGACAGCTCGCTTCAAACTGGTGAAAGAAAATAAAGCGTGCGTTAATTGCTTGAGCGTGAAGCATAAAACAAGTAATTGTTCTAGTAATGTCAAGTGTCGCTCGTGCAAACAACGTCACCATACCTTATTACATTTCAATAAGAATTCACCGTTGGCAGATGAGTCACGAAAACTGGAACAATCGTTATCATCGCAGCCGAGTTCGAGTATCGGTACTACGAACTTACCGCACGCCTCCCAGTCCGAAGTCTCGCTGTTCGCGACGTCCATTGCGTGCGCGCGTGATCAACGCTCAAGTGCTTGCCACGTTCAGCGCGATGCTAAGCTGCAATGTATGGCGCGCACAACGGTATTGTTGGCAACAGCACAAGTTGTAATTTACGATGCCGCGAATAAACCGCACGTGGTAAGATGCCTTCTAGACACCGCGTCGCAAAGTAATTTTATTACAACTGAGTTCTATAAACGCCTAGGACTGCGGGATAATTATAAAAATACGAAATTGATTATTAAAGGGTTCGGTGGGTCTGAAAAATCTTGCAAGGGTTCCGTAGATGTTAAAATATATTCCCGATTTAATAAAGACATTAACTTTGAAATTTCCTCACTTATAGTAGAACGTATTACGGACACATTGCCGAACGCCCAGGTGGACGTATCCCAACTTACGCATCTGGCAATGTTGCCGCTAGCCGATTCTAACTTTGCGCAGCCGGGTAACATCGATGTTTTGTTAGGCGCCGCCATTTTACCGCATATATTTATGCAAAATGTGGTGCGCAATAAACAACATAATTATACCACCCGCTATTGAAACAGTATTGGGGTATGTGATTATGGGTACTGTACCTACGTCACATACTTCCAATTATACCATGTCTTGTTGTGCTGTTCTTCAAGAAAATAATATTGATTCTCTTCTCAAGCGATTTTGGGAGCTTGAAGAGACTTCCGCACCGCCCTCGCAGAGCCTTATGATACTCGAGTGTGAAGAACACTTCCGCGCTACCACTGTTCGCAATGACAGTGGCAGATATGTTGTGGCGTTACCCTTTTGTGATGACCCATATTTGCTAGGGGACTCATACGCCGCCGCACTTAGACGCTTTTATTGCTTAGAGCGCAAACTTGATGCATCGCTCAAGTTACGCAGCGCATACAATGACGTCATTCGTGATTATTTGAGTAAGGGTTTTCTGAGTCCAGTTGTCAACAACGTGGACAAATCTCAACCCACGTATTATATCCCGCATCACGGCGTAGTTCGCGAAGATAAGACCTCCACTAAACTTAGAGTGGTCCTAGATGCTAGTTGCAAGACTACATCGGGTCAGTCGATTAATGACATTTTGCATGCCGGCCCTAATCTACAGGGTGACTTATTTAGTATTCTAATAAAGTTTCGGCTATTCAAAGTCGCGCTGTCAGCTGATTGCCGCCAAATGTTTCTCAATATCGGCGTTCGTGAATCTGACCGTAGATTTCAACGGATTTTCTATCGTTTTGACAACAGTGAGCCTTTATCCGTATATCAATTTAATCGTGTTTGCTTTGGACTCAAGTCTAGTCCATATCACGCGTTACGCGTTGTCCGCAAGTTGATAGCCGACGAAGGTGACAACTTGCCTGCTGCCGCAGCTGTAGCATCTTCCGCTTTATATATGGATGACATCGCCTGTAGTGTCACATCCATCCCGCAAGTCATTTCGCTTTGTGAAGAGCTTATTCAGCTCTTCAAGCGAGGCCAATTCGATCTTGTCAAGTGGACAAGCAATTGTAAAGAAGTGCTTGCGCACTTACCTGATTCTCATAAGGCTTCTCCAGACATTTTTCGGCTTCCGTTTCATACGATACAATACAACCGTGACATTGCAGTTACATAATTATACACAACATATTAGTGAAGTCAGCAGTAAGAAGGTAAAGTGAGTGTTTGTGATTGGGGTGTCTAGAAGGTGAAGTATGGGTGAGGTGTGTGTGGGGGGTGTATTTGTGTAAGTAAGGGTGGGTGCTAAGCATGAATTGTTAATATATTTTCTGTCTCATCGTAAGAAAGAGGTGATAGCCATTTTTTTAAATTTAATTTTGATTTCATGAGTTGAGAGTCTATAAAGAGGAATACTTTTATTAATTTTATTATAAATTCGTGAACTTTGAGCTATGAATTGTCTACTTGCAAATGCATATCGGCATGGGACTGTTTTGCAAACAGGAAAACCTAGGCGTCTTTGGAGCAGATTTTGGTCTAAAGAAAGCGAGGAGTGTCTTCGCAGTATAGAACGGAGGATATATAGCTGTCTAACGGTGAGGACTTGGGCATTAGAATACAACTGGTTAGAAGGGAAGTCTCTTGGTTTAAATAGCATCACTTTCAGAACCGCTCGTTGTGCACGTTCAACACGGAGCATTGCAGTTTTGTAAGTTCCACCCCACACGGGGATGCAGTACATAATGATAGATTGACATAAGCTGTTGTACACAAGGGTTAAAGTCACGGTGTCGGCAGAATGTCTGAGCTCTTTAAAAATATATATCAGTCTTCTGATTCTTGAGCAGAGTGCCTCAATATGTGCGTACCAGTCCAGTTTGTCATCTATAATCACTCCCAGGTACTTTATATTGGGAACCACGCTAAGTGTGAGACAATTACAATGCAATGATTGATAAGGAGGACAGGTGTGGGCTTTTATTTTTGAAGAAGAAGTTGGTGGTAGTGGTGTTTGAGGACGGCAGAACCTTAGTAATTTTGTCTTTTCCAGATTCAGGGTTAGCAAGTTGTTAGACAGCCACTCCATAATCAGCCGGATCGCGTTTTCTGCCCTCTCTTTAGCCAGATCCCATTTTTGTCGCACACAAGGAGTGCCGTATCATCAGCATAAGCGTAAATTTCGCAATTTGTAATGGACTGCTTGCATAGGTCGTTGATGTAAATCTGGAAGAGCGTAGGTCCCAATATACTACCTTGCGGAATACCAAAGGTGAGCTCCTCATATTCACTGGTAAGCGAGTCAATCCGTACACACTGACTTCTGTGGCAGAGATAGTCCTCAAATAATTTTAAAGTGAGTCCACGTACTCCTAAGCTTTCCATCTTTGATAGCAGTCGGGGGATAGAGACAGTATCGAAAGCTTTAGTTAAATCCAAGAAGATACCGTAGCAGTTCAGGTTGCTGTCCAGCTTGTTTACCAGACTGTTAGTAAAGGCTGTAACGGCATCCTCTGTGGAAATTCCAGGTCTAAATCCGTATTGATTTGGAGCTATTAATTTCTGTGTTGCTAGGAAGCTCGAAAGGCTGTTATTCAATACTCTTTCTAGAATTTTAGAAAGAGAGCTCAATACAGAAATTGGTCTATAATTTGTCACTTTGTCTTTACCCCCACTCTTTTAAATAGGGTGTACAATGGCCCTCTTAAAAGCCTCAGGGAAGTTTCCTGTACCGATGGACAAGTTGCAAATATGGGTGATTACGGGGATTAAAACGTTAGAGGAGTTCTTTATAACCCTGACTGGGATGTTATCCCATCCAGTAGCGCAGTCACTACGGAGGTCACGGACAATTCTACCTACTTGTTCCTCATCCACCGGGAGAATTACAAGAGAGTTAGATAGTTGGCTTGGCTGTTTTGATAAAGCCGAGGCATTGGGGTTGGGTGTTATTTTTGACGCTAGGTTTTTTTTCGACATTAACAAAGAATTTATTGACTTGGTTTATAGACGTTAGTTCGTCAGTTGGGGTTCCTAAAAGTTCACGAGGGGATCGAGTTTCGAGGGTAGTGTTTGCTATGGCTTTTATCACTTTCCACGTTGCTCTTGGATTATTTTTAGCTTTTTGAAATTCTTCTCTTTCATATGCTCGTCTTAGTTTTTTTATGAGAGTATTACAAAAATTTCTATACCGGGTATACGTTATTTTAGAAATTGTGTCGTTAGGTTTTTTCCTGGTTTCAAGATGCATTCTATCCCGGTTTTTTAAACATCGAACCAGGCCGGCTGTCATTCACGGCTTTAGAACTCTGCTTTTTTTTTGTATTCGAACTACTCGGGTATGATGAGCGATCACCTGTTGGATATCATTAATTAAGGAATAAGTTGCTTGGTTGGGGTCTGTAATACTAAGGATGGCGCTGAAGTCTATGCAGTCCAGATCTCTACGAATAGCCTCATAATCATATTGTACTGAATTCCTTTGTCCCTTACATCCTGATTTGGAGTTGACGTTTAGAAACAGGCAGATGGGCAGATGGTCTGTAATGTGGGAGTCGAGGACCAGTACCTTAGAAGTCTTTTTAGATTTGATCAATATATGGTCAAGACAGTTACTGTTGTTATCCCTGGTCGGTAGTAGGTGCGCTGTGAGTAGGCCGAGAGTAGCAGCGAGAGTTAAATAGTCATTGGCGAGTCGGTCACTGGAGCCTGATTTGATATCGATGTTCATATCGCCAATCAAAATTATATTATTGTGGGATTGAAGAGAGGTTATAACATCTTGCAGACTGTCGTAAAAGTTTTCAGGATTTTGGAAGGATGGTGAACGATATACTGAAACTATTGCCGTAGTACCTATACGGCATATCACGCAGTTTGCATCCCGAAAGGGGGGTTCTGTCATCACGCATTTCAAGGTTTTCTTGACATACACTGTTACACCGTCATTTTTTATTGGATTATTAGTCGTAGCAAAAGATGAATAACCGTGTAAGATGGGAATAGGTCCTGATACCCGCAGCCAACATTCTGTTAGGATTATGACATCAAACTCAATTCTGGTGGTTGAAATCATAGCAATAAATTGATCTAAATTTTTATTAATGCTTCGAATGTTAATGTGAATTATTTTTAGGTTATCACTGGGCGTAATGACTAAATCGGCGCATTTTTCAGGAGAGCATAAGAAAGATTGAGCTACTGAAATGTTATCCAATTCATTGGAAATTTGATTTAAATTAGCCATAGATTACCAGTAAGATTGTATATCCAACACAACGCAAGAAGTCGGAATAAAGCAGGGAATTGGTTT
The DNA here is from genome assembly GCA_963082945.1 of Cerastis leucographa. Taxonomy (NCBI): domain Eukaryota; kingdom Metazoa; phylum Arthropoda; class Insecta; order Lepidoptera; family Noctuidae; genus Cerastis; species Cerastis leucographa. The sequence continues at coordinate 526,223 of CAUJBK010000002.1, forward strand.
GGGCATCGTGGAAGTCAAAAGCAGGTCTCCTAGTGGACTCCAAGTGCTTATTGCAATAGAACGAGTAGACTTGTAAGTGAATATAGCAAGGTGTGAAAGAATTGGGAGCCATTAAGCTCATAAAAGCTGTGTTTCTTTTGTTAAAATTGTGTACGTGAGTGAGGTTGTGTGTGAAATATTGTAATAGTGCTGTAAGCTTTACGTTAATAGACAGTGATGAACAATGAGTAGGTAAAAAGAAAATCAAGAGAAAAACAATTAAATAAACAATGCATGCACAGTACTGGATATAAGACATATAAAAGGCTGAAAATAGTCATTTTTGACCTGATAACATGGTGAGACACTTCTGCGATTTGATCACAACTGGTTTATCAGTTGTATCTCTACGCAAGAGAATTTTCCCATTGGCATACCAACTGGAGTAATTGCGAGCTTTAGCAAACTGGCGGGAGTCATATAATAACTTTTTCATGGTGGGGGGCAAGTGCTCGTCAACGTAGACAGGTTTCTTTTCTCCAACAATCCCAATAACTTGTGTGTTCAGCTTATCATTAATCGGACGTTCTTTGTTAAATCTTCTCACCTTTGTGAGAAAATCGTTTCTTACGTTTACACAGCTGAAATCGGCAACAATCGGTCTGCATAAGCCTGGCTTTCCTGGAATACGGTATACATCTCGGAAAGCCGAAGCCTGAATATCCATGTCGACAGCTTTCCCCACGCGTGATACCATTGATATGAGATCTTCTGGTCTTTCTTTCTCTTTAGTCGGAATATTACGCAATTCAATAGTTGACTGTCGTGACTGAAAGTTCATATCTTCGATCTGCTTCTGTAGGCGGCATATCATTTCTATATTCTCGGTTTTATCCTTTTCCAGGTCTGATACCTTGATTTTAATATCTTCATAGTTTTTATTTATGAAAGACATGCTGCATTCCATTTCGGAATTGGTTTTCTGGATCGAGAGACATTGCCTTTTAAGCTCGGAGACTTCGCTGATCAATTTGGATAAAATAGTGGATTGTTCGGTTTTCCACAATGTGAGTAACTCTTCGTGTTCGGCTTTCCAATTTGTCAACATTTCCAGGAGCTCGGATTTGAAGGCCTTAAATTCTGGGAAGGGTTCAGCTTGAGGGTCTCCTTCTTTATTCGGAGAGTTATTGAGGCGTTGACGCTTGGTCCGCACTGTAATGTTGATTCCGCCTGTATTTTCCATACTAGCAGACGTTAAGTCTGATTCCGAAAGTGATTGTCCTTGCACTAACCTTGTTTTGGCGGAGACATTTTAATGCAAGTTTATTTAAAAATTATGCACAAAATGCACTTCAGAAATTTACTTAAAAAACAAAGTAAAAAAGCAAAAAGAATATTGAGTCCGTGGGGATCGAGCTTACGACCACAAAAAACCGTCGATTCGTGTAGCGCGTTAAGCTACGGCACTAGACGAACAATTCGAATTTGATTGAAATAATCGTATACTTGAGTTTGCAAAGCTTAGCAGTCAAACCAAAACGGAGTGGGGTCGGCGATTTCTTTGTCTCGATAGTGGGGTCAAAGTCCAAAAGTGTGCACTTTTAAAATTTTTGTAGATCGTTACAATGTTTCAATTGCTCACACACTGGGTTAACATTGTTATTTCACTTTTATTTTTCACACACTTGTCAATCGTATACTCTTTGTAATGTCTGTATAGATTTGCGGCTGTTTTGGCACTTTTTCCACAGCTTTGGAATTAAATAGCACGGAGGTAATTAGAAGTACGTAAGTGCGCGGTGGCGTCACGGATGTCACCACATTGAGTTTGAGAAGTCTGTACCTCATAAGGTTCTAGGTTTACGCTGGGGCGAATCCTGTGATAGTTTCCGATTTGACGTCGCACCACCTGATGATAAGTGCACCAAGCGCACTATGCTGTCAACAGTGGCTCGACTATGGGATATACTGGGTTTTGTGGCTCCCACAATTTTGTACGCCAAGCTCTTGATTAAAGAGCTTTAGCTATCAAAGTGTGAGTGGGATGACGCACCTCCCGACCATATTGTCGTAGCATGGAAGCAATATTGTGTTGAGCTTTCTGCGCTCAATCAAATTGCTATACCACGTCATCTTGGGTTGGCCGACGGATGTACGGTAAATTTAATAGGGTTCGCTGACGCTAGCGAAAGCGCCTATTGCGGAGTCGTATATTTACAAGTCCGCAATGGTTCTAACTACTCCGTGCAGTTAGTTTGTGCCAAGTCCAAAGTTTCGCCGGTTAAAACCATTTCGGTTGCAAGATTGGAGCTGTGCGCGGCCCTTCTGCTGTCTCAGTTACTCTGCAAAGTTCGAGATACAGTTTCGCCCCATTACCCCATTAATAAATTATACGCATTTTCCGACTCCCGGGTGGCGCTCGCCTGGATTTATTCTTCTCCGCACCGCTGGCAGACCTTCGTCGCCAATCGCGTTACTAAGATAATTGATCTGGTTCCCGCTACTTGTTTCCATCACGTCGCAGGTATTGAGAATCCAGCTGACTGCCTTTCTCGTGGGGTTACACCATCTAAACTTCTGCACCATCCTTTGTGGTATTGTGGGCCGTCTTGGATTTCCCATGATCCGTCAGAGTGGCCCGTTCAACCCTGTGACCACAGTGCAGAAGCTGAGGATGTACCGGAACGGAAGTCCGTCTCTCATCCCGTGGTCGTCAAGGTCGAGGAATCTCCGATCTATGCACTCGCGCAGCGCATGTCGTCTTGGTCTAAGTTACTGCGTGCCATAGTCTATGTCTGTAGGTTTCTTAAGCAACTTCCTAATTGGACTTCAGTCTCTAGTTCTGACCTCGAATTTGCCGAAAATAAATTATTGCGAGTTGTCCAGGCTGTTTATTTTAGTAACGACATTAAAAATTTAATAAATAATTTACCTTGTTCTCCCGCGCTCCTTAAGCTCAAGCCGTTTCTCGATGAGCACTGTATCATGCGCGTTGGTGGTCGTCTGTCTAATTCGGACGAACCCTATAACTATAAACATCCTTGTGTCTTACCGCGTCACGATCATGTCGTTGACCTTCTTGTTGATTTCTATCACAAGAAGCACCTCCATGCAGGTCCAAAGTTGCATACTTCTAAGGACGGTACGACCCGCGTCGTTACGGTAAAAACCGCGAAGGGCAGCTACGTGCGCCCTGTCGAGCGTCTCTGTCCGCTACCAACTCAGTGAGATCTAGCCTGAAGCTAGACCTCTCTCCTTTAGCGTAAGTAATTAGCCAATGGCTTTCATTGTGAGTGTTCCGCTAGAATTAATTTAAATTAGTTTAATATCATAACGCTGTATTAGCTTATGGATAGATTATGCGGTGGTATACCTAACATGGCTTATTTTATTTGTTTCCCTTTTTTAAAGGTAACCTTTTAACCCCGGGGGGAAATGGTGACGCCATCTCGTAACCCTGTTTAAAACTTCTACGCATCAACTGATCCTTTCATATGACGTAGATCATAGGAACAGGCGACGATATATACCCGTCTCTTTCCCTTCCTCATTTTTGTGCTCGCCTACGAAAATTTACTGTGGCGACCTTCACTCCACCTCAAGACAGTTCAACGTTCGCATCTTGACCGCGCTGCGTATACGCAAGCCTGCAGATCAAACCGCTTTCCGCCGGAATCGCGACTTTCAACAAGCGACCCCGGGGTCCATCCGTAAATCGTCCTGGTGCACCAGAAGACCACGGCCAGTGCTTCCATCCAAACGCCGGCCCGCCATCAGAACAGCCACGCGGCCCCAGGAGTAAAGGTAGGTGAGCTCAATTCCCCTTCCTTGACTGTCGCTTGCTCAGTCACAAGATTCTACGAGACGATAACCAGGTTCTTCTTTATAAAGTCCACTTTTTACTATTAAAAAAAATCAAATTTATAAAATCGTCTCATGAATTGGTGAATTACCCACCAAGCGGTAAACCATTTATGAACCTGCATTAGAGCGTTATTTACGTCGTCAAGATTTGTGGCACGTCTGCTTATCCTAAATATTAAAGAAGTATCGTCAGCAAACAACACTATTTGTGGTTGGTTTTTAAATAAATGGGGTAGGTCATTAATATATACTAAAAAGAGGAAAGGACCCAATATCTAACCTTGTGGTACACCTATTTTTACTTTTAAACCCATCGAATTTACACCATTTACTTGTAATTGCTGCTGTCTATCATTCAAATACGATCTTACTAAACTGAGCGTGTTAGATAATATGTATGTATATATGTAAATATGTTCCTAGATGTATGTAAATATTAATCTTCGTTAATTATCAGGTTAAGGGAAAATATAAACAATATGATTCAATTCACAATAGCATTATATTTATCTTGTAGTATATAACAACTGACTATCGTAGTAATACAACATAACATAATACAAGGTAACAATATACCTAACCATAATTAATAACAAGATATTAGGACCCGTATTTTAAATACAATAATCATCGTCATAATAACATTACATAATTCTTTTCCATATATATAATTTGAATATTACAATATATCATCATCAACAATAAATCAACAATAATCAAAATAATATCATACCTGAGATGTTAACGCCTTGAAAGTCACAGAGCAACTGAACTTCCCCATTTTTTTTTTTTTATAAATGGCATCTCGCAGTTAAACCTATGAGGTTGTCGTCTGCCGGACTATCCTGTGAGTGCCTTAAGAGTAAGGCCTCCAGTCAGGGCATAAAAACTTACAAACTAAGCGACTGCACGCTAAGGGCACCCCCTGTGGGGTACGAACCTCGGCTTAGGGCGTCGCTGGGGGAGGACTGCATGGGGACAGGCTGGATCTGAATGGTATCATTATTAAGGGACTGATTTAAAACTACTGGCACAGCATCACGGGCTGGCTCGAGCAAGGGTCGGGGAGGGCATGGACCGGGACGTCGCGACGGACCTCGACGGCGAGGTCGGAAAGACGGCGGTTTGAGTCGGAACTTTTTAAGAGTGCTAGTCTCTTTGCTACTCTCCTGGAGGAGGGTGATAGCATCATCTGGAGTGACGAGGGTATGCCTAGGACGGCGTACTGTACTAATGCGCGAGGGTTCGTAACGGGCGGCCGCTGCGATCAGGGGATTACGGTGCTTAATGGCGTCATCGAAGAAACGCTTCGATAGACGTTTCATAAACTGAAGGACGGTGGGCATTCTAAGGTCTACGTGTAGACGGTCATTACGGACATAAAAAGGGGCTCCCGTGACTCTACGTAAGAACCGGTTCTGCAAAGTTTGCATCCTATGGATGTACTTAGGCTTGGTGTGAGCGTACACGACGCAAGCGTACGTCATAATGGGGCGGATCACCGCGGTATAAAGGCGCAACTTGCACTTGAGTGACAACTTGCTTTTCGCCGAAATCATGAAATGAAGCCTACCCATAGCAAAGGCAGCTCGGTCGCGAGCTGCTTTGATGTGCGCCGCGAAAGACAGGTGGTTGTCAAGAAAGACTCCTAAGTACTTGGCTTGCTTCGCCCAAGGGATAGGCTTACCGTACATAGTGATCGGGCTGAGCGCGGGTGGCTTATTTTTACGCTGTTTAGAGAAAAGAACTGCCTGGCTCTTGTCGGGGTTCACCTCGATTCTCCATTTCCGGAACCAAGCGCCTAAGACGTTAGCTGAGGTTTGGAGGGTGCTATAGATAGCGTCGTGACTGCGGCCAGTGTAATAAATAGCCGTGTCGTCCGCAAACAGGGCTAATTGAGCCTTCTTGCTCTTGGGGATGTCACTGGTGAACAGAGTAAAGATAAGGGGAGAGACGACGGAGCCCTGAGGGACTCCGGCTCTAATGGGGTGGGGGGAAGATAGTGCCTTCCCGATGCGATAGTGGAAGGTGCGATCCGACAAAAAGTCTCGTAAGATGAGCACGAGACGGTCTGACACATATAATAAGCCGTTGTGCCAGACTTTGTCGAAAGCCTTTGCTATGTCGAAGAACAACACACCCGTCATCGCTCCACGCTGGAAGCCAGCGCTCAAGTGCTCTACGATGCGATGGGCCTGTTGAATGCAAGAGTGTCCGGTCCTGAAGCCGAACTGCTCGTTGGGGATGAGACTCTTAGCCTCGGCGAAGTCTTTGAGTCGCTTATGGATCAATCTCCAAAACGGGCGTATTCGTGTGATCGCTCTGGTGCTTTTCAGATATTGATATTTAATGGTAATTATGTATCTCATTAAAAATAATAATATTCAAATGGTATATGTTTACTATTGGCCTTCAATTTGCACCAACAATTATGGAAATATTAAAGTTCAAAAAATTTCACGACCAGAGCAATCATAATTGGTGCCAGAGCGATCGTAAATGGTAAAATCAGTGAAACAAAAAAAATATAAAATATTATTTATTTAGCCGTTTCAGTCATATTCAGTGTACCTACCAAGTGTAACAAGATTATATGTAAGAAAAATGTATTATTTTAGAAAAACTTTTATATTATCAGTCATACATATTAAAAATACGGAATCATTTATATAAAATAATCGCTAAAATAACAAATTAACATTATTGTAAAATCAACTTTTGGCATAGCTTCATTTCTTTGGACTTAATTAAAGATAAATGAGACAAGATTAAAAACCTTTTGAAATCAACTATTAAAACAGTCTTTTACATTTTTAAAATGTAAAAGACTGTTTTAATAGTTGTTAAGTAATTAATGAATTTTATCATGTTCTTTACAAACGTTTGTCGTTTATAACACGACGGAACATGATAAAATTCTTAGAAATAAACAATTTATAAACGTAACTATTTGTAATCATAATGCTTATATTAGGACTCAGAATCATGACTAAAATAACAGTATTTTCATGATTTTCTAAGAGATTTGTAATGATTAAATTTTCCTTAACTATATCTTTAGTGGAAAGTAAAGAATTAAAAAGAACAACACAAAGTAAATGCAATTCAGATGATTAGATCAAATTAAAATATTGTTTTTAAATTATTATGATAACAAATTTTCATAAAAAGTATAAAAAATACAATTTCTATAAGGCTTAGTTGATCAAAAAACTAAGAAAATAAGGTTTATTGGAAGCTCTGAAAATGGAATAGTCTTCGGAGTCGGAGTCGGTTAAAACTTCTTTTTGCAAGGAAGATAAAACTACCTCGGAAATACTGGGAGTAATTAAATTTTCATAGTCAATCAATATATGGGACTTCATCCCAAAAACTGTCCGGCAGGTCCGAGTCATGTAATGATTGATTATTTGGCATTTGTGGGAGCTGAATTTGCTTCTCCTGAGTGCATTTTTTGAAACGCTTAATCAGTGAAGGCGCCGCGGCTTGCCTTCTTTGATGCCTGTGACATATTTCTATCTGCAACAACAGTTGCCATTAAATTTTAGAGAAAAAGGGGTTTTGGGTTTAGGTTACCCGAAGAAACCCAGAAAAGATTATAAATTAAAGGTTATATGCATAGTTTATTGTTTTTTTATAGATACAATCCGGAACTACTCTTAAAATAGATTTATAACGCATTTTAATGCAAAATATCATCGCTCTGGTCTTTTTGGACAGAGCAATCAGAGCCATAGCGATCAGAAAAAGTCACAAAATCATAAATATTGCCGAATTAAAAAGCAATAGAAAGTTGTGATTACTTCTCATAAAAAACATCATAACGATCACTTAATTCACATAACAAAGACATTCACAAGGTTACATATTAGGTAACATTATTTTATTACTATGAAGATTAACTATTTGTTATGTCATATAAATAAGTGGTTTGGTATGATACTTCTCATTAAAAAGTTAAAGAATATTTTTTTCATTCAATCGGGAGTTGGGTCAACCCATAGCGATCAGGATTTTAGGGTTTAAGATTTTTTTTTTAATATTTAAAATAAACTTATTCATAATATTAGCCTTGTATCACGTAGATTGGACACCGAAAAGTCTATAAAAAAATATTTTTAAAACGTTTTACGATTTTAAAATGGGTTTATCCTGCCCGACACGAAAAAAAATGCCTCTGGAGATCGACCCTTATAAATAAGTCGCTCGTAGATTATGCCGAGTGCGTTCAGGAGACTGATAGGTCTGTAGCTCGAGGGCTCAGACTTGGGTTTGCCTGGCTTGGCGAAACCGATGACAGTGGCCTCTTTCCATATTTGGGGAAAAGCGTTGTTGCTCAGGGCGCCATTGAAGATGGCCGCCATTAACACGACGAGCTGAGCGGGGAGGAGTTTAAACACCCTATTGGTGATTCCGTCGGAGCCGGGTGCTTTCCGCGGTTGAAGCTTATTATTAATGTCTTGCACTTCGTCAGCTGTGACCGAAGGCAGAGGATCATCAGGGTCTTCTACGGGGGGTAGGGCGGCTTTACGTTCGACGAATGCGTTCACCTCATCGAGATGTCGCTTGTCTACTGGTTGAGAGCTGGGGGAGCACTGGGACTCCAGGCTGTCGGCTAGGCATTCGGCCTTCTCAGCGTCGTCAAATGCGACGCTCTTATCGGGTCGGATGAGGGGAGGCATCGAAGCCTCTTCGGTGGAGCGCAACTTGCGTTGCAGCTGCCAGAAGGCTAGGTGGGTAGGCTCGAGCTCGCTAAGCGTCTTGTCCCATTGATCTGAACGATGCTCACTAGTGCGCTTCTTTACAGCACGCTGTAAATAACGCATGTGAGCTTTGTTCGCGTCGCAGGGAAGGTTGCTGTAGGCACGGATGGCCGCGTTCTTCTCGGTTATCAGTTCACGTACGTCAGCGGGTAGAATCCAGCGTTGATCGCTCATTGCTTTATTTTCCCGTGAGCAATCCTTTAGTACAGATTGCACGTGTTCTGTAAACGAGTTGATGGCGGCCGTCGTGTCTGCGACTGAGACAATGTGGTCGGGGATGGCCTCCAGGTGAGGCGTCGTGGTGGATTTCAGCTTTTCGCTGACTTTCCTCCAGTCGGTTATCACTTGGGTCGGCGGGGGCTGACTGGGGTCAGAAGGACCCGAGCGCGGAACTAAGTGCATGACCACTGGTCGATGGTCTGAGTTAAGCTCATGTAAAGTCTCGATGGAATGCAACTTAAGGTTGACATTCTTGAGTAGCGCTATGTCGAGAACGTCCGGACGTTGGTCGGGGTCGTGGGGATAGTGAGTGTGCTCCATAGGAGCGATGGGATCGAAGTTGAGGGACTCACCCAGGTTATACACGTGACGTCCTCTGGCAGAGGTCGTCGTGCTGTTCCAGGCGGGGTGTTTGGCGTTGAGGTCGCCCGCTATGATAACGGAGTCACTCAAGCCGAAGAGGACGGCAAGGTCTTTGGTGAACAGAGTGTGCTCCTCGGACGTGCCGCCGGGAGGGATGTACGCGGAGGCGATAGTGATCGGTTGATGACCGGTCATGCCTAGTCGACAGACTGAAGTCTCGAGCAGAGACTCCATGGGAGGGGGATCTAAGGGGATGCAGTGCAGTTCCTTTCTGTAGTAAATTAGAGTTCCGCCCTTGTGGCATCGTGACCGATCGTTGCGAACTATGCGATAGTTGGCAATTCTCGGATCGCGGTGACTGGGCTTGAGGAAGGTCTCCTGTATGAGGAGGATATCAATTTGATGGTCGCGGAGGAAAGTGGCGATCTCATCACGCTGGCCTTTGATGCCATTGGCATTAAAGTACCCTAAATTAAGGGATCGGGGTTTGGTACACGTTAATCTCGTATTATCCATTGGAATTAGAAATCAATGCCGCTGAGGGCTTCGCCTAACTTGATTAGGGACTTGAGGATAATTTTAAGCTTATCGCCGCCAGTGTAAGCCTCCCTGAGATCAGCCACCATGCGGTCTGCTTCGGGGGTGACTATCTTTGCTAACGTTTCTAAAATTACGTCGGGAGAGGAGTCCATGGCCATGGGGCCGGGTGGCGTGGGACGAGCGGGCGCCGGTGCGCTCGCTTGGACCACGGAAGTAGGGACAGGGGTATCGAATAGCTTAGTCCGAGGCTATGTGCTTTCATGGGCCTCGGAATGCGCCACCGTCGGGATCCACACTAATGGTAGGAGGGGTTCCCATCGGCGTCGAGTCGACGCTAAAGTACCTAGGGCTTGTCCTCGACAGCCGGTGGAACTTCGTTGAGCACTTCCGACGTTTGGCCCCAAAACTGGAACGGGCAGGGGCTGCATTCAAGCGGCTCTTGCCCAACCTGGGGGGTCCAAACGCCTCCTGCCGGAGGCTCTACGCGGGAGTCGTGCGGTCCATGGCCCTTTATGGGGCCCCGGTGTGGGCGCGTTCTTTGAGGCGGCGAGCCGCCCATTACTTAAACGCGCCCCAGAAGGTTGTAGCCGTAAGGCTGATCCGGGGGTACCGCACCATCTCCGGCGAGGCGGCGAGCCTCTTGGCCGGATTGCCGCCATGGGATCTGGAGGCGATGGTCCTCGCGCGCCTGCATGAATGGCGCGCGGAGGCACTACGCCGGGGGGAAACTCCGCTGCCGCGGCAAATTGTCGCTCAGCGGACAGACCTCCGGCACGATCTCATGGTGACATGGAGACAGCGACTGTCGCAACCACGTGCAGGGCACGCCACAATAGTGGCGATAAGTCCCCTCTTTGAGGAGTGGCTAGAGAGGCGGCACGGCGCCCTCACCTTCCGCCTGACGCAGGTCCTCACCGGACACGGTTGTTTCGGGAGGTTCCTGCACCGAATCGGGCAGGAGGAAACGCCTGGGTGTTACCATTACGAGGATCGGCCGGAGGACACGGTGGAGCACACCGTGGAGCTCTGCCCCGCTTGGGCTGAGCACCGCCGTGTCCTCGTAGCGGCGATTGGCGGCGGTGACCTCTCGCGTCCGGCCCTGGTTCAATCCATGGTCCGGAGCGAGAGGGAATGGGAAGCCGTTGCCTCCTTCTGCGAAGTAGTCATGCTAGCGAAGGAGGTGGCGGAACGTGAGAGGGAGAGAACCTCACGTCCCAGCCGCCGCGGGAGACGCCCCGGGCGTCGGGGGGCAACCAGTGGCCCCCGGCCACCGTAGGCGCGAGCCTGTGGACGGTGAGTAATGGGCTAGCTCACCGTCCGTCCGTCTCATGACGACAGGCCGTGTAGACGGCGCGTACGTGTGCCACGCGCGCCTCAAGGAGATGTCAGCAAACCAGAAGGGGTCCGAAAGGGCAGATGCCTGCCAGGGCTGCGGGTTGTTCGAAAGAGATACCGCGGCCCTGGAACACAAAGGGCGAAGAAGGAACATGGGTGGGTTTTAGTCAGTACAAGTCTGACACTCCCAAAAGTCATATGATGATTTCCCATCCGGAAAAAAAAAAAGGGCTATCTAATAGCCCGGGAATGGGGTTAGACTTTGCTTGATTACCGAGAGCCGGGAAAGCTCTCTGGTGGTTCAGCGTAGTCCAGGGAGAGGGCCTCTGAGGGCTGAGTCTCTCCGGCATCTGTGCAGTTGGTAGCCTCACCGATGGGCTTTCTCTCTGCTGGCGGGCGTTTGCACGCTTCGCCAGTTTAGAGGAGGAGCCTTTGGGGGCATTCGGGTAGCCGCGGTAGTTAGCCGGGTGGCCCGACTGGCCGCAAAGCACACGGCTCGGTGGCTCCCAGCATAGAGATTTGTCTTTGGGACGGGGGCAGTCAGCCGTGCCGTGGCCGCCTAGACACTTTACGCATCTGTGCGGCGCATGGCAGTTGGCTTGACTGTGTCCGTACAGCTGGCAGCGGTGGCACTGCCCTACTACGGTTGAGCGGTAAGGCTTCTCTATTGAGATGCCTGTGAGGGAGCATTCCGACTTCACTTTGAAGATCGGGTGGTGTCCTTCTACTGGGTCACAAATGACCAGTACCATGTCGTACTGGTCGCCGCCTCTCGCCTTATGAAGGCGGTGGACGGCTGCAACCGGGATGTCCTGGCCTTGGAGGTCATTGAGGATGTCCTCCGTGGATATCTCCTTCGGGATCCGCCTGATCACCACGCGGGTGGGCTTCTCCTCAGGAAGAGAATAAGTATAGAAGGCTATGTGCCTTCCGATTAACTGGCGGGACAGTTCTCTGAAGTCGGTGGTCGTAGGGACCACCACTTTGATACCCTTCTGGGTGCTTTTAGCGCTTGTGTATTGAATGCGGCGCTCAACACACATTTTGGACACATCTGTCCATTTCCCTTTGTCCTGAATGAACAACTGGGGAGGGGGCTTCAGCTTCTTGGAAGAAGCGGCTGAAGAGTTAGCCTTAGGGCTGGTTGACCTGCTGGTATGAGCAGCGGCGGGCTTGGCGGTAAGCCTTTGTCCATGTTCTCGGAAACGGGAACAATGGACGCAGGTGCTGGCTGGACCTTTGTTTGTGAAACAATGGGTTTCACAAAAATGGGTCTTGGGGTAGCCTTAATCGCGGCGGTGACGGCTGGCGGTAAGCCCCTGTCGGCAGGTGGCGGTGACAAGGGGCTGTCGAGTGCGTCACTAAAATCAGTGACAGTCTCGCTGGTTCGCTGGATAGCAGCGATTTCGGAGCCATATTTTTTAAAATATGGGTCTTCTTTGAAGAGGCGTAAGAAAAAGCCCAAGAGGGCTCTTTCTTGCGCGTCAAGAGGCATATTGTCGTTTAAAATTTAGCGGACATTTGAGTGAAGCTCAACGCGCCTAGCAGCCTAAACAACCTATTTCCCTGAAACAATTATGTAGGTAGTTTACTGGGTCCAGCGACTCACCCGCTTCAACCTTCTGAACTTCCCCAGCTCGTGGAAATCGCTACGTCCCCGCAGGGGGACGCGCGAGGCGGGGTATGGACTAAGTCCTTTGGCCCGCGGAGAAATGGTGTGCCCGTCAATACGGGCACCCTCAATTTGGGTGCCAATTTAGGCGTGAATGGGGGCGAGCGCGCGTAATTTAGTTTATTATGACGCAACTCGCCTATGTGTAGTTGACATTTTGTCCGGTAGGAAGCGCCAGCGGCGCTGGCGCAGCGCGCTCAGGTACGATAAACAAACTTTACCGTAACGAGCGCCGCTCTCTTCTCGCCACCCCGGCGGTCTGTCACCACCAGGTGAGACCTCCGGTTGCCCGGAGGAGGCCCAACGGATGACGACCTGTGACAGAGGTGACTCTGTTGGCGCATCCTACCGCTAAGGATGTTGGCCCCCGTCTACAGACGCTCACAGAGCTAGCCGTTTACGCTCCAGACTAAGAGGCCGTAGTGAATGAGTTAGAGTGGCGACTCGCCGCCTGACCGCCGCCGCGTACGGACGTGCCGCTACCTGCTCGCATTCCCGCTCGCTATCAGTGTGTGTCATCGGTTCGTCGCTTCCCAGTGTCGTGACGTCATCAGTAGTCTCTCGACTACACCCCCGAACAATTGCTGTCTTTTTATTAAGACAGCACTTGCTCATTTTGCTTCGGATATTTTTCCGATTTAACTTCCTTTGCCCCATCAGGGAAAAGTCCTCAGTTTCGAGGTTCTTGGTGGGAAACCTAACGGTGCCAACGAAACCGAGAGAGGGTGGTGACCCAATCCGCCCGCCTAACCCCTTCAGGGTCTAGGTGAAAAATTGGGCTCCGCCGCGAACGTATGCGCCGCCGATATACTGTGCTAGTGTATCCCGTTTGAACAAGTTCCTGAAAGCAAAGTTCCCTGGACTGGAGTTGCTACCAAGCCAGGACCCTCGGACTGTGGCTGCGGGAAGGTTGAAGCAGGTGAGTCGCTGGACCCATTTAATTCCCTACATAATTGTTTTAGGGAAATAGGTTGTAGGCTGTTTAGGCACGGAGCTTCACTCAAATGTCCGCTAACTTTTAGCCGATAAAATGTCGTCTCTCGACGAGACAGAAAAAGCGCTTTTGCGCTTTTTCTTGCGCATCGTTGCGACCGACCCAAATTTTAATAAAAAATATGGGTCCGAAATCGCTGCTATCCGGCAAACCAGCGATGACGTCACTGACTTCAGTGACGTACTTGAAAGCCCTTTGTCACCGCCGCCTGCCGACAGAGGCTTGCCACCTGCCGTCGCCGCCGCGATTAAAGCGACACCAAGACCCATTGTTGTGAAACCCACTGTTTCGCAAACAAAGGTCCAGCCCGAACCTGCGTCCATTGTTCCCGTTTCCGAGAACATGGACAAAGGCTTACCGCCAGCCGTCGCCGCCGCGATTCCGGCTACACCTAGACCCATTGTTGCGAAACCCTTTGTTTCGCAAACAAAGGTCCAGCCCGCACCTGCGTCCATTGTTCCCGTTTCTGGGAACATGGACAAAGGCTTACCGCCAGCCGTCGCCGCCGCGATTCCGACTAAACCCAGACCCGTTGTTTCGCAAACAATGGATCAGTCCGCACCTGCGCCCATTGTTCTCATTTCGGAGAACATGGACACAACCGAGCCAGACTCCGATTCGGAATCAATCTTAGACTCGTGTTCTGCCGCCTCGTCCTCTGAAGACGACTATCAAGTCGTCGGAAAGGGCAAGAGGAAGAAGGGCAAAAACTCCCAGGCCACCATGGCTAAAAAGATCGTCGCGCTCCCTTCTGTCCCCTCTCCCGCGGCCTCCCGTCCCACCTCCCCGGTCCCCGTACCAACGTCCGCCGCTGCTCATACCAGTAGGCCAGCCAGCCCCAAGGCTAACCCTTCAGCCGCTTCTTCAAAGAAGCTGAAGCCCCCTCCCCCGCTGTTCATTCAGGACATAGGGAAATGGACAGACGTGTCCAAAATGTGTGTTGAGCGCCGCATACAATATACAAGCGCAAAAAGCACACAACAGGGTATAAAAGTGGTGGTCCCTACGACCGCTGACTTCAGGGAACTAACACGTCAGCTGATCGGAAGGCACATAGCCTTCCATACTTACTCCCTTCCAGAGGAGAAGCCCACCCGCGTGGTGATCAGGCGGATACCGAAGGAAATCCCCACGGAGGACATCCTAAATGACCTCCAAGGCCAGGACATCCCGGTCGCAGCCGTCCACCACCTTCATAAGGCGAGAGGCGGAGCCCAGTACGATATGGTACTGGTCATCTGTGACCCAGTAGAAGGACACCACCCGATCTTCAAAGTGAAGTCGGTATGCTCCCTCACAGGCATCTCAATAGAGAAGCCTTACCGCTCAACCGTAGTAGGGCAGTGCCACCGCTGCCAGCTGTACGGACACAGCCAAGCCAACTGCCATGCGCCGCACAGATGCGTAAAGTGTCTAGGCGACCATGGTACGGCAGACTGCTCCCGTCCCAAAGACAAATCGCTATGCACGGAGCCACCGAGCTGTGTGCTTTGCGGCCAGTCGGGCCACCCGGCTAACTACCGCGGCTGCCCGAAAGCCCCCAAAGGCTCCTCCTCTAAACTGGCGAAGCGTGCAAACGCCCGCCAGCAGAGAGAAAGCCCATCGGTGAGGCTACCCACTGCTCAGATGTCGGAGAGACTCAGCCCTCAGAGGCCCTCTCCCTCTCGCATAGTTCGCAACGATCGGTCACGATGCCACAAGGGCGGAACTCTAATTTACTACAGAAAGGAACTGCACTGCATCCCCTTAGATCCCCCTCCCATGGAGTCTCTGCTCGAGACTTCAGTCTGTCGACTAGGCATGACCGGTCATCAATCGGTCACTATCGCCTCCGCGTACATCCCTCCCGGCGGCACGTCCGAGGAGCACACTCTGTTTACCAAAGACCTTGCCGTCTTCTTCGGCTTGAGTGACTCCGTTATCATAGCGGGCGACCTCAACGCCAAACACCCCGCCTGGAACAGCACGACGACCTCTGCCAGAGGACGTCACGTGTATAACCTGGGCGAGTCCCTCAACTTCGATCCCATCGCTCCTATGGAGCACACTCACTATCCCCACGACCCCGACCAACGCCCGGACGTTCTCGACATAGCGTTACTCAAGAATGTCAACCTTAAGTTGCATTCCATCGAGACTTTACATGAGCTTAACTCAGACCATCGACCAGTGGTCATGCACTTAGTTCCGCACTCGGGTCCTTCTGACCCCAGTCAGCCTCCGCCGACCCAAGTGATAACCGACTGGAGGAAAGTCAGCGAAAAGCTGAAATCCACCACGTCGCCTCACCTGGAGGCCATACCCGACCACATTGTCTCATTCGCAGACACGACGGCCGCCATCAACTCGTTTACAGAACACGTGCAATCCGTACTAAAGGATTGCTCACGGGAAGTTCCAGCAATGAGCGATCAACGCTGGATTCTACCCGTTGACGTACGTGAACTGATAACCGAGAAGAACGCGGCCATCCGTGCCTACAGCAACTTTCCCTGCGACGCGAACAAAGCTCACATGCGTTATTTACAGCGTGCTGTAAAGAAGCGCACTAGTGAGCATCGTTCAGATCAATGGGACAAGACGCTTGGCGAGCTCGAGCCTACCCACCTAGCCTTCTGGCAGCTGCAACGCAAGTTGCGCTCCACCGAAGAGGCTTCGATGCCTCCCCTCACCCGACCCGATAAGAGCGTCGCATTCGACGACTCTGAGAAGGCCGAATGCCTAGCCGACAGCCTGGAGTCCCAGTGCTCCCCCAGCTCTCAACCAGTAGACAAGCGACATCTCGATGAGGTGAACGCATTCGTCGAACGTAAAGGCGCCCTCCCTCCCGTAGAAGACCCTGATGATCCTCTGCCTTCGGTCACAGCTGACGAAGTGCAAGACATCATTAATAAGCTTTAACCGCGGAAAGCACCCGGCTCCGACGGAATCACCAATAGGGTGTTAAAACTCCTCCTCGCTCAGCTCGTCGTGTAAATGGCGGCCATCTTCAATGGCGCCCTGAGCAACAACGCCTTTCCCCAAATAAGGAAAGAGGCCACTGTCATCGGTTTCGCCAAGCCAGGCAAACCCAAGTCTGAGCCCTCGAGCTACAGACCTATCAGTCTCCTGAACGCACTCGGCATAATCTACGAGAGACTTATTTATAAGCGACTCAAAGACTTCGCCGAGGCTAAGAGTCTCATCCCCAACGAGCAGTTCGGCTTCAGGACCGGACACTCTTGCATTCAACAGGCCCATCGCATCGTAGAGCACTTGAGCGCTGGCTTCCAGCGTGGAGCGATGACGGGTGTGTTGTTCTGCGACATAGCAAAGGCTTTCGACAAAGTCTGGCACAACGGTTTGTTATATAAGCTGTACAAACTGGGAGTGCCGGACCGTCTCGTGCTCATCTTACGAGACTTTCTGTCGGATCGCACCTTCCGCTATCGCATCGGGAAGGCACTGTCTTCCCCCCACCCCATTAGAGCCGGAGTCCCTCAGGGCTCCGTCGTCTCTCCCCTTATCTTTACTCTGTTCACCAGTGACATCCCCAGGAGCAAGAAGGCTCAGTTAGCCCTGTTCGCGGACGACACGGCCATTTATTACACTGGCCGCAGTCACGACGCTATCTATAGCACCCTCCAAACCTCAGCCAACGTCTTAGGCGCTTGGTTCCGGAAATGGAGAATCGAGGTGAACCCCGACAAGAGCCAGGCAGTTCTTTTCTCTAAACAGCGTAAAATTAAGCCACCCGCGCTCAGCCCGATCACTATGTACGGTAAGCCTATCCCTTGGGAGAAGCAAGCCAAGTACTTAGGAGTCATACTTGCCAACCACTTGTCTTTCGCGGCGCACATCAAAGCAGCTCGCGACCGAGCTGCGTTTGCTATGGGTAGGCTTCATTTCATGATTTCGGCAAAAAGCAAGTTGTCACTCAAGTGCAAGTTGCGCCTTTATACCGCGGTGATCCGCCCCATTATGACGTACGCTTGCGTCGTGTACGCTCATACCAAGCCTAAGTACATCCATAGAATGCAAATTTTACAGAACCGGTTCTTACGTAGAGTCACGGGAGCCCCTTTTTATGTCCGTAATGACCGTCTACACGTAGACCTTAGAATGCCCACCGTCCTTCAGTTTATGAAACGTCTTTCGAAGCGTTTCTTCGATAACGCCATTAAACACCGTAATCCCCTGATCGCAGCGGCCGCCCGTTACGAACCCTCACGCATTAGTACAGTACGCCGTCCTAGGCATACCCTTGTCACTCCAGATGATGCTATCACCCTCCTCCAGGAGAGTAGCAAAGAGACTAGCACTCTTAAAAAGTTCCGACTCAAACCGCCGTCTTTCCGACCTCGCCGTCGAGGTCCGTCGCGACGTCCCGGTCCATGCCCTCCCCGACCCTCGCTCGAGCCAGCCCGCGATGCTGTGCCAGTAGTTTTAAATCAGCCCCTAAATAATGATACCATTCAGATCCAGCCTGTCCCCATGCAGTCCTCCCCCAGCGACGCCCTAAGCCGAGGTTCGTACCCCACAGGGGGTTCCCTTAGCGTGCAGTCGCTTAGTTTGTAAGTTTTTATGCCCTGGCTGGAGGCCTTACTCTAAAGGCACCCACAGGTTAGTCCGGTTAAGCAGACGACAACCTCATAGGTTGAACTGCGAGATGCCATTCAAAAAAAAAAAAAAGTTAGAGCGGCAATGTTTGTGTAACGCCGCTCTTGTAAGCAACGAATAGCGAGCCCGCACTGCATTGTTCGTCGCGTGAGTATAGTCGAGTGTGGAGTCACGTAATGTGTGGACGGTGCGCGTCGTGCCTATGTAAACTTAGAACACGACGCGTTCCAGTGCATGTTATGCATGTGGAGTGTTATTGTTTGGGTAGGTCGCGTGTAGCTGTAAACGACTTACCCGGGTGTCGGGGGGGGGGGGGGGACGATGACGCAGCTACTCGTCCGCGGGCACTAGGTCGCGTGGAAGGCGACGTGTGCGCCCCGCGCGCCCCGCGTCCGGCGGGCGCGTGTGCCATGGCGCTATCTGAGCCAGATGGGGCCAGGCAGAGGCGTCGGCGCGCGCAAACATGCGCGACGCAAGGCGGCTGCAGAACTCGTCAAGACTCTCAATCTTGAGGTCCCGCTGAATGGTGGTATTCCCCACACAGCGAGGAGCGGCGGCGACTGACCGCAGCGCAAGCGATTGCTGCGCGCGGAGCTTCTTCTTATTGGTCTCGCTGGCGAGGGCGAGCCAAGCTGGCGCGGCGTAGGTTAACAACGGGCGTACGAACAACTTGTACACGCGCAGCTTTGTACGCAGCGGGAGTCTAGACGAGAGCACTGGCCGGAGCTGGAAGCGGGCGTTCCTGCATCTGGCGACAATGCCACGGATATGGGCTGTCATCGTTAGCCGACGATCGATAGTGACCCCTAAGTACTTTACCTGGGGCGACCACGCGATGTCGGCTCGGTCCAATTGGAGGGGAGGCGGGAGGGGAGAGGTGCCTGCAAGGAGCGCCTGCGTCTTACCCATGTTCACCGACAACCTCCATTTCGACAACCAGTCGGGCAGCAAGTCCAGCGCGCGCTGCATTTTGACGGCCGCGTGTCTCGCGTTCATAGAGACAGCGATGTACGCGGCGTCGTCGGCGTACAGCGCGAGCGTGGTGTCGCGAGTGGTTGGGATGTCGTCGGTGTAGCACGTGTAACAAAGCGGCGAGACGCAGCTGCCCTGCGGCACCCCTGCGGCGACCGGGCGGGCGCCCGATACCGTGCCATCGACCACCACCCTAATAGTCCTATCTGTGAGGAAGGAAGAAACCACCTGTATCAAGCGACGAGGCGCGCCTGTCTGTGACATCTTGTACAGCAGGCCGGCATGCCAGACTCGCTCGAACGCCTTTTCCATATATAAGAATACTGCGACTGCGTGCTCTTTCTTGTTGAGTGCCGCGGTCAGCAGGTGCAGTACCCTTGACAGCTGAAGCGTCGTCGAATGTTCGGCCCGAAACCCGAATTGTTCAGGCCGAGGGACGATGTATTGGGCCTGGTGTCGCAGCAGGAGTTGCTCAAACACCTTGGAGATAGTGGGAAGTAAAGTAATAGGCCGGTAGCTCTCCGGCTTGAGAACATTCTTACCTGCTTTGGGCAGCATAATCACGCGCCCTTCCTTCCATGCGGCTGGGAAAGCGCCCATGTGGACGATGCCCGTAAACAGGCGTGCCACAGCCGTTACTGTACGGTAGGGCAAGTGGCGCAGCGCTGTGTTGGACACGCCGTCCGCACCGGGGGCCTTCCTCAGCTTGGTTTTCAGGAAGGCGCGTCTGACTGCACAAGGGGAGAAGTGGATTGGGTAGTCGTCGGGAGCTAACGGCGTCGAGAAGTACTCCCTAAAGTGCCTCTCGACTGCTGCGACATGCTCGGTGTTAGGGGTCGGATTCGGGACGAATTGACGCTCCAGGTGCTCGGCGAAGATCTCCGCACGGTCTGCTGCGGTGTATCTTGGCGCCCCGTCGCTGTGTAATAGCGGACGTACCGGGGCTGGGGAATTCGCAAGCTGCCTGCACAGCTTGTGTACCGACGTCCAGTCTGTCGCTGCGGCGTCGATACGTTCCTCCCAGCTCTCGGCGTTGTGCTCCTGTAGCTTGGCCCTTACCTTCTCCGCGAGGCGGTTCAGGTCGCGCTTGTCGCGTGGGCACCCGGTGTCTTGCCACCGCTTGCGCAGGCGCCTCCTCTGGGCGACCATTCGCGTGATGGCGATCGGTAGAGGCCTGTAAGCCGGCCTCTGTGGCTGCTCTTGCGTAGTGGTCGCCTCGCTAAGGGCGCTCTGGATGCAAGTAGTTAGCTCCTGTGCTAGCCCGTCGACGTCCGCGGCGGTAGTGATGGGCCAAGTAGGAGTGGTGGTTTTCATCCTCTCTCCGAACTGTGACCAGTCCGTAGTGCGGCGTGGCGCTGTAGGAGAGAGTCGTGTCGGCATCTCTGACAGGACGACGAGTACAGGCTGATGGTCGCTCTGCATCTCGTCGTCGACTACCTGGGTGGCGATCTGACAACTCAGGCCTCTGTGGATCACGATGTCCAGCACGTCCGGTGCGTGCGCCTGATTATCAGGGTAGTGGGTAGGTGTCTCTGGTCCGGACACCGTGTACCCGCGGGCCTCCGCGTCTGCGAAGAGTCGTCTACCCCCTGGGTTGGAAATACGGCTGTTCCATGCCTGGTGCTTCTGGTTAAAGTCACCGGCGAGGAGTGTTGGGTGAGGCGAACCGTAGAGTACTGCCCGCAGCTCCGCTAGATCGAGCGAGGCCGTATTCGATGGCGGGCAGTAGGCGGCGTAGATATTCATGTCCTCGCCGGCGACGTGCAGCTGGACACCCAAGGAATAAAATGTCGTATGAGACAATTGTGGTTAAATTGTGTGTGCGGCGGGGCGGACGTGCGCGGTGGCGCGAGCAGTCGGGTGCGGCGGGGGCGCCGCCGCCGCAGGACGAGCGGCGGCGGGCGCGGGCGCAGAGTGCGCAGGGCGCACAGACGCGGCACGTGCCGCGGGTGAGAGCGGCGAGCGCCCGGCTTGCGCGGCAGAGCGCACAGCGGGGGCGCAGGCTCGCACTGCAGGTGCGTGGTGACACGTACCTTGTCCTGGGGCCTGGGTCGGCACGGGGCGGAAAGCCGACGGGCGAATTGGCACCGCCGGCTGTCGGCCCGCTGGTGTCGATTGGCCCGATGTTGTTGGTCTCGATGTCGGCGAGGTCGGCGACATCGGGACGGGTGGCGACGCTGAGGAAGGCGGCCTCCTCCTCCCTTCCTCTCGTGCAGTGGTAGTTGGGGCGTCGGGCGTCGCATCCCCGATGATGGGGAGCGACTGCGTCCGGTCGCCCATGTTCCTCTTCGTTGGCGGCGACATTTGAGTCGTGGCCAACCGCAGCCGTTACGGTGCCTAGCACCGGGCGGCGCGGGTCTCCCTCCGCGAACACGTGGGTACCTGAGTTACGGTACCCTGGCACCCATGGGTGCGCGACGGAAAAACCCCACTTCACTTGAAAAATTTTTCGGCTCGGGCGGTAAGTTTCACTTTTGCTATTTAGCCGTCTACCCTCACTCGATTAATAAATCCGAGCGGGCGGCCAATCAGCGACGAGCGCCAGCGGTGGCGCACGGGCTCCCGCTTACGCACAGCGGAGGCCTGCGGCAATCGCCAACGGTGGCGCGCGCGCTCCTTCTTCCGGCCAGCGGAGGCAACGGCGCGGCGGGGGGCGAAGGGCAAAAGCAAACTACTAGGAGAGGCCACGGAGCCAATCCTCTGAACTTCCCCACTGGGGCTCCGCTCTTTTATACCCGTTAACCAACAAGTATGATTCACAAGTGACAGTTGAGTCAAATCAGTGTTTGACTTAAAGAAAAATAAGTTTGTTACAAAAATCATTTAGTAAATTCATAAACTGGTTTTAACAATTGAGTATTAATATTAAACCAGATAATAATTACATTTATAGGTATATCAAGTTGTTGTTTGGCTCCCACCCGGCAAACTATAAGGGTTGTGAGGTCTACAAAGAAATACTTGCCAGGAAAATGAACAAATACGGTCAACGAAGAGCTGATAGGCGTGCTATTGCAAAAGACAACACGATTCGAGATACAAACCCTCAAAGAAATACTGCCCAACAATCTTCCTCCATTGATAAAGAAAATGAACCATACTCTTACGCCAAAGCTACTAGAAATGCGCCAGACAAAGTCACCACAGAAAATACCATACCCAATGTAAACCAAAACTCAACAGTATTAGAAACGCTCCTCACCAAGCAAAACGAGAAATTCGACTTAATCTTACAACAAATGAGTTCTCTAATGAGTCTCATGACTACGCTCATAACCAAACTACAAGGTTAACAGGCCTTGGGCTAAGGCTGGCGGCCTGGAACATAAATGGACTCTCACCCAATAAAGATGAGCTCGAGATACTAATGGCCGAGCACAAACTAGACATAGCCCTAATATCCGAAGCACACTGCACAGACAAAACCAATGTCAAATTCAAAGGGTTCCAGACGTACACTACAAATCACCCAGATGGTACAGGCCATGCAGGATCAGCTATAATTATTCGGGACAAAATAAAGCACCACCTACTGCCCGAGTATAAAACTGAGCAAATACAGGCCACTACAGTCGCAATACAAGACAGATGTGGATATCTTAATGTCTCAGCCGTATACTGTCCACCAAAACATCGAATAGACTCTGACTTGTTCTCTCACTTCTTCTCAAGTCTAGGCAATCGCTTCATAGCAGGAGGCGATTGGAACTCCAAACATGTTCATTGGGGTTCAAGACTAATAACAACTAGGGGAAGACAACTAAAGTTGAGCGTCGATATAAATCACTTAAGTACATTTGCCCCATCAGAACCTACCAACTGGCCAGCCGATCACAATCGAATCCCGGACATACTCGACTTCTTCGTTACAAAAGGACTCTCCGAACAGTACATGAAGATCGAGTCATGTGCTGATGGGTCATCTGATCACACCCCAGTCTTACTAACTGTCAGCTCAACTATAATTGAAGTCGAGAGACCCACAATATTATACAACCATCATACTGATTGGCCCTCCTTCAGGGAATACATAGAAGAAAACCTTAATCTAAATATTAGACTCAAAGAAGCGGAGGAAATCGAAACAGCAGTAGTGCAATTTAGTAACAACATACAGGTTGCCGCGTGTAAAAGCACGCCTACTACTGGACAAAGGAACCAGACCACAAACGTGCCATTAGAAATAAGGATCATGATCCAGGAGAAACGCAGACTACGCCGAGTTTGGCTGCTGAGCCGTCATCCGCAAGACAAGGCTATCCTTAATAAAGCCATTGTGGAATTGAAAGAAGCTATAAAGAATGCCAATGACTTAACAATCCAAGCAAAGTTGGAGTCTCTAACTGCTACCAAAGCCAGCAACTACTCGCTCTGGAAAATGACCCGTTCTTGTGACAGACCTAAGGTACCAAATACCCCAATCAAAAGGGAAAACGATTGGGCCAGAACAAGCCAGGACAAAGCGGACTTGTTTGCGGATCATCTAACAAGTGTTTTTAAACCGAATGTAACACTAGGCAGCTCATCAGAAGAATATGTTGATCTCATCCTAAAACAAGACCTTCAAATGGACCTTCCCCCTAGACCTGTGTCACCCGCCGAAGTCATAAAAACGATCAAACGGATGGACAATAAAAAGGCACCGGGTTACGACCTGATAACTAAAGAAGTATTGCTGGAACTACCGAGAAAGGCTATTGTGTTCATCACCATCATCTTCAACGCTATGCTACGAATAGGGTACTTTCCGAGTGCGTGGAAAGTCTCGGAAATCATCATGATTCACAAGGCTGGCAAATTAAATACTGAAAAAACATCCTATCGACCAATCAGTCTGTTGCCTACTCTATCCAAGGTACTGTAGAAGATAATACTTCGCAGAATTATGCCAAGCCTCTTGGAGCGCAAAAGTGATACCAAACCATCAATTCGGCTTTAGAGAACGCCATGGCACAGTGGAACAAGCCCACAGAGTATGCGACGCCATAAGAAAGTCCTTGGAACAAAGGGAATACTGCTCCTCAGCGTTTTTAGATATCCAGCAGGCGTTTGACAAGGTCTGGCACAAAGGCCTACTATGTAAGATCAAGCTGAATATTTCCCATTCATACTTTGCAATTCTCAAATCTTACCTCGAGGATCGCATATTTTATGTGAAAGAAGGTGACGCCATTTCTGAGTTCCGAGAGATAGACGCCGGGGTGCCACAAGGATCCGTTCTCGGTCCCATGCTCTACACATTGTACACTGCTGACTTACCACTAACGCCAGGAATAACTACAGCAACATTCGCAGACGACACCGCTATATTAGCAAGTAATAAAGATCCACGACTGGCATCAGAGAACTTGCAGAAGGGCCTTAACAAAGTCAACGAATGGCTCCAAAAATGGAAAATAAAGGCTAGTGCTGCAAAGTCAGTACAGGTGACATTCACTCTCAAAATAGGAGACTGCCCGCCTGTAAAGTTGGGCCAATGTACTCTACCCCACAGTGACCATGTCAGATATCTTGGCTTACACATTGATCGTAGACTAACCTGGAGGCACCACATCAAATGTAAAAAGCAGGAGCTTCAGCTAAAATACAACAGCCTTTACTGGATGCTAGGAAGGAACTCGAGACTCTCTTTGGACAACAAACTGCTTATATATAAAGCCATCTTAAAGCCCATTTGGACATATGGCCTGCAACTATGGGGCAGTGCAAGCGATTCCAACATAAATATACTCCAGCGCCAACAGAACAAGATTCTGAGAACAATTGCGAAGGTACCATGGTACATAACCAACAATGAAGTTCACGAGCACCTTCAAATGAGAACAATCAAAGAGGAAATTCGGAGTCTGGCAGCTAAATACAAAGAGCGGTTAATCCATCACCCTAACGAACTTGCTCGCCAACTCACCATGGACCAGTATGTGAGACGACTAAAACGTCATCATATCCTAGAGCTAGAAGACCGGCAGTAGCTCTGGGCAGCAGATGAGTAGCTTCCAATGGGAAGCCACTCCGCATGACAGCATCTTAGAACAGATTTGCTCATAGCCTTAGGGCTGATTGCAAATAAACGAAGAGGAAAAAAAAAAAAAAAAAAAGGGTATCATTTAAGCTGTCACCAATTTAATTAGTTTTGTGTTTCTTAAATAATAGGGTTTGTCCTCAAAATAGTAGATCTGTCACCTAAATGGAATCATCAAATAATATCAAAACGCTTACCTAAATATTAATTAAGAATTACTTGGAAATAATATCAATCATCAAGTAATTTTATTAGGTTTCAAAATAATAGAAGTGTCACGAAAATTGAATCATCAAACAATATAAAAATGTTTACATAAAACTCCAAACCACAGGTCCAAACTAAGGCGTAGTCGACGGAGCCCCGCTACGCGGGGCTCCTATTTCTCTCTGCAGGGTTTAAAGTAACCTAACACGAAGGGGATGTCGGGGTCTTAGTTCGCTCGCTCCGCCCGCTCACTAGACCCCGCCATCCCCTTCGAACCTAACCTGTCCGAGTTGAAATAAGGAACTGATCTATTTATTTGGTGACAGATCTACCATTCTGGATCGTGGTTGTAGGTGTGCCGAACTCCTTGGCTGAAAACGAGGTCTTCAAGTGCATTTATGAACAAAATGTTGCCGACAAGTTACCAGCGATGTCCTTGGAATCCTTTTTGACCATGGTAAAATTAAGCCACAAATCTGGGAAGCGAGAGGCAGCGACTAGTAACTACGTTATTGAAGTTGCGGCCAGTATACGGAAAATTCTAATACCTCAATCAAGGATTTTTATAAATTGGACATCTTGTCCCGTCAGGGACTTTACGTTAGTTACGAGGTGTTACAAATGCCAACAGTATGGCCATGCAGCAAAATCGTGCAGAGAAATAAATTCTACATGTGGCCACTGTGGTGAAGCTGGTCATATGATGTCCGAATGCGCGAAGAAAGCATCCTTAGCATTTCCAAGGTGCGTAACTTGCTCCCGCTTCAAAAAGCCCAGTGACCACAAAACGGGAGACGCTGAATGCCCTGCTAGAAAAATAGCTGAAACCAGAATATATATAAACTCCGTCGATTATGAAGGCACCTAGTGCGTCATCACTCATGGCCAGACTTCTGTCGATATCGCGCTGCATAAGCAAATTGTCGCAAACAACAAAAATGCCCTGACGGTGTTCATTTTGAAATTTACTAACTTTACTTGTTTCGTAATGCTGTCTGACTATCATATTTATATTAGCAACTATGTGCAACAAATAGTTTTCCTTAGAATTTATTGACCTACATTATTTTTGTTGGTATGTTTTATTAGCGTTTTAAGTACATTAGGTTTATCATAATATATTAACTTTTATTAACCTATTTCATAACTTTAGTATTAAATATTGTTAAGGAAATTTTTTGTCCAAGTAGTAATTATTGCAGACATGTCGCCTGTGATACAGGTTTAACCTAGTACAGGCATTGAACTTTGTTATACCTTTATTATTTCTAAGATTTATATTGTATTAATTGTGCCGATTCTAATTTTTTGAATAAATATATTATTATTATTATTATTATTCTGAGCACAGAGCTATTATTTAAGTAACAAAACTGTTATTATAAGAACGAAGTTTATATTCATGTAATGCAATATAATTTTATTGGTTATCGATCTCTTATTTTACACATATATTAACATTAATTTGATAATTCATACCTGGGAACAATTTTTGTTTATCTGAGAACGAAAATATTTTGTGGCGATAGATCTATTTATTAGGTGATACAACTTGATGACAAATATAAATTTTGGTGATAGAAAATATAGTTCCCAAAAAAAAAAGGTATATCAAGTATTCATTTTTAAATATTAGACACAATAAATACATTTTATATATCAAGCGCAAGTTTACCTAAGCCTTAATGCTCAAGTTTCAAGAGCAATGTTTGGTGATTTACGCAATCAAATGCCTTCGAGAGGTCACAGAAGATGCCTATGGCATCTTGTGCCTCTTCCCACGCGGTATATATGTGTTTTAATAAAGTGACACCGGCGTCAGTCGTACAACGTCTTTTGGTGAAACCGTACTGTTTCTCATGTAAGATTTTATTGGTGTTAAAGTGGGTGAGCATTTGATTAAGCATTACCTTTTCAAACACCTTGCTGAAAACCGGCAACACGGATACGGGTCTATAGTTATTGGTATCTTTACTGTCCCCAGATTTGAAAAGTGGTATTACCTTGCTGTATTTCATAAGGTCCGGGAAGACTCCTTGGTCCACACACAAATTAAAAATTAAAGCTAAGTACGGTGCTATAGTGTCAATAATAGCTTGACACACTTTAATAGACATTCCCCATAAATCTTCGGTTAATTTGACTTTGATTTCCTTAAAAGCTTTAATAACTGCTATGGGGTTTATATGCTTAAATTGAAACTCAACCGGACAGGCTGAAACATTCACTTTTAATAAATCAATAGAAAGCAAGGGTGAGGAATTTAAGGTTTCGGTAGTTTTCTGCGGGATATTGGTAAAGAAATCTACAAATTCTTGAGCTACTTCGTTTTTAGAGCTTAGAAGACCACGTGAAGTCTCTAGTCTGATATCATTATTACACTTTTTATTTCTATTAGTTTCATTGTTGATAATTTTCCAAACAGTCTTTATTTTGTTATCGGCGGACTTAATCTTGTTGCTAATGAATAAAGCTTTAGCTACCTTGCAAGTAGATATAGATGTTAAATTGTAAATCCTTTATTGGCTGTAGGATAAGTTAAAATAGTTTAGGTTAAAATTGTAAAGAGCTGTGGATTTTGTGATAAAATAAATAAATTATGTCCCGTATTTAAAATACAATAATCATCATCATAATAACAGTACATAATTCTTTTCCATAAATATAATTGAATATTACAATATACATCATCATAACAATAAATCAAAAATAATCAGAATAATATCATACCTTAGATGTTAACGCCTTGAAAGTCGAAGAACAACTGAACTTTACTGAACTTCCCTCTCGTAGAAATCGCTACGTTCCCGCAGGGGGACGCGCAGGTGGCGGGGTGTGAACTATGTCTTTGTCCCGCGGAATCGACGGTGTGCCCGTGAATACGGGCACCCTCAATTTGGTTGCTTCAGTGTAGGCGTGAATGGGGGCGTTCGAGCAATCGCAACGTCCCCGACATGGGGGCGTGGCGGGCGGGATGTGGGCAAGCCCTTTCCCAGCGGGATCAACATAGTGCCCGTCACGACGGGCACCTCAATTAGATTGTCTATTTAGACGTGGAAATTGGCGAGTGCGTGTAAACTAGCGCAAAAAGCACCCAGCTGGGCATCAAAGTGGTGGTCCCTACGACCACCGACTTCAGAGAACTGTCCCGCCAGTTAATCGGAAGGCACATATCCTTCCATACTTATTCTCTTCCTGAGGAGAAGCCCACCCGCGTGGTTATCAGGCGGATCCCGAAGGAGACATCCACGGAAGACATCCTCAATGACCTCCAAGGCCAGGACATCCCGGTTGCAGCCGTCCACCGCCTTCATAAGGCGAGAGGTGGAGACCAGTACGATATGGTACTTTGAAGATCGGGTGGTGTCCTTCAAGTGGGTCACAAATGACCAATCTGTGACCCAGTAGAAGGACACCACCCGATCTTCAAAGTGATGTCGGTATGCTCCCTCACAGGCATCTTAACCTTTTGACCGCCACGTCAAAAAAGAAAAAGCGTGCCCTCAGCGCCAAGCTCCGAATTCATCCTTTAATACCTACAAAATAGTAGTGAGGTCGAAATTATATCGATAAAGCTCCTGGAAAACTGACAATATATTTTAACATGGGTTTTAATTTAAATAAAGATTATTATACCATCCTTGTGTTGAGTTTTATTTCATCGCGCTTTGTACTTTACGACATAAATGTAATAATCTGAGTCACAGTTATGGCGTTTATTCCACAAATAGAAACGACAATCGATAAAACCAAGTCAATACCATCACAGCACTATTGTTCATCATGCCGTTATTTTTTGTCACTCTAAGATGACAGTGGCGCAGCTGGCACGTATTTCTTGAAATTGCTCGCTTCTGCTTTAGAGGTGCGACACCGATACTTATTAATAATATCGAAATATTTTATTTTTATTGTTTTGTACTTTTAACATTGTCAACTTATAAAATTTAAGTTTCTTTGGAAGAACAAGCAATATTAATGCTTTAATTTATCGCCACTAACTGATGACATCAGTGCAGAAGTAAATACTGTTTACTGTGTTAGTGTTGTTTTCTTTCGAATGTAGACACAACACTGAAATGAATAGGAAATAGTGAGGAATAATGGTACCTACCTAGACAAAGTTTCCTTAGTGTCACAAACATGAAGTTCACAAAAGATAAAATAAAACACTACTTTTATAAAAAATCGTCTTTTAATTAAAAAGTTAGGTAGTAGAAATTGGTAGAACAATCACACCATTTTTAATACCTTCACACATTATATACCGTTCAATATGTAAAAGACAATCAACATAACTTTAATTTAACAATTGTATATTGATTTATATCGATATACCTATGTATTTTTAGGTAGAAAGTATTTAAATTTTTTGGACTTCAGTAATCACGCTACGACCAATATTGATTGATAGTTAAACACATTTTCAATAATTGCCTAATCATTGTTAACTTTTTTCATATATGTCTGGACGTAAAACAAATATTTTTCAATATTTTAAAAATATTATTTAGTTTTATTATAAAACTAATCATATTAATCACAGCTTCACTTGGTACATTATTAGTTTGACAAAAATTTAAAATATTCATAAACCTTATTAATATAAAACACAATAAAAACTAACATAATAATAAACAAGAAAACATTTTTTTTAATATCTATTAGGTACTTTAATTTTAGTTTATGTACTAGTGGAGTTAGGTTTAGACGACATAGAGTGCGTGCATACTGCCAAATGTGTATGCAAAAATTATAACTTTCCTGCAAGAGGCTAAGGGCAGGCATGATAATAACATAAAATTTGACACTCAAAATAATTAAGAACTTTTTTTTTTTTCTTTTCTTTAGTGTATGTTTATAATAAATAATTGCCTTGTTCATAGTTTCGTTTTATTTCCTAATGTAATAACATAAAATACATTGATAAACTTACCGCAAAATCTTCGTCTTCTAGAACTTCCGCACTGTGTTCAGTGTCTTCCATATTAAACGTGTCATTATCGACTCCTTGCAATATATTTAATTAGTCTTCACTACTCATATTATAGTTATACATTATTAATAATAATAATGTATACAGTAAACAATAATAATAACTGCAAAGGAACTACTCTATTCAAAAATTTTCCTCGTTTGACGTCATGGGACTGTCAATCATAGACGACTGTGGCGTTCATGGCACAGACAATACAACAGTGTGATAGAGATGGGTATTGCAGTCATAACAATCAATCGATAATCTTTTAACACTCGACTTTTAAAGAGCGCATAGTTCAGTATTTTAAAATTTTCTTGATTTCTCAAACATGAAAGTTCAATATAAAATGTTTTATTTGTTTAGTAATGCAGAATTCAGAGTAAAACAAATATAACGTAGGTTGCCGTCGAGGTCGATATTCTTATTATATTGACTGCTGCCTACATCACTACGTGTCAAGTTAAGGCGACTGTGGCGTTGAGGGCACTATGTTTTTCGAACTTTTTAACTAACTGGTTTTCTTTTTTGTCATCTTATGTTACTACAGATGAAATCTAATCAAAGCAGTTCACTTCAAATAAATTAAGAAGAGTCAAGGTACATAATTAACAAGGGAAAAAAACAAAACAATGCTGTTTAATGACATTTATTTACGTTTAAAATTCTGTCAACCATTCGCGACTGTGGCGTGCTGGGCACATTTTGGTTTGTCGTCTATACACGCCTGTGGCGGTCAAAAGGTTAATAGAGAAGCCTTACCGCTCAAACGTAGTAGGGCAGTGCCGGTACTCCCTTTCTTCTCCTAAAATTGTTTGTCCGAAAATCATTATCCATAACACGTTTGCTATAAACTTCAGTAACCATAATGTTCAAAATCCCGAAATTTTGTTTAACATAATTATCTTGAGTTCTTAAAGTATTCTGTCATAATATCGAGTACTATAATAATTGAATCTCCTAATTTTACATGACCTAAAGTCAAATGTCCTAAGTATTGTGTTAAATAATGTGTATTATTTCGAATGTCCATTTATAATATTTTTTTTAGTCCTAAAACATTTGCTAAAAATTAGGTTTTAGTGACAGTAACGAATCGCTGTTAATCCGACTCCACGCAGTCTTGTCTGCTCTACCCCTAGAGTGTAATTTAAAATCGCGTAGGCGCGGAGGGGCGAGGCGGCCCGCGAGTTGAGGAGCAGGTGGTTGTAACACTCGCCACTGCGGCTGAGGCTGGCCAGCTTGCCGGCCAGCAAGCCGAAGCTGCGGTGGTGAGCGTTAAACCCATCTGCGACGATAAACTCGCATGGGACCGCCGGAGCCCTGCAGCGCCGGAGCCGTGACAGAAACCATGCCTGCTGCATGTTGCATGCTTGCATGATTGCTTGCATGCTGCATGCTGCGTGCTTGCTTGCATGCTACATGCTGTGTGATGCGTGCCTGATTGCATGCTGCATGCTTGCTTGCATCCTGCATGCTTGCTTGCTTACAAAAACCACATGTTCACAATCAACTGCTTTATTGAGTACATGTATATGTCGTGGATTGATGGCGCCATGGTGCAACAGACAGCGCCATCTAACAATTCGTTTTGGTATCAACAATATCGTCACTAGAAACGCAAGCGCGCCCAACCGCTTGGACACGATCGTCGGTAGAGGGGATGCAGTGAACCCTAGCAGAGGGACGAAGTGTTGGGACAGTCGAACTCCAACAGTCATGGCAGACGCTCAGTACCAACGCACGTGTTTGTTTCTTGTACAACCGTTACTTTAAATAAAGTTATTGAGATTTGAATTTAAAAGTTCTTTCGTTCGAGTACCCAAGTCAGTGCCCACATCTACCTAAAACTATGTCGGATCGTGAAGAAGACCCGATGTTTCGCATCTCGGCCAACCATGATGCGACATCAGAAGTCGGATTCACTCGAACTGAAGAAAAATACGGAAAAAGGAGCGATGACGTCATGATGCGATGAGAATTTACTTGGCTTGCTACGAAATGACCACGAAGCGGTGAAGATGGACAAGCAGTTCCGGAGGAGCGCCTGCAAAAGCGCCTGCAGCAGCGCCTAGCTGTGAGCGATGCGTTGACGTTTGCTATGTCTGCAAATCCCAGCGATATGCTGTTGAATACTGGTGAGTCGTACCCATTTTATTAAGATTCTGGTGCCGAATGCTCTCTCATCAGGGATAATGTTGCGTCACAGTGCAGTAGCAAGTGTGTAAATAACATTGTAAATTTAACCGGGATTGGTCATGGTAGTGTGCAAAGTACCCTACAAATTTTATCTGAGGTTATGATTAACGATCTAAGATTAGAGACATTATTTCATGTTGTAACGGATAGTTAGTCTTAAAAATGGTATTTTAATTGGCCGCGAGATTTTAGATCAGGTATTTAACGTTAGTATGACGTGTGATAGTGTTTTTCTTGTGTTGTGATAAGGTTGTTAGGTTTTGTGATGTTTCAATTAAGCTCTAACTGTCCAATTGATTTCGATAAAGTGGATACAGACATTCCGTCACAATTTAGTTTCCAATTAATTGATATTTTGACACAATATTCACCTGTTTTTCTAGTGGTGTTTCTAGATCTCTTGTTACAACAGGACAGTTGCAAATTGGGCTTGTGGATCCTAGTCTTAGTTAATCGTCGCCTTTATAAGCTTAGTGCTAGTGAACGCGAGGTTATTAATGCTAAAGTTCGTTAATTCAGGTATTATTAGGCTAAGTTGTTCGTTTTTTTTCTAGTCCAATGTTGCTCGTTAAGAAGGATAGTTCAGATATGCGATCTACGTGTGTCGACTACAGGCAACTGTACTACAACATTGTCTGATAGGTTTCCACTGCCATTGATAGAGGATCTTGTATCTAGGTTTGGTAGTGCCACAATGGTTCGCGTGTCTTGATATGTTATCAAGCTACCCTTAAATACCAGTGCACCCTGAATCAACAGAGCGCACTGCAGTCGTCACACCTGACTGTCAGTGGGAATCTTTGACCATGCCCTTTGGGTTGAAGAATGCAAGCTCAGTTTATCAGCATGCAGCGATGAAAACATTAGGTGCCTTTACTTATAGCTGTGCTGTCACATAAGTTCGTGACATTTTAGTTATAGGATCATCTGTGGAGGAGAGTTTGGTCTAATCTATTAGACATAGCCCAAATAAAATTGTAGCTTTGTCTAGGCTTGCCCCACCTAAAACCATCACTCAGCTGAGACAGTTTATTGGGCTGGCCACTTATTTTAGTCAAGTTTGTGCGACAGTTCACAAAACGATGGCTCTGTTTCGTCTTAAGAGTGGCAAGAATAGGTCCAATGGTTGGGAACCTATCCATGAGGTCATTCGTCAGATAATAATTTCTTATTTAACCAATGAGCCGGTTCTAAAAATGTTTAACCCTGCACTTTCGATAGTTACATACCGATGCCAGTGCTAACGGTTAGGGTCCCATTTTTATTTAAAAGATTCACAGGAGCCAGTGCTAAAGGTTAGGGTCCCATTTTTATTTAAAAGATTCACAGGAAACATGTGGTTGCTTATTACAGTCTTCGCACGTCCCCAGCTGAATCCAAGTTCCATTCTTTTGAATAAGAAACATTAGCTGTCTTTAATACCTTAAAGCATTTTAGGCATTATTTACTAGGTCGTAAGTTTACCGTTGTGACAGACTGCAGTTCTGTTAAAGCCTGTAGACTAGTCGTGACCTCTGGCAGGACACATTAAGAGTGGTTCAGTTGGCTATGAACTCTACTGTTAATAGTGACTTATTCTAGTCCTCTCAAGTTAATGATTGGAAGGTTAGCGAGACCGCTTAGTTTAGTAATCGCTGATGATGATGTGACTTACGTTAATTTAGATGAGATCAGAGAGCATGCGACACAGAATATTGTTAAGAATGCAAATTACGAAAAAAAAACTATTTGAACAAAATAAGGTTCAGGTTTCAAAGTTGGCTATTAATGATTGTTTTAATTGGAAATGAAGAAAGGAATCTGATAAAATTTGATCCTAAATTCAAAGGTCCATTTAAAATTATTGATGTGTTAGACGGGGATAGATACCTACTAAAGGCGCTTCTAAGAGAACCTAGAAATACCCCCATGATTGTGTGAGTAAGATCCCCGATCACCAAGTTCCTCCAGAATAAGATGTCATAGTTGATGACAGTGGTAGTGAAACCAAATGATTAAGAATGGCTTGTGTACTCATACTCGAAACTCTAGACCGCACCTCATGAGTAACATGTGGCGATGGGTCTACAAGGAATCGTTGGTGCGATTTCGGTCTGTGTTGGTGCACAGAGCCCCTCATGTGTTGTAGCATATGTGGTGGCTGATTTGTAAAGAATCGTTGGTGCGATTCTGGACAGATTACCATGAAAGTTTGATGAGTTGAGTATGCATTGCTTATGAGTTATGATAAACAGTGAGAGAATTGTTAGAATTACTTCGTTGTAAACTTGTTGATCGGATCTTTTCCAACTAATCATGTAGTGCAGGGAGCACTGTGTATGAAGCCTTAAAAACAGGGCATTGTAAATCATGGCAGATGATTATTGTACTTGGATTTAGAAAAAAATTAAGTACCATGGTGAATCAACCTTCTTTTGATTGGCAGGATAGCCGAGCTAGATTACTCTGAGCACATTTTGTCCACAGGTACTACACCCGAGGACGGGTGCTAGTCAGGGATGGCCGTGTCGTGGATTGATGGCGCCATGGTGCAACAGACAGCGCCATCTAACAATTCGTTTTGGTATCAACAATATCGTCACTAGAAACGCAAGCGCGCCCAACCGCTTGGACACGATCGTCGGTAGAGGGGATGCAGTGAACCCTAGCAGAGGGACGAAGTGTTGGGACAGTCGAACTCCAACAGTCATGGCAGACGCTCAGTACCAACGCACGTGTTTGTTTCTTGTACAACCGTTACTTTAAATAAAGTTATTGAGATTTGAATTTAAAAGTTCTTTCGTTCGAGTACCCAAGTCAGTGCCCACATCTACCTAAAACTATGTCGGATCGTGAAGAAGACCCGATGTTTCGCATCTCGGCCAACCATGATGCGACATATAATACATTTATTTATGTATAATAAAAAATAAAAAATAAATGTTCTAAGATTATTATTATTATAAATAAACATTATGTAATTTGATTTTAGTACTTATAACTTTTATAGAAAACGTTTTTATGTCTTTTGTATATTATTGATTGTAATATTTATGACAAATGGATTTAGGACATATTATAATTAGGGATTTCAATTTTATGGCATGTTATATTATGTGAAATTAAGTTCGGGTAAATAATCATTCGGACAAATGATGATTAGGAAAAAAAAAATATGGCACTTTAAATTATGGATAAAAAAGTTAGGTGACACGATAGAGAACCCTGAATGGTACTCCCTTTCTTCTCCTAAAATTGTTTGTCCGAAAATCATTATCCATAACACGTTTGCTATAAACTTCAGTAACCATAATGTTCAAAATCCCGAAATTTTGTTTAACATAATTATCTTTAGTTCTAAAAGTATTCTGTCATAATATCGAGTACTATAATTATTGAATCTCCTAATTTTACAAGACCTAAAGTCATATGTCCTAAGTATTGTGTTAAATAATGTGTATTATTCCGAATGTTCATTTATAATATTTTTTTTAGTCATAAAACATATGCAAAAAATTAGGTTTTAGTGACAGTAACGAATCGCTGTAAATCCGAAACCACGCAGTCTTGTCTGCCCTACCCCTAGAGTGTAATTTAAAATCGCGTAGGCGCGGAGGGGCAAGGCGGCCCGCGAGTAGAGGAGCAGGTGGTTGTAACACTCGCCGCCGCGGCTGAGGCTGGCCGGCTGAGCCGGCCAGCAAGCCGAAGCTGCGGTGGTGAGCGTTAAACCCATCTGCGATGATAAACTCGCGAGGGACCGCCGGAGCGCCGCAGTGCCGGAGCCGTGACAGAAACCATGCCTGCTGCATGTTGCATGCTTGCATGATTGCTTGCATGCTGCGTCCTTGCTTGCATGCTGCGTGCTGCGTGCTTGCTTGCATGCTGCATGCTGCGTGCCTGCGTGCCTGCTTGCATGCTGCATGCTTGCTTGCATGCTGCATGCTTGCTTGCTTTACAAAAACCACATGTTCACAATCAACTGCTTTATTGAGTACATGTATAATATATTTATTTATGTATAATAAAAAATAAAAATAAATTGTTCTAAGAATATTATTATTATAAATAAACATTATGTAATTTGAATTTAGGACTTATAACTTTTATAGAAAACATTTTTATGTCTTTTGTATATTATTGATTGTAATATTTATGACAAACGGATTTAGGACATATTATATTTAGGGATTTCAATTTTATGGCATGTGATATTATGTGATGTTAGGTTCGGGTGAATTATCATTCGGACAAATGATGATTAGGACAAAAAAAGTTATGGCACTTTAAATTATGGATAAAAAAGTTAGGTGACACAATAGAGAACCCAGTTAAATTTAAGCTGATTATTTACTAGGATTAATGCGCCGCCATGTTTAGCATTTACCCTGCTGAATGAACTACCAACCTGGTGATTACTAAAATTAAACATTAATTGGTGACATTTGAGCCAATGCTCCGTTATACAAAGAATATCTATTTTGTTACAATTCATGAAAAGTTCTACTTCTAATTCTTTGTTAAAAATCCTTGATGAAAATATTTGGTGAACGACGTTGATACTATTAAAATTCTCAAAATATTCGCCCGGTTCACTATCTGGCTTCCTTATAATAGTGCAAGAGGTTGCCTCTGTTGTCTCAATTTCTAATTTAAATGATTCACTGATTCATTCGTTGTTGACAAACTATTGGCGGAGTAATTTAGCTGAATATTGCATTGATCAACAGAGGCAACTGGATTAGCCAAGTTCTTGGCTGTTACAGAAAAATAATATGATAGCGACATAGCTAGCTGTCTTTTACAATAGTTTAGAAGATAGCACCTGTCTACACGATATCTATCTTTTGTCAAATAAAAATTTCTGCCAATAATAATAATAATAATCCATTTATTCCAGGCAACTAAGGCCCATAGATAAAATACAAAAAATAATCTTATACAATAATAAACTAATACATACAAAAATCTTATTCTACAAATTAACTACGTTGGGTCGGCGACGTATTGCGCTGAGTCGAGGTGTCATGTAGCCTTCCGCGAAAACGACGATACACGACACCCTTCGGCCAAAATTCCTCCTTCATGAAAGTCTCCAGATGGTGAGTCGGAACCCGCACGAAGTTAATCTTGTGGCGTGACTCCAACTTCTCGACTCTCAAGATGTTTTTTTTTTTTTTTTTTTGAATGGCATCTCACAGTTCAACCTATGAGGTTGTCGTCTGCTTAACCGGACTATCCTGTGGGTGCCTTTAGAGTAAGGCCTCCAGCCAGGGCATAAAAGGGGCTTAGCGACTGCACGCTAAGGGCACCCCCTGTGGGGTACGAACCTCGGCTTAGGGCGTCGCTGGTGGAGGACTGCATGGGGACAGGCTGGATCTGAATGGTATCATTATTTAGGGGCTGATTTATGTTGTGACATCACTAATTAGTATGTTACTAATTGTCAAGCTCTAGTGATTATCTATGGTACACATCCTTCCGGAGGCCATAACTTGGTCTCAACCCGTCTGCGACACTACGCACTGTCTAAATACAAAATGTAACCTGTGTCCTGTGATAATAAAATTAAGTATACCCAACGGTATCTTTCATTCCAACCATCCAACATAACATGGTGTCATAAGTGAGCACCATACCTAACATGGTGTCAGAAGTCGTCAAGAAAAACAAGCAATGAGTCGTAAAAGTGCCGAAATTGTGACGATAAAAATGGCGGTCAGGAACGAGGCGCATGCAACATAATCAACTCCAAATCTAGTCTGATCCAGCAAATGGCAATGCACAGGCGAGGAGAAGATGGTCACAGCTGTCACATATACGTCAAAGATTGCTTCAAGAACATGACCTAACCTATCAGAGGATGCAAGAGATAGCGAGCACACTCATAGTCGCGCAGCAGGATGCTGATAAAATTGTCCAAGCGAGCGGTGTCGCCAGTGAAAACGTCATGCATCTTAGTCGGAGAAGCCGTGGTCGACGAGACGATCGACAGCGAGCTTCCAGTCGCAGGTCAGCTTCGAGCAGTCGCAAGTCTTCAAGCAGTCGCAAGTCTTCAGGCAGTCGCAGGTCAGCTGCAGCTTCGAGCGGCGACTCGAGGACATGCAGTCGCTGTGGGCAGTCTCATCGATACAAGTGCCCAGCTAAAGGCGTATAATGCAGGTCATGTAAATCTTTTGGTCATTTTGCAAAATAAAGTCAAAAATATAAAAGTCAGTCAGTTGCAATTGTGTGATTCAGATAACTGTAGTCAAGAATATTTTGTTGGAATGATGCACAGTCAGTTAAAGTCGAGTCAAAGTCAAAACAGTCAGTCAAATCACTATGATCCACATAGTAGTCTACCAACAAACAGTCAGAACACACAAGCGCACAGTCAGTCAGTGTCACATAGCGAGCAGTCACCGTCACAAAGTTAGTCACAGTCAAAGTCAAGTCATATATGTGTAGACGTATTGAGACCAAGTTATCACAGTATCAATACAAGTCTATCACAGTCAGAGTCATGTCATAAAGTTATCACAATATCAATATAAAGTCTGTCACAGTCTAGTCAACATTACACAAAGTCATGTCATAAAGTTATCACAGTAGTATCGCAGCAAATAGTCAACGTCATATCCCAACAATGTAATAATAACAGTCACATCATATCTGAGTGATCCGAGTCAAGGTCTAAATAAGTCAAGTCTAATACCCCATTTATATTGTGTGTGTCAATCATCAAGTCAATTATCTCTGTGATTAAAGCAGTGATATCCGTTGTAATGTCCAGGTGACTATAGTTACCCTTTTGTAGTGCGTTCGAATTGTTCCAAAAAAACGTTCTAAAAAATGTCAGCTGTCGAGAATATCAGGACAAATTTATTCTCTGTGTTGCTCTATTAAATTACGCGTCAAACGCTCAAAACCCCAGTGTCCAAGTCGGCATATTTGTTGAGAAATAAAATG
Source organism: Cerastis leucographa (assembly GCA_963082945.1). Taxonomy (NCBI): domain Eukaryota; kingdom Metazoa; phylum Arthropoda; class Insecta; order Lepidoptera; family Noctuidae; genus Cerastis; species Cerastis leucographa. The sequence goes on from CAUJBK010000002.1 coordinate 565,856, forward strand.
TCAAACTTCAATTTCTCAGTGTCAAATTTTATTGCTCCGACTCAAAGTGATCGCCGACTTTAAAATGTAAGTATAATTTTATTTGTAACCCAATACATATAGTGTATTATATCAAAATAAACCTCAATATCCAAGCTTTACAATTAACTATAAATATCGTAGGTTCAAAGTATGTTGAAACGATAATATTAAAATGAAAATGTGAAAAAAATCCGCCATGTTGACCGTGGTGATTTTCGTAAAGTTTTTTATTTGTTTTTAATGGATTTATTGCGAAAATCGTTAATATAATGCTCGTAATATGGAAATTAGTTCATAATTAGTATTGGCACACAATAAAACAGTAAAATACAACGAAATTTTGCAATATTTTATGTGTTAAAAATTTTGTTCCCCAAGCAATTTTTAAAACATTTTTAAAAACCAGATTTAACGGTTTTAAACTGTGTATTTACACAAATACGATAAATAAGGCTGTTTTACTACTCATAAAAAACTGCGTTTTGGTTTGCCTAACTACGGCGAACGAAAAAGGAAGGTTATGATTTTTGTTCTTGTATTTGGTGTTTTGTTATCCTCTGTATTGTCTGGGTAGCCACAGCTACCCAATAATAATAATTTCAATGATTTTCGAAATGGAATTACAGACTCCAGCAGGTCAGGCTACCTGAAACTCAAATTTTCTTTCAGTTCTTCAGACTTGTGTGTGGCCCTGTGTGTGTGCATGTGTATCTTTAAAAATAAACTATAGAATCTATGTCTATGTTTTAGGTCTCATGATGAAAGCCGTGATTTGGGGCAGGCGTTAGATGAAGCACCAGCCCGGGGACCGGGGCGTTGTAGAAAGAGTGGTGAGGGAGAGGCATAGGTGGATGCGCAGCCGTATGTATCTTATTCAGTGTGTTTTTAAGATAATTAATATGTGCAAGTTAGTATGTTTAATGTTGTTATGTTTTAATGTTGCATATAATTTTTGGCAGTGCCGTTCTGGAGGATCCGCTCGCTCCAGTTAGGGCTTCTTACACCGGGTGAATGCACTCTCAGCTGAAGCCTGGCAGGAGCTTAAGGAGTGGAAGCAGCGCGCTCAGCTTGAGCTGATGCTTATGCCCGATGTCAAACCGCGCAAGCGGGCAACATGGTAATTTATTTTTTTCTTTATTGTCCAGCTATTCGCTGAATCCTAGCTGCAAAGAAGTTTGTCAGTTGTTTTTTGTTTAATGGAAAACCATCTCCTGAACGGTAGCCATGTATTATGGCTGCTGCTAGCCCTCCGGTAGCCGAAGGTATACTTTAGACGCCCAGGCTGTCCCATTCTTCTAGTAAAATAGTTTTTTAATCGTATCATCCTTAGTAACTTACGTCTTGATTGTTATAGATCTCCCCGCCATCGCCAACATAGAGTTTGTGCCATAATAAGACTTTGTAAGAATGAGGTTATAATACAAGTTTGTTTGTTACAGCTGATGAAGCTGGAGCTCCAGTTACAGCAGATGAGCCAGCCCCAGGCTGCTCTCACTGGCCTAGCCAGGTGTCTCAAAGCGGTCAAGTCTCAACCTACCTACCATATAGGGTACCCTACCTACCTACCTATCCTACCCTACCTACCTACACTACCATACCCTACCTACCTACAATACCCTACCCTACCATACCATACCCTACCCTACCCTACCCTACCTACCTACCTACCTACCTACCCTACATACCAATTGAAATTGAAATGCAATCTTTGTCTACCTGGACGTTTCGGTGTAAAATTATTGGGTAGCCGTGGTTACCCGGACATTTAAGCGGAAAAAATATTGGGTAACCATGGTTACGCGGACATTACAGAATTCCATTTTCAATACCTACTTTGTTGTAAAATATTAAATAAATACAATATCCCATCAGTGTCTCATTTCAACACAAATCACAACATGAAATTCAATCCCTTTGTAAACTAGCCTTAGGCGGCCATCTTTCACGCACACATACACACGCTCACGCACACATACGCAGGCCGCCGCCGGCATCGAATCAATGAGGGAAAGGGTCTATTGTTTTGGTTCATTGTGCTACTCAGAACATTCCAAGTAAGGACATATGGGTATCAAAAAAAAGGTTATATAGTCTGGTTTCATTATAAATAGGTTTTATTGACACAAACTACAAAATTATTGGTAAAAACTTAGTAAGAACAAATATTTTACTGATATTCAACACATATTCTCAAGTTTACATTTTTTTCTAAGTAATTCTCTCGAGTTGTTGGATATAGTTTTAGCATATGTAGATTTCGTATAGTTTCAGCTATACACCGTATTTTTTATATTGGTGTAGCTGCAGTAGTTTACGAGATAATAAGCTTTAAATGGGAAGCTGCCCGGGGGCGCTTGCGCAGCAAAGTTTCCGAGTGGGCGTGGACACGCGCAACGGGTAACTATAGTCACCTGGACATTACAGCGGACATTACAGACAGACATCTGAATCTGATCATCTGATCATCTGATCTGGACATTACAGAGAGTTGTAAGCAACATCTCAACGATGAAATCAATCATCAGTCATAGGTCAGAGTACCAGTCAAATATCTCTGTGGTAAAAGCAGTGATATGTCCGAGTATGTCCGAGAGTTGTAATCAACATCTTAACGATGAAAGTCAATCATCAGTCATAGGTCAGAGTACCAGTCAATTATCTCTGCGATGAAAGCAGTGATATGTCCGAGAGTTGTGATCAACATCTCTATTGGGTTATGGGTTTCTGATTGAAAGTAATTCTTTAGAAACACAAGAAAACTTATTTATTATTCTTAATAGGTACAGCACATTGCAAGAACACTTAGTTACAATAGACAATCATAGACTGTGGCCATAGACAGTGTTGCCACTAGTATCAAAGATGTCAAGTTAAATTTTGTTCTTTATATCTAATACTCCCACTAAAATTTAACTCCATCTAAAAACTAATAAAAAACAAAAAAAATCATAATTAATTAACATCATATAAAATCTGATCTCTCAGATATGCAAAAGTTTGAGTGGGTAATGCTTTAGTTAAAATGTCTGCTAATTGACAGTTGCTTGGAACATAATTAATTTTAACTAAACCCAATTCAACCTTTTCCCTAATAAAGTTATATTTAACATCTATATGTTTTGTTCTTTTATGATAAACAGGGTTGTTAATTAATCTGATTGCATAAAATATACATGCCTGTAACTTGTTGCAGCGTCTTTGAAAAGTAAGAAATATCTCATACCTTGAATAGATGTGATGCTCATAGGTCCACAAACATCGCTATAAACTAAGTCACCTGGCTGTAGTTCTCCTCGCTCAGATTTGTGAAATGGAAACTTGCACTGCTTCCCATATGCACATGCTTCACACACAAAATTGCTTTGTCCATTGTCAATCATTTTCAGTCCCTTCACAACACTATTTGCACTCATGTTTTTAATTTGCTTTAAATTAATATGTCCTAACCTTTCATGCCACATTTTTATATCACTTTGGCTATTTTGAACCAAGTTACATGTATCTGGAACCACTGTTTTTATGTTCAACTCATATAAATTGTTTTCTTTAATATTTGCACTCATCACCACCTTGTTGTTTTTATAAATCAGGGCACTTGTGTCTTTCTTTACAATAGAATAGAATTTTCGTATTATTACCCCTTCAGAGAATAAGTTTCTTCTTAAACTTGGAACATACAACACATCATTTAGTTCACTGGTCTCCCACTGTTCATTGACATATCTCTGTATCAACACTTTTCCAATGCCAGATACTTCCAAAGATTGTTTATTTCCCAATGTCAATGATTTCTGGTTACATTCAAATAGTTCCAAAAAGAAATCCTTTCTACATGTCATATGGGCAGAGGCACCACTATCTAGAATCCAAGTATTCTCTTCAGCATTACATGAATTATTTTCCACATAAAATGCTAACATATCTGCACCTTCTTGCTGAGGTTTTCTAGTCTTGGATTTTTTTGGAGCACGACATTCTCTAGCGAAATGCCCACGCTTGCCACAATTATAGCATTCAAACCTATGTTTATTTGGTTTATTACTCTGATTTGTATTGCTCTCACTCGCTACTTGTTTTGGCTTTGTTTTCCATCCTTTATTGGCAACAAGGAGAGCTGTCTCCTGTTCCTCTTCACCTGCTAAGCTCGCCTCTTCATCCAATAAACGTGCAGTTAGATTAACAATAGTTTGTTGTTTTGAGTCCAATGACATCCACGCTTGCCGCAGTGATCTATACTTGGAAGGCAAAGTTCCCAAGATTTTTGTTATAATTGCCATGTCACTGATAGCTTCACCACTTTCTTTCAGTTGTTTAGCTAAGGTTTCCACTTTTGAGATGTGTTGAGCTACACTGTCAGCCGGCGACATCTTGTACTGATAAAATTTTTCGTGGATTAGCATTTTGCACAGTTCACTTTTTTGTTCATAGATAGATTCTAATTTTGACATAATTTCCAAGGCAGTTTCGCAATTTTCAATTAGTGTAATTTGTTTGAAATCCATTGATGAAGTTATGATGAACATTGCCATGCCGTCGTTTTTTAACCAATCTGTAAAATCTCCTTGTGGTTTTGGTTTCGAAATATCTATTCCTTAAGCTTTTAGAGCACATTTAATCTGAAATTTCCACTGACGAAAGTTGTTTCCATCGAATTTTTCAAGATTCATTGACCGCGTGGAATCCATCTTGAGGTTATTTTGTTAAAGATTTCTCAAACACGATTGTAACTTTTTCTTTGCCGATTTCTTCTGTAATTCTATATTCAGAGTGTCCTGGGCCCATAACCTATTGGGTTATGGGTTTCTGATTGAAAGTAATTCTTTAGAAACACAAGAAAACTTATTTATTATTCTTAATAGGTACAGCTCATTGCAAGAACACTTCTTAGTTACAATAGACAATCATAGACTGTGGCCATAGACAGTGTTGCCACTAGTATCAAAGATGTCAAGTTAAATTTTGTTCTTTATATCTAATAATCTCAATGATGAATGTCTATCATCAAGTCGAATATCTCAGTGATATGTCCGAGAGTTGTAAGCAACATCTCAATAATGATTGTAGTCGAAGGTCAAAGAACCAGTCGAAAATCCACTCAAATAGTCAAAATAATAGATGTCAGTGTCCATATTCACATCTTAATGATGGAAATGGTCACAAGTCTGAGGGATTTCATAATAACACACAGTATCATCGTCATAAAATACAGTCAGTATTCGCAGTCAAACAAAGGATCATTAGATATTAACTCAGATAAAAAAGTAAACAATGTCAACACTTAAGAAAAAAATGATTTAAAACAGTCGTGGGAAATTAAATTGTCATTTGGGAATAAACAAATTAAATGCATCATAGATTCAGGTGCAAATGTCAATGTCATGTCAAAACAATGTCTTAAATGTCACTTGTCAAACGTTGGATAAATGTCAAAGGATTTGGTGAAAAATCCATTCCGATTTTAGGTTATGTCAACCTAAACATTGTAATTTGTGTTTATATAACAATTACGTCGTCAAAACTATAATGTTTATAGTAGTAAATTTAGATTGTCCAACTGTTAATTGTCTTCCAACTTGTTAAAAGTTAGGTAAAATAAAATATGTCTTTTCATTGTCAGAACAGGAATTGTAAACAAATGCTTACACAATTTAATTATGTCTTCCAGTGTCTTGGATGTCTACCTCCAGTCTGTCATCTGCAACGCATGGAGGCAATGCAAGTTATTGTAAAGGTCAGAAAACCTACAGTCTGGGTTAACTCAATAATTGTCATAACAGTGAAAAGTTCAGGTCAGTTAATCAGTCAAAATGTAATGTTATGTCTTCAGTAAGGATGGTGCTGGGGCAGACCAAGAAAAGGTCAAAGCAATTGTCAACATGCCCACACCAAAAAATTGTCAAAGAGATACAGTCTGGACTTGGGATGAGCATCATAGTGTCAGTCTCAGCTCATTATAATCCCAAGATTCCATTAGTCATGTCAGTCGACTCGTCAAGTCAAGTTCCATGCGACCCAACTCGTCAAGAGGGAGAGAGGAAGGTAACAGACAGGAGTGTATGTAAAAATATCCATAGAATATTAAGATTTAGAAATAGATGTCTAGATTAAATAAGTAATTAAGTAAAGTTGTATAGCGTAGTGTTAATTGTTTGTCAAGGGTCTTATTTGAACTCAACAAGGGGGATGTTGTGACATCACTAATTAGTATGTTACTAATTGTCAAGCTCTAGTGATTATCTATGGTACACATCCTTCCGGAGGCCATAACTTGGTCTCAACCCGTCTGCGACACTACGCACTGTCTAAATACAAAATGTAACCTGTGTCCTGTGATAATAAAATTAAGCATACCCAACGATATCTTTCATTCCAACCATCCAACATAACATGGTGTCATAAGTGAGCACCATACCTAACAATTTAAAACTACTGGCACAGCATCGCGGGCTGGCTCGAGCGAGGGTCGGGGAGGGCACGGACCGGGACGTCGCGACGGACCTCGACGGCGAGGTCGGAAAGACGGCGGTTTGAGTCGGAACTTTTTAAGAGTGCTAGTCTCTTTGTTACTCTCCTGGAGGAGGGTGATAGCATCATCTGGAGTGACGAAGGTATGCCTAGGACGGCGTACTGTACTAATGCGCGAGGGTTCGTAACGGGCGGCCGCTGCGATCAGGGGATTACGGTGTTTAATGGCGTTATCGAAGAAACGCTTCGAAAGACGTTTCATAAACTGAAGGACGGTGGGCATTCTAAGGCATTCTAAGCATTGTAGACGGTCATTACGGACATAAAAAGGGGCTCCCGTGACTCTACGTAAGAAACGGTTCTGTAAAATTTTCATTCTATGGATGTACTTAGGCTTGGTGTGAGCGTACACGACGCAAGCGTACGTCATAATGGGGCGGATCACCGCGGTATAAAGGCGCAACTTGCACTTGAGTGACAACTTGCTTTTTGCCGAAATCATGAAATGAAGCCTACCCATAGCAAACGCAGCTCGGTCTCGAGCTGCTTTGATGTGCGCCGCGAAAGACAAGTGGTTGTCAAGTAAGACTCCTAAGTACTTGGCTTGCTTCTCCCAAGGGATAGGCTTACCGTACATAGTGATGGGGCTGAGCGCGGGTGGCTTAATTTTACGCTGTTTAGAGAAAAGAACTGCCTGGCTCTTGTCGGGGTTCACCTCGATTCTCCATTTCCGGAACCAAGCGCCTAAGACGTTGGCTGAGGTTTGGAGGGTGCTATAGATAGCGTCGTGACTGCGGCCAGTGTAATAAATGGCCGTGTCGTCCGCGAACAGAGCTAACTGAGCCTTCTTGCTCTTGGGGATGTCACTGGTGAACAGAGTAAAGATAAGGGGAGAGACGACAGAGCCCTGAGGGACTCCGGCTCTAATGGGGTGGGGGGAAGACAGTGCCTTCCCGATGCGATAGCGGAAGGTGCGATCCGACAGAAAGTCTCGTAAGATGAGCACGAGCGGCGAGAGGTGTCGTGCGGTGTTCCACAGGGATCGGTTCTGGGGCCGCCCTTGTGGAACATCGGCTACGACTGGGTGCTGCGCGCTGACCTCCCTAGTGGTGTCAGCGTAGTTTGCTACGCTGACGACACGCTGGTGCTGGCACAGAGGAGGTCGCACGAGGCGGCGGCCGAATTAATGACACGCGGGGTTGCGATAGTCGTGGAGAGAATCCGGCAACTGGGTCTCGAGGTGGCATTGCACAAGTCCGAGGCCATGTGCTTTCATGGGCCTCGGAATGCGCCACCGTCGGGATCCATACTGACGGTAGGAGGGGTTTCCATCGGCGTCGAGTCGACGCTAAAGTACCTAGGACTTGTCCTCGACAGCCGGTGGAACTTCGTTGAGCACTTCCGACGTTTGGCCCCAAAACTGGAACGGGCAGGGGCCGCATTCAAGCGGCTCTTGCCCAACCTGGGGGGTCCAAACGCCTCCTGCCGGAGGCTCTACGCGGGGGTCGTGCGGTCCATGGCCCTTTATGGGGCCCCGGTGTGGGTGCGTTCTTTGAGGCGGCGAGCCGCCCATTACCTGAACGCGCCCCAGAGGGTGGTAGCTGTAAGGCTGATCCGGGGGTACCGCACGATCTCCGGCGAGGCGGCGAGCCTCTTGGCCGGATTGCCACCATGGGATCTGGAGGCGATGGTCCTCGCGCGCCTGCATGAATGGCGCGCGGAGGCACTACGCCGGGGGGAAACTCCGCTGCCGCGGCAAATTGTCGCTCAGCGGACAGACCTCCGGCGCGATCTCATGGTGGCATGGAGACAGCGACTATCGCAACCACGTGCAGGGCACGCCACAATAGTGGCGATAAGTCCCCTCTTTGAGGAGTGGCTAGAGAGGCGGCACGGCGCCCTCACCTTCCGCCTGACGCAGGTCCTCACCGGACACGGTTGTTTCGGGAGGTTCCTGCACCGAATTGGGCGGGAGGAAACGCCCGGGTGTTACCATTGTGAGGATCGGCCGGAGGACACGGTGGAGCACACCGTGGAGCTCTGCCCCGCTTGGGCTGAGCACCGCCGTGTCCTCGTAGCGGCGATTGGCGGCGGTGACCTCTCGCGACCGGCCCTGGTTCAATCCATGGTCCGGAGCGAGAGGGAATGGGAAGCCGTCGCCTCCTTCTGCGAAGCAGTCATGCTAGCGAAGGAGGTGGCGGAACGTGAGAGGGAGAGAACCTCACGTCCCAGCCGCCGCGGGAGACGCCCCGGGCGTCGGGGGGCAACCAGTGGCCCCCGGCCACCGTAGGCGCGAGCCTGTGGACGGTGAGTAATGGGCTAGCTCACCGTCCGTCCGTCTTATGACGACAGGCCGTGTCGACGGCGCGTACGTGTTCCACGCGCGCCTCAAGGAGATGTCAGCGAACCGGAAGGGGCCCGAGAGGGCCGATGCCTGCCAGGGCTGCGGGTTGTTCGAAAGAGATACCGCGGCCCTGGAACAAAAAGGGCGAAGAAGGTACATGGGTGGGTTTTAGTCAGTACAAGTCTGACACTCCCGCTCCGCCCAGAGCGGGAGAAGTCATTTGATGATTTCCCATCCGAAAAAAAAAAAAAAAAAAAGATGAGCACGAGACGGTCCAAGTTTGTACAGCTTATATAATAAGCCGTTGTGCCAGACTTTGTCGAAAGCCTTTGCTATGTCGAAGAACAACACCCGTCATCGCTCCTCGCTGGAAGCCAGCGCTCAATGCAAGAGTGTCCGGTCCTGAAGCCGAACTGCTCGTTGGGGATGAGACTCTTAGCCTCGGCGAAGTCTTTGAGTCGCTTATGAATAATTCTCTCGTAGATTTTGCCGAGTGCGTTCAGGAGACTGATAGGTCTGTAGCTCGAGGGCTCAGACTTGGGTTTGCCTGGCTTGGCGAAACCGATGACAGTGGCCTCTTTCCATATTTGGGGAAAAGCGTTGTTGCTCAGGGCGCCATTAAAGATGGCCACCATTAACACGACGAGCTGAGCGGGGAGGAGTTTTAACACCCTATTGGTCATTCCGTCGGAGCCTCTCAAGATGAACTTGTTGATCTTTATATACTCTACGACCTCCTTTGTCGTCGTAGAGTGATGTAAACGGGACACGTACAGCTGCGTCGATGGAATAGCGGGACGCAGTAACATGTTCGGACCAGTCAATGCGCTACCGCACTGATTGCGAAGAGTAGGCCAATATAATTGTTGATGTCAATTAAGTGAATTGCATTACTATTGTATGTCAAATTATACAATGTGTTATTAATATTATATCTATAGAAATTTTCTTCCTGTGGCAAACTGTTACTATAGGGAAATGTAAACAACACAATTTTTCTTAAATTTAAGTTTGACAAAGTTCTATAATACTGGAGCAATTCTCATTTGTTCACCTTTCCTCTATTACCTTGTAGCGACCACAAAAAGCAACATACTACAAAAAGTACTACAGCGCCATCTATGGTGCGACGGAGAAACTAACATCAATTTCCTACAAGTTGCAAGTAAAGTTTACATCGACTTTAGATAACGATAACAACTATCGGGCAGTTGCCCGCCAGACATAACACCTCTCTGGCCGGAGGATCCTCCCTTTTCTATAGGGTATGACGAACTTTACACCCTGTTCCTCATACCCCTAAACTCCCCCTCCTCGAAATGGACGTCAGCGCAGCCTTCGAGCAACGTGACGTCATCATCATCACTTCCTCCAGCTTTCGAGCAGCGAGTCCCACAGCCAGCCAGCTTCAAATAAGTATTCCTGACCACCAGCATGCAGCGGAAGCGCATTCCTGGTCAGCACCCTCAGCCTCTCATCAAGCGACCATGGCACAGCACACTGCACTTTCGGCCGGTCGAGAGCTTCTACCTCCCGGCCGACACCTCTCTAGCTGTCTGACATATCGCGGCGCTGTACCACGTCCGACACACCGGAGCAAACGCAGCGTCGGCCCCGACTCACTGGGGTTCGCCTCACCACCGCAGACTGTTCCGACTCACCGTGAACAATGCGGCAACAGGCTTCCAACTGGCACGGCTAAATACCTAAAAGATGACTCATTCGACTATCGACCGCCGGTCTCCGGGGGGGGAGTGATGTAGCGACCACAAAAAGCAACATACTACAAAAAGTACTACAGCGCCATCTATGATGCGACGGAGGAACTAACATCAATTTCCTACAAGTCGCAAGCAAAGTTTACATCGACTTTAGTATATATAGAGAAACCCGATAACAACTATAGGGCCATTAGTACGGACACAGCCAAGCCAACTGCCATGCGCCGCACAGATGCGTAAAGTGTTTAGGCGACCACGGCACGGCTGACTGCCCCCGTCCCAAAGACAGATCTATGCTCGGAGCCACCGAGCTGTGTGCTTTGCGGCCAGTCGGGCCACCCGGCTAACTACTGCGGCTGCCCGAATGCCCCCAAAGGCTCCTCCTATAAACTGGCGAAGCGTGCAAACGTCCGCCAGCAGAGAGAAAGCCCATCGGTGAGGCTACCAACTGCACAGATGTCGGAGAGACTCAGCCCTCAGAGGCCCTCTCCCTGGACTACGCTGAACCACCAGAGAGCTTTCCCGGCTCTCGGTAATCAAGCAAAGTCTAACCCCATTCCCGGGCTATTAGATAGCCCTTTTTTTTTTTTTTTTTTCCGGATGGGAAATCATCATATGACTTCTCCCGCTCTGGGCGGAGCGGGAGGGAGTGTCAGACTTGTACTGAATAAAACCCACCCATGTTCCTTCTTCGCCCTTTGTGTTCCAGGGCCGCGGTATCTCTTTCGAACAACCCGCAGCCCTGGCAGGCATCGGCCCTTTCGGACCCCTTCTGGTTTGCTGACATCTCCTTGAGGCGCGCGTGGCACACGTACGCGCCGTCTACACGGCCTGTCGTACCCCTGTCCCCACTCCCGTGGCCCAAACGAGCGCACCGGCGCCCGCTCGACCTGCGCCTCCCGGCCCCGCGGCCGTGGACTCCTCTCCCGAAGTAATTTTAGAAACATTAGCAAAGATAGTCACCCCCGAAGCAGACCGCATGGTAGCTGATCTCAGGGAGGCTAACACTGGCGGCGATAAGCTTAAAATTATCCTCAAGTCCCTAATCAAGTTAGGCGAAGCCCTCAGCGGCATAGATTTCTAATTCCAATGGATAATACGAGATTAACGTGTACCAAACCCCGATCCCTTAAATTAGGGTATTTTAATGCCAATGGCATCAAAGGCCAGCGTGATGAGATCGCCACTTTCCTCCGCGAACATCAAATTGATATCCTCCTCATACAGGAGACCTTCCTCAAGCCCAGTCACCGCGATCCGAGAATTGCCAACTATCGCATAGTTCGCAACGATCGGTCACGATGCCACAAGGGCGGAACTCTAATTTACTACAGAAAGGAACTGCACTGCATCCCCTTAGATCCCCCTCCCATGGAGTCTCTGCTCGAGACTTCAGTCTGTCGACTAGGCATGACCGGTCATCAATCGGTCACTATCGCCTCCGCGTACATCCCTCCCGGCGGCACGTCCGAGGAGCACACTCTGTTCACCAAAGACCTTGCCGTCCTCTTCGGCTTGAGTGACTCCGTTATCATAGCGGGCGACCTCAACGCCAAACACCCCGCCTGGAACAGCACGACGACCTCTGCCAGAGGACGTCACGTGTATAACCTGGGCGAGTCCCTCAACTTCGATCCCATCGCTCCTATGGAGCACACTCACTATCCCCACGACCCCGACCAACGCCCGGACGTTCTCGACATAGCGTTACTCAAGAATGTCAACCTTTTTTTTTTTTTTTTTTTTTTTTTTCCTGGATGGGAAATCATCAAATGACTTCTCCCGCTCTGGGCGGAGCGGGAGGGAGTGTCAGACTTGTACTGACTAAAACCCACCCGTGTTCCTTCTTCGCCCTTTTTGTTCCAGGGCCGCGGTATCTCTTTCGAACAACCCGCAGCCCTGGCAGGCATCGGCCCTCTCGGGCCCCATCCGGTTTGCTGACATCTCCTTGAGGCGCGCGTGGAACACGTACGCGCCGTCGACACGGCCTGTCGTCATAAGACGGACGGACGGTGAGCTAGCCCATTACTCACCGTCCACAGGCTCGCGCCTACGGTGGCCGGGGGCCACTGGTTGCCCCCCGACGCCCGGGGCGTCTCCCGCGGCGGCTGGGACGTGAGGTTCTCTCCCTCTCACGTTCCGCCACCTCCTTCGCTAGCATGACTGCTTCGCAGAAGGAGGCGACGGCTTCCCATTCCCTCTCGCTCCGGACCATGGATTGAACCAGGGCCGGTCGCGAGAGGTCACCGCCGCCAATCGCCGCTACGAGGACACGGCGGTGCTCAGCCCAAGCGGGGCAGAGCTCCACGGTGTGCACCACCGTGTCCTCCGGCCGATCCTCACAATGGTAACACCCGGGCGTTTCCTCCCGCCCAATTCGGTGCAGGAACCTCCCGAAACAACCGTGTCCGGTGAGGACCTGCGTCAGGCGGAAGGTGAGGGCGCCGTGCCGCCTCTCTAGCCACTCCTCAAAGAGGGGACTTATCGCCACTATTGTGGCGTGCCCTGCACGTGGTTGCGATAGTCGCTGTCTCCATGCCACCATGAGATCGCGCCGGAGGTCTGTCCGCTGAGTGACAATTTGCCGCGGCAGCGGAGTTTCCCCCCGGCGTAGTGCCTCCGCGCGCCATTCATGCAGGCGCGCGAGGACCATCGCCTCCAGATCCCATGGTGGCAATCCGGCCAAGAGGCTCGCCGCCTCGCCGGAGATCGTGCGGTACCCCCGGATCAGCCTTACGGCTACCACCCTCTGGGGCGCGTTCAGGTAATGGGCGGCTCGCCGCCTCAAAGAATGCGCCCACACCGGGGCCCCATAAAGGGCCATGGACCGCACGACCCCCGCGTAGAGCCTCCGGCAGGAGGCGTTTGGACCCCCCAGGTTGGGCAAGAGCCGCTTGAATGCGGCCCCTGCCCGTTCCAGTTTTGGGGCCAAACGTCGGAAGTGCTCAACGAAGTTCCACCGGCTGTCGAGGACAAGTCCTAGGTACTTTAGCGACGACTCGACGCCGATGGAAACCCCTCCTACCGTCAGTGTGGATCCCGACGGTGGCGCATTCCGAGGCCCATGAAAGCACATGGCCTCGGACTTGTGCAATGCCACCTCGAGACCCAGCTGCCGGATTCTCTCCACGACTATCGCAACCCCGCGTGTCATAAGTTCGGCCGCCGCCTCGTGCGACCTCCCCTGTGCCAGCACCAGCGTGTCGTCAGCGTAGCAAACTACGCTGACACCGCTAGGGAGGTCGGCGCGCAGCACCCAGTCGTAGCCGATGTTCCACAAGGGCGGCCCCAGAACCGATCCCTGTGGAACACCGCATGACATCTCTCGCCGGTTCCACTCTCCGTTGCGACCAGGGTAGATGACGGCCCTGTCCGTCAGGTAGTCCCCGACCACACGACGAAGGTAGGTCGGCACCCGGTGATACCGGAGTGCCTCCCTAATGCAGGTCCAGGGCATGGTGTTGAAGGCGTTGGCGATGTCAAGAGACACCGCCACGACGACCCCACCCCGGGACACCGCATCCCCCGTCGTGAGAGCCCTCACGCGCATGATGGCGTCCACCGTCGAGCGCCCCCTGCGGAAACCAAACTGGTGATCCGCAAGATCCGGCCCCATCCCCACAAGGTGCCCGGCGAGGCGGTTCGCAATGACTCTTTCAAAGAGCTTGCCCACCTCGTCGAGCAACACAATGGGCCGGTATGCGGACGGAGAGTCCGCAGGGCGCCCCGGCTTCCGGATGAGGACCAGCTTCCCCGTCTTCCAACGAAGCGGGAACTGGCCTCTCTCCAAGCATGCGCTTAAGAGCCCTTCCAGTCGGGGCCCGAGAGCCTCCGAGGCCAGGACCCAGGCTTTGCCAGGCAAGCCATCGGGTCCCGGGGCGGTATTTTTGGCTTTAAGCCTGCCTACCGCCACTCTCAGGTCTACCCCGGTCACTTCCGGAATGTCGTCATCGTCCTCGATGTGGTCCACATCTGGCACCGCAAGCGGCGGAGCCATAGGCGGGGTAGGATGTTCCCCTCGCAGAGGGAACAGAGCGCTCACCACGTCCTCCACGAGCTGAGGGCGGAGACTCTGCGTCAGCGGGGGGGCCCAGGTGCGGAGTTTGTCCCGCACCATCTTGTAAGGGCGCCCCCACGGATCTCTGTCGAGAGTCCCCAGCATCTCCTCGCGGCCCAGGTCCCTGGCCCGCTGGACAGCCTCTTAGAGGGCGGTCTTCGCTGCTCTGTATCCCTCGTACAGCTCCGCCTCAATGGCTGCCGCATCCGTAGGGCGGATGCGGAGCCTGCGATGCCTGGCGTACAGGTGCCGCGCGGCGACGCACGCCTCGCGCAGAGACTTCAGCTCTCGCGACCACCAGTACACCTGACGCCGGGCGCGTCCTGGCCGAACTCGGGGCATTGCCACGTCGCATATGTCGGACATGGCCTCCTGGAACCACCCTGCCTCGTTGTTGATGTCGGCAGGCCTGTTCGGTGATGTCACCCAGGCCTGCACTATCGAGGCTTCCAGGAGGAGCTCCCGGTCCAGCTGCTTCAGCGCCCAACGCGGACCACTCGGGGCCTGTGAGACCGGCGCGCTTGAGTCCTGGGCGGAGACATCGAACCGGATGTACCGGTGGTCGGAATAGGTCTCCACCCCCTCCATAACGCGCCAGTCAACGACACGCGGTGACAGAGCGGGGCTAGCGAACGAGATGTCCACCACCGACTCGCCCCGCATCCGCACACACGTGGGGACAGAACCCCGATTTAGGACGACCAGGCCCACCTCCAGAGCCCAGTCCTCCACCATCCTACCCCGCACATCTGTGCAACGAGAACCCCAAGCCAAGTTTTTGGCATTGAAGTCCCCGAGCACAAGCACGGGGAGGGAATAGCTTCGGATGACGACACTCAACTCCATGAGGGAGTTGTGGAACTCGGCGAGAGTTCGGCTCGGGGAGAAGTAGACTCCCGCTACGACGATCTCCCCGAACCGTGCTGCTACGCAACCCTGACCCTTCCTGACACTCTCAAGGGTCGGGGTACCGGTGGCGGACGACGAAATTATGGCCACTGAGCCACTCAGGTCCTCCACCCAGTCTTCCCTGGGCGGGACAAAGTACGGCTCAGCGACCACGGCGACGTTAATCAACCACTCCGTCATGCTCTGGAGCAACAGATCCTGAGCACAGCGGCAGTGGTTGATGTTCGCCTGGAGGAGGCGTAATGGGGCCATTATTGGCACTCCATTTCAGCCCCCTCCCGGGCCCCCTGTGAGGGCCCCGCGACAGATGTTGATGCGGCGGCAGTACTGGGGGCAGTGGCGGGAGCGACAGTGGCGGCAGCTGCTGCGGCGATGGCGACGGTGGTGCCGGTGGCTGAGGGCCTTCCCTTGCCCCTGGTCCTGGTGGGTGGTACGCAGGCCCTGCCCCCAGCCCGGTGATCGGCCGGTTTGCCCGCTGCCGCACATGCAGTGCAGTGCGGTGGGGCAGAGCAGGCCGCGGCCATATGACCGGGCTGACCGCAACGGAAGCAGACGTCGCTGCGGTCCACCTCCGAGGTGCACTGACAACTCACGTGGTGTCCCACGAGGCACCGGTAACACCTCAGAGGTCGGGGTTCCAGCAGCTTAACCTGCGCTGACACCCAGCCTACCAGGAGCCTTCCAGCCTCCACGATCGTTCTTGCCGCCGTCACAGGGCAGCTTACCATTACGGTTCGCATGCCCGAGTTGTCCGGACGTAGGGTGCCTGCCCTGACCTGCTCGGCAGGGCACCCACCGGTCCTGGTGACGGCGGCGACCACCTCCTCTTGGGTCACTGAGTCGTCCAGACCCAGGATGCGCATGTCTGCGCATCTGACGGGCCTGGACACTCGGACCTCATCCGCATCTAGGGACGCTCTGAGCTTTTCAGCCAGAGCGTCAGCAGACAGGCCGCTATTTTCTCCGGGGATCTCCAGCGCTCTAGCCCCTGTCGCGGTGACTTTGAGCCGGAAGAATGTCAACCTTAACCTCTCCAACCTTGCGGCTAAACGGTAAAACACCCAGCCGGCCTCACAATGACGTCATCGAGCGTGTCAAGTGTCCTGCGCTCATAAAAAGCTTATCGCGCGAGTTCCATTAGCTCTTATCTCAAGCGGTAAACAGTTTCGGGTTCTTGATTAACGAGACCATGTATTACAATATAAACAACTGTTTTATAACTACTTGAGAATTATAAACATCGCATAGAATTCAGAGAGCTCGCCGCAAACATACTGTTGTCGTAGTTTGTTTTTTTTTGGTAAAACTGCTGAATCAATTTACACGAAACTTTAGATCTAACATAACAAATATACAAGTAATCTAATGACAGTGTTTTTTAGGAGTCCTACATAAATTATTCTTGCAAGATTCCAATTCAAACGTCTTATTAGAATCGGCCATTTTCTAACTGCGCAGTTCAATGCATGAAAATACTTGAAATATCAATAAATATGAATAAATATGCCTCGAATGCATGAAATTATGAATTATCACTATTTTTTCGCTTATTACTAATGCTTCCAAGACCATATTTCATTGTAAAAGAGTCAAATTCATATTTTCAATTTCGACTGACGAACTTCACAACAAAGGAATTTTTGGAGAAATTTTTGGGTCAAAAACATAATTTTTAGATATTTTTTCCAGCAAATGACTATCTAAAAAGTTACATTATACACTTATAACATACTATACATTTACTTACCAAAGTTTAACAACACAAAACACAAAAATTTCACTGCATTCCAAAACAAAACACCACCGTTCCACACTGGCCGCCATGACTCATTTTGACAGTCGACAAAGACGCGTTTCTTTATTTTTTTAATAATTTTGTGCAGTTGTTAGGTTGGTACGTTTGGTTTCATTTTAATCGAACTCTAGTTGGCCAGAGACGTAAATTTTTACAAACGAATTAGACCCTTACTGTACGTACGATAAGGGTTTAAGTTTGCTTGTACGAGGCGTTCCCATATGGGAACCTCGGGGCTCAACCGAATTGTTCGGCGTTCCCATATGGGAACCACGGGGCTGGAGAGGTTAAGTTGCATTCCATCGAGACTTTACATGAGCTTAACTCAGACCATCGACCAGTGGTCATGCACTTAGTTCCGCGCTCGGGTCCTTCTGACCCCAGTCAGCCTCCGCCGACCCAAGTGATAACCGACTGGAGGAAAGTCAGCGAAAAGCTGAAATCCACCACGTCGCCTCACCTGGAGGCCATCCCCGACCACATTGTCTCAGTCGCAGACACGACGGCCGCCATCAACTCTGTTTACAGAACACGTGCAATCCGTACTAAAGGATTGCTCACGGGAAGTTCCAGCAATGAGCGATCAACGCTGGATTCTACCCGCTGACGTACGTGAACTGATAACCGAGAAGAACGCGGCCATCCGTGCCTACAGCAACTTTCCCTGCGACGCAAACAAAGCTCACATGCGTTATTTACAGCGTGCTGTAAAGAAGCGCACTAGTGAGCATCGTTCAGATCAATGGGACAAGACGCTTAGCGAGCTCGAGCCTACCCACCTAGCCTTCTGGCAGCTGCAACGCAAGTTGCGCTCCACCGAAGATGCTTCGATGCCTCCCCTCATCCGACCTGATAAGAGCGTCGCATTCGACGACTCTGAGAAGGCCGAATGCCTAGCCGACAGCCTGGATTCCCAGTGCTCCCCCAGCTCTCAACCAGTAGACAAGCGACATCTCGATGAGGTGAACGCATTCGTCGAACGTAAAGCCGCCCTCCCCCCCGCAGAAGACCCTGATGATCCTCTGCCTTCGGTTACAGCTGACGAAGTGCAAGACATCATTAATAAGCTTCAACCGCGGAAAGCACCCGGCTCCGACGGAATCACCAATAGGGTGCCGAGGCGGCTCGCCGCCCGCCTACCGGACGCGACACGATCAGGAAGACTCCCCCCGCTGCCGCAGCCCCCGTGCCAAGCTCGAGCGCCGACGCAGCGGCAAGGGCCAAACGGAACGACCAGCCACGTTACCTTCCGCTGGTGGTGGAGAAGTTACCCAACTGGGCCTTCCATTTCAAGGACCATCTTGGGTCACCAACCGAACGCTCGTCCCTATCAGGGTGGAATTCGATTTCTACCTGAAACAGGGGACGAGTACAGGGTGACCCAAGGGTACCTCACGGACCTGGAGAGATCGGAGGGCCTAAGTTGGTTCTCTTACTCACTGCCGGCGGAGCGCAGTGTTAAGGTGGCCATCAGGGGCCTGCCAGCGGACACGGACCCTGAAGACATCCTGGAGGAGCTGAGGTCGCGTGGATACGAGCCGGAGTACGTCCGCAATATTAAAGCGCGCGGCGGACGACCTTGCTGCCTCTTCTACGTGACCCTCAAGAGGCAAACAGATTTCTGTACAATATACGACACCACCGAGCTACTAAGCATGCGGGCTGTACGTATCGTTGCCTGGCAGAGCAAACAAGGGCCCGCCCAGTGCCACCGGTGCCAGCTGTTTCGACACAGCTCGCACCGGTACCACCACCCGCTCGCATGCGTGCGCTGCGGGGAAAATCACGCCACCCAAGACTGCCCACGCCCTAAGACCGAGAAGGCCACCTGCGTGAACTGCGCGGGTGACCATCCGGCCAACAGCGGCGGGTGCCCTGTATTCCGGAGGGAGCTTCCGAATAAGCGAGCGGGCACTGTCGCCATTACTCGGCAGCGCCGAGAGACGGTGGCTGCACCCACCCAAGTAGAGGCCCATGAGGTCCCTAGCACGTCGCTAATGGCGATAGCGAACGGGCCCGCAAATGATCAAAAAGACGCTCCCGCGACGAGGCGGAGAAAAAAGAGACCACGCGGGGGGAGAAATAGGAAGGGGAAAAAGCCCCACCCACCCGCGGTGCAATCCAGACCGGACCCTGGCCCTGTCCCTGCGCAGGCGTCGACTCAGGCGCTCGCGGCATTCACTGCCATCACAGCCGCCATCCGAACTGCCGATGCCGCTACAGGCGCCGGCAGGAAGAAGGGGAAGAGGGCGGGCAAACCCGCCCCACCCACAGACACGGCTACGGCCGCCGCTCACTCAGTAGTGGCGCCGAGCACACGCCAGCCGCTAGCCGGCGCCCCAGCGCAACAGCGCCAATTCCCGTCCTCGTCGGATTTTACCGCCTGCGCCATAAGGCTACTTATGGACCTTATAAGGGCCATAAAGGAGGGCCAAGACGTAAAGATGGTCATTCTCGACGGGCTCACTGAGCTACTACGGCTCCATTACGCCAGCCCGTCGAGAAATTAGTCTGGATTGCCGCGGCCTTATGAACAAAGCCGCCCCTCTCCGCCTCCTCCTCTAGGTTGTAGGATTAACCCGGATCGACAGGAGCCGGCGTCGCACGGTTGCCCCAGGTATTGCACCGAGGGAGCACCAGCGACCGCCGACTCACGATGGCATGTCACGTCCGCGGCACCACGCCAACCGCAGGAGCGCCCGCTTCCTGCCCTTGTCGCCACATGTGCGGCTTGGTGCCTGCGGATGTGACGTAGCCGTCGTCACTCCCGGACTTGACTCGCCCGGGTAGGCCGCCCCAGTCTACACGCGACCTACCCAACCCAAAAAGACTCCATAATCATTACATACACTCGAAGTGCGTCATGACCTAGGTTAATATAGGCATGACGCGCATCGAACATGCATCCATTACTCCACAAGCATTTTAACTCACGCGATGAATGTGCGGCGCGGGCTCGCTATTCATTCGCTTACAAGAGCGGTGTTACACAGTACAATGCCGCTCTAACTCATACACTACGACCCCTTAGTCTGGAACGCAATCGGCTAGCTCTGAGAGCGCAATGGACGGGGGTCAACACCTTAGCGGTAGGATGCGCCACCAGAGTCGCCTCTGGCAGGTCTGCATCTGCTGGGCCTCCTCCGGGTAACCGGAGGTCTCACCTGGCGGTGACAAGCCGCCGAGGCGGCGTGAAGCAAGCGGCGCTCGGTACGGTAACGTTTCGCCGTACTTAAGCGCGCAGCGCCGGCGCCGTTGGCGCCTCCTACCGGACAATAATGACAACCACACACAGGCGAGTTGCGCTTTTTACACGCACTCGCCAACTTCCCACGCCTACATAGGCCATCCAGTTGAGATGCCCGTTGTGACGGGCATTGTGTTACTCCCGCGGGGAAAGGGCTTGCCCACATCCCGCCCGCCACGCCCCCATGTCGGGGTCGTAGCGATTGCCCGAACTATAGGGCACTGACACTTGCCGCCTGACCGCCGTCGCGTACGGACGTGCCGCTACCTGCTCGCATTCCCGCTCGCTATCAGTGTGTGTCATCGGTTCGTCGCTTCCCAGTGTCGTGACGTCATCAGTAGTCCCTCGACTACACCCCGAACAATTGCTGTCTTTTTATTAAAACAGCACTTGCTCATTTGCTTCGGATATTATTCCGATTTAACTTCCTTTGCCCCATCAGGGAAAAGTCCTTAGTTTCGAGGTTCTTGGTGGGAAACCTAACGGTGCCAACGAAAATGTTTTGTTAGAAATCACTGAGCTACATAAACATATAAAAAAATTATCCACGGAAATCAGCACTTTAAAGTCCCTGTGCCAATCTTCTACCATTTTCCAAAATCCTGGTTCAACTACAAAGAAAAAGAAGCAAACCCTGTTACAGCAACACAACATGAGTTCGTTACCGTACTCTCAATCGGCTGACTCATTGAAAGTTGAGACCAGTAACTACGTACTTTGCCTGGAACAGTAAATAATAACAATTCAAAAGAAATTACAGATCGCAGAACAGGAGATCGCATTACTGACAGAGCGTATTAATTCCTTTGAAACTGCGAACCTGCAAAATTTTGAAACTGCGGCACAAATGAGTAATTTTGCTTGCAAAAATATTGCAGGCGTAAACCATAAAAATAGACTTGCTATTATCAGCAGCAATTGCACAAGGGGAACCCTGCCCTTAATCGAAGAAGTATTTTCTGATCAGTTTGAGTATTGTAATTATTTAGTACCTAACCTCACCTCATCAGATTTCTTAAGAACCATACATTTCGGCGCGAGTATAGCCGGACTGGATTATCGGTGACGGACACTGAATTCTTACGGGGTCCATGTCGTGTTGAGAATGGTCATTTGCCATTATTTTTAACCTTTTGACCGCCACAGTCGTGTGTAGACGACAAACCAAAATGTGCCCAGCACGCCACGGTCGCGAATGGTTGACAGAATTTTACACATAAATAAATGTCATTAAACAGCATTGTTTTGTGTTTTTCCCTTGTTAATTATTTACCTTGACTCTTCTTCATTTATTTGAAGTGAACTGCTTTCATTAGATTTCATCTGTAGTAACATAAGATGACAAAAAAGAAAACCAGTTAAAAAGTTCGTGCCCTCAAAGCCACAGTCACCTCAACAGGACACGTAGTGATGTAGGCAGCAGTCAATATAACAAGAATATCGACCTCGACGGCAACCTACGTTATATTTGATTTACTCTGAATTCTGCATTATTAAACAAATAAAACATTTGATATTGAACTTTCATGTTTGAGAAATCAAGAAAATTTTATAATACTGAACTATGCGCTCTTTAAAAGTCGAGTGTTAATAGATTATCGATTGATTGTAATGACTGCAATGCCCATCCCTATCACCCAATGTATTGTCTGTGCCGGGAACGCCACAGTCGTCTATGATTGACAGTCCCATGACGTCAAACGAGGAAAATTTTTGAATAGAGTAGTTCTTTTGCTGTTATTATTATTGTTTACTGTATACATGATTAATAATGGATAACTATAATATGAGTAGTGAAGACTTATTAAGTATATTGCAAGGAGTCGATACTGACACGTTTGTAATGGTTTTTTTTAATACTATCCTACCTAAAAATACATACGTATATCGATACAAATCAATATACAATTGTTGAATTAAACTTATGTTGATTGTCTTATACATATTGAACGGTATATAATGTGTGAAGGTATTAAAAATGGTGTGATTGTTCAACCAATTTCTACCACCCAACTTTTTAATTAAAAAACTGATTTTTATAAAATGTTTTATTTTATCTTTTGTGAACTTCATGTTTGTGACGCTTAAGTAACTTTGTCCAGGTAGGTACCATTATTCCTCATTATTCCCTATTCATTACAGTGTTGTAAATTGTCTACATTCGAAAGTAAACAACACTAACACAGTAAACGGTATTTACTTCTGCACTGATGTCATCAGTGACTGGCGTTATACTAAAGCATTAATATTGCTTGTTCTTCCAAAGAAACTTAAATTTTATTAGTTGACAATGTTAAAAGTACAAAACGAACAAAATAAAATATTTCGATATTATTAATAAGTATCGGTGTCGCACCTCTAGAGAAGAAGCGAGCAATTTCAAGAAATACGTGCCAACTGCGCCAATGTCGTCTTAGGGTGACAAAAAATTACGTCATGATGGACAATAGTGCTGTAATACTATTGACTTGGTTTTATCGATTGTTGTTTCTATTTGTGGAATAAACGCCGTAACTGTGACACAGATTATTACATTTATGTCATAAAGTACAAAGCGCGATGAAATAAAACTCAACACAAGGATGGTATAATAATCTTTATTGAAATTAAAACCCATGTAAAAAAATGTTGTCAGGTTTCTATGAGCTTTATCGATATAATTTCGCCCTCACTATTATTTTGTAGGTATTAAATTATGAATTCGGAGCTTGGCGCTGAGGGCACGCTTTTTCTTTTTTGACGTGGCGGTCAAAAGGTTAAAGAAAATCAATATTAAATCAAAACATTTTAATACGAATTTAAAAATGATTACAAAATAATGAATTAAAACAATAATTAAATTTAAACTGATGATAATATGATTCAGGCGTGAACCGTGTCACAATTAGAGTTGTGGACGGGTCGCTCGCTAGAATTTGAATGCCCCGCATCGCTCGGCGCTCCGTATTATAAAGGCCGACCCCTTGCCACAACACCACAACTCGCCTGATTCACTGAGTGGTGCGATGATGTCACAGAGCGTTCCGTTTCGTTTTAAGTCGTAATAATTTGCTCACGCCGACACGGCCATTCTGCTAAAAGGTCGTCACTGACCTCATAACTCTGCAATAAGAGAAAAGATACCACAGTATCAAAAAATCACACAACTATCACAATGAACGGGTCATCTTTGCCTACAACCAAACATATTATCAAGAGAAAGGAGGCCCCTGGCCTCAACAAAATCTCAATAATAACATGAAATGGTTACAACTCAAACACATTACTAAGAGCAAGGAGGCCCCTGTCCTCAACGAACTCTTAATACACGGTACCCTGGTCGATGCATTCTCCAAGTTTCGGTGCTAACCGTAGCTGGTCATGTGCCACTTAGTTTGGTCTTCCTCTGAATAGTGTTATATAGGTAATAGTAGTTAGTTTTCCTCTTCATTAGTGAAATCGGTATCCAAATTGCTGAAAGCGTCCTCAGTAGCTTGAACCGTTGAAGGCGAGCTTCTTACTACTTAAGCATTTTGTTAAGTAACCAGAATATTCAAGCCAGTGCCTTTTATGATTTCAGTTCATATCATTAGATCATATGGTGTTTCTTGATCATCGACAATGTGAAACGTAATGACAGCGAAAACATTCTTTATCCAATGCCATTGGGGTAAGTATTTCGTCATGTTCCAGTGCTACATTGACTTTTTCAGCTTCGTTTGTCATCTTCCTAAAACATTTCTCTTCAATGTGTCCAGTTTTGTTGCAATAATTACATTTGAGTTTTGGGCGTTCCGTTCGAATCCCAGACTCCTCTCTGGTGTTTTCGCTCAGTAATGGCTTTGGGTCGTTCAGTTTGCCATTTGCTTTGTTGCAATTTGCTTGAACTGTCTTGCCACACTTGAAGCATACTATCGGTTCTTCTTGATCGTTCCTAAGCCTGGGCCGTTTGGCAGGCGGTTTGCCTTGGCGTGGTTCTTGTGGCCTGATTGTGGCTGCAACAGAAATTAATTCGGGGACAGTTGTGCACTTACTGGACAGCAATTTTGAGCAAAGATACTCATTATCCATGCAGCCAATGACGGCTTCAACAGGCGCTACGCATTGTGGATGGTGCAGGGAATACGACCTTTCAGTCAATCCCACTAAAACTGAATTAGTCATGTTTACCCATAAACGAACTTTAGGGCCTTATCGCCTACCTAAATTATTCGATACAGAACTTCAGGCAGCTACCGAAGTCAACACTTGGGAGTCATCCTAGACAGTAAGTAAAACTGGAGCAGTCACTTACACAACAAAATTAACAGGGCATGCATCACCCTCTGGCAGTACAGGAGGATGATAGGTAAGAAGTGGGGCCTATCCCCCAAAATGATACTTTGTCTATACTGTGTGTTGATCCGTCCCATGATCTCGTACGGGGCAGTGGTCTGGTGGCCACGCATCACACTCGTCTCAGCATCGTACAAACTTCAACGCATGCAGAGGCTTGCCTGCATGGCAATTATAGGCTGCATGAGGTCCACTCAGACAGTTGCTCTTAAAGCCATGTTGGAGCTTCCGCCGCTCCATCTGTTCATACAACAAGAAGCAACAATGGCGGCCGCACGCCTCAGAACACTTTCAACTCTGGTGTAAAAAGACACGCAATACACCGCGGTACTGGAAGGATTCTACAACGAGTTCCCCCTGGTGAGAGCCATAAACGATCTAGCACCAGAGTCGAGCTACACGATAACTGACTAATGCTTGCACTGACTGGACAGGTCCACTCAAATCTGTATGGTTCTTTCTTCAAAAGACCATTTCAGATACTAATCTGCATAGTCCTCATGTAAATTGAGGAATGTCTGGACTTTAAAAGAGTAGCAAGTTAACAGAGAACCTCTGAGTTTGTTTCGGCTGTTTCTTCTCAGAGTAGTCAGGTACAAAACACCGGCCCCAAATAGTTAAAAAAAAAAATGACGTGTAAAAGTGTTTGTAAAAACCTACTTGCAAAATAAACATCATTTATCATTTACCCAAACAATTTATATTCGACAAAAGTACAAGATCCAGCTCCATTAGGACCACTGCTGTGAGGTGTTAAATCCAGCTGAGCTGCGGATCTTCACGAAGGATCTCAAAATACATATAGCCGTAACACTGTGGGTCCATAACACGGTATTTCAGGCAGAATGCACGGGTATTTCCCTAGCCGCATCAGCCATCCTAGCAAGAAAGGTTGAGGACTACTATTCGCATACTTTTAGACAGCAGGGCTGAACTGTTAGCACTAGACAACCACACGGTCGACTCCGGGTTAATATAAGAGTGTCACCAGCGCCTAAACCAGGTCGGTAATCACAACAACATAGCCATACAACGGATTAAAGGTCACAGCGATTCCCGGGGCAACGATGCAGCGGACGAACTCGCCAGAACGGGTTCGAGCATGGCAGCAGTGGGTCCAGACTCCTGCCACTGTCCTTCGGGTATCTACGAACTCTGGTAAGGAAATGCACCAATGAACAACACCACAAACTGTGGCAACACCACGGTGAGTGTAGGCAGGCCAAGGAAGCACTTCCTACTATAGACGGCCGCTTTACCAAGCGAGCTCTCCGGCTGACAAAGCTACAGATCCGCACAGTCACAGCCGCCATCACTGGGCACAGCTCCTTTAATAAACACCTCCTTGTCCTAGGAGTCACAGATAGCCCACTGTGCAGAGCCTGCATGGAGAAAAACGAGACAGCAGCCCACGTGCTTCTACACTGCCTAGAGGTTGCAACTTAGAGGGCAAAGTACTTCGGTAACCCTCGGGGAACTAGGGTGGATCGAATAAAGTTCCCACCCGTACGCAAAGTACGCGCTTTAGACGTGGAGTTGCGGAAACCAGCCCGCTATACAATACAATGCAATGGCTTCCACAGCGTCAGTATCTTTATTGCCGCTTATCACTCGTTTTCAACTATGCCACCTTCGGTTATCGATTCTGCTAGATTAGACATCAAATTAGAAGTTGCTCACCTTATGGACATCAGTGGAGTAACGTGCTTCAGGTTCGAACGTTTGTATCAATGCTTCTCGCATCTCCCTCCAGACAGGTGATTTTACAAGCCACGCATCACCAATAGTCTTAGCTCGTCCTTGCAATAGACTCGCTATCTTAATACAAACTTCGTGGTCAGCCAACTCCCGGTGTGCTTTGGCTCGATCGACGTGCTCGCACCAGTCTCGAATTGGGACATCACCATCTGGATTGTAGGATGCTATATAGATGTCACGTAATCTTGGTCTTCGCGTCGGAGCTACAGTCTTATTTATCACCCGTGGCCAGCATCTGTTTTGTGCTAGAGCCATCCGTTTCTCCATCATTGAGGGTGGATGGGACCGAAGATATGTCCCGGTTGATCCCGCTTCTGATTTCGGCGCGAGTATAGCCGGACTGGATTATCGGTGACGGACACTGAATTCTTACGGGGTCCATGTCGTGTTGAGAATGGTCATTTGCCATTATTTTTAAAGAAAATCAATATTAAATCAAAACATTTTAATACGAATTTAAAAATGATTACAAAATAATGAATTAAAACAATAATTAAATTTAAACTGATGATAATATGATTCAGGCGTGAACCGTGTCACAATTAGAGTTGTGGACGGGTCGCTCGCTAGAATTTGAATGCCCCGCATCGCTCGGCGCTCCGTATTATAAAGGCCGACCCCTTCCACAACTCGCCTGATTCACTGAGTGGTGCGATGATGTCACAGAGCGTTCCGTTTCGTTTTAAGTCGTAATAATTTGCTCACGCCGACATACAATACAAATTAAAAGACTTCTCAAATATGGACTACTGCTTGATCTTCATTGGAGAAAAAGATCTGGAAAATGGTGACTATGCAAATATACTCCTCAATCTAAACTGCTCGCTAAATAATTTAACCCACACTAATATTGTTATCTGCACCCCGATCTACGTAAAAGGTGCATTAATACATAATTATAAAGTAGAGTTTTTCAATAACCTCCTCTGGTCAGACATACAAAATAACGGATATGCATATTTTTTTCGATAGAATGCTACCCTATCGCACGAAATGTTTCCCTACAATACTGGAAAAGTAAACAAAACCGGATGGAGAAATATATTTCACCAGATTATGTCCAGGATAAGGTCTGACTACCGACTATTCAGTTCTCAAGAAGTTTTGCTAACCACAAATATCGAGACTCATGAGAACTCTGCCTCAACTAGTACTATTGAGATTCCAAATGGGCAAAGAGAATATTAAAACAACGAGTGATCAGTTTTTTCTATTATAAACATGTCGCATCATGGGTGGCCGAGGTGCGAAACATCGGGTCTTCTTCACGATCCGACATAGTTTTAGGTAGATGTGGGCACTGACTTGGGTACTCGAACGAAAGATCTTTTAAATTCAAATCTCAATAACTTTATTTAAAGTAACGGTTGTACAAGAAACAAACACGTGCGTTGGTACTGAGCGTCTGCCATGACTGTTGGAGTTCGACTGTCCCAAGTCGCAACACTCCGTCCCTCTGCTAGGGTTCACTGCATCCCCTCTACCGACGATCGTGTCCAAGCGTTTGGCGCGCTTGCGTTTCTAGTGACAATATTGTTAATTCCAAAACGAATTGTTAGATGGCGCTGTCTGTTGCACCATGGCGCCATCAATCCACGACACGGCCATCCCTGACTAGCACCCGTCCTCGGGTGTAGTACCTGTGGACAAAATGTGCTCAGAGAGTAATCTAGCTCGGCTATCCTGCCAATCAAAAGAAGGTTGATTCACCATGGTACTTAATTTTTTCTAAATCTAAGTACAATAATCAACTGCCATGATTTACAATGCCCTGTTTTTAAGGCTTCATACACAGTGCTCACCTGCACTACATGATTAGTTGGAAAAGATCCGATCAACAAGTTTACAACAAAGTAATTGTAACAATTCTCTTACTGTTTATCATAACTCATAAGCAATGCATACTCAACTCATCAAACTTTCATGGTAATCTGTCCAAAATCGCACCAACGATTCTTTACAAATCAGCCACCACATATGCTACAACACATGAGGGGCTCTGTGCACCAACACAGACCGAAATCGCACCAACGATTCCTTGTAGACCCATCGCCACATGTTACTCATGAGGTGCGGTCTAGAGTTTCGAGTATGAGTACACAAGCCATTCTTAATCATTTGGTTTCACTACCACTGTCATCAACTATGACATCTTATTCTGGAGGAACTTGGTGATCGGGGATCTTACTCACACAATCATGGGGGTATTTCTAGGTTCGCTAAAAGCGCCTTTAGTAGGTATCTATCCCCTTCTAACACATCAATAATTTTAAATGGACCTTTGAATTTATGATCAAATTTTATCAGATTCCTTTCCTCATTTCCAATTAAAACAATCATTAATAGCCAACTTTGAAACCTGAACCTTATTTTGTTCAAATAGTTTTTTTTCGTAATTTGCATTAACAATATTCTGTGTCGCATGCTCTCTGATCTCATCTAAATTAACGTAAGTCACATCATCATCAGCGATTACTAAACTAAGCGGTCTCGCTAACCTTCCAATCATCAACTCGAGAGGACTAGAATAAGTCACTATTAACAGTAGAGTTCATAGCCAACTGAACCACTCTTAATGCGTCCTGCCAGAGGTCACGACTAGTCTACAGGTTTTAACAGAACTGCAGTCTGTCACAACGGTAAACTTACGACCTAGTAAATAATGCCGAAAAGGCTTTATGGCATCAAAGAAAGCTAATGTCTCTAATTCAAAAAAATCAAACTTCGATTCAGCTGGGGACGTGCAACGACTGAGCAACCACATGTTTACCGTGAATCTTTTAAATAAAAAATGGCACCATATCCTTCAGCACTGGCATCGGTATGTAACTATCGAAAGTACAGGGTTAAACATTTTTAGAACCGGCTCATTGGTTAAATAAGAAATTATTATCTGACGAATGACCTCATGGATAGGTTCCCAACCATTGGACCTATTCTTGCCACTCTTAAGACGAAACAGAGCCATCGTTTTGTGAACTGTCGCACAAACTTGTCTAAAATAAGTGGCCAGCCCAATAAACTGTCTCAGCTGAGTGATGGTTTTAGGTGGGGCAAGCCTAGACAAAGCTACAATTTTATTTGGGCTATGTCTAATAAATTAGACCAAACTCTCCTCCACAGATGATCCTATAACTAAAATGGCATCAACGTATGTGACAGCATAGCTATGCAAGAACACCTAATACTCTCATCATTGCACGCTTATAAATCGAACTTGCATTCTGCAAACCACGCGCCATGGTCAAATATTCCCACCGACCGTCAGGTGTGACGAATCCAGTGCGCTCTGTTGTTTCAGGGTGCACTGGTGTCTGATGGTAGCCTGATAAAATATCAAGACACGTGAACCATTGGCACTACCTAACCTAGATCCAAGATCCTCTATCAATGGCAGTGGAAAGCTATCGGACACTGTTGTCGTTCAGTTGCCTGTAATCGACACATGCGATCTGAAATATCTTCCTTAACGAGCAACACTGGACAATAAAAAAGCGAAAAACTTGGCCTTATAATACCTGCTTCCTCTAATTAACGAACTTTAGCATTAATAACCTCGCGTTCACTAGGACTAAGCTTATAAAGGCGACGATTAACTAAGACTAGGATCTACAAGCCCAATTTGCAACTGTCCTGTCGTAACACGAGATTTAGAAACACCACTAGAAAAACAGGTGAATATTGTGTCAAAATATCAATTAATTGGAAACTAAATTCTGACGGAATGTCTGTATCCACTTTATCGAAATCAATTGGACAGTTAGAATCTTTCTTGAGCGTAATTGAAACATCACAAAACCTAACAACCTTATCACAACACAAAACAACACTATCACACATCATACTAACGTTAAATACCCGATCTAAAATCTCACGGCCAATTAAAATACCATTTTTAAGACTAACTATCCGTTACAACATTAAATAACGTCTCTAATGTTAGATCGTTAATCATAACCTCCGATATAAAATTTGTAGGGTACTTTGCACACTACCATGATCAATCCCGGTTAAATTTACAATGTTATTTACACACTTGCTACTGCACTGTGACGCAACATTATCCCTGATGAGAGAGCATTCGGCACCAGAATCTTAATAAAATGGGTACGACTCACCAGTATTCAACAGCATACCGCTGGGATTGCCGACATAGCAAACGTCAACGCATCGCTCACTGCTCGCTGCTGCTGCAGGCGCTGCTGCATGTGCTGCTGCAGGCGCTGCTACAGGCTCTGCTGCAGGCGCTGTTGCGGGCGCTGCTCCGGAACTGCTTGTCCACCTCCACCGCTTCGTGGTCATTTCGTAGCAAACCAAGTGAATTTCCATCGCACCGTGACGTCATCGCTCCTTTTTCGTATTTTTCTTCAGTTCGAGTGAATCCGACTTCTGATGTCGCATCCTGGGTGGCCGAGATGCGAAACATCGGGTCTTCTTCACGATCCGACATAGTTTTAGGTAGATGTGGGCACTGACTTGGGTACTCGAACGAAAGATCTTTTAAATTCAAATCTCATTAACTTTATTTAAAGTAACGGTTGTACAAGAAACAAACACGTGCGTTGGTACTGAGCGTCTGCCATGACTGTTGGAGTTCGACTGTCCCAAGTCGCAACACTCCGTCCCTCTGCTAGGGTTCACTGCATCCCCTCTACCGACGATCGTGTCCAAGCGTTTGGCGCGCTTGCGTTTCTAGTGACAATATTGTTAATTCCAAAACGAATTGTTAGATGGCGCTGTCTGTTGCACCATGGCGCCATCAATCCACGACAAACATATGAATATTCTACACCAAAACATCGCTGGACTTCTGAATAAATCAGACATGTTGACACTGCATATCCAAGAGTTGGGCACGGAAAAAAACATCGACATTGATGTATTATGCATAACTGAACACTTCGTAACTTCCGGACAGGAACCATTGATAAAAACCCAATTTCAAGCTTGCATCATGTTATTCGAGATCCCATCAGAAGCGTGGAGGAGCGTGTATCCAATATCAGAAATAGATATTTTATTTTATTTTATTTATTTGGGAAAACAAACGGTTACACTTTACAGTATTACACAGAATTACAGGTAGTTTGAGTAAATGTATAACCAACGACATTTTCCACGTATTATAAAAACAATTAGTTATAAAAACAATGCGATGTTAGCTTACAATTCAATGCGTACTATAAAATTACATAATTTGTTTATTTATCAAACTAAACAGGCATGCAAATTAAAAAAGAAAAAAAAGCACAAGTAAAGACAGTATATACAAGAATTTCAGTAATAGAGATGAAAGAAAAAATAAAATTATCAATGTTCAACCCTAAATGATTCCGCGAACAAGGCCTTTAAATTTTCCTTTTGGTACAGCAAAGATGTCAATACTTTCAAAAAGATTATTATATTGACCAGTTATGCGGCGTAGGGGTGCTCGTAAGCCCGCGTTCGTAC
The DNA here is from genome assembly GCA_963082945.1 of Cerastis leucographa. Lineage (NCBI taxonomy): Eukaryota > Metazoa > Arthropoda > Insecta > Lepidoptera > Noctuidae > Cerastis > Cerastis leucographa. The sequence goes on from CAUJBK010000002.1 coordinate 597,938, forward strand.
GACTAGAAGATACAGCAAAAATGGGTCGTGCGCGCACCCCTCGGCTTATGGTTGTTCTAGGTACAACGTAACAAATTTTATTAGTGATATCCATACAATCACATGCGTTATTACATAAGTCATACAAAAACATTGTCTCTAAAATAATACGTCTAGCTTTAAGATTATCTAGCTTATACTTACACAAAAGGTCACTATAAGAAGCGTAAGAGCGAAAACAACGGAAATGCATGGCTTTGAAGAACTTGCTTTGGACTTTTTCGATAGCATCTGAGTACTTCTTATAGAAGGGATTCCATACCGCAACGGCATACTCTAACTGGGACCTGATCAATGATTTGTAAAGGTACAAATATGTAAATGGGCGGACAAATTCAGTGGCTGATCTCATAACAAAACCGTACATACGGAAAGCGTTATTCACGATTTTGCTAATGTGAACGTCAAAGTGTAGTTTTTCGTCTAATAGAACACCAAGATCGCGCACTAATACTTCTCTCGTTAAAATTACATTATTTAAGGTGTATGAACGCATGGTAGTATTTTTGTTTTTAGTAAAACTTATACAGCAACATTTCGATATGCTAAGCTGTAGTTTATTATTTGAACAATAGGCAGAGAATCTGTCTAGGTCTTCCTGTAGAAGTAACCAATCTTGCAAATTCCTAACTGGCCTAAAAATTTTGAGATCGTCTGCATATAGTAATATTTTAGAATTTAGAAAGCATTTGTTTATATCATTAATAAATATGACGAATAAAAGAGGTCCCAAGATAGAACCTTGAGGTACACCAGAAGTAACACTCAGAGTACTGGAAATGAAGCCATTTATCACAACCCTCTGAGTCCTATTAGACACGTGAGAAGAGAACCATCTCAGAAGGTCTCCACATATACCATTGAATGCAATTTTACTCATTAGCAGCTGATGGTCCACCTTGTCAAAAGCTTTGCGGAAATCTGTGTATATAGTGTCTACTTGAATACGGGAGTCCATGTTGTTGAACAAATAGTCCACAAAAGTCACCAAGTTGGTTGTAGTTGACCTTCTTTTGACGAATCCGTGTTGTTGCTGAATTATTATGCTGTGCAACAGAGGGTATATTTTATCGTGAACTAATCTCTCGAAAACCTTTGACAACGCTGATAGTATTGATATAGGACGGTAATTCTGCACATCCTCCTTAGGTCCCGACTTATAAACAGGTGTTATGTTTGCAAGTTTCCAAGTTTGAGGAAAGCATCCTTGAGAGATAGATTGATTGAATATAATGTGCAGGGGTATACATAGGTTAGCAGCAGTATGTTTTATAAAAATTACTGGTAGACCGTCCGGCCCAGGCCCTTTAGCAGGATCCAATGCTTTGAGCGCACTAAGTACTTCATCAGAAGTAAACTGAATATCACTTAGCAGAGCGCAACTTTCAGAACAGGCGTCATCGTCATACGTGGATTGAATATTAGCAGAGGTGGATGGTTCATAAACGGATTTAAAAAGTCTGAGAAAAGATTACAAATGTTTTCTGGGTCGCTAGTTGACTGATTGTTATAATTCATAGTTGATGGAATGCCAGTTGCAGATTTTTTCCTATTAGCAATGAACGTTCAGAAATGCTTAACATTGTTCCGAATCCCATCCTCAACAGAATTTATATATTTATTATAACAGTTCGTGCATTCGTCTTGGAATCTAGATCGGTAAAGTGCAAACTGCTCGTAATCCGATACGTTTTGGTACATTTTCCATTTAATCCAGGCCTTGGACTTATTTTTATAAATGTGTATAAGAGGTTTTGAGAACCACACGGGAAACTTAGAGGTTCTACAAATAGTCAATGGTACATACTTTTTAATAATACCATAATAATGTTATAGAATGTGTTTACAGATTCGTCAACGGATTGGTTGTAGATATGAATATAAGGAACTGCCTAACACGTCTATCTCAGGTGTACTTGAATATTGTGCAATTGAATTATCACAACAGGGATTAATTATTGTATGCATTTATAGACCTCCGAACATGACGTGTATAAATTCTTTCATGGATAATTTAAACATCTTACTAAAACAATTGTGTACTAAGTCCAGTAAAAAAATTGTTTTGTGCGGGGACTTTAACATTAACACACTAAAAATAAATAACATAACATTGGACTTTGAAAATTTACTACTTACTTATAATCTTAAATTAGAATTCAAGCAACCGACTAGACCCAAAAGCGGCACTAAACTTGTATAGATAACTTTGCTCATAATTCCAGACAAAAATGTATGAGTGAACTAATCGATTTTGCATTATCGGACCACACTGCGCAGATTTTAAAAATACAGGTGAACAAAACATGCATACTAAATTCTTGGCACATTCATAAACGTAACTTATCCAAAGAAAATTTAACACTATTCAAAAAACACCTTCAATGTCTGTCTTTTTCTGAAGTATTTGAAACAGATAACCCTAATGAGGCATATAATAAGTTTATAGATCTATTTCGTTTATTTTATGATCTATGCTTTCCAAAACAATTAATTAATGTAAAACCTGATAAAAAAAGTAAAATGGATTTCGCGTGGAATAAGGATTTCCAGCAGAAAACAAAGAAACCTACTTTGAAAATATAGAAAAGCACCTTCAAGTGAAAATAAAAACATATTTAAAAATTATTCACGAAGACTAAAAAAAAAAAAAAACTCACTCAAAAAGCTCAAAATAATTACCTTATATATATAACTGTTCGCAGAATAAATCAAAGGTGTCATGGCAGATAATTAATGATAACAATCAGTTAAAGGAACCTATTTTGCAAATAAATAAAGATAATGAACTAGTGACAAACCCTAAGCAAATTGCTGAGTCATTTATTTAGGGCACTAGCGGTCCGAGGTAACATGTTGGCCCGTAGATTCTCGCGGTGTACGGACCAAGTCAAAATCACCTTGTTTAAGGCGTTTTGTCAAGGTCTGTACGCGGGGGGTCTGTGGGTCTGCTACACCAAACGATCGTTAGATGTCTTGCGCGTCCAGTACAATAATGTTTTTAGGATGTTGTTGAAACTGCCCCGTTTCTGTAGCGCATCGGAGATGTTTGCTCAGAACCGAACTGACGGATTCCATGCGGTAATTCGTAAGAAAGTCGCATCACTGATGCGTAGAACACGGGGCAGTGACAACAGCATCCTGAAAACAGTAGTAGAGAGCCCTTACTCCCCTTTTCTGAGGCACTATTTGGGGAGAATGGTCAGGTAGCTTATTCCTCGCCTTATCGTTCTCTGCACATCCTACCTCGGTCACCTGCTCTATTTGTTTTGTTATTATTTTTTATCCTTGTTTGTGTAATACTAACACTAGTTATAAGGTATTTTTACTAACAAAATGGACTCATTTGTTGTCTGAATAAATCAAATTATATATTATTATTATTTAACGATTTCTTCGTTGATCAGGTACAGAATGTAAGTAAGAAACATCTGGGGAAGACAAATGGCAATACTAATATCAAAAATTCTTTATTCATGCCCCCAGTGGTACCTCAAGATATTCTACGTGTAATTAAAGATTTAAAAAATAATAAAAGTTTCGGATACGACGAAGTTTCTACCGCGGTAGTAAAATCTGTTTCGGACATCATAGCCAAACCTTTGAGCCATATATTAAATGCGTGCATAAGCTCAGGTATATTTCCGGACCAATTAAAAACTGTTGTCATAAAACCACTACATAAAAAAACAGTAAGGAAGACATGTCAAACTACAGACCCGTAGCATTAATATCCGTATTTTCTAAGATATTCGAAAAGGTTATATATGAATCTATTTACACATTTGTAATTAAAAATGATATTTTATGTGAAGAGCAAAAGGGTTTTCGAAAAAATAAAAATATTAACATGGCAATATTTGATCTTTTAAAAGTGATCATGAATAATGTAGATAAGAAAAACCCTGTATGCGCAATCTTCACTAACATGACAAAAGCCTTCGATTATGTAAAACATGAAACCCTGTTAAATAAACTTGAAGACTATGGAATAAGAGGCAACGTACTAAACCTAATAAAGTCTTACCTCACTGATCGAAAACAGTTTACAGAAATATCGAGAGTATGTACTAAAACAAAGCGTGAATACAAATATTTATCTGCAAGTAGAATACCTAAGTTTGGGGTTCCGCAAGGTAGTGTGCTTGGGCCATTATTATTTCTGCTTTACATTAACGATCTACCACGTCAAATTCACCATCCAATGACATTATTTGCGGATGACAGCACAGCTTTAATTGAATGCATAGATAAAACGAAATACAAAAAAGATATAAACGACACCCTTAAAACTATAATAGATTGGCTTTACAAAAATAATCTAGTGATAAATCTAAATAAAACACAAGTCATGCATTTCTACCAGCGGCTAGAGCCAGAAAATATGATAATTAAATATGATGACCAAAACGTAGATACGACTACAGTAACAAAATTCCTAGGAGTGCACATCGACAATAAACTGACATGGAAACATCAAGCTGAAAATTTGTGCAATAAATTAAGTAGAACGGCATATGTTCTCCATAGCCTTTCGGAAAAAGTTAACATAAACACATTAGTGACAGCATACCATGGTTTAGTTGCTTCCTCACTAAGATTTGGTGTCATATTCTGGGGAAACTGCAGTGAGAGAGAAAGAATATTTAGGGCCCAAAAACGTTGCCTTCGATCAATGACAGGTCTTAAAACAACAGAAAGCTGTCAACCTGTTTTTAAATCTTTCAGAATACTTACATTGCCATCTTTGTATATACTAGAAGTTGCTCTATTCGTTAGAATGAACAAGCACCTGTTTACGTCCGTAGTGGATAAAAGACAACGCTCAGGACCAATAAGGTCACAATATAAAGATCAAATTTACACAGGTGGTTACCAAACGTCTTTACTTAAAAACAAAATTTTAACCATGGGTCCAATTATTTATAATAAATTACCAATACAATTAAAAGAGTTACCCATAAAAGTTTAAAAAAAAAAGCTAACAAAACTGCAACTGGACAAGTTTTACTATGCAATTAAAGATTTTGTTAATGACAAAACTTTCTGTTAATGGGGTGTGTGTTGCTTCCGTGTAATTTAATTTAGTGACATTTCTATCTTTACTTTTTATTGCAATTCTAATGTTATTTTTTTTTTGTCATTTTATTGACATTTGTAATTGAAAACTCTAACACAACAAATCTTCCACAAGGGAATGTTTGAGTCTAGACCCAGAACACAATCACTTGGTGATTACCCAAATACTAATCCCATAACGCAAGACATAGCTCCCGGACCCAGTGGAAGCAACGATGCAAATTGGTCACAAGTATCTGGAAAAAAGAGGCTTAATCCAAGTCCAGAAAAGAATGGGCAGCAAAAACAAACAAAACTGGATACTTACTGGCTGTCCCAAAATCCACCAATACCTACAACAAACAGATTTGCTGAGTTAGATACTGATAACTCTGAGGGAGAGAAAACTACGGCTACTGTAAAGATAAATAAGCCCCCACCAATATTTGTTGACAAAGTGGAAAATATACAACCTCTTCTTAAGATTCTTAATGAACACGCCCTTGATATGTATTACCTTAAAGTTATTAACAAAGACCAAGTCAAAATACAGCCAACAGATCCAGAGACATACAGAACCATTGTACACCAACTAGAACTTAGAAACACAGAGTTTTACACGTACAAACCTAAGCATGAGCGGAGTTTTAAAGTGGTTCTTAAAAACATGCACCCCTCAACCGAACCTGAGGAAATCAAAGCGGCGTTAGAAGAAATAGGGCACTGCAGTACCAATATATGGAACATCAAACAAAGAGCACCAAAGAAGCCACTGCCACTGTTTATAGTCGAATTAAAAACAAGCCCAAACAATAAGAACATATATGAGGTTAAAAATCTCAAGAACTGCATCATAACTTTTGAACCTCCTCGACCTAAACGTGAATTACCACAGTGTGCCAAATGCCAGCAGTATGGACACACCAAAAAGTACTGCCGCCGGAGCCCTAAATGTATTAAATGTGCTGGAGACCATCTCTCGATCGAATGTTCTAGGAAAACCAGATCAGACAGTGTAAAATGTGTCCTCTGTGACGGAAATCACCCGAAAAATTATAAAGGGTGTAAAATCTACAGAGAGCTTCAAAATCTTAAATTTCCAAAGGCACCAGAACGCAGAAACACCTATGTTCGCAGCAAAGAACAGGGAGCTACAACAGAAAATCTAAAATCTAAGGATAAAGAACCTCTAAACAGTCAACATAAGTCATACAAAGAAGCACTAACCAATAAAAATCTTCTGAACAATACAACAACAGAGATAAATCACGCTAACCAAAATGATATGCTGGAATTGATGAACCTCATGAAACAAATGATGCAGCAACTGACTACCATGACAAACCTAATATTAGCCCTAACAACCAAGCTGTCAACTTCGACTGCTTTAAAATTGCCCTATGGAATGCTAATGGGCTGTCACAACATACCCTTGAGGTTAAAGCATACTTAGAGACACAGAAGATAGATATTCTACTAGTTATGGAAACACATTATACCAAAAAGAGCTACTTTAACATCCAGAACTACAAAACCTACCACACAATGCACCCCGACGGCAAAGCACACGCTGGAAGTTCAGTTCTAATAAGATATAACATCAAACATCATGAAACAGTACATTACTACACAGATGAAATACAAGCAACAAATGTCGTCATAGAAGACTGGGTGGGACCCTTTACAATCTCGGCTGTATACAGTCCACCTAAACATAAACTTAAGTTAGAAGACTACATAAGGTTCCTTTCTACACTTGGCCACAGATTCATAGCTGGAGGTGATTACAATGCCAAGCACCACTACTGGGGCTCACGTACTATAACTACGAAAGGTAGGCAGCTGTTAATGGCCATTGAGAAATTAAAACTGAATATTATTTCCCCCGGAGATCCTACATACTGGCCTACAGACTTGAATAAAGTACCAGATTTGCTTGACTTCTGTATTACAAAAGGCATCCTTAACAACTTTATAACAAGCAAAAAGAGCACCGAACTATCCTCCGATCATTCCCCGGTAGAAATAATACTAAAAAGGAAAATCACAGTGGTACCTAAACCTTGCAAGCTACACTCCAATAAAACTAACTGGGAGCTCTTCAGACAGCTACTGACAGAAAAATTAGATTTAAAAATTCCTTTTAAGACTGACGACAATATAACAGAAGCAGTAGAACACTTCAATAGCTGCGTTCAACAATCAGCCTGGTCTGCTACGCCAGTTGCCGCAGACTCGTATTATAAACAAGATTACCCAACATCTGTAAGAGAACTATTAGCTGATAAACGAAAAGCTCGGAAAAAGTGGCAAACAACAGGTTATCCTACTGATAAAAAACATCTAAACTATCTCCAGACAAAATTAAAAAATCTGCTAAAAGACAATGAAAACCAAGGCGTACAAACATTTTTAGAAAACCTTGATGCTACAGCCTGCAGAGACAAATTACTCCTTGTGGAAAGTCACTAAAAATCTTAAACACCCGACTAGTAATCAACCTCCTATCCGTAGTAAAAAAAAGTAACTCAGAATGGGCTTCTAGCGATGCGGACAAAGCTGCTACGTTTGCTGAACATTTCAAACAGGTCTTTATACCAAATCCAGATACAGGCTCCTCTAAAATCCAAGAAGTCGCAGTATTATTAGGCCAAACCCACCAACTCGATCCTCCTATAAATAAGCTCACTTTTAAAGAAATAAAAACGAGGATCGGCTTGTGGCTTCTCCCAGCTGGTCAAGTTTTTGAGTGCGCCGCGAACTTTTGCCGACTCGCTTGAGCAGGCCTCCGTTGGCCGCCAGCGATACCCTGCGCCACCTCTGGCGCGGGTCGGTGATTTGTCCGCGTCACAAACTTTTTAATTATTTTAAGTTGTGGGTAGACGTAACAAATACTTTTACCAGCTGTACCGTCCGAACCGTACTTTTATTGTGAACTGCGTAGTAGGTATCCGTTGGGTGGGTACCTAGTGCCTGTGGGTGCGCAGAGGGTGCTTCCGCAAGACCCGGTGCATCGGCACCGTAGCGGTTGCGGGAAGCCACACCCAAAGTGAACTCTCATTATCCGGTGAACGTTATAAACTATGAGGTAGACGCCGCCTACCGAAAACCCCAAAGGGAACTGGGCGCCGTCGCTGCCGACTCTCGGGAGCCCGACGCCCGGCGCTACATCCACCAGTGCGAGCAGTGACGCGGAGGGAAGGAGGCCCTTTCCAGCCTCGCCCCCTTCTCTGCCGCCACGATCGAGCCCAGGAACCGCGCTGCCTGCAAGCACGACGCCACCATCCGTTCGTGCCCCGGCGGTGCCAGTCCGCCCGCCGGCGTTCCGGCCGGTTCCAACCCAGGCCCCGGGTCCGCCCGGGCCCAGTAGCCGCGCACCCGCTGGTCGCGCCGTCGCCCCCCCCCCCTACGCGCTAATGCGCAGGTGGATCGGGCGACCGCGACGCACGCGCCTCGCGCCGCCAACCCGCGCCCTGCGCGCCCAACCCACAACATCATTTTTACGAGGTAAGTGCCCCTGCCTTAATTAATACCCCGGCGTTCGGGTACGAGTTCTCTCTCGAGACTCGCGCCCAGCGCCGCCCCCGAAGCACGGACGACGAGGCCGCTGAAGAGGCGAAGCGCGTCTGCCCCGACTCCCCGCTCCCGCAGCGTGAACCGCGCGGTCGAGCCGGAGTCCGGTCGCCGACGTTCGCCGAGGCGACCCGTCGCTCGCCCACTCAATCCGACGCTAGACGCGTCACCGGACGTGACGTCACCGCCTCCCTCAGTACGACATCCGCCACCGCAGCCCCTGCCCAAGGCACGAGCGCGGACGCAGCTGCCCGGAAGAGGGAAAGGGACCGGCCACGCTACCCTCCGCTGGTGGTGGAGAGGATGCCCAACTGGGCCACCCACTTTAGGGCCGTGAGAGCCAAACTGGGCCACCCTCCTAATGCTCGTCCTTATCAGGGCGGAATCCGGTTCATGCCTGAAACGGAGGACGACCCTGTAGGTCGTCCAGAGGTACCTCACGGACCTAGAAAAGTCGGAAGGCCTTAGTTGGTTTTCGTACTCTCTACCAGTGGAGCGTAGCCTGAAGGTAGCCATAAGGGGGCTGCCGGCCGACATCGAAGAGGAGTTGAGGACACTAGGGTACGAGCCAGAGTACGTCCGCAACATCCTAGCGCGCGGCGGACGACCTGGTTGTCTGTTCTACGCTGTCCTCAAGAGGCAGCCAGAAATACAGACAATCTACGACATCACGGAGCTAATGTGCATGCGTGGTGTCCGCATAGAGCCTGGCGGAGCAAGCAAGGGCCTGCCCAGTGCCACCGGTGCCAGCAGTTTCGACACAGCTCGCACCAGTGCCACCGCCCGCTCGCATGCGTGCGATGCGGTGAGAGCCACGCAGCCAAAGACTGCCCACGCCCACGGACGGAGACGGCCATCTGCGTTAATTGTGCAGGTGACCATCCCGCGTCCAGCAGTAGGTGCCCCGTGTTCCGGAGAGAGCTCCGGAACAAGCGAGCAGGCACTGTTGCCATGTCGCAACAGCGACGCGAAAGGGCCACTAAGGAGCGCAATGTAGAGGACCGCGAGGCCCCGAGCGCGTCGCTAATGGCAACAGCGAACGGGCCCTCGACTAAACAGGACGCTCCCGCCTCGAAGCGGAGGAAGAGGCCACGCGGGGGGAGAAACAAGAGGGGGAAAAAGCCCCAACCTCCCGCGCAGCAACCCAGGCTAGATCCTGGCCCTGTACCGGCGCAGGCGCCCACCCAGGTGCCCGCGGTCACACGTGCCGCACCGACCACCGACGCTGTTACAGGCGCCGGTAATAAGAAGAAGAAGGGGAAGCGGGCGGGGAAACCTGCCCCACCCACAGACACGGCTACAGCCACCGCCCAACCAGCGGCGGCGGCTAGCGTTATCCAGCCGCAAGCCGGCGCCCGAGTCAGAGGCCAACAGTGTCATGCCGTCCCTACCAGGGAAGTAACCGCCTGCGCCATCAACCTACTTATGGACCTTATCAAGGCCATAAGACAGGGCGAGGACGCGGAGCTAGTTATCCTTGACGGACTAGCCAAGCTGTTGCAGCTTATCCATGGATAGTCCGTTAAGGTTACTTCACTGGAATGCCCGCGGCCTTAGGAATAAGGTTGCCTCACTCCGCCTCCTCCTCAGGGAGCAACGCATCGACGTGGCGCTCATCAGTGAGACGCTCCTGGGGCCTGCTGACAGGCCCAAGTTCCCGGGATACGTCTTATATAGGAAGGATGAGAAGTCTCCGTCTGGAATGATCTACCGCGGTCTGGCGGTATTGATCAGACGAAGAGTCGTGCATCAGCCACTCCCCCCGACGTCACTGGGCACTTTTCACGCGTTAGGTGCCCAGCTTCACGTCGCTGGCGAGGACGTAAATATTTATGCGTGCTACCATCCGCCCGCGGCCCCGCTTGACATAGCGGAGCTACGGGCGCTACTCTATCAGTCGCCGCACCCGACACTACTCGCTGGCGACTTTAATCTGAAAAACCCGGCGTGGAACAGCCGGAGTACGAATACTGGAGGGAGGCGACTCTTCGCAGACGCGGAGGCCCGTGGATACATGGTGTCCGGCCCTGAGACGCCTACCCACTACCCAGGCAACCGAACCCAACAACCCGATGTGCTGGACATCGTAATCCACAGGGGCTTGAGAGGCCAGATTGCCCAACAAGTCATAGACGATGAGTTCCAGTCAGATCACCAACCTGTGCTCGTCGTACTATCGGGAACGCCTACGAGACTATCTCCTCCAGCGCCACGTCGTAAAACCGACTGGAAAAAGTTCGCGGAAGGGATGGAAATCACCACTCCAGCTTGGCCCATCGCCACCGACGCGGATGTCGACGGGCTAGCTGACCAAATCACCGCTTGTATTAGGCGCGCCCATGATGAGGCGACAACAACAGCCACGCTGCCACAGGGGCTTGTATACAAGCCTCTACCCGCCCACCTCAAGCAGATGATCGCCCATAGGCGGCGCCTCCGCAAGCGGTGGCAAGAGTCTGGCTGCCCGCGCAACAAACGCGACCTAAACCGCCTAGCGGAAAAGGTAAGGACCAAGCTACAGGAGCTCAACGCCGAGAGCTGGGAGGAGTGTATAGACGCCGCAGAGGGAGACTGGGCGTCTCTACACAAGCTGTGTAGACAGCTAAACAATACCCCGGTTCCGGTACGTCCACTACTCCATAGCGACGGGACACTAAGATACACCGCGCCAGACCGCGCGGAGATCTTTGCTGAGCACCTGGAGCGTCAGTTCGTTCCAAACCCGACTGCCGACATCGAGCACATCGCAGTAGTCGAGAGGCACCTCGTATTGAGTTTAGGCAAACAAACAAGATTTCTTGTACTTAAATTAATATTGAATTTAGTTTAGTTAAAAACACATTGCACAGAAAATACTACCATCTGTCAGATAAAGAAAAAAGCGCCCTCTAGCACATGAAAAGTAAACAGGCAAAAACATTCTGCATACAGCCTAGAATTCAAATAAAATTTAATTAAATACTCCCACTAAATTGTATTTAAAAAAATCTCTTAAAACAGACTGCTTTTAAAACAACTTACATAACTGACAATATTTCATCTCTAATTCGTTCGAATTTAACAGTAGGTAGAGCCTTAGTAAAAATATCAGCCAATTGATCTGAACTTTGCACATACTTAACAATAATTAACTTTTTCTGAACCTTTTCTCTAACGAAATTATATTTAACATCAATGTGTTTTGTCTTTTTATGATAAACAGGATTATTTATTAGTTTAATTGCACTCTGATTATCAATACACAAAGTTGTGCAATTTTGAATAACATTAATTTCTTTGAAAAACTGTCTTAACCATAAAAGATTCTTGGCAGCTTCACAACCAGCCACAAATTCAGCTTCAGTTGTTGATAAAGCAATACAAGGTTGTTTTTGACTAGACCAAGATATAGGACCACCATTTAACATAAAAATATAACCTGTGGTTGATTTTCTTGTATCTAAGTCACCAGCAAAATCTGAATCTGAATAACCAATTAAACTTTCATGACCTTGATACTTTATACATACATCTTTAGTTTTAGTAAGATATCTAATTATTCTCTTAAGCTGATTAACATGATGTACACTTGGATTATTAATATATCTACTTAACAGATTTACACCATATGAAATATCTGGCCTTGTTGCTGTAGATAAAAACAATAATGTCCCTATGGCTTCCCGATAAGGAAAATCAATCTGCATACCATCATTATTTTTAGTCAACTGAACATTTACATCAACTGGTGTACTGCTAGGGTGTGCAGTACTCATATTGAACTTATTTATTATCTGTTCAATATATTGTCTTTGACTGATACAAATAGAACTATCAGCTTTTAAAATTTCTAAGCCAACAAACCGACCTAAAACTAACTCTCTTATATTAAATCCTTGCTTTAAATAACTCACAATCTGATCTAATACAGAATTTGATTGTGACATTATTAAGGCATCATCTACATATATAATTAACAAAGCTTTAATACCATTAAAGTTACCAACAAATACACAATTGTCTGCTTGTGACTGAACAAAACCAAACTTCAATAGAAAATTAGTGAATTTTTGGTTCCAGCAACGAGATGCTTGTTTTAAGCCATACAGGGATTTATTCAATTTACATATTTTATTTTCTGGTGCTTTGACTCCATCTGGAATGACCATGAAAATATCCTCTTCTATTTCTCCATATAAAAAAGCTGTCTTGATATCTATTTGCCTTATATTCCAATTATATTCAGCAGAGATAGATAACATTATTCTTATTGACTCATATCTTGTAGTAGGTGAAAATATTTCATTATAATCTATACCTTCAATTTGTGTGAAACCACGGGCACAAAGTCGAGCTTTATATCTTTCTATTTGACCATCTTGGGTTTTTTTAATATTAAAAACCCATTTGGATGTTATAGTTCTCTGGTTTTCATTATTCACAAAACTCCAAGTGTTATTGGTATGATGAGCGTCTAATTCTTCATTTATTTTTGCCATAACTCACCCTCCTTACTATTAATTGCTTCATCGTAACTCACAGGTACATCCAACTCCATTAAATTTGCCTCAAAAATATTGTTTCTTCGTGGTCGCAAATTAATATTTGAACAATCTATGTCAGTAAGATCAATTTCTTCTGAAGGTTCATAGGTCTCATCACTATCATCAATAGCAGTATGTGTGCTGTCATCACCATCACTTTCAGTCACCTCGGTGTTATCTATCACCACTTCAGCATTTTGCTCATTATCATCCCCTGCAAAAATTTGAGTTTCATTCTGTTTCATTTCAGGACTTTTCTGCTCATTGAAAATAACATTTCTTGATATTGTAATTCTTTTTGTGATTGAATCATACATTTTGTAGTTTGAATTATCATATCCAACTAACATCATCTTACGACTTTTGCAATCAAGCTTCTTTCTCAGCTGATCTGGCACATGAACATATCCTTCACATCCAAACACTCTGACATGATCCAAACTAGGTTTTACACCACTCCACAACTCAATAGGAGTAATATTTTATGTCTGACTTGAAGATGTGCGATTTAATAAATAAACTGCACAATTTACTGCTTCTGCCCATAGATATAATGGTACGTTGCGGGCATAAAGCATGGATCGAGCACTTTCAACTATTGTCCTTATTTCTCTTTCTGCCCGGCCATTCTGTTCAGGCGTGTAAGGGGCAGTCAGCTCTTGAGAAATACCTTCGCGGTCAAGATATTCTTTAAAGTCTTTGCTTGTGTATTCTCCACCATTATCAGTGTGTAATATGCGTACACTATGTGAAAACTTGTTTTTCATCATTGAATTATATTTTTTAAAACAGTTTAACACATCACATTTATTCTTTAAGAAGTACACATACCTAAAACTTGTAGCGGCATCTTTAAAAATAACAAAATATTTCATACCTTGTACAGAAAGCACACTGAATGGTCCACAGACATCACTGTATACAACATCACCTGGTTGCTGTGGTCCTCTGTTTGATTTGTTGAATGATTGACGAGCATGTTTACCATAAGCACAACCCTCACATACAAACTTGTCACAGTCTGATAGGTCCACACCAGTAATAACATTGTTTTAACACATTTTCTGTATTTCAATAACATTCAAATGTCCTAAACGTTCATGCCACGTTTTAAGGTTCAATTTTTGCACTACATTACATACTGGATTTTGCAATGTTTTTATATTTAACTCATATAAATTATTACTTTGTAAAGATGCACACAGCACTATTTGATTGTCCTTGTAAATCAAAGCTTCAGTATGTTTCTTTACAATATTATAACCTTGTCTTGTCACTACTCCTTCAGAAAATAGGTTTCTTCTCAATTTTGGTACATAAAGAACATTTTTCAGGATACATGTCTCCCACTGTCCATTGACACACTTCTCTATCAATACATTTCCTTGGCCGATCACTTCTACAGCTTCTTGGTTTCCAAGTTTTAGTGGTGATCCTTTATACTCATACAATTCAGCAAAACTTTGTTGTTTATAGCACATGTGAGCTGAGGCTCCGCTGTCCAATATCCATCTTAAACTTTCATCATTATTTGTCCAATCTGCATTTGCTACATTGAAAGCTAACATATTCTTATCTCCTTGTTGTTTTGGTTTTTGTTTTGGGGCACGGCAATCTCTTGCATAGTGCCCACGTTTCCCACAGTTGTAACATGAAAAACGATGTGATTTTTCACTTGACTTTTCAATTAATTCTTGGTTTGTTTTAGTTAGTGGAACAGTTTTCTTCTTTATACTTTGTTTTGCCACTAATAAAGCAGTTTCATTATCTTCTTCCACATTCAAGCTAGCCTCCTCATCTAACAAGCAAGCTGTCAAATTAACTACAGTTTGCTTCTCCGGATCTAGTGACATCCAAGCCTGGCGTAAGGATCTGTACTTGGGAGGTAGTGTACTCAACATTTTAGTTATGACCGCAGTATCACTAATAACCTCTCCACTTTCTTTAAGACACACGTTACCAACGAACGTAACGTAACGACCTTCAATCTTTCTACACTTCGGGGTTCCGGCGTCGTGAACGCTTGGGAAGATTCTCTGCTGCAAATTGTTCGCATACCTACCTGTGCTGAACCTACCTACGAGATACAGAACCTGGAGCTGGAGCCGTTGGTTGCAGGCAAAAGCTGACGGACTAACATCGCCTTGGAGACGGTTCAGGCCAGTGTTCCCTACCCTTTTTCTACCACCCTCTGTAATCAGGACGTGAGGTGGCCACGGAAGTATTCAGGCAAATAAATAATAAGTGTTCTTCGTCATCCACATCTTATTATTTATAAAACCCCTACCTACCTATCTGCTGACAACCCTCCTGCAAGGGCTAAGTGTCACAGTGGCGTAACGTTGCAACTTGCAAGTTACACTTAACATTATCTTTATTACATAAAACTTTAAAAAATATCCTATTATAATCCTTTAAATAAACCTAACACTAAATTAAAGCATTAAAAATTAAATAAAACTGTACGGAACCTACGAGCGTTAATTATCTTAAAAGGTCCTCGTTTCTATGCGCCCACGCAACGCTAAAACGATGATTGCCGAGCGTCTCCGAGCTGCCGAGGAGTGGCGATTCGGTTAGGCTCGGTAGGGTCGATGACCAGTCGTTTTAAGAGCACTGAGGTGACAGCTGTGTCACTCGCTCCGATTCTACCTAATATTTCTAAATACTTCGCGAAATCCCTCTAGGGTAAGTTTCCATAATTATATTATATTAGCATGACAACTGTAAGGTGTTCCTAGAACTTCTTTTAAACTATTTTTCTGCTGTATTTCTTCCTATCTTCCTATCTGGGACACTGTGACCTTTGGACCTACGAAACGTGGTTCCGACAGCTTGCTTACGCTTCCATTTCTGTCTGGACTTCCAGGATTCTAGTCTACCTTCAATCTTTCTACACTTCGGGGTTCCGGCGTCGTGAACGCTTGGGAAGATTCTCTGCTGCAAATTGTTCGCATACCTACCTGTGCTGAACCTACCTACGAGATACAGAACCTGGAGCTGGAGCCGTTGGTTGCAGGCAAAAGCTGACGGACTAACATCGCCTTGGAGACGGTTCAGGCCAGTGTTCCCTACCCTTTTTCTACCACCCTCTGTAATCAGGACGTGAGGCGGCCACGGAAGTATTCAGGCAAATAAATAATAAGTGTTCTTCGTCATCCACATCTTATTATTTATAAAACCCCTACCAACCTATCTGCTGACAACCCTCCTGCAAGGGCTAAGTGTCACAGTGGCGCTCTCAACGTGGTTTCCAGTGGCCTAATCATGTCTTAATTCCCTTTTTCCGAAATACAGCTGTTAAGTCGACCTACCTAAATTGTTGCTGTGAACGTGAAGGTGACAATATACAGCAAAGCGACCTGGTACGTACTCTTCTTATTATAACTGTTTTCTGCTTACTCTTTTCCATTTCTATACCTATTAGTGTCTGGTTCTTGTTAACAGTTACGTATTAATTGTGGGAAAGTTGTTAATTTAATTTCACAAAGTACCTACACTAATTTGGAAAAAAAAAGTGTGTAAAAATTACAAGTTAAACAGAAATTTTGTTATACGTAACAGTTCGCACGGCTAGTGTTCATTTCTTTATTTCTTTTCATTTCTTTCATTTAATTAATTTCTTTCATTTCTCTCATTTCCTCTTGTCACCTATCGTAAAAAGTAGCTAGTATACTTGCATATTTGTAAGAACACCATATTTATACATCTTTTGTTAATCTATCCTTTTATTGTATTCATTCATTTCATTCGATCATCTGGTAATCATGGAAACATACCCTATTAAATTTTTTGTTCTCAAAAAAAAACGAATTAACGTATGAAGTGCTCATTAGAGGCGAGGAACCTGCATCAACTGTACTAGGACTTCGTAAACAAATAAATAAACTAACACCTATTATACCTACCGCTGATATTTGTGAGTCTGGAATCGAACCTGATGTCGATATTTCTGGCGTTGGTCTTTCTATGACCGAACTTACATCACGAGTAAAATCATTGGAGGATAAGTTTGATATTAATCTTTACGAACGTACTAAAGCGTTATGTAATCATTTGTACCACCGCATTAAAAGAATTGATTGCACTGATTCCAAACACTCGGAAAAAGTTAAATCTCTGTCGAAACATTTAACTTCTCTAATGAATAAAATAAACGCACTTAATAAATCTGCTAACCCTAACTGTGAGCCCGTTGTGAGTGTTCAAACTTCTATGGATGCCGTACCTAACGTATCGATGTATTGTGACCGCTCGCACATTGGTGAACTACAAAAACTAAAATATAACGGTAAATCTTGCGTACACGCTTTCGTGCAGAGAGTAAATGAGTATAGTACTACACGTAATATACCCTCTAATAAATTGTTAATTTATGCTACCGAAATATTCAAAGGCGATGCGTTACATTGGTACCGTAGTATTAAGGATTCTGTTACTACTTGGGATGAGTTGATAGTTTTGCTAATAGAGGATTTTAGTCAGTTCGATTACGACTACCGTTTATTGACTGAGATACGTAACAGGAGGTCTACTCTCTTTCTCCGAAACGTAACTTCGGCAACGAACGAAAATTAAACGTAGTTACGTTTGTGACCCTACTATATATAATTTGCGGACGCACACAATAACATTCAATACATTCGTTGTCTGTGAATTCGAACTTCTTGTGTGCGTCCGCAAATTATAAATATAGTAGGGTCACAAACGTAACTACGTTTTATTTTCGTTCGTTGCCGAAGTTACGTTTCGGAGAAAGAGAGTAGACCTCCTGAACACAGGGTGATACGGAGAACATTACCATTTATTTTGCTAAAATGTCTGAATTGTTTTCTAGATTAACTAAGAATATATCTGAACAGGAGAAACTAGACATCTTAATGCATAACATTAGGCCTTTTTATTCTAGTGTATTGGCTTCAAATACGTCATCTATCAATACTATGGCAAACTTGAGAACACTTTGAAGAAACTTCGAGAAAATACAGTCTCTGACTTCTCAATTTAGAGAACCACCAAGAGTGTCGACTGATACTTTGGCTCCTGACCTAGCATTTTCTAAATTTTCTGAACAAAGCACTAGTAAATCGAACTATTACAATCAAAATAGGAATAATAATTACTCTAAACATTATTCAAATACTTCTTATAAGCCCAAAAATAACCCAGATGTAGCTGCCATTACCACTTCCGATTCTAATACTAAACCGGTTTATTGTCCTCGCTGTCGTAATTCCGAACATTCCTTGAACCAGTGTAAAGCGGATAGGTTTCTAATTTGCTTTAAGTGTGGAACAAAGGATGTCAAATACCCTAATTGCCCTAAATGTCATCCAAAGTCAAAAGCAAAAAACTAGCTTGTGAAGATTGCTGTAGTGAAAGGACTGTAAAGCCTAATATTAATACTATAAATTCTAATAAAAATAATAATTTTGATGAAAAAGATTGGAAGGACTGGCTTTTAACAATAAAAACTTTCTTTTCTAGCTATTTCATTACAAAAATCTTCGATAAAAAACCTAAAAATTATCTACGACCGTACGCGACTATCCAAGTACGTGACGAAAGTTTTTGTGGTTTACTTGATTCCGGTTCTACAGTAACTATTTTAGGAAATAACTCTCATCTACATTTTATTTCATTAGGCCTTGAACTTCACAGGGACACTGCTAAAACTTTTACAGCTGCCGGTGGACAGAACTTAGCATCAATTGGATTTATTAATCTACCCACAACTTTCGAAAAGCAATTCCATATATTGAAAGCATACGTCGTACCTTCTATAAAATCAACTTTAATACTAGGCATTGATTTTTGGACTAAATTTAATATATTTCCTAAGTTTTATAATTCAATTTCTATTCATGATGCCACTAACAATATTAGTGAGGTAACTACAGTGTCTGAACCTACTAGTGTAGTACATTCCTATAATGAATTAACTGATGCTCAGCGTGTAACTGCTGATAACATTATAGAACAGTTTAAAAATATTTCATCAGAAAAATGTGGCTTGGGTAGAACTAATTTAGTAACACACCACATTGATACTGGTGATTCCTTACCTATTAGGCAAAGATACTACAGGGTTTCTCCTGAGAAACAACGTATTTTATCTGAGCAACTAGATGAAATGTTATCTTTGGGTGTTGTTGAAGAGTGTGAGAGTCCATGGTCTTCACCTGTTCTCTTGACGCCTAAAAAGGACGGGAAACTTAGATTTTGCCTAGACAGTCGTAAATTGAATTCGGTTACTAAAAAAGACGCCTACAAGTTGCCTTATATATCAGAGATTTTGGATAATTTAAATAATGCTAAATATTTAAGTAGCATGGATTTATCCAAATCTTTCTGGCAAATTCCAATTTCTGAAAACGATAGAAATAAGACTGCTTTCTATATTCCACATCGCGGTACTTACCGATTTGTTACTATGCCCTTCGGGTTGACAAATTCACCTGCTACTCAACAGAGGCTCGTTGATACATTATTCTATGGCCCTGAGTTTGAAGACTCTGTCTTCGTCTAAATCGATGATATTATTATAATAAGCTCTAATTTTGAAAATCATATTTCTCTTCTTCTAAAAGTCCACAAGAAATTAGCTATGGCTAATCTAACCATAAATTTCGAAAAATCTGTTTTCTTTCGCAACCAACTCAAATATTTAGGTTACGTCATTGACTCTAAAGGTCTTCATGTCGATTCAGATAAAATCGATACTATTTTAAATTACCCTACACCTACAAACAAAAAAGACGTCAAGAGATTTCTAGGAATCGCGTCCTGGTATCGTAAATTTGTACCTAAATTTAGTTCTATTGCTGGTCCATTAAATAAACTTACTTCCACTAGTAAAAAGTCTAACCCGGAAGGGGTTAGACTTTTTACTAGTGGAAGTAAGTTTAATATATATATATATATTAATTTCATTTCTTATATATATATATTATATATAATTATACAACCTTAAACTAACATATGAAATACAGAAATTATAAATCTAACACTAGAACTAAATTATTACGGAAGTGCATGAATAACCTATAGTCCTTGTGTAATGAAAGACACATTACTTCTTCTCGTAATAAAATTAAAGCCACGTGGGATGTTGTGAAGCGCAACATGGGTAACGAACCGTTTAGGGAATATACAGGGTGTAACGGAAAGGGTATATACATCCTTAAGGGTGTGCTACAGACCATCAAACTGAACAAGTTTCGCATCATAAAAAAATTTTTGCAGCAAAAAAAATTATCAGCTGCCGATACATTTGGGTCGAATAGGTATTGCAATTTTCTATGGGGCAGCAGATTTTTTTTTTGCTTAAAAACATGTTTTATTATGAGAAACATGTTCAGTTTGATAGTCTGTAACACACCCTTAAGTATGTATATACCCTTTCCGTTACACCCTGTATAGGCAAAATTATTGATGGTAGTATAACGTTGACATCTGGATCTGACATTGCTAATAAATTTAATAATCACTTTGTTGACATTTCTAATAATAATGATAATTGCTCTACTCTTAAAGATAATAAAACTGACATACATAAAATAGAATCAAATGACAAAAGTATTTTTATAGAACCCACTAACGACTCTGAAATATATCGTATCATAATGTCTTTAAAAACACGAAATCGGCTGGGTATGATAACTTCACAACCGAGCTCGTTAAAAAAATAGCTCAACATATAGCATCGCCATTGGCTCACATTGTAAATTTATCCTTGGAACAGGGCCGCTTTCCTGATAGGCTTAAACTGTCTCTGATAAAGCCGCTATATAAAAAAGGGTCAAAATCAGACGATGATAATTACCGACCTATAGCTCTCACTTCCATAATATCAAAAATATTTGAAAAAATTATGTACAGGCGAGTGATGAAATTTATTATTAAACATAACATTCTTGTTGACCAGCAATATGGGTTTCGAAAAAATAAATCGACGACTTTGGCAATATTTACGCTAGTGAAAGCAATGATGACGAATATTAATGATAAAATACCAACTTGCGCACTGTTTTTAGACTTAAGTAAAGCGTTCGATCGTGTTGATCATGCGCAGCTTCTAGAAAAACTTGAAAGATACGGCATCAGAGGTCCAGCAAAAGAATGGTTTCAATCTTATTTAACTGACAGAAATCAGGTAACGAGGTTAACAAAATTAAATAAATTAAGTAACACTTTAAAAGATTTTGATTCTGAAGCACGGACTATTTGCTGTGGTGTACCACAAGGTAGTATCTTGGGGCCATTATTGTTCCTTCTTTACATAAATGATCTGCCTCAGTCAATAAAACATCAGAGTGTATGGTTCGCTGATGACACCACTATTATCATTAAATGTAAAAATTTACAAAATTTTGACATAGAAATTAATCAAACATTAAATGACATTATGCAATGGTTAGATATTAATAAATTAAAAATAAATATTTCCAAAACTAATGTGCTTTATTGCAAAACATTTAAAAGTAAACCTGTACGCTTTAATGTTGCAATTAACAATAATAACAGGTACGTAATGCAAAATTCCTGGGTGTAACACTTGATGAGCATTTCACTTGGAAGAGTCACATCGAAATAATTTAAAAAAAAATCAATCAATTCGTATTTGCCCTAAAAAAAATTAAAAATATTACATCTTTGCGTACTGCCATAATGGTATATCACGCATATGTCTGCTCTGTAATACGATACGGTATAGTTGTGTGGGGAAACTCTTCCGAAATGGCGAAGATCTTCATCGCCCAAAAAAAGTACATTCGTGCATTATTCAAAATGCAGTGGTCTGACTCATGCAGGCCTATATTCAAGTCGCACAATCTATTGACCGTCCCATGCATTTATATTTACGAAGTTGCCAGGTTTGTGAGGTCTAATCTTGATTTATTTGAACGGAAAAATAACACAAATAAAAGGAAAACTACACATTTAGATTTTGAAATGCCCGTTCCAAAGCTAGAACTTTTTCGGCGAAGCTGCGTTTACATGGCTCCCCTAATCTACAATGCTTTGCCTAGATCAATTACTCAACTGCCCTTCACTAAGTTTTGTGTTGCGTTGCGGAAGTGGTTGTTACAAGAGTGTTTTTATTCTATAGATGAGTACTTTCAAAAATGTCCATGTAAATTTTATACGTTAAAGCACAGATATATTTAACTAGATAGTGGAGGATCTATATATATATATATATAATTGGTTTCTAGCGATTAAGATAATTTGATTCTTATTTTTTTCCTGTATTATAATCGTGTATACATGAAATAAAATATGTATACAAAATTAAAAAGCATTTTCTTAAAAAAAAAAAATATATAATATTATGTAATTAACTAATTTATAGATATACTTCCAAAACCATTAAAAAATATTTTTGTCCACCTGGCTTGTTCTACGCCGTACACTGTGCGCAAGACGATCACGCTAAGTATCTTGGAATATACTTGGATAGACGACTAACCTGGAAGAAGCATATCTTCACTAAGCGGTTAGCTATGGGCCAACAGTTGCGCACTATGTACTGGCTACTAAATAAAAAATCACGACTCTCACTTCAAAACAAACTATTGCTTTGTAAATGCATAATAAAACCCATTTGGACATATGGCCTACAACTCTGGGGAACAGCAGCAAAATCAAACATCGAAATAATATAGAGATTTCAGTCAAATATACTTAGATTAATAACAAACGCACCTTGGTATGTCTCAAACATTAGACTCCATCACGAACTCTATGTCAAAAGTGTTATAGAAGAAATTTCGGAAAGGACAAAAGCCTACAAAAAGCGTATCACTAATCATCCAAATTTGCTGGCAGTCAATCTAATGAACACCCAAACAGTTGCTCGTAGACTAAAAAGAAAGATTCCTCAAGACCTTATCTGAGAGGTACGAGAACGAACGGAGCGGTTACTAGATGGCTTTCGTGCAAGCCCTTTAATAAAATCCTAAACATATTGCTGAATATCTGTAAAATTTATAGATTGCAATAATGACATTATAATAAAATAAAAAAAATTGTAATTGAATTTATTAGTTTAATTTTTTGACATTCAAAGCTTAATTTGTAGACATTTGGTAGTTTAATTTTTCGAGATTTAATTTATTGACATTTGTATTTGATTTTTCTGGTTTTTTTTTATATTTAATTCATTGATATTTGTAAGTACTTCATTTTTCTGCCATTCTCTATTTTAATTTATTGACATTTGGTAATTTTGCACGCCGTAAGGCAAAATGTATCGGGACGCTCATCAAAATGACCATCATATTCTGTATACCTACATTATTGGCAAATAAACGATTTCTATTTCTATTTCTAATAATTCTTTATTTGCATAGAATGCAGGTGTTACAATAATGGTATTAGTTTCAGATAATATTCCCAGTACATTCTGCCTGTTGGCATACAAAAATATAGTGTTTAACTTACAGATAACTTAGAGACTAGGTACTTAAATTCAAAATGAGATCATGGATCAGCTAACTATGAAATTATTTACATAATAAGTGAGATAAAGTGAAGCAAATATTACATTATTCATCATTTTTAAATCGGTAACCGAGTAATAACATTTCTCTGTCAGCAACGACGACAAGAGTTTCTTGAATTTGATTAAGGGCTGATCCTTAATACAATTTGGCAGTTTGTTAAATATAATAGGTGCTACACCAATAATGTTTCTTTTAAGCAAAGCAGTGTTATATCTACCAGTATACAATAGGCTCTGATAGTTTGATCTCATGGCAGTAGTTCGCATAATATCCTCGTATCATTTAATGTCGGAAATAGATGCTTGTTAGTTTTAACGAATATAGCTACTTCAATAATGTATATACTAGGGAAAGTTAGTATTTTGTGTTTCTTGAAAAAAGGGATGCAACTATCTGTAACCTTGAGATTAAAAATAAAGTTAAAAAACCTTTTTAACCCCCGACCAAAAAAGAAGGGGGTTTTAAGTTTGACGTGTGTATCTGTGTGTCTGTCTGTGGCATCGTAGCTCCTAAACGGATGAACCGATTTTGAAAAAATTGGTTCGTTTGAAAGGTGTTTTAATCGAGAGTGTTCTTAGCTATGTTTCGAGAAAATCTGCCCAGCCGTTTGAACGTGATCACCACTTTTCTAGTTGATGGGAAATAAACAACTTTCCCAGGTCTGGTCGATTCGAAATTTGAAATCTTGTTACTTGTCACTATGGGCATCGCTGGGGGGGCTGCACCCCCCCGCTCCCTCCTAAAAGCTCGGGTTTTTTTAATTGATAAGTTATCTTTTTAAGGTTGATGGGACTGCGTTAAGTAGGATAGACTAATAATGCACACGTGTTGTTGTAATCTACGTTTTATTGCGACTGGCTTGAATCTTACACGGCGGGCGCAGCCGTCTCTACACACATACACATGTATGCCGTAACTTAATACCCTACACCATTCCCCCCTTAACAAAAAAAATCCCAAATTAACTTATGCTTAACACTTAGCACTCAACACATCACAACGCCACACTACATGTACGAGTTGCCCGCAGCTGCTTGCTGCTGAGGCACTGCATGCACGGTGACTACCTTTGGTTCGGTTGCCATTTGCTTCCGTATCCATCCTTTTGCACTGTTCCTTCAACGATGCCACATCGTGTATCCAACGGCAATGCAAATAACTACTGCGAGGGCGATTACAATCCAAGTGATATTATCCAAATTTTCGTGATAATTGTTATTTACTGTTTGGGCTACCACATTTGTGCCTGTGTTTTGCTCCTTGCTCTGGCTCCAACCCATTATGAAAGTTTAGATTTACGTGGTTATTACAACTACGACGACGTACCAACTAATTTTAAAGTACAGATCGACATTCAAATTATTTTAACCTAATTAAGTCTAGCTTACTCACTACCTTATTGCTAAACATGTTTTTACAATAGGTACTATTCATTACTTAAAAACATATTTTGACTCTAAAATCAATCTTATTGTTAGGGTATAAGGTGTTTTATTATGTGCACTTAATGATGTTGCAATTGAAAGTGCAGTTCATATAATTAATGCGTCATCATTCATGAGAAACGTAACGGTGTTTTGATTACTCGGCCACTTCGCGTTGTTTTCGTATGTATAACTTTGCTAGAAGTGGCCTTATTATTACTTAAATTTAAGTCGGTTTCATCCGTTATTTCTACTTTTGAACTGTCGTTATTACCATAATATCGGCTTCGATTACATAAGCGGGTTTGAGCCTATCTATAGAAATAGTCTTTTCCTTATCACCTATTCTTATAATATACGTTTTTCCTAATCTGTTTACGACATCATACGGTCCGTTATAAGGTGGTTGGCGTGATTTTCGTATTAACTCATCCCTTACGAACACACTTTGGCAAGTACTAAGATCGTTTGATACGAACAATGACCGTGAATTTCCATGACTTGGTGGTCGTGGTCTTAATTTTGTAATAGCATCCCTAAGCGACTGTAAATATTCCGAGTCCGAAGTAAATGCTTTTGTTTCGTCATAAAAATCACCTGGTAACCGAATCGTTTTACCGTAGGTTAATTCCGCTGCGCTCACTCCACTGTCGCTCCTAATAGCTGCACGCAGACCTATCAACGCGACTGGAAGTTCCTGAACCCAGGAAGTGTTGCAATGTAAACGTGCCATGAGGGCCACTTTAAGTGCTCTATGCCAACGTTCGATCATACCATTACTTTGCGGATGGTAAGGTGTCGTGCGTAGTTTGTGTATGCCCAAATACTTCATG
Organism: Cerastis leucographa; assembly: GCA_963082945.1. Taxonomy (NCBI): domain Eukaryota; kingdom Metazoa; phylum Arthropoda; class Insecta; order Lepidoptera; family Noctuidae; genus Cerastis; species Cerastis leucographa. The sequence continues at coordinate 623,896 of CAUJBK010000002.1, forward strand.
AGGTTTAAAAAAAGATCGCTCTCGAATTGTCTGCCTTGGTCGCTTGTAAGCTTAGAAGGGCAGCCAAAACGAGAAATCCAACATTCAAACACTACTCTAGCTACTGTTTCTGCTGTGATATTTTGGACAGGCACGGCTTCAGGCCATCCCGTGGAGCGGTCTATCATGGTTACGCAATATCTATACCCGTCAGCTGTAATCGTTAAAGGTCCGACAATGTCGATATGTAAATGTTGAAAACGATCAACCCGTTCAAATTTTCCTACACCTGAAATAGTGTGCCTTGTAATTTTGACTTTTTGGCACTGAAGGCATGCTCTAGCCCACTTCGTAATATCTTTATCCATATTTGGCCAAAAAAACTTCTGTTTAATCATCTGCCTACTACATTTGATGCCTGGATGACTAAGGTCATGAACTGAATGGAAGGCTGTCACCCTAAACTCTTCCGTTAAATAAGGTCTAATTTTATTATGTGAGACTTCGCAATATACTTGCTTCCCACAGTCCGGTACGTAAAACTGCTTAAACTGCAAGTTGCTATCCGTTTCTCGCAATGCTTGCTGTAGGTATTCGTCGCTAGATTGGTTTTCAGCTAAGTCTGCATAACTCAACACCGTAGGACAGCTAATCGTCTCTATGCGAGAAAGAGTATCTGCTACCACGTTTTGGTTACCACTAATATAACTTATAGCTGTAGTAAATTCGGAAATAAAGGAAAGTTGACGAATTCTCCTGGGACTTTCGTTAACACTATTTAGCTTAGTAAACGCGTATGAAAGTGGTTTATGGTCTGTGTATATTGTTAATTTTCAACCTTCTACTAGACTTCTAAAATGCTTAACAGCCATAAATATCGCTAACAACTCCCTGTCGTATGTAGAATACTTAGTTTCAGTTTGCGTTAATTTTTTAGAAAAATATCCGAGTGGTTGCCAAATGATATTAACTTGCTGTTGTTAAACGGATCCGACGCTGACGTTTGAAGCATCACACATTAATGATAAATTGGCATCGGGCAACGGATAAGACAATGTAGCAGCGTTTTTTAGGCTTAACTTACATTTCTCAAATGCTTCGTTGGCTTTATCAGTCCAGACTATTACAGTTTTATCATTCTTTTTGCTGTTATGTAAATAATTATTCAAATCTGATTGGCAATCTACTGCTCTAGGGATATGTGCGCGGTAAAAATTAACCATACCGAGAAAACGACGTAATTGATCGACTGTTTCGGGTTTCGGGAAATTTACAATCGCTTGCACTTTCTCATCTAGCGGACGAGCGCCGTCCGTCGACACCTCAAAACCTAAAAAGTCTAGTTTCGACACTCCAAATACGCACTTAGATATATTAATTGTAATACCGAATTCGTCAAATCTTCGGAAAACTGCATTTAAATGCTCTTTATGCTGGGCTTCTGTCTCGCTTGCTATACATAGTATACGTCATCAATATAATTGTTTACGAAATGTAAACCACGCAGTACTACCGAATCCATGAATCTTTGAAATGATTGCGCTGCGTTGCGCAATCCAAAAGTCATTCGAGGAAATTCGAATAGCCCAAAAGGCGTTATAATTGCAGTTTTTTCGACGTCCTCCGGGGCGACCGGTATAAAATGATATGCTCTATTCAAATCGAGTTTACTAAATATGGTTTTCTTTCCTGCCAATAAATACTTAAAATCATTTATGCGCGGAATGGGATAGCGGTCAGGTTTTGTCACCGCGTTCAGCCTACTACTATGTACTACACGTGTGGTACTACTACGGTTTTCATGAAATCAGGTGGTAGGTATGAATGGCTCACGCATAGTGAGTAAAACATTGCTAAAATTCTATTTACATGTGGGCCAGCGTGAACTAGGTGCTCAATGCTAAGTCCATCGTGGCCGGGGGACTTGCCCTTAGATATAGCTTTGATAGCCTGAACCACATCTTTGGCAACGAAGTAAGACCCCACGTTCTCGTCTGGCATCTCAACATCGAGCAACGCCCCCGCCGGTCCCAGAGGAGACAGTACACGAAAATGGTCCCTGAAAATATCAGCAACATCCTTAGGGTCACTCACACCCTCGACACTCACCGGTAATCCAGGTCGAACGTTTACTTTGTTGGCCCTTCCAAAAACTACAAAAATGCCCCCCTCTTATGTTTTTCAGCAAGGGCATCCATTTTGATTTGGTCCTGGTGGTTTTGGCACCATTTAAGTCTGGACTTAAATATTTTGCGACTTTGGTACATTTCGTCATACACACGCCCAGACCTTGGCTTGCCACACATCACCCACTCTAGAAACTTTGACCTAGCCACCCGATGAGCCTCGCTAACATGCCTATTCCACCCCGCAATGTGTGGGCCATTCCTACCTCTCACCGCACGAGTGCATCCCCGAGCTGTCGCTGCCACTGACGCCGCCTCTTGTAAGGCAATCACAATGTCAGAATAAAGCCTGTCAAGAATATGCCCATGGTTCGAGTTATTACAGTATTTATCTCCACAGCTTGTAAACTCCGCAGGAAAATCAATATTATCTTAGCCTACTATGACATTCTTTCGCATATAACGCAATCTGCTCATCGGTTCTGTCCCCCCATAACACATCGTTTTTTAGTACGCTTTTATCAGGTAGCTTTGGTGTTAATAAGTTTAAATTACACTCGATAATGAGCGGGAAATGATCAGACCAATGTTATCCATACTAATATTATAAAATATGCAAAAGTCACTCTGTTTGTTTGTTTGTATGTTTGTTTGTTACCTTTTCACGACTAAACTGAACTGAAACTGATTGGATCTTAATGAAATTTGGCAAGAAGATAGATTTCAACCTGGGGATGGACATAGGCCATATATCACGCTACGAATAATAAAGCGGAGCAGCAATGAAAAATGTTGTGAAAACGGTGAAAAAAAAAAAATGAAAAATGTGACGCAGACGAAGTTGCGCGTGACAGCTAGTAGTCTATAAATGCATTAAGGACAGACTGTTTTGCCGATTGCGTAACAATACAGTGGTCCAACCTGCTGCACGTTCCATGTGCCTCACTGATAAAAGTTAAGGTATCAGAGTGAGGTCCCAACAACTCAACATCTACGCAAGTCCATATCCACTACAGAAATGTATAAGTTCGTTAAAGAATAGTTCACATGGATCGGCATTAAAATCGCCCAACACGAAAACCGATTCTACACCATACTCATCTATTATAGCACTCACCGTCCCTAGGCAGTCCGTAAATTCCGGTAGGTTTTCTGCCCCGTTTGTAGGCATGTACACACTCATTACTACCACAGGCCGATCACTTGTAATGATTTTAATTGCACAAACACGAGCATTATCGCACGGTAGCACTGACACATTCTGGAAAACACTGCTTCTCCAAAGCAGGGCGACACCACCGAACGGTCGCCCGCGTAATATTCCCGCCGAGGTGTCCACCGCCGAAGTACCAGAGTACCCAAACTCACTGTCTACAGTGCTCAATTACGCCACCTCATCTGGCAGAAGCCATGTTTCCTGCAGGGCGATCACATCACAAGAGCGACACAGGTCCCTGATGGCGTCCACCGAACGTTTAATGTTCTTACAGTTAAAACTCGTTAGCCTATAAGGGCGTTTATTCATTGTTGTTGTTAGTCGAGCCGGATACAGAAGTAACTCTGTTGACATTTTTGTGACTAACATTCACAAATCTCCTGAAATTATACCTTCAGGCCAAAGCTTTTCATCCAGATACATGGTGAGTTTCGCCTCGGATACAAAAAAAATTAAACGCACTGTGATTTGTCTGCTTTTTAATATTGATTTTCTGTAGCAACACAGACTCGCTTGTTTTCGAGTGAATATATTTAATAATAACCTCTTTCGTAGTTTCACTGTGGACATTCGTAATGAACATCGGAACTTTCCTTTCGGCGGCCCTAAAGTTAAACTCCAAATCCCTTGCTACACCCGACTTGCCCGAATACCTATATTTCAATGGTTTCCGGCGCCGTTCTACTCTTTGCTACCCATCATTGTCATCATTCAGCGGATTAGGTACTGCGTCCAAAACACAGTCGCAATTTCGTCCATCACTGCTAATGCCGTTATCGCTATGAATCAGCTGTGGCTCGCACTGTACGATCACACCTGCACTCGATGACGTAGTCTCAGCCGCTACCTGCTTCAAACCAGTCTCGGGCGAGTTCTCCCCGCCGCCGCCACCGCCGCCGCCCGCGACGACGTCACCCGTGCTGCCTGCCGCCGACCGTTGCCGTTTTGATAAATCACGATCGGTATGTTTTACTGCTACCCTCCCTATTTCATGGTATCGGGTCTGCTGTATAGCACTCTCATCCACATTATCAAATGATTCTGCACCATTGTTATACGGTTCATTTATCGTAGAATTATGATGATGCGATAAGCCCTCCGGTCCACTGTCCATTACCCAGCCCCCCCTTCTCATGTTTACCTTAAATACCGACGATACCAACGCAGGCGGTAAGGAATCGTTCTGGAAGCGTAAGAACTCCGATTTGAATTCTTTCAACTGGTTTAATGTGGCATAATGTTGATTTAAATTCTTCCATTTCGGTCTTTACTCGAATTAAATCCTTTAAAAACTTCGTACAGTCCAGATGATCTCACATAATTGGGGGTAGTTTTTCCAGCTGACGGGCCACAAACACTGGAATTATATCTAGTTCAGCGGATTTAAAAAGATTTACTATATCAGCCAAGTCTCTTTCTTCCTTCCCTTTGTTCTTCCTCAAGATTTTACGAGAATCTGTAGGTATGGAATCGAATAACAATGATTTCGATTTCTTAATTTCTTCGCTTGTAAACGATGATGTGCAAACTCGTACCAGGGTTTGTTCATCGATTATCGACACTTTATTCTGAATAAACGCCAGCATTTCGTCAATGACGATATTACACTCGTTACACTTTAGAACATTCATTTTATGAATTCTCGCGACCACCTTGGATGGATGCGCGCGCGCGACTGACCGATAGCCTTCCTCAATAAATGGGCTATCAAACACTAAAAGAATTTATCAAATCGGATCAGTAGTTCCTGAGATTAGCGCGTTCAAGCAAACAAACAAACAAACTCTTCAGCTTTATAATATTAGTAAGTATATTAGTATAGATGATGAAACTGTAAGCTCTCCAGTGCTCCCAACCATGGAAGCTTTGCGGAAAGTGAAACACGAGAAAAGGCAAAGTGACAGATTGCACTGTGATCCCATCTTGAGCATTCTCATAATGTCTACAGTACAGGGACAAGGGAAACGAGGGACATATTGAGGGAGGGTATTCAGTATTCGATACTCGTCCCAAATATGTAAAAAAACTATAACCTTAATTTGTGACGTAATTGTCCTATGAAATACATTATTCATGAACACTGAGCGCGCAAGAAGTGAACTCGTAAACAGTACTTAAAGTAATAATTAATTTTAATAATTAATAATAATTTTTGGTATGGTTCTGTCTGTTATTTATCGGTGTTTTTTTTTTGTTTATATTTTTATTAGTATCATGTTAGCATGTACTATTGTGGGTTTGAATATGTCCCTCGTTTTCACTAACACACTGTATAGTGGAAACATATCAAAATTTCGTTCGCGAGTTCACTTTGGTACCGAGTTTTCATCTGTGCTATTGGTGTGAACAACAAATTCTATACTACAAGGCGTATAGTCTAACCTCGAAAATCGTTTCTTCTTTGTTGCAGTTAATGGCTTTGAATCTGGAACCTACAAGACTTCCTCAGGGGTTCCCCAGGGCTCACGTGTTGATCCGGTTCTATTTATTATTTTCATTAACGATATCCTGAACTGCCTTAGATTCTCAGAATGTTATATGTATGCAGTACGTCTACCATGAGTTTTAACAATCTATACTCGCTAGCGTCTGTAGTTAAAAAAATGTATTTAAACTTTTACAGCGCCTCTAGCGGATAGTTGGGTACTAAAATGCGCAGTATGAGTCACTATAGTGTTATCTATCCTACGTCACCGTGTAGTAAACTATACTACAGCGACTGCAAGTTTGGGCTTCATTTGCTTAGAATTTGCTAATAAGTACCAACACAGCTCATCGTACCATTGAAAAAGCTAACTATAGTATTTGCGTATTGACGGAACTATTGCAGTTACGTCAAGCGATCTAACTATGACAACTCATGGTAGACGTACTGACGACCTGAAATTCTCTAGGATAATCGAATCTGAAAACGATGTAACATTGCTTCAGAGGGACGTAGACTTGCTAGTCCAATGGTGTAACGAAAATAACATGAGCTTAAATGTGAAAAAGTGCTACCATGTTGAGTACACCCGAAAAAAGAAATTGACGGCTAGTGTATATAATGTTGGCCCTAACGTTATCCAAGAGGTAAATCAAATAAGGGACTTAGGAGTTGTCTTTGACAGCGCCTTGACATTTGTACCTCATGTTGAAAACGTCATCAAAAAGGCTTCCAGAATGCTGGGATTTATAAATAGGAATGTTGCTGGATTTAAGCGCAATCGGACAAAAATCCTGTTGTACAACTGTATCGTTCGTAGTATCTTAGAATACTGTAGTACAATTTGGAGACCTCATTACTCCACGCACATCCTTCGACTGGAGCGAATCCAAAAGAGGTTCCTCTGGCATCTAGCCTATGCTAACGGAATTGCAAAAAGGATACGATCTTACGAAGCCCGACTATCCTATTTTAAGATGGTCACACTGGAGAAATGCAGAATTAGCATCGATTCCAATTTCATATATAAGCTACTCCGTTGCAAGATTGATTGTCCCCTATTACTATCTAAGTTTCAGTTTCGGGCTCCTGCTAGAATTCCACGTGCTCCTATTACCCCCCTTACACCCTCCACTACGTAGAACAATACTTGGTGCAAACTCTGTCGTGCCTCGACTTTGCAAATTGTTAAATAGCTGCAGCGATCTAGTTGACGTGCACTTTGACTCATATTCCAAGTTTCATAGCGCAACTATAAATAACATTTAATTATTGTTTTTTTTTCCATTTCTCGTGTCTCTGTTAATTTTGATCTATTAAATCCTACTTGTGCTGTTTATGTTGGTCTGATATATAATGTACACATAATGTTAATTTAAAATGGTTAGTTTTAGTTAATTAGATATTAATTTTAATTTTATAGTACAGTGCTTGTGGCACACCTATTATGTTTATGGGGCATGCGGTGCTAACCTGTAAAAAATTGTTACATTATCCTAAATTATGGTAGATAGTTACTTAAAATTGTTAAAGTGTAAACAATTGTTGGTTGGCCAATAAAGGAAAATAAAATAAAAAATATACGGAGAAAATTCCTGATGTCACAATGACTATAGATGCAACTGGATCATTTTTCCGAACGATCAAACTCCCAGATGGATCTCTGTTAACAAAACGGATGTTCCTCTATGTTGCCATGGTAACGTCTTCAACTATTAAGTCGACAACAATTTGCCAATTGATAACTGATAACCACACAACAGATTCTACATTGTCATGGTTGAAAATATGGCACAATGAAGTACGCACTGCCCCTCGCGAGATTGTAACTGACAACTCTTCAGCGTTAATAGCAGCAAACGTTCAGGCTTTCACTATTTTTCAAACAGTCCGAGACTATTTACGACAATCTTTTCTAGTTTTAATGAGTAAAAGTAACGATATGCCCCAAGTATTCCTAAGATTAGACACAAGTCACTTTGTTTAAAAACGTATACAACTTGCGATGCTTTGATAACGTGGATTTCAATATTAAAATGTTTTACATTCGCAGTATTCTATTATTTTATAAAAAAAAGGCCAAGTGCGAGTCGGACTCGCGCACGAAGCGTTCCGTACTAATATTTATAAAAACCACCATAATTATATGATCTGCATGAGACTCGTTTTTAGTACAACTGACGCTTAGCGCCATCTATCGATATTTCTATGTAGTTTTTTAAAATTTTCGAGTCAAATACAATTGGTCGACTATTACTCGTATACTTGTAAAGCCCACTTATGTGTGATAGTTTTCCTTTAAACTTCGCTAAATATAGATACTACTGCCGTGACACTTGAATTTTTAACTACAACCGTTTAGTCAGTAAAAGGGGGGGACACTTGACTCCAACGAAAATTGGTACTTTAAAGTTTGATAAGTCACGAACGGGTTACTTAATCAAAAAACGGTCTTCCCAAACCCCTAATTATCCATATTTTTTACCCATATTTTTGAAAGACCTATCCAACGATATCCCGCACTATGGGAAGGACGAAAAAAAAATTTATTATCCCCACTTTACATGTAGGGGAGGTACCCTAAATAATGGTTTTTTTTTACAATTTTATTTTACCACTTATTTGGCGTCATTAACGTGTATACTTATACCGAATTACAATTTTCTAGTACACATAGCGTTTGAGCTAAACCGCGGACAGACAGACAGACGGATATACCGAAATTATTAGGGTTCCTTGTTGACTACGGAACCCTAAAAAGAACGAAAATGTTGAAATAATAAAAAATGTGCTTTGTCATATTATAAAACTTTGTACTTTTAAATATGAATTAACAAACAATGAGACTTCCGACCTCAAATCTTTGTTGGTCAAGATAGCAGACCCAATTGAAGAAAACGGCCAAAAAGACTTTTCTGATGATTATGTTAAATAACGATGATGATAATATTTTAGATTGGTTTGATGAGCTTGTGAATAAAGAAAAAATCTTGGATCAAACAAAGGACAAAACAGAAAAATCAAATGACTATTACTTACCCAATCTAGTAACAACTCTTAAAAAGTTAATGATCAAACTGCCTCTGTGGAGCAATGTCATGTGTCCTTTTTACAAATCAGAAAATAAGTCACCAACATCTTCAGCTATTGAAAGCTATTTCAAAACTTTAAAACATTTATTATTTGAAACACGCCTGCATAAGTACAACGTGGATGAATTTATAAAAAATCACTATAATATTAGGGGAGACAAAAATGGTTGTGCGTTGTTTCGTCGCTAATTGTTTCATCGAATTTCGTTTCACATAAATTGTTTCTCATATTATCATTTCATAGAATAATCAATACGCAGAATACTTACTTTGAAGAATTTTAAATCATCAATTTTTGTTTCAAATAAAGTTTAATGTTAGAATATTCATATCATAGAATAACATATCAAATATTCTTTATCCACATATTGTTTGTTTCACATAAAACTTATTACGAAGAATTACATTTTATCGAGTGACAGTTTCTAAAACTCATACCTTTGAAAAATACATACCCTCCTATAAAATTACAACACCGCATTCACAAAAATAATGCGGTTAAATTCTTGTCAAGCTGGAAAACAGTCTTTTTATTTTCACTAATGCTGTTCATGCCTGTTGCACGCAGCATGCAAGCAAGCATGTAGCATGCAAGCAAGCATGCAACATGCAGCGTGCAAGCAAGCATACAGCATGCAACAAGCATGGTTTCTGTCACGGCTCCGGCGCTGCGGGGCTTCGGCGGCCCCACGCGAGTTCATCGTCGCAGATGGTATTAACGATCACCACCGCAGCTTCGGCTTGCTGGCCGGCAAGCCGGCCAGCCTCAGCCGCGGCGGCAACCGATAGATACCACCTGCTCCTCAGCTTGCGGGCCACCTCATCCCTCCGCGCCTACGCGGGCTTAAATTACACTCTAGGGGTAGGGCAGACAAGACTAGGTGGAGTCTGGTTTGCAGCCATTCGTTTTTGTCACTAACTTTTGTAGTACAACATATTGACTTTTAAGGACAATATTTTAATTTAAAGTGAATAATTTCGTTGAAATAAAATACCATGGAAACGTACATCGAACAAACAATATTCGTTAAAAAGTAATTCTACTGTTTGATAAATTTGTTAAATAAAAAAATGTGATTATAAAATTCATTGAAGTGTGTTTCTGTAAAATATGTTTCATTCAAGTAAATAGTAGTTGAAACAAAAATATTCGAAATAAAAATACGAGGACCAAATATTATGTAAAACATTTTCTGGGAAACGAAATTCTGCGAAACTTCTGTCTGCGAAACAAGGTGACACCGACAAAAATAGCTACGAAAAATCTTAATATTACTCAAATAAACACAAAAAAGAAACAAACAATGGCCGAAAAAGGAAGTTTACAAAAAAAAATACGCAGTGTAAAAAAAAAAAAATTAACACGAAACAATCATTTTCTTCAGATTCCATATTTACAGAAAAGCCTTCTTATACTGAAAGCTGGGGGGGAGAGGGATATTCTGTGAAGAATATCTCAGCAATGGTTTTGCGAAATGGGAATTTTGTAAATTCTATCAATAAAAGTATAAACTTTACTAATACATGTGCGTTTGATTCCGTTTTCTTTTTGTTAGCATTTGCATACAAACAAAACGTTCACATTCAACAAATATTAAATACATGTACAAGCAAACTAATCTCCGAATTTGTAAAAATAATAGCAGAATCGTTAAATTTACATAGTGCTTATAAATTGCGAGAGCAAATCATCACAAAATATTACAAAAACCAAAAAATACCTATGGATGCGAAAGTAATATGGCTTTCATATTTGAGCACATACTTTCATAGTTTTTATATAGTGCTATAGTAAATAAAGAATGTTTAACCAAAACATGCGTCAACCACTTAAAAAGAAAAATAGTGTTTTTATCAATCAATATTGAAATCATATATTTATTCGGAATCAACGGACTGGAAGATGCCGTCATTATCGATGACTCCACTTTAAAAACCTGTCTAAAATGTAATAACCAAACAACGAGATTAACTTACGAATAAAGTAACATTATTTTATTTGATCTGAATGGCACAGATAAAATTAAGCTCCAAGAAATACCTCAACACATCAATTTTTTTATTTTTTTTTGTGAGTGGCATCTCGCAGTTCAACCTATGAGAGTGTCGTCTGCTTAACCGGACTATCCTGTGGGTGCCTTAAGAGTAAGGCCTCCAGGCAGGGCATAAAAACTTACAAACTAAGCGACTGCACGCTAAGGGCACCCCCTGTGGGGTACGAACCTCGGCTTAGGGCGTCGCTGGAGGAGGACTGCATGGGGACAGGCTGGATCTATTCTGAATGGTATCATTATTTAGGGGCTGAATTAAAACTACTGGCACAGCAGGATTGGCTCCGTAGCCTTTCCTAGTAGTTAGCTTTTGCCCTTCGCCCCCCGCCGCGCCGTTGCCTCCGCTGGCCGGAAGAAGGAGCGCGCGCGCCACCGTTGGCGATTGCCGCAGGCCTCCGCTGTGCGTAAGCGGGAGCCCGTGCGCCGCCGCTGGCGCTCGTCGCTGATTGGCCGCCCGCTTGGATTTATTAATCGAGTGCGGGTAGACGGCCAAATCGCAAAAGTTGAACATACCGCCCGAGCCGAAAACTTAAGTGAAGTGAAGTGGGGTTTTCCGTCGCGGACCCATGGGTGCCCGGGTGCCTTAGCTAAGGTACCCACGTGTTCGCGCAGGGAGATCCGCGCCGCCCGGTGCTAGGCACCGTAACGGCTGTGGTTGGCCACGACACCTATGTCGCCGCCAACGAGGAAGAACAACATGGGCGATCGGACGCAGTCGCTCCCCTTCATCGGGAACACGACGCCCGACGCCCCAACCACCACTGGACAAGAGGAAGGGAGGAGGAGGCCGCCTTCCTCTGTGTCGCCACCCGTCCCGATGTCGCCGACCTCGCCGACATCGAGGCCAACCTCTTCTGGCCAGTCAACACCAGCGGGCCGACAGCCGGCGGTGCCCATTCGCCCGTCGGCTTTCCGCCCCGTGCCGACTCAGGCCCCAGGACCGGCAGGTACGTGCCACCACGCACCTGCAGTGCGCGCCTGCGCCCCCGCTGTGCGCTCTACCGCGCAAACCGGGCGCCCGCCGCTCTCGCCCGCGGCACGTGCTGCGCCTGTGCGCCCCGCGCACTCTGCACCCGCGCACGCCGCCGCTCCTGCGGCGGCGGAGCCCCCGCCGCACCCTACTTCTCGCGCTACCGCGCACGCTCGCCCCGCCGCCTCTACGGCGCGGGCCGCGTGCGCCGCACCGCCCGCACCCCACCGCTTACTGGCAGGCTCAGCCGCCGCAGCGTCACCAGTGCAGGGCGTGCCAATGTCGCCGCCACCACCACGCAGTGCTGCCCGCGACTCGCCGGCTGTTATGTCGCCGTGTTCCTCCAGAGAGGGGAGCTTCACGTGGGCATACAGCGACGAGGTGAGTGGTACCCCACTTACCCCCGCAGTCGCGCGCACCAACGACCCACTGGCGTTCGGGTACGAGTTTAAGCTCGATGCCCGCGCCCAGCGCCGACCGAGAAGCTCAGACGACGAGGCCGCCGACGAGGCGAAGCGCATGTGCACCGACCCCCCGCTCCCGCAGCGCGTTCCGCGCGGTCGAGCCGGAGTCGGTTGACCAACGTTCGCCGAGGCGGCTCGCCACTCGCCGACAGAACAAGTCCGCACACGGACCACGACGCCCGACGCCGCAGCCCCTGTACAGGGCACAAGCGCAGCCGGAGCGGCTGCGAAGCCACAGTCAAGGAGACCCCGCTACCCTCCGCTGGTAGGAGAGAGGCTTCCCAACTGGGCCTCGCACTTCCGGGCCGTGAGGGCAAAGTTGGGCTACCCACCTCATGCTCGTCCTTACCAGGGGGGAATTAAGTTCGTACCCGAAACAGAGGACGAGTACCGTGTAGTCCAGCGATATCTCACGGAGCTGGAAAGGACGGAGGGCCTTAGTTGGTTCTCCTACTCGCTACCGGCGGAGCGTAGCCTGAAGGTGGCCATCAGAGGGCTGCCGGCCGACACCGACCCGGAGGAAATCTTGGAGGAGTTGAGGACGATGGGGTACGAACCGGAGTACGTGCGCAACATAAATGCGCGCGGAGGACGACCCGGTTGTATTTTTCACGTTGTCCTCAAAAGGCAGCCGGAGTTCAGGGCCATCTACGACACCACCACATTCTTGTGCATGCGTGGTGTCCGTATTGAGGCCTGGAGGAGCAAGCGAGGGCCTGCGCAGTGCCACCGATGCCAACAATTTAGGCACAGCTCGCATCAATGCCACCGACCGCTCGCGTGTGTGCGATGACAGAGGAGGCGAGCACGCGGCCAAGAACTGCGCACGCACTAGAGAGGAGACGCCCACCTGCGTAAACTGCGGGGGCGATCACCCAGCGTGCAGCAGCGCCTGCCCGGTGTTCCGCAGAGAGGTGCGGAACAAGAAGGCTGGCACAGTCGCCATAACGCAGCCGCTCCATCCCACGACGGCAACGACAACTGCTGCAACAGCCGACCACAAGGCCCCCAGCACGTCGCTGATGGCGACCGCCAATGGGCCCCGCACTACCAACGACGACGCTCCCGCCTCGAGACGGAGGAAGAGGCCGCGCGGAGGTAGGAATAGGAGGAAGAAGAAGCCTCAACCTACTGCGCAGCGACCTAGGCAGGAACCTGTCCCTGCCCAGGTGCAGGCGACGACCACGGCGCCGACCACCACCGCCACCACCACCATTACGATGCCTTCCGCCGCCGCTGCTGGCGCCGGTAAAGGTAAAGGGAGAGGGAAGCGAGCAGCAAGGCCCGCCCCACCCACAGATGCGGCGCCAATCGCCGCCCAAGTAGAGGCGGCTAGCACTAGCCGACCACCTACCGACGCCCAAGAACAACAGCGGCGTCGCGTTCCTCGCACTGGCGCTAACAACAACGAGCGTCAGGAGAAGGACTTCACTGCCTGCGCCATCAAACTGCTGCTGGACCTTATCAAGGCCATCAGACAGGGTCAGGACGCGCGGCAAGTGATCCTCGACGGACTAATGGCATTGTTAGAGATCTACCATGCTTAGTTCGCTGAAGATTCTACATTGGAATGCTCGCGGCCTAAGAGGAAAGGTCGCACCACTCCGTCTCCTCCTTCAGGAACAGAAGATCGACGTGGCGCTCATCAGTGAGACACTCCTGGGACCTGTGGACAGGCCCCGGTTCCCGGGATACTTTGTATACAGGAAGGATGAGAAGTCACCTCACGGCATCACCTACCGCGGTCTGGCGGTACTAGTAAGTCGGAGAGTCGTTCATCAGCCGCTACCACAATTGTCACATACGACATTTTATTCCTTGGGTGTCCAGCTGCACGTCGCTGGCGAGGACATGAATATCTACGCCGCCTACTGCCCGCCGTCGAATACGGCCTCGCTCGATATAGCGGAGCTGCGGGCAGTACTCTACGGATCGCCCTACCCAAAACTCCTCGCCGGTGACTTTAACCAGAAGCACCAGGCATGGAACAGCCGTATTTCCAACCCAGGGGGTAGACGACTCTTCGCAGACGCGGAGGCCCGCGGGTACACGGTGTCCGGCCCAGAGACACCTACCCACTACCCTGATAATCAGGCGCACGCACCGGATGTGCTGGACATCGTGATCCACAGAGGCCTGAGTTGTCAGATCGCCACCCAGGTAGTCGACGACGAGATGCAGAGCGACCATCAGCCTGTACTCGTCGTCCTGTCAGAGATGCCGACACGACTCTCTCCTACAGCGCCACGCCGCACTACGGACTGGTCGCAGTTCGGAGAGAGGATGAAATCCACCACTCCTACTTGGCCCATCACTACCGCCGCGGACGTCGACGGGCTAGCACAGGAGCTAACTACTTGCATCCAGAGCGCCCTTAGCGAGGCGACCACTACGCAAGAGCAGCCGCAGAGGCCGGCTTACAGGCCTCTACCGATCGCCATCACGCGAATGGTCGCCCAGAGGAGGCGCCTGCGCAAGCGGTGGCAAGACACCGGGTGCCCACGCGACAAACGCGACCTGAACCGCCTCGCGGAGAAGGTAAGGGCCAAGCTTCAGGAGCACAACGCCGAGAGCTGGGAGGAACGTATCGACGCCGCAGCGACAGACTGGACGTCGGTACACAAGCTGTGCAGGCAGCTTGCGAATTCCCCAGCCCCGGTACGTCCGCTATTACACAGCGACGGGGCGCCAAGATACACCGCAGCAGACCGTGTGGAGATCTTCGCCGAGCACCCGGAGCGTCAATTCGTCCCGAATCCGACCTCTAAAACCGAGCATGTCGCAGCAGTTGAGAGGTACCTTAGGGAGTACTTCTCGACGCCGTTAGCTCCCGACGACAACCCAGTTCACTTCTCCCCTTGTGCAGTCAGACGCGCCTTCCTGAAAACCAAGCTGAGGAAGGCCCCCGGTGCGGACGGCGTGTCTAACACAGCGCTGCGCCACCTGCCCTACCGTACAGTAGCGGCTGTGGCGCTCCTGTTTACGGGCATCGTCCGCGGTACTCCCTTTCTTCTCCTAAAATTGTTTGTCCGAAAATCATTATCCATAACACATTTGCTATAAACTTCAGTAACCATAATGTTCAAAATCCCGAAATTTTGTTTAACATAATTATCTTGAGTTCTTAAAGTATTCTGTCATAATATCGAGTACTATAATAATTGAATCTCCTAATTTTACATGACCTAAAGTCAAATGTCCTAAGTATTGTGTTAAATAATGTGTATTATTCCGAATATTCATTTATAATAAATGTTGTAGTCCTAAAACATTTGCTAAAAATTAGGTTTTAGAGACAGAAACGAATCGCTGTAAATCCGACTCCACACAGTCTTGTCTGCTCTACCCCTAGAGTGTAATTTAAAATCGCGTAGGCGCGGAGGGGCGAGGCGGCCCGCGAGTTGAGGAGCAGGTGGTTGTAACACTCGCCGCCGCGGCTGAGGCTGGCCGGCTAAGCCGGCCAGCAAGCCGAAGCTGCGGTGGTGAGCGTTAAACCCATCTGCGACGATAAATTCGCGTGGGACCGCCGGAGCCCCGCAGCGCCGGAGCCGTGACAGAAACCATACCTGCTGCATGTTGCATGCTTGCTTGCTTGCTTTCTTGCTTGCATGCTGCATGCTGCGTGCTTGCTTGCATGATGCATGCTGCGTGCCTGCTTGCATGCTGTTTGCTTGCTTGCATGTTGCATGCTTGCTTACATGCTGCATGCTTGCTTGCATGCTGCTTGCCTGCTTGCTTACAAAAACCATATGTTCACAATCAACTGCTTTATTGAGTACATGTATAATATATTTATTTATGTGTAATAAAAAAAGAATATTATTATTATAAATAAACTGTAACACGGCAACTTGACACAGACGTGTTTTATTACCTACCCGTGCTGCATAGTGAATTTGTAGGGTATATAAAAATAAGGGAAAGATTCAATTAAACGAGTATCTTGCTACACAATACATAGTTTATTGGTAATAATACAATGCAGGTACTTACATGCAATACAGAAGATACAATCTTCCCTACAACCCTGTAAAATCACGTCACTACATGCTCACCCTGTCTCCGTACCAAGGTGAACGTGTAATCGACATGAGACATAAAAAGTATACGAACTCAGGGACGTTTGTAATGGGAACGTGAGGTGAACCGCCAATAACTTTAAGCTCAATCGTTTAAGTTAATTAAATAAATATTAGTTGTGCGAAACGTAACATACACGGTAAGTTATACCAACCCCTCAAGTATACGGTCTTTCTACCAATAAGTGACCAGTGAGGTTCTCTCTCTCTCTCTCTCTCTCTATCAGTGACTTAAACTCAACACGTAATATACGCTAACCAACGGTCAATCAGAGTCCTAAATAGCGTCTTAAATAGCGTGATTAGCCCTTTTCAGCGGCGGGTCAATAACCCCTTGGCATCGGTTCTGTGAGACACAGAACCACGCGCCCAGCACGTCCTACGGGGAGATATCAGGAACCGACAGGAATGTACGACGTATGTACCTGGATGGCTTCCACGAACGACGTTGAATGTGCGTGGTCTACCTCTAAATGGGTCGGCCACGCTATCCGCACACTCGCCGGATCGATGTCAGCACGCTCCAAAACGTGTTTTCTGCGTCCCTCTACAGGCTAGCATCTAAAAGCCAGAACCTGCAACAATATCCCCCTAATAAGATACCAGAACTCAAACTTCGAGAGGAAATATAAAGAGGCCACGTGCGTGGGTCTTACCAGCAAATTCCGGGGCAAGACCTAGCAATCAATAGGCTGCGACTCCATCGGTCTTCTCAGGCTGCGAGCAAAAGGATCTCGACTCTGCGACTCCCTCCAAGACACACCATTTGGTTTATAAAACTCAAGGGAGCGCGATCAATGCCAAAGTCGTCTGTCTTGCAGTCTTGGAAAAAATGCCTCGACTCCCATCACGGAAACGCAATTCCAAAGTCCTCTAGAGTCTCTGACCATAAACGAATCATCGACTAAAAGTTACAATGAACCGGAATATCTTACTATTGTATCGAAAACCAATTAGAATTATATATTATTTTATCCGTCTTCGCAGGAACACTCGGATATTATGTCTCCTATACAATATTCTTTATAATCCTGCATATCCCAGCTACCTACGCGACCGTTTTTCTTTTACCCGTCCTCTTGATGCTCAGTGTGTAGATCCCACCTCAGGCATCATCTTATCTTTCCATCTCATAAAACTGAATTCTATTCCTACTCCTTCTCCGTTCATGCAGTACGTCTATGGAACTCACTTCCGCCTAACATTCGAGAATCTAAAACTTTATTTCTCTTCAAAAAGCAAGTCAAAGAACATTACCTTTCCTCTATACTGTAATATTCTGATATATATTATAGGTATTATATGGTTATTATAGGTTTTTACGTCTACTTTTAATTTTTATATGTGTATTTATTTGTATGTATGTTTATTTTATATAGGTTTTAAGTTTGTTTTAAGCTCTAATTTAATTTTATCCTGTTCTATCTTTTCTACACACTGTGTCTACATTTCTTATCCAACTTTCCTCTCGCAGGTCTGCTGGAAGAAATTTCTTTTGAAATAAGCAGTACCTTTGTGCTCTTGTATCTTAATGTATTGTCCTGTTAAGTGTTATGTGTGTACATAAATAAATAAATAAATAAATAGAACTGAAATAATTACTTGAGTTTAATTTTAGAATATTTTATTTCTTTAATTGTGTTGTTAATTTTAATTGTCACAATTAAGAAACTTTAAATTTTATACTAAAGTTCATACGACTTTGGCGCCATCTCTTTACTGAGGCTGAACTAACGAGATATGTCAATAGTAACAATCCGATAGATGTCGCCAAAAGTCGACGTTAAGATTTTGCAACGTCACAATGCCCCCTTTCCCACAGAAAAGGTTTTGCGAATACGGAAAACCGTACACCGCCCTAGGTGTGAAACAACCAGAAAAAGTGAGCAAAATCGCAAGAAAAAACCCCATGGGAAAGTGCCAACCTTCTTCTAAACTGAAGGTTTAAAGAAATTGTCCAACCAAAAGTGAAAACCAAACCTAATAAATCCAAACTGCCAAGAAACATCTTCTACCTACATACTTCCTACTATCCGGGCATAACCCTCCCCAATCTTTTATTCATTCCGCCATCATTCAGCATTCATATCGCAGAAAGCCACTCCATGCAGTTCCCCCGAATTCCTCCTGTATACCAGTGGAACTCTTTTTGTTTTAAACACTTACAAAACGATTCTCCTGGTGAATATGTTCAGCGAGCTGAAACATAATACATCGAACCACAGAGTCCATACCACCCACCAGGAGAACGTACAAGTTCCTCAGAAACAGACGTTCTGAAAAACATAATGGTGAATTGGCTTATTTTAATAATAATAATAATAATCCATTTATTTCAGGCAACTAAGGCCCATAGATAAATACACATACAATACAATACAATATCATTTATTTCAGGCAATAGGGCCCATAAAACACAATACATATTGTAGTGTATGTAGATATCAATATATCTCACTACAAACCGATTACAGTATTGTAACGTTGCCTCGGGCGCGCACGTCGCTCGGTTGTTAATACCGGTCCGAGTAGTGGGGCGGCAGTCGTTGTCGGACTGTCGGCCTGTGCGGTGGTGCGTTGGCGAGTCTACTATTAGTGTAACTATCAGTGGATAAATGTGCATATTTTACATTGGCGACGAGGATAAAACCGTAAGTTTTATATTTTTATTAAAAAAAAAAAAAAAGAAGTACACTCCTACAGGGAGATAACTAATCATATTTTGGAAAAAAAAAATCAAATTACTATTACACTTCAAAAATCAAATTATGAATACACCGTGTAAATCACCTCATCACGAAGCCGTCAACCAAGCATTCAGTACATGAAACTAAGTAACTTTACGCAAAAATTATTGCTGGGAAACGACTTTATTTTTGGGGGTTGTCAAAACATGTTTTGTGGTAGAACTCAATGTAACACACTCAAAACATTGTGCTGATGGACGGATTGAATAGTACGGGGGTCGTGGAGGTGTTTAAAGTAAAAATATTACATTAAAAACTTGTATTTAAAGAAAAATACTTGTCAAAAAGTTGGAACTTTGACCCCTAATATCTCCGTAAATAGAAAGTTCCCAGGTATGGTGTAGAACAAAAAAAAAAAAAAATGATCGCAATGACAGGGAGAACCAGTGCCTTTCGGCTTGGTTAAGATATGTTTTACACCCTTTATAATACGTTAGAATCTGTCATTGGACATATTAACTGTTAATAAATAATTTTTGTTAAGGCTAAAACAAAAAGTGGTTCGTTAATGTATTGTTTTGCAACATATAAATGCTATCTTGGTTGTTAAGGAAAAAACATACTGATTAAATTATTTAACATAACATTACGCCTGTGTTCCCCAAGGGGGTAGGCAGAGATGTGTGTTACAACCACGTTTCACCAATAACGTTGAGCATGCCTGTTGCCATTAACCAGACGCCAACTCGGACTCAGGTCTGTTATTGGGAGGTTCCTAATGGAGAAACTCGGTGACACTGCCCGACCTGGGAGTCGAACCAAGGACCCCATGTTTAATTATTTGATTTATACTACAGGATTAGTTCTAAAATAATAAATCGAATAGCAGTAGAATATCTCTACTGGTCATTAAATTGACAAGTCATCAAAGAACGTCGGTAATAGCAGTAGAATATTCCTACTGGTCATTAAATTGAAAAGTCATCAAAGAACGACGGTAATAGCAGTAGAATATTTCTGCTGGTCATTAAATTGAAAAGTCGTCAAATAACGACAGTAATAGCAGTAGAATATTTCTACTGGTCATTAAATTGAAAAGTCATCAGAAAATGACTGTTATAGCAGTAGAATATATATACATACTGGTCATTAAAATGATAAGTCAAAAAATTTGGTCAGCAGGTAGTGGTACTATTGATGTACATACTGGTCATTAAATTGACAAATATTTTAACGATGCAGCAGGAACGAGATGGGAACGCTGGAAGCGGGTACTGTTGATCTACCTGGTAGTTGCTGGAATAGAGAGTAGTGCGAAGAAACGCGCTTCGCTTTGTTGGACTAGAATTGCAGGAAATATTCTATAATATACCAGATGCGAATGTTTCACCAGCAGATGAAGTGGACGTCTTCGCAGTGGCTATAACCAAACTCGACGCATACTTTCTACCTAAACAAAGTAAGATAATATATGAACGTCACCTTTTTCGTTTGATAAAACAAGAAGCAAATGAAAAGTTTGAAAAAATCCTAGTACGGCTTAGACAACAAGCAGAAAAATGACAGTTTAAGGGCAAAGACGATCATATAATCGATCAAATTACAGAAAAGTGTTCTAAAGGGCTCAGAAAGAGAATTCTACAAACAGGAAGCACAATAACACTGACAAATATAATTGTTGAAGCAAATACTCTTGGAGCCTTAAGTCGATAAATAGAAGAATTCGGAGGAAGCAGCACATCAACTGAGAACATAAACAGAGTGAAGAGAATAAAAGAAAATATGAGGGAAACAACAACAAATAAAACCTGGGACAAACAAACAGCTGCAACAAGACTTTTTATGGTTACGCAAGTAAGAACCCCCTCAACCTAAAGGGACCATTTGACGCAAAAATAAAAATCGCAGATAGATTAGAAAATGCAACTGTTACGTCATCGCTGATGGAACTGGAGATCTGCTTGAGAAAGAAACTGCCATGGCTATGGGTGTTCTTAAAATCGAATTAGAAATCGACCAAAAGGAAATAAAGAGTTTCCTAAATTCAAGGATCTTTTAGTGGAGGTACCAATAGATGAGAAAGTACAGCCAATTTCTCAACCATTAAGAAGGATCCCCATACCACTGGAAGAAAAAGTTGAAATCAAAATAAAAGAACTGTTGGAGAAAGAATTATTGAGGAAGTTCAAGGATCCTCAAGATCGTATCACCAATATTGCCGGTTTTGAAAAATACTGGAGATGTGCACATTTGCGTAGATATGAGGCGGGCCAATACAGCAATTTTACGTGAAAATCACCCATTGCCCACTATGGACAAGCTACTACCAAAAATAAAAAGTGCAAAGTAATTTGCAAAACTGGACATCAAAGATGCTTTTCACCAGATTGAATTAAATCCCGATTCTCGGCACATTACAACATTTATTACAAGTAAAGGTCTATTCAGATACAAAAGACTAATGTTTGGAATATCCTGTGCCTCGGAAATTTAAAAAAAAACCCAGGAACGAATGTTATTGGGATGTAATGGCACTATTAATTTTATGGGAAGGATTTGGAAGAACATGATCGAAGATTAGAATCAGTAATGAAAACTTTAGAAGAAAATAATGTAGTACTGAGAAAAGACAAGTGCATATTCAGGGAAGAAAAGATTCAATTTTAGGACACGAATTATCACACAGAGGTGTAAAACCATTAGATAAGTACGTGACAACTATTCAATAATTTCGTCCACCCATGAATATTGGTGAGCTTTCAGAACTTCTTGGGATTAATCAATTATGTTGGAAAATGGATTCCAAATTTGGCAACAACTACTGAACCATTGAAAGAACTGCTTTGGAAGAAATAGACCAAAAACACAGGATTAAAAAATCTTTGTGGCAGTAAACAGGAATTTGCATTTAACAAATTAAAATTGACCCTGTCTAATATTCCTACTCCAGGATACTATGACGTCAAAGATCGGACTATAGTAATAGCAGATGCTAGTCCGGTAGAACTAGGAGGAGTATAAGTTCAAATTAATGATCATGGACCTCGCATTGTAGCGTATGGTCACCGGACACTAACAGACTGTGAAAGGCGATATTACCAGACAGAAAAAGAAGCCTTAGCTTTGGTCGAGGCGGTGGAACATTTTTATGTTTTTCTGTTTGGAAAAGAGTTTGAATTAGTGACCGACCATAAACCACTCGAGGTTATATTATTCAGTCCTAAATCAAAACCATGTGCAAGGATAAAAAGGTGGATACTACGCCTTCAAGCATATACATTAAAAGTAATATACAGGCTTGGCAAAGAAAATGTAGCAGATAGTTTATCAAGATTGTGCAAATTAAATAAAACGACACAAGACAAGTCGGAAAACTATATACACCAAGTTGTTGAAGGAAACAGGCCAATAGCAGTATCACTGGAAGAAATTATGGAGGCATCAAAGCAAGACACGGAAATATTAAAAATAAAGGAAGGCCTTTATAACAACAAATGGGATGAAGAGGTAAAAAATTACAAAATCTTACAAAACGAATTATGCTTTTACGAAGGAATTTTATTGAGAGGCACTAGAATTGTTATTCAAAAAATTGCACAGTCACGTTCTGACAGCTACTTACGAAGGGCACCCAATACTCCTAATGAACGCGAGACTAAGAACCAAAGTTTAGTGGCCTAGATACCAGGAAACTGAGAACTTGGTCAAATGCTGCAAAGGCTGAACGTTGGTCTCTGCTCCAAATCCTCCAAACCCATTGAAGCGACGGGCATGACCATGTTAACCTTGGGTAGATACTTGTATTGATTTGTTGGGTCCTTTACCAAGTATCGATTACATATTAGTAATCGTCGATAATTTCAGTGGATACAAGGAGGTAAAGATTTGTCGTAAAATTACCAGTGCTGACATAATAAAATGTCTATAAGAGATTTTTAGCAGACTTGGTAACCAGATGGCAGACAGTTCTACATAGAGGAGTTCACAAAAATTCTGTACTGAAAGGAATATAGTTTTGCATAATACGGTACCATACTGGCCTCAAAAGAACGGAGAAGTTGAACGTCAGAACCGAGATATTCCAAAGAAAAAAAAAATTAGTCAAGTCGAGCGAAAAAACTGGCAAGAAGTTTGTTACAGTATGTATTTGGCTATGTATAACGGTACCCCGTATAGTGTTACAGGTAAAACTCCTACAGATCATTTTTCAAACGGCAATACCGTGGCAATATACCTATGGCAGACATTATGGACTTATGGAGACATTACACATACACTTAAACCAGAAGATTCAGATGTTAGATACAGAGATCAAGAAAAGAAAGAAACTGGGAAAGAATACACAGATAAGAAAAGAAGAGCGCGTGAATGTGAACTAGTGCCTGGGGATAAAGTTTACGTCAAGAATATGGTCAAAGATAAACTAAGCCTAAATTATGACCCAACTTCTCATACTGTAGAAAAGAGTAAAGGTGGACACTTATGTGTTCGAAACGATATAACTGGGAAGGTATCACGAAGAAATGTAGTTCATTTGAAGAAAGTTGAAGGGAAGTTATAAGTGACCAAAATAAAGAAATTAACATAGGAGAAGATGTAAATGAATCAGAAAATGGAATAGAAGAAGAAGAGGAAAAGGAAACATTAAATTAAAACATATTATGATTGACTAAATATTTATTGTGCTGTGATTTGGTTAAGCTAGAGATATATTCCGGTTTCATAAAAACTAGTTAAAACAAGGAAGGGATGTAGTGTATGTAGATATCAATATATCTCACTACAAACCGATTACAGTATTGTAACGTTGCCTCGGGCGCGCACGTCGCTCGGTTGTTAATACCGGTCCGAGTAGTGGGGCGGCAGTCGTTGTCGGACTGTCGGCCTGTGCGGTGGTGCGTTGGCGAGTCTACTATTAGTGTAACTATCAGTGGATAAATGTGCATATTTTACACATATATAAGTATAAAAAAAAACAATAACTATAAACTAATAAATATTTTGTACAAAAATAACTTAACAACTACTGCACACGAAGTGACGGCGTCGTGTTACGCTGTGAGGTGTCACGTAGCTGGCCGCGGAAACGCCGATACAGCACACCTTTCGGCCAAAACTCTTCCTTGAGGAAGGTCACCAAATGTTGAGTCGGAACGCGCACCACAAACGACTTGAAATTGGTGTTATGGCGCGCCTCCAGCTTCTCCACCCTCAAGGTCCAGTTGGTTTTCACCCGTATGTACTCTACGATGTCCTCAGTCTTCGTTAAGTGGTGTAAACGGGACACGTACAGCTGCGTCGTCGGTACTGCAGGACGTAGCAGCGTGTTCGATCCTGCCGGCGCCGTTCCACACTGATTGCGATAAGTAGGCTTCCTCTTCTTTCTCTCCACCTTGGTGAAGCCGTCCCCATCGCATGCGTTCTTCGATGGAACCTGCTGTTCGTGTTCCATCACAGCGCCCTTAAACGCGCTCGTTGCTGAGCGACTCTGCTTTCCCCCTTTTAATTTTTCTGCTTGTCGTTTTGTTTGCGACACAGCAGGTTTCGTCTTGGCGACAATTGCAGCATAGGCACTTTTGGGGGTCGATGTACCTATAACACGCGTTGCTTCCCCGGCGGGTACGACGCGATCAGCGGAACACGATGCAACGCTTGCATTCTTGACAGCCGATGACGTAGATTCACTCGCCGACTTAAAACTGCAAACAGAAGCATTTTGTGCCCCGCGACGTAGGTTTACGTTGGAGCCTTCCGGTGACCCACTTGCTGGAATAGCATTGCGCAACAACGCTACTTCGGCTCGCAATTCACCAATGATGACATCTGATGACTCCAACTTGGACTTCATCTCAGCCTGGCTCACCTTCAGAGACGTGATGTCCTTCAGCAGCCTGGTGACGTTGACGTGGTCGAAAGTGACAGGAGGCAGCTTGTGCAGCTCCTTCGCCACAAAATCTGGCACGTCATCCGGATCGGTGCTCTTCAGCAGGTCGATGATGTCCTGCAGACTCTTCTCGCCACCATCCCTCCGGCGAGATGGCATCTGTCCGACTTGGTCGAGTGACTGAAATAACAGCAACTTGGCACTGCCTACGTCTTCCTCTTTGAAGGAGGACTTGCAGATCTGCAAGATGCTGACCTCGTCCATGTAGTCGATGGCATGCTTGACGAATGCCAAAAGCTCGTTCGCAATGAGCTGTTTCGTAGCCATTGCGTTCAAAATCAGGCAGTGATTACCGCTGCGCAAATCGTGAATAAAATATTCGTTTCGTGTAGCGCAAAGGCGTCCGTTCCCGAGCGCGCATCGCTCACTACTGAAGAGTCACCAGCCGCTCTATACCAGAAAATCAACTTGTGATTACTGAAAACAGTGGATAGGCTTTATTTTAAGAGTCACCAGCCGCTCTATAACCAGATAATCAACTTGTGATTACTGAAGATAGTGGATAGGCTTATTTAAAGAGTCACCAGCCGCTCTATAACCAGATAATCAACTTGTGATTACTGAAAATAATTTAATCTCCCCGAAGCAATAATGCTATCTCGGCAAAGAGATCAATAAATATAATCAACCAACAAATTTGTTGAATACCATCGTGAAGGCCTATTTTAGAAGTCACTACCCGCTTCAAAACATAGCATGGACTTAACGACAAAAAGGAACAACCCATAACATGCATAATTGCATCCTTCGCCTTGCCATCGTTGTTGGAATTAACTTGTCATCCACAAATTCTGAGGGACCAAAACACAAGCAGAGCGTTTTGAGCTGTTTCCTAAGCTTAGCAACCGTATGCTCAGGTGTTTCAGCACGAATGGCAACCTCATACGAAAGTTCATCACGCAAAAGGGAATGAAAATAAACTTTCTCTAAATCCATTTCGAAAGTTCAGTCTTAAATGTCAAATTGACTAGTAGTAGTACCGTTCAGAAACTGTAATTTAAGTTGAACAATTATAATTGTTGAAATATTAAGTTCCTATTTTGAAAAAATAATAATTTAATTTAATTAAAATATTGAAATGGAATGCACTTTGTAAATGTTTATTATATTTTATAAAACAATCCTAAAAATAAACATTTATTTCAACTTAAATTAATTCAAAGTTAGAATTCCCAAAAGGCAAGTATCCAAGTTCAGTAAAGTCAATGTCAATCACTAAATGTCAGTGTCCTGTCACCTGTTTATTTCCACTCATATAAATGATGGTTAAATATACAAATAATCGAAAGAAATGCGATTAATTTATCAACCAGGGCTACTGTAATTGACAAGGAATGAAAGTCCATGTGATTGAGCAGTTGTTATATGCCAATAATACGAAGTTATGTTCCAAGATAAAAGTTATTGTGAACTAACCGCAAATCAGCAAAGTTATTTTCCTTATGTTTGCACAACCATAAAAAGTGTGTATCCTGAATAATAATGATATTGTGTCACCACCAGTTCCTCACAAAGCCACCTGAGCTTGTATATTTCAACTGTGATTCTATTTCAGTATAAACTGCATCTAAAATTTACATGTTTCAACATAAATTAATCAGAATTTAGTTCACAGATATCATAAAAGAAGTTCACTTTTGCCAGATACTCATGACAACTTTGCAACTATTCAAACTAAGTTTATAATTTACAACCCAAATGACTAGTTAATAAAAAAACTAATTTATTCAATAATCAGTATGTGTTTTGCATAATAAAGAAACCAAGAATGTTTGTTTACATCTCGGAAAGATCAATTAATAACCATTACTTGACACTATAGAAAAATAATACAAAAAGATCACTAACCTTTTATCCGTTGTTTGCATAACATACTAAACAATAAAAAAGTATGTGAATATTACCCTAACAGTACACATCTCACATTAATACAGAGTGATATAACCTGCTCCTTTTATACAAAGAACAAAACACTAACCTGTAACTAGTTACAGAGTTAACAATGCAACCATAACATGTGCATTAAAGTATAACCTATGAAAGTTATCACAAAAACATATCACCACTCTGTATAATAAGTCCAGTTTATAAGCTGGTTAATAAAGCAAATAATAGGTTAGTGACCTATGACACAACATACCTTACTGATCCAGGGAAAACAAAGTGTCAGACTGAGGTATATATTTACCACCTTATATATATTAACTTAAAACTAGCCTTAACCTATTATTGACCCGCTATGTAAGAAAAGTGAGAGAGAGAGTTAATAGTTATCAGCTTTTCACCTTATATAATGAAATTATATACCTTTGGGCGCCAACTGTAACACGGCAACTTGACACAGACGTGTTTTATTACCTACCCGTGCTATAGTGAATTTGTAGGGTATATAAAAATAAGGGAAAGATTCAATTAAACGAGTACCTTGCTACACAATACATAGTTTATTGGTAATAATACAATGCAGGTACTTACATGCAATACAGAAGATACAATCTTCCCTACAACCCTGTAAAATCACGTCACTACATGCTCACCCTGTCTCCGTACCAAGGTGAACGTGTAATCGACATGAGACATAAAAAGTATTCGAACTCAGGGACGTTTGTAATGGGAACGTGAGGTGAACCGCCAATAACTTTAAGCTCAATCGTTTAAGTTAATTAAATAAATATTAGTTGTGCGAAACGTAACATACACGGTAAGTTATACCAGCCCCTCAAGTACACGGTCTTTCTACCAATAAGTGACCAGTGAGGTTCTCTCTCTCTCTCTCTCTCTCTCTATCAGTGACTTAAACTCAACACGTAATATACGCTAACCAACGGTCAATCAGAGTCCTAAATAGCGTCTTAAATAGCGTGATTAGCCCTTTTCAGCGGCGGGTCAATAACCCCTTGGCATCGGTTCTGTGAGACACAGAACCACGCGCCCAGCACGTCCTACGGGGAGATATCAGGAACCGACAGGAATGTACGACGTATGTACCTGGATGGCTTCCACGAACGACGTTGAATGTGCGTGGTCTACCTCTAAATGGGTCGGCCACGCTATCCGCACACTCGCCGGATCGATGTCAGCACGCTCCAAAACGAGTTTTCTGCGTCCCTCTACAGGCTAGCATCTAAAAGCCAGAACCTGCAGCGAGCGAATCGCTTGCGCTGCGGTCAGTCGCCGCCGCTCCTCGCTGTGTGAGGAATACCACCATTCAGCGGGACCTCAAGATTGAGAGTCTTGACGAGTTCTGTAGCCGCCTTGCGTCGCGCATGTTTGCGCGCGCCGACGCCTCTGCCTGGCCCCATCTGGCTCAGATAGCGCCATGGCACACGCGCCCGCCGGACGCGGGGCGCGCGGGGCGCACACGTCGCCTTCCGCGCGACCTAGTGCCCGCGGACGAGTAGCTGCGTCATCGCCCTCCCCCCCCCCCCGACAAAAAGCTCGGTTCGGGTTGGTCGTTTCCTATGGAGAAGAACCGGCAAGAAACTCCATGGTTACTCTTTTAAAATCATTTGGCTTAACAATTTTTCTATGTTACAGCGTTGGCACTTAAGTATGAGTGGACATCGTAGGCCCGACAATAAGTCGTTGCTTACTACAAAACGTAGAACAAGATAAAAAGTTACCAAGGATCTAGGAATCTATAAGGCCTACAATGTCCACACATTTACAAACAATCGGTAAATAAGAAAATGAGTCTATACAAGCAAAAAAAAAAAAAAACAAAGAAGATATTGCAAAAAGACTAGATTAAACAAGTGACACAAATGTTGTCATCCGTGCTGTAACTATTTTAAACAAAATGGTGTTATGATTAAGAAAATATTGTAAAACATCTGATTACAAAATAATGGAAAAAGTAAATAAAAATAAAAAAGTAAATAAAATAAAACATAAAAATTAAAAAATATAAGATTGAGAATAGTTAGACACATCCACACATTTGTGCCGTTTTATGAGCTACCAGGGAAGCCGCATGTGCGTAGGGGCTCAGGCCAAACTTCTTTATCTTCAACATAGTTCTTAATTTTGTAATATGCTTTTTTAATTAGGACACGTTTGATATAATTTTTAAACTTTCCATCGGTCAGTTCTGTAACTGACTTCGGCAACTTATTATAAAAGCGTATACTGTTAATAAGAAATGACTTGCTAGTTTTAGTTAATCTAAATTTGGGTATTACAATTTCGTGTTTACTGCGTGTATTTATATTATGAAAGTCGCTTCTAATTTTGAAAAGTCCTCGGTTTTTGCGGACATATAAAATACATTCTAAAATATAGAGTGAAGGCAGAGTCAGTATATCGATTTCTTTAAATTTTTCTCTGAGGGACTCGCGAGGACCCATTTTATAGATGGCGCGGACTGCCCTCTTTTGCTAGAGGCCTGTAAGCCAGCCTCTGTGTCTGGTCTTGCGTAGTGGTCGCCTCGCTAAGGGCGCTCTGGATGCAAGTAGTTAGCTCCTGTGCTAGCCCGTCGACGTCCACGGCGGTAGTGATGGGCCAAGTAGGAGTGGTGGTTTTCATCCTCTCTCCGAACTGTGACCAGTCCGTAGCGCGGCGTGGCGCTGTAGGAGAGAGTCGTGTCGGCATCTCTGACAGGACGACGAGTACTGGCTGATGGTCGCTCTGCATCTCGTCGTCGACTACCTGGGTGGCGATCTGACAACTCAGGCCTCTGTGGATCACCATGTCCAGCACGTCCGGTGCGTGCGCCTGATTATCAGGGTAGTGGGTAGGTGTCTCTGGTCCGGACACCGTGTACCCGCGGGCCTCCGCGTCTGCGAAGAGTCGTCTACCCCCTGGGTTGGAAATACGGCTGTTCCATGCCTGGTGTCCCGGGAACCGGGGCCTGTCCGCAGGTCCCAGGAGTGTCTCACTGATGAGCGCCACGTCGATCTTCTGTTCCTGAAGGAGGAGATGGAGTGGCGCGACCTTTCTTCTCAGGCCGCGAGCATTCCAGTGCAGAATCCTCAGCGAACTAAGCATGGTAGATTTCTAACAGTGCCATTAGTCCGTCGAGGGCGCGAGAAGGGAAGCTCTTCCGCCCAAAACCAATTCGAAACCATCCAACGCGACAGTAAACGCAGCAGCGGTAACGCAGCGCGAGCCTGAGCCATCCGCCTCTACAGAGACGGCTGCGGCAACGAAGGTACTGTCGCCGAAACCACCACCACCACCGCCTCGACCCAACCAACCGAATCGGAGGCGTAAACCGCGGGGAAATCGTGGTCAGCGGACCGCAGCGGCGGTTCCCACTGCTCCTGAAAAGGAGCAGCCTGGAACTGGGAAGGGCCCGAAAGGGCGCGCTTCCTCGAAGCGTTCTCGTTTAGACGAGACCCAGTCTCCCAGGGGGGATACCAAACGCGCGAAAACTGACGCGAAGCCGAAGCGGACGGTGAGCTACGCCGACGCGACTCAGTCGAGTCTGAGGGTAGCGGTTATCACCGTCCCGCCGAGGGACCTCTCATCGGAACAGGCAGAACAGCTCCGGGAAGCTATTGATGATAGCATCCTGCAGTCCGTTCTGTCTCCACCGACTCCAGGCGCGCAGGCTCCATCCTTCCGGGAACGTCCCTTCCTGCTGGACGGTGTCCTAGCGATGTGGTGCGAGAACGCGAACGCACTCAGCTGGTTGGAGAGAGCGGTCAAGAAAATGCCATCACCGATTCCAGACACCACTCTAACTGTCGTCAGACAGTCAGAGCTGAAAAAAAGGATCAGAGCAGGGCTCCTTATTCATACCCGCATCACCGAAGCCGCCACGCTGCACAGAGTCCTTTGTGCCCAGAACCCGTGGTACAAAGTGGACTTTTCAAAGTCAAAGTCAAAGCATTTATTTCAATTAGACCATTACAGGCACTTTTGAAAGTCAAAAAAAACAAAATAAAACGCGAAGCTACAGTCCCAGTCACAAGGCATAATAACTTGTGAAAGTACTGTAGTTGCCCATTCCGTAGCGTAGATCTCTATGGAGAAGAACGGGCAAGAAACTCCATGGACACTCTTTTAAATCAAAATATGTTACAAAATCTTGGTTACATCATTCATGTTAAGAATTACAAATATGTGAGAACAATGTAGAAATACGGGCAAGTTAAGAGCGTCCAGAGTAAAAGATTAAATCAGTAATAAAAAAATAAAGTAATTAAAATAAACCGTGGCAGCTAAGAGATGACCAGTCACAACTGACAGCGCCCGTTCACGAACATGACGCATGTATCAGCCATCATTCAACTCAACCATTTTGAAGGGAACTAAACGACCCGACACACCCGCCACCATCAGCGTGACATTTAAGTGAGCATGACATTCACTCAACCACCAGGGTAATTTCGCGTCAATGAAAGATTTAGGTACTCATTAAATTAATAGTGGCTTTACAGTACATGGTACTCACACATGTGCTATGAAATTATATAAATATAATACTAAGAGATTGAATCTATACAGTGCAAATATATTTTTACAATCTTCTGCAGCTTTCACAATAACTTCACTTTCTAATTCTGATGATTCCGATTGCCCCTATGGTTGTGGAGCAGGACCAGCATTGAGCCAAGCATTTTTATCATCAATATAATCCCCCAACTTATAATATGCTTGCCTACATAGTGTGCGTTTTATGCAAGATTTAAATTTCGTTTCATTCAGTTGTAGAATGTGGGGAGGTATTTTATTGTAACATTTTAAACAGTACCCCATGAAAGATGAGTCTACTTTAGCTAACCTGAAACCTGGCTGAACTAGTTGGTCTCTGTTTCTAGTATTATAGTGGTGCCGGTCACCTCTTTTACTAAATAAATGCAGATTTTTTCTTACGTACATGATGTTTTCATAGATGTATTGACAAGGTACCGTCATGATGTTAATTTCCTTGAACAGTTCTCTAAGAGAATCGCGCCTACGAAGATTATAATATATGGCTCTGATAGCTCTTTTCTGCAGAATAAATATAGACTCGATGTCTGCAGCCCGTCCCCATAGTAAAATACCATATGACATAATACTATGAAAATAACTAAAATACACTATCCTCGCGGTATCTACATCAGTAAATTGACGGATTTTTCTGACAGCATATGCTGCTGAACTCAGCCGTCCTGCAAGAGATGTTAAACGAGGACCTCATTGTAGCCTTGAGTCGAGCGTGATCTCCAAGAAAACAGTTTCATCGACAAATTCAAGTTTCTCTTGATTCAATACTATGTCACAGTCACTGCTTTTGACATTTAAATTAAAAGTTAAATCTATTACTCATAATTTTCGATAACTGTTGTTTACGCGCGGAGCAGCTGTGGCCCTCGCTCGACTCGCCGGGTAGCGAAGGGGGGCGCGGGCGGAGTGCATAAACTACCTGAGTTATGGCGAACATAGATGATTTACTGGATGAGACGCAATCTATAGAGGAGGTCAACGAGATGAGCGAACAACAAGAACAGCGCGAAGATGAGGAGGTTACCAACAAGGTGACAAAAAGAAACCGAGGAAGAGAAGAATCAGACGAAGAATGGAAGATAGTGGGACCAAAGCCAAAAGAAAAGAGGTTCAAGAGATTAAATTCTAATGAAGATATCCATAAGTTGGAAGTGACTATCACATGCATGGATAAACTTCCGAAGTCATTTGCCTTTGCTAAGCTTTTAACAACCTGTGGTATGAGCAATGTAGTTCGTGTCAAATATTTGAGCCCGTTCAGAATTAGAGTACAATTTGGAGATGAAATAAATTTAAATAAGCTATGTACATGTGAAGCATTAATTACTAAGGGATGGAGATTTAATAAAGATATGGAAGTAAGTTACTCATACGGGGTTATAAGGGATGTGGAACTAGAATTAGAAGAAAAAGAAATCCTGGATAACGTGTCCTGCCCTGGAAACATTGAACTCGTTTCAGTGATGCGGTTAAATAGACGAGATCAGGACAAGGGTGGATGGGTACCCAGCGAGGTGGTTAGATTGTGTTTCAAAGGTAATTCATTACCGGCTTACGTTTTCACAGAGGGTCTAAGGCTAAAGGTTGAACCATACATTTATCCAGTTTCTCAGTGTTCACGGTGTTGGAAGCTAGGACATAAAATTAAGGCTTGCCCATCCAATAAGATAGTATGCCCTAAGTGCGGAGCTAATCACGAAAACTGCGAGACTAAAGATTATAAGTGTATTAACTGTTCAGGTAATCATATGGCCTTATCTAAGTCATGCCCCACATTTTTAAAAGAAAAACGATTGCGGGAAATTATGGCTGAATTCAATTGTACATACAAAAAAGCCATAACTATGTACGTCTTACCGAACACCCCAGAATATGTTCCAGAAAAATCGATGGAAGTTGATAATCCTGTTTATAATACACCGGAGTTAACATGCAATAATACACCTTTTTTTTTTTTTTTGCGGATGGGAAATCATCAAATGACTTCTCCCGCTCTGGGCGGAGCGGGAGGGAGTGTCAGACTTGTACTGACTAAAACCCACCCATGTTCCTTCTTCGCCCTTTGTGTTCCAGGGCCGCGGTATCTCTTTCGAACAACCCGCAGCCCTGGCAGGCATCGGCCCTTTCGGACCCCTTCTGGTTTGCTGACATCTCCTTGAGGCGCGCGTGGAACACGTACGCGCCGTCGACACGGCCTGTCGGCATGAGACGGACGGACGGTGAGCTAGCCCATTACTCACCGTCCACAGGCTCGCGCCTACGGTGGCCGGGGGCCACTGGTTGCCCCCCGACGCCCGGGGCGTCTCCCACGGCGGCTGGGACGTGAAGTTCTCTCCCTCTCACGTTCCGCCACCTCCTTCGCTAGCATGACTGCTTCGCAGAAGGAGGCGACGGCATCCCATTCCCTCTCGCTCCGGACCATGGATTGAACCAGGGCCGGACGCGAGAGGTCGCCGCCGCCAATCGCCGCTACGAGGACACGGCGGTGCTCAGCCCAAGCGGGGCAGAGCTCCACGGTGTGCTCCACCGTGTCCTCCGGCCGATCCTCGCAATGGTAACACCCGGGCGTTTCCTCCCGCCCGATTCGGTGCAGGAACCTCCCGAAACAACCGTGTCCGGTGAGGACCTGCGTCAGGCGGAAGGTGAGGGCGCCGTGCCGCCTCTCTAGCCACTCCTCAAAGAGGGGACTTATCGCCACTATTGTGGCGTGCCCTGCACGTGGTTGCGACAGTCGCTGTCTCCATGTCGCCATGAGATCACGCCGGAGGTCTGTCCGCTGAGCGACAATTTGCCGCGGCAGCGGAGTTTCCCCCCGACGTAGTGCCTCCGCGCGCCATTCGTGCAGGCGCGCGAGGATTATCGCCTCCAGATCCCATGGCGGCAATCCGGCCAAGAGGCTCGCCGCCTCGCCGGAGATCGTACGGTACCCCCGGACCAGCCTTACGGCTACCACCTTCTGGGGCGCGTTCAGGTAATGGGCGGCTCGCAGCCTCAAAGAACGCGCCCACACCAGGGCCCCGTAAAGGGCCATGGACCGCACGACCCCCGCATAGAGCCTCCGGCAGGAGGCGTTTGGACCCCCTAGGTTGGGCAAGAGCCGCTTGAATGCAGCCCCTGCCCGTTCCAGTTTGGGGGCCAAACGTCGGAAATGCTCCACGAAGTTCCACCGGCTGTCGAGGACAAGCCCTAGGTACTTCAGCGTCGACTCGACGCCGATGGGAACCCCTCCTACCGTCAGTATGGATGCAATAATACACCTTCGTACGCAGAGATAATTAAGACTACCGCAGATATTCACCAAAAGCAACCTTCTTCCAATGTACGTAAATCTAAATTGGCATCACACAGTAAGATAAGATTCTCTAAGCAAAATACACAAGTAAATACATCGGAATGGTACAAATGTAACGAGGAACAGTGTGACTCATCACAGCTTAATGACACCAGTATTGACGATTGTAACATAACTACAGATAAAAACACAGAAGTTACGTCGGAATCTAAGATAACATTTAATGAATTGCTTTCGCGGTTACAAGAGGTTATATTTATGAAGAATTCGCTCCCCCCACCGAATAATATGGTAATCGATTAATCTAGATTTTACAGGAAAAATAAAAAAATATTTTATGCGTATATCTCGGCACTGGTAGATCGTAAGATAGACATTTATACGTCAAAACAAGGCTAATTTTTAATATTCTATTTTATATTAATTATATTTTTTTTTTTAAATATCAAAAATTGAGTTAATTACAAAAATAATGTTACTGACATTAAAGGGCTAAAGTATAATAAGCAACTTCTTCTTCTTCTTTATGGGTTTTTGGTTTCCGCACTTAGTCCCTTCAGTGGACCATTGTGCGTGAGCCATAGTGGCCGTTACTCCAACCAGCCCACCTCCCTCCAGAAGCAGATTAAACTTCCCGGTCTTCTCAGGGCATCCGCAAGGGATCTTGGTGTTCCCAGGGTCGCCTCGCGAATCTTGGTGACACCGGTGCACTCAAGCAGCACGTGTGTCACCGTTTCCTCCGCATCCATGCATGCCCTGCACAGGGGAGTGTCAGTGATTCCTAGAGTGTAGAAGTGTTTATTCAGTGAACAGTGTCCAGTGATGGTCCCCGCCACCAGACGCAGGCTATCCCTGTCCAGACGCAGAAGGCGCCTTGTCAGCTTTCCGTCAAGGGACGGCATAGCTTCCTTGGACTGCCTACACCCTGGTGTCGAGGTCCACCATTTTTCCGCTTGTGTTCGAGTGTGATCCTTTAACCAGTTATTTAGCTGCTTGAAAGGAATGGGAACAATGGGTTCGGGTCCGTAGGGTTTTGTGCTGGATCCTCTTCTGGCAAGTTCATCCGCCGCATCGTTCCCCAGGGATCCACTGTGTCCTCTGATCCACTGTAGTGTTACCGTGTTGTGGTTTAGTACCGTGATTCGTTCTAAGGCATTATGGCATTCTAGTATTAGTTTTGACGTGATCTGATTGCTGTTTAGGGATTGGAGAACTGAGGCACTGTCAGAAAGTATACGAATATTGGTATACGTAACCTCTCTGGCCTCTATAGCGTGTGCCGCTTGGATAATACCTACACACTCAGCTTGGTAAACAGAGTTGAGCATTCCAAGTGGTTTGGATATTTTTATATTTAGGACGTCGGAGAACACCCCGACACCTGTCCCATCATCGGTTTTTGATCCATCAGTGTAGATTCTTAGCTCGTTTGTACCTGAGTAGTCACACGACTCCTCTGTGAGTACGATGTTGTAGTGTTTTTGGAAGCAGTGGGACTTCAGGGTTCTGTCGATGGGTGATGCCATCATAGGCTGTTCTTTAATGGCATCTACTCTGATGCGTGTGTGTTTGATTCTGGAGTCATTGCTTAAGGTGCCGGATGCTTCGAGTCTGAAAGTCGCTTTGGCCGCCTCCTCTCTCACCATGAGGTGTAGAGGTGGTAGCCCCAGCATCACCTGTAAGGCAGCAGTGGGAGAAGTTCTCATACTACCGGTGATTGCTACGCAGGCAAATCTTTGTGTTTTCTCGAGATCCTTTTGTGCCGTACTAAGATTGGTCCTGGGCCACCAAACTATAGAGCCATACGTGATGATTGGTCGGATAGCTGTGGTGTATAGCCAGTAGGTGATTTTGGGGCTTATGCCCCAATTTCTCCCGAGTAGTTTTTTGCATTGCCACAAGGCTATACTGGCTTTTGTAGTGATGTAATCAGTGTGCTTCGCCCAGTTAAGCTGTTTGTCCAAAAAGATACCCAGGTATTTGGTTTCAGTTGACAGGCTTAGTGTGGTCCCAAAGAAGCTTGGTAACTGTAAAGTCGGCAGCTTCCTTTTCTTTGTGAAGAGGACGAGTTCGGTTTTGGTAGGGTTCACTGCTAATTTATGTTCTTTGCACCAGTCTTCTACTATCCTCAAGGCTTGGCGCATAAGGTTGCATAGTGTGTTTTCGTGTGTTTCATTTATTATTATGGTCAAATCGTCAGCGTAGCCCACCGTGTAGTAGCCTCTGCTATTGAGACGCTTGATGAGGCTGTCTACTACAAGGTTCCACAGTAGCGGTGAAAGGACACCACCTTGGGGGCAGCCCTTCGCTACCATGGCTCTAGTTGTGTCGTTTACTGTAACTTGTACGGCCCTTAGTCGGAGCATGTTTGTGATCCATCCCCGCAGGGTCGAGTCCACACCGTGTTCCTCGAGGGCTGCGCTGATACTATGGAAGATGGTTTTGTCAAAAGCGCCTTCTATATCAATGAAGACAGCTAGTGAGGAGCATTTGTAGTCCACTGCACATTCGATCTTGGAGATCACACTATGCAGTGCGGATTCTGTTGATTTTCCTGTGGAATACGCGTGCTGTTGTTTGTGAAGTGGCCGCTCCCGAAGAGGTCCGTCCCGAATATGCCGATCACAGAGTCTCTCGAGAGTTTTCAGTAGGAAGGATGTCAGGCTTATTGGTCTGTACGCCTTGGGTTGTGTGTAGTCGGGTTTGCCTGGTTTGGGGATGAAAATGACTTTCACCTCCCGCCATGTCAGTGGTATGTAATTCTGTGCTATGCAGGCTTGGAAGATGACGGTCAACCATGGCATTAGGACGTCTACTCCCCATTGTAGCAGGGCTGGGAAGATTTCATCTAAGCCTGCGGATTTGTATGGTTTGAAAGTCTTTATTGCCCATTTTATTTTCTCTGTAGACACTATGGTGTGGGCTCTGGCCCAGTCTTGGTCATTTGGTATGTGCCTTGGTTCACTCGCCCAGGTTCTGTCTTCAGAGAGATTGCAGTCTGGGAAGTGGGTCTCCAGAAGGACTAGTTTCGTGGTCCGACTTGGTGTAGGTGTTGTCTGAGGTTTTCAGCGAGCCGAGGGTGCGGTCCTGATCAGTAGATAGGATCTTCCTTACACGCGCAGCTTCGCTGTTTGATTCAATTTCTTCACAGAATTTCCGCCAGGCTGCCCTACTGGCATTCCTGACTTGTTTCTTGAAGGTGTATTGTGTTTTCTTATATGAGTCCCAATCTTCTGGTAGTCTGGAGTTTTTAGCTCTGTTGAATTGCTTGCGCATGGTTTGCCTGAGCTTACTAAGTTCCGCATTCCACCAGGAGTTAACCTTGTTCTTGGTGTTTGGATCTCTTAGCTTGCAGCAGGCATGGTAGGCTTCGATTATCGATTCTGATAGTTTTGTTATGGTGTCTTCTAGTTGTTTGGGGGCCGTCAGGATTTGTGGCGTTTGGTGCTGTGCTAGTAGGGAGGCCAGCAGCCGTTTGTAGCCTGGTACGTTGGTACGGCGTGGGTTACGCTTGGGCCCGGGTCTATCTATATTGGCTACTAGTGAGAAAATAATCCTTCTATGATCAGAGCAGGAAGGCTCGTTGGATACGTGCCAGTTAGTGATAAGTTTTATCGCGTTATCCGACGCCAGCGTTAGGTCAATAATCGTTTGTCCACGAGATGTGACCCAAGTGGGTTCCGAGCCGCGGTTCGCAATGTTAAGGTTAGTGGAAAACAAATATGTGCATAGTACCTCACCTCTAGTGTTGGCTTTGTTGCAACCCCAAAGTGGGTGATGGGCGTTCGAGTCCGTGCATATGACCAGGTCCAGGTTGGCTTCTTCGCAGTACCTTACCAGATCGGCCATCTCTTTCGGTGGGCAGTCAGCATCTTCGCCTGGCATGTATATACATCAGCGTGACATTTAAGTGAGCATGACATTCACTCAACCACCAGGGTAATTTCGCGTCAATGAAAGATTTAGGTACTCATTAAATTAATAGTGGCTTTACAGTACATGGTACTCACACATGTGCTATGAAATTATATAAATATAATACTAAGAGATTGAATCTATACAGTGCAAATATATTTTTACAATCTTCTGCAGCTTTCACAATAACTTCACTTTCTAATTCTGATGATTCCGATTGCCCCTATGGTTGTGGAGCAGGACCAGCATTGAGCCAAGCATTTTTATCATCAATATAATCCCCCAACTTATAATATGCTTGCCTACATAGTGTGCGTTTTATGCAAGATTTAAATTTCGTTTCATTCAGTTGTAGAATGTGGGGAGGTATTTTATTGTAACATTTTAAACAGTACCCCATGAAAGATGAGTCTACTTTAGCTAACCTGAAACCTGGCTGAACTAGTTGGTCTCTGTTTCTAGTATTATAGTGGTGCCGGTCACCTCTTTTACTAAATAAATGCAGATTTTTTCTTACGTACATGATGTTTTCATAGATGTATTGACAAGGTACCGTCATGATGTTAATTTCCTTGAACAGTTCTCTAAGAGAATCGCGCCTACGAAGATTATAATATATGGCTCTGATAGCTCTTTTCTGCAGAATAAATATAGACTCGATGTCTGCAGCCCGTCCCCATAGTAAAATACCATATGACATAATACTATGAAAATAACTAAAATACACTATCCTCGCGGTATCTACATCAGTAAATTGACGGATTTTTCTGACAGCATATGCTGCTGAACTCAGCCGTCCTGCAAGAGATGTTAAACGAGGACCTCATTGTAGCCTTGAGTCGAGCGTGATCTCCAAGAAAACAGTTTCATCGACAAATTCAAGTTTCTCTTGATTCAATACTATGTCACAGTCACTGCTTTTGACATTTAAATTAAAAGTTAAATCTATTACTCATAATTTTCGATAACTGTTGTTTACGCGCGGAGCAGCTGTGGCCCTCGCTCGACTCGCCGGGTAGCGAAGGGGGGCGCGGGCGGAGTGCATAAACTACCTGAGTTATGGCGAACATAGATGATTTACTGGATGAGACGCAATCTATAGAGGAGGTCAACGAGATGAGCGAACAACAAGAACAGCGCGAAGATGAGGAGGTTACCAACAAGGTGACAAAAAGAAACCGAGGAAGAGAAGAATCAGACGAAGAATGGAAGATAGTGGGACCAAAGCCAAAAGAAAAGAGGTTCAAGAGATTAAATTCTAATGAAGATATCCATAAGTTGGAAGTGACTATCACATGCATGGATAAACTTCCGAAGTCATTTGCCTTTGCTAAGCTTTTAACAACCTGTGGTATGAGCAATGTAGTTCGTGTCAAATATTTGAGCCCGTTCAGAATTAGAGTACAATTTGGAGATGAAATAAATTTAAATAAGCTATGTACATGTGAAGCATTAATTACTAAGGGATGGAGATTTAATAAAGATATGGAAGTAAGTTACTCATACGGGGTTATAAGGGATGTGGAACTAGAATTAGAAGAAAAAGAAATCCTGGATAACGTGTCCTGCCCTGGAAACATTGAACTCGTTTCAGTGATGCGGTTAAATAGACGAGATCAGGACAAGGGTGGATGGGTACCCAGCGAGGTGGTTAGATTGTGTTTCAAAGGTAATTCATTACCGGCTTACGTTTTCACAGAGGGTCTAAGGCTAAAGGTTGAACCATACATTTATCCAGTTTCTCAGTGTTCACGGTGTTGGAAGCTAGGACATAAAATTAAGGCTTGCCCATCCAATAAGATAGTATGCCCTAAGTGCGGAGCTAATCACGAAAACTGCGAGACTAAAGATTATAAGTGTATTAACTGTTCAGGTAATCATATGGCCTTATCTAAGTCATGCCCCACATTTTTAAAAGAAAAACGATTGCGGGAAATTATGGCTGAATTCAATTGTACATACAAAAAAGCCATAACTATGTACGTCTTACCGAACACCCCAGAATATGTTCCAGAAAAATCGATGGAAGTTGATAATCCTGTTTATAATACACCGGAGTTAACATGCAATAATACACCTTTTTTTTTTTTTTTTGCGGATGGGAAATCATCAAATGACTTCTCCCGCTCTGGGCGGAGCGGGAGGGAGTGTCAGACTTGTACTGACTAAAACCCACCCATGTTCCTTCTTCGCCCTTTGTGTTCCAGGGCCGCGGTATCTCTTTCGAACAACCCGCAGCCCTGGCAGGCATCGGCCCTTTCGGACCCCTTCTGGTTTGCTGACATCTCCTTGAGGCGCGCGTGGAACACGTACGCGCCGTCGACACGGCCTGTCGGCATGAGACGGACGGACGGTGAGCTAGCCCATTACTCACCGTCCACAGGCTCGCGCCTACGGTGGCCGGGGGCCACTGGTTGCCCCCCGACGCCCGGGGCGTCTCCCACGGCGGCTGGGACGTGAAGTTCTCTCCCTCTCACGTTCCGCCACCTCCTTCGCTAGCATGACTGCTTCGCAGAAGGAGGCGACGGCATCCCATTCCCTCTCGCTCCGGACCATGGATTGAACCAGGGCCGGACGCGAGAGGTCGCCGCCGCCAATCGCCGCTACGAGGACACGGCGGTGCTCAGCCCAAGCGGGGCAGAGCTCCACGGTGTGCTCCACCGTGTCCTCCGGCCGATCCTCGCAATGGTAACACCCGGGCGTTTCCTCCCGCCCGATTCGGTGCAGGAACCTCCCGAAACAACCGTGTCCGGTGAAGACCTGCGTCAGGCGGAAGGTGAGGGCGCCGTGCCGCCTCTCTAGCCACTCCTCAAAGAGGGGACTTATCGCCACTATTGTGGCGTGCCCTGCACGTGGTTGCGACAGTCGCTGTCTCCATGTCGCCATGAGATCACGCCGGAGGTCTCTCCGCTGAGCGACAATTTGCCGCGGCAGCGGAGTTTCCCCCCGACGTAGTGCCTCCGCGCGCCATTCGTGCAGGCGCGCGAGGATTATCGCCTCCAGATCCCATGGCGGCAATCCGGCCAAGAGGCTCGCCGCCTCGCCGGAGATCGTACGGTACCCCCGGACCAGCCTTACGGCTACCACCTTCTGGGGCGCGTTCAGGTAATGGGCGGCTCGCAGCCTCAAAGAACGCGCCCACACCAGGGCCCCGTAAAGGGCCATGGACCGCACGACCCCCGCATAGAGCCTCCGGCAGGAGGCGTTTGGACCCCCTAGGTTGGGCAAGAGCCGCTTGAATGCAGCCCCTGCCCGTTCCAGTTTGGGGGCCAAACGTCGGAAATGCTCCACGAAGTTCCACCGGCTGTCGAGGACAAGCCCTAGGTACTTCAGCGTCGACTCGACGCCGATGGGAACCCCTCCTACCGTCAGTATGGATGCAATAATACACCTTCGTACGCAGAGATAATTAAGACTACCGCAGATATTCACCAAAAGCAACCTTCTTCCAATGTACGTAAATCTAAATTGGCATCACACAGTAAGATAAGATTCTCTAAGCAAAATACACAAGTAAATACATCGGAATGGTACAAATGTAACGAGGAACAGTGTGACTCATCACAGCTTAATGACACCAGTATTGACGATTGTAACATAACTACAGATAAAAACACAGAAGTTACGTCGGAATCTAAGATAACATTTAATGAATTGCTTTCGCGGTTACAAGAGGTTATATTTATGAAGAATTCGCTCCCCCCACCGAATAATATGGTAATCGATTAATCTAGATTTTACAGGAAAAATAAAAAAATATTTTATGCGTATATCTCGGCACTGGTAGATCGTAAGATAGACATTTATACGTCAAAACAAGGCTAATTTTTAATATTCTATTTTATATTAATTATATTTTTTTTTTTTAATATCAAAAATTGAGTTAATTACAAAAATAATGTTACTGACATTAAAGGGCTAAAGTATAATAAGCAACTTCTTCTTCTTCTTTATGGGTTTTTGGTTTCCGCACTTAGTCCCTTCAGTGGACCATTGTGCGTGAGCCATAGTGGCCGTTACTCCAACCAGCCCACCTCCCTCCAGAAGCAGATTAAACTTCCCGGTCTTCTCAGGGCATCCGCAAGGGATCTTGGTGTTCCCAGGGTCGCCTCGCGAATCTTGGTGACACCGGTGCACTCAAGCAGCACGTGTGTCACCGTTTCCTCCGCATCCATGCATGCCCTGCACAGGGGAGTGTCAGTGATTCCTAGAGTGTAGAAGTGTTTATTCAGTGAACAGTGTCCAGTGATGGTCCCCGCCACCAGACGCAGGCTATCCCTGTCCAGACGCAGAAGGCGCCTTGTCAGCTTTCCGTCAAGGGACGGCATAGCTTCCTTGGACTGCCTACACCCTGGTGTCGAGGTCCACCATTTTTCCGCTTGTGTTCGAGTGTGATCCTTTAACCAGTTATTTAGCTGCTTGAAAGGAATGGGAACAATGGGTTCGGGTCCGTAGGGTTTTGTGCTGGATCCTCTTCTGGCAAGTTCATCCGCCGCATCGTTCCCCAGGGATCCACTGTGTCCTCTGATCCACTGTAGTGTTACCGTGTTGTGGTTTAGTACCGTGATTCGTTCTAAGGCATTATGGCATTCTAGTATTAGTTTTGACGTGATCTGATTGCTGTTTAGGGATTGGAGAACTGAGGCACTGTCAGAAAGTATACGAATATTGGTATACGTAACCTCTCTGGCCTCTATAGCGTGTGCCGCTTGGATAATACCTACACACTCAGCTTGGTAAACAGAGTTGAGCATTCCAAGTGGTTTGGATATTTTTATATTTAGGACGTCGGAGAACACCCCGACACCTGTCCCATCATCGGTTTTTGATCCATCAGTGTAGATTCTTAGCTCGTTTGTACCTGAGTAGTCACACGACTCCTCTGTGAGTACGATGTTGTAGTGTTTTTGGAAGCAGTGGGACTTCAGGGTTCTGTCGATGGGTGATGCCATCATAGGCTGTTCTTTAATGGCATCTACTCTGATGCGTGTGTGTTTGATTCTGGAGTCATTGCTTAAGGTGCCGGATGCTTCGAGTCTGAAAGTCGCTTTGGCCGCCTCCTCTCTCACCATGAGGTGTAGAGGTGGTAGCCCCAGCATCACCTGTAAGGCAGCAGTGGGAGAAGTTCTCATACTACCGGTGATTGCTACGCAGGCAAATCTTTGTGTTTTCTCGAGATCCTTTTGTGCCGTACTAAGATTGGTCCTGGGCCACCAAACTATAGAGCCATACGTGATGATTGGTCGGATAGCTGTGGTGTATAGCCAGTAGGTGATTTTGGGGCTTATGCCCCAATTTCTCCCGAGTAGTTTTTTGCATTGCCACAAGGCTATACTGGCTTTTGTAGTGATGTAATCAGTGTGCTTCGCCCAGTTAAGCTGTTTGTCCAAAAAGATACCCAGGTATTTGGTTTCAGTTGACAGGCTTAGTGTGGTCCCAAAGAAGCTTGGTAACTGTAAAGTCGGCAGCTTCCTTTTCTTTGTGAAGAGGACGAGTTCGGTTTTGGTAGGGTTCACTGCTAATTTATGTTCTTTGCACCAGTCTTCTACTATCCTCAAGGCTTGGCGCATAAGGTTGCATAGTGTGTTTTCGGGTGTTCCATTTATTATTATGGTCAAATCGTCAGCGTAGCCCACCGTGTAGTAGCCTCTGCTATTGAGACGCTTGATGAGGCTGTCTACTACAAGGTTCCACAGTAGCGGTGAAAGGACACCACCTTGGGGGCAGCCCTTCGCTACCATGGCTCTAGTTGTGTCGTTTACTGTAACTTGTACGGCCCTTAGTCGGAGCATGTTTGTGATCCATCCCCGCAGGGTCGAGTCCACACCGTGTTCCTCGAGGGCTGCGCTGATACTATGGAAGATGGTTTTGTCAAAAGCGCCTTCTATATCAATGAAGACAGCTAGTGAGGAGCATTTGTAGTCCACTGCACATTCGATCTTGGAGATCACACTATGCAGTGCGGATTCTGTTGATTTTCCTGTGGAATACGCGTGCTGTTGTTTGTGAAGTGGCCGCTCCCGAAGAGGTCCGTCCCGAATATGCCGATCACAGAGTCTCTCGAGAGTTTTCAGTAGGAAGGATGTCAGGCTTATTGGTCTGTACGCCTTGGGTTGTGTGTAGTCGGGTTTGCCTGGTTTGGGGATGAAAATGACTTTCACCTCCCGCCATGTCAGTGGTATGTAATTCTGTGCTATGCAGGCTTGGAAGATGACGGTCAACCATGGCATTAGGACGTCTACTCCCCATTGTAGCAGGGCTGGGAAG
Source organism: Cerastis leucographa (assembly GCA_963082945.1). Taxonomy (NCBI): domain Eukaryota; kingdom Metazoa; phylum Arthropoda; class Insecta; order Lepidoptera; family Noctuidae; genus Cerastis; species Cerastis leucographa. The sequence continues at coordinate 668,838 of CAUJBK010000002.1, forward strand.
ATTTCATCTAAGCCTGCGGATTTGTATGGTTTGAAAGTCTTTATTGCCCATTTTATTTTCTCTGTAGACACTATGGTGTGGGCTCTGGCCCAGTCTTGGTCATTTGGTATGTGCCTTGGTTCACTCGCCCAGGTTCTGTCTTCAGAGAGATTGCAGTCTGGGAAGTGGGTCTCCAGAAGGACTAGTTTCGTGGTCCGACTTGGTGTAGGTGTTGTCTGAGGTTTTCAGCGAGCCGAGGGTGCGGTCCTGATCAGTAGATAGGATCTTCCTTACACGCGCAGCTTCGCTGTTTGATTCAATTTCTTCACAGAATTTCCGCCAGGCTGCCCTACTGGCATTCCTGACTTGTTTCTTGAAGGTGTATTGTGTTTTCTTATATGAGTCCCAATCTTCTGGTAGTCTGGAGTTTTTAGCTCTGTTGAATTGCTTGCGCATGGTTTGCCTGAGCTTACTAAGTTCCGCATTCCACCAGGAGTTAACCTTGTTCTTGGTGTTTGGATCTCTTAGCTTGCAGCAGGCGTGGTAGGCTTCGATTATCGATTCTGATAGTTTTGTTATGGTGTCTTCTAGTTGTTTGGGGGCCGTCAGGATTTGTGGCGTTTGGTGCTGTGCTAGTAGGGAGGCCAGCAGCCGTTTGTAGCCTGGTACGTTGGTACGGCGTGGGTTACGCTTGGGCCCGGGTCTATCTATATTGGCTACTAGTGAGAAAATAATCCTTCTATGATCAGAGCAGTTAGGCTCGTTGGATACGTGCCAGTTAGTGATAAGTTTTATCGCGTTATCCGACGCCAGCGTTAGGTCAATAATCGTTTGTCCACGAGATGTGACCCAAGTGGGTTCCGAGCCGCGGTTCGCAATGTTAAGGTTAGTGGAAAACAAATATGTGCATAGTACCTCACCTCTAGTGTTGGCTTTGTTGCAACCCCAAAGTGGGTGATGGGCGTTCGAGTCCGTGCATATGACCAGGTCCAGGTTGGCTTCTTCGCAGTACCTTACCAGATCGGCCATCTCTTTCGGTGGGCAGTCAGCATCTTCGCCTGGCATGTATATTGAGGCTAGGACGATATCGGGTGCGTCGCCGTCGGTTTTGAGCCTGACGGCTGTTTGGTCTCTGGAACATAATTGCGTGAGTGTGGTGGTAGGTATATCTTTGGGTATATAGGCGCAGGTTCGTGGTTTGTTTGTGCCTTGAGTGTCGAGGATTAGCTTACCTCCAATGTTACCGAGGCCGCATATTCTGTTATTGCGGATCCACGGCTCTTGTATGAGTGCGATAGTTTGGGGTTCCATCTCCAGTGCCCTGCGTAGGCAGGCGGTAGCCATCTGGCTGTGCTGGAGGTTTGTCTGGATGATGTTTAGGGGTCGGGATGTGGGGGGTAGTGGGGTGAAGTTAGGAGGAGACGGATGCATCGGATAACTCTCCCCCGTCCGTCAGTCCGTGCCGGTCCTCGCTCAGTGCTGGTGACGACGAGAGCAGCTGCTCCGTCCATTTTGACGGTGAGGTTGGCATGCACACAGCGTCGGCGTCAGCCATCGCCGTTTTGGCCATTTCCTCCTCTAGCTGAGTCATTGTCACGTCAAGTGTCGGTGCCGGTTTTGTCGGTTCAGTGACCGTCGGGGTGTCGGAGGGATGGGTGTTGGGGAAAAAGCGCACGTATATCGACCCAAGTAGGTACGACACCCGCCGCTCCCTCCCCAAGACCTTTTCGACTTCTTCCGGTGGGATTCCCAGGGTCAAATAAGTCCCGTGGTTTTCGCCACCGACCGATGTCGCCCTGTACAAGGACCACCTACCGACGGTGTACCAGGGATTCTGGCGGGTCAGTATTGTCTGCAGCCGCGCTATGTCCCCATTATACCTGGGTACAAAGAGCGCTGCTCGGATCCGGGTCGGTACGTCAGACTGTTTCATAACAGTCATTGTCGCGTCTGTGTTCGGCAGTCTTAGTCTGGGCACGTTCTGGGTCAGCCAAATCAGGGCATTATCGTCCTCACACCACACGTGTACCGTGCCATCTGCTACCCTGGGGTACCCACGGAAGGATGGGATGATGGTTTGGGAGGGGTCGGCACACGTGTCCATGATGAGGCCCTCTAAACTGAGCTTGATATGCTCCGCCTCGTCAGTGGTCATGTCTCTGGATGGAGGCGAGAGGCAGATCGCTACGGCAAGTCTCGCAGGGATATCCCGTGTGGCTCGCGCGTAGGTTCTCTGCTCCCCTTGAGCAGTCTGGGTTCTAACGCGCTTGGTGTCCCCCTGGAGCATACTCGGCGAAGCCGTGTCGTCCGGTCGGTCCCTCTTTGCCGCTGCCCGGCCACTTGGACCAGGCTGTGGTTCTGTGGGGCCTGGCGAACTGTTATGGGCCAAGGTCGCCCCGCGCGAGGACCCAGCCCGCTTGCCTCGTTTTTGTCTCGTGCGTGGTCTGTCTTGGGTCACCCCGTCGGTGCGGTTCCGGTCGTTTCCTCCGGATGGTCCTGGTGCGGGCAGTGACTTCTCGCGCTGGGTTTCCCCTTCGCGTACTGTTCCCTGCCCGCTCGTTTCCGCGTCCGGCTGCTCTTCGCGCTGGGTTGCCCCTTCGCGTGTTTGTAGCTGGTCGCGTACTCCCTTACAACTAACCGTTAGCGCTTCGCGCTGGCTATTGCCTTCGCGGGTTCTGCGCAGACGGTTGTTGAGTTCTCTCTTTCTGTTCCGGATCTTTCCGCGCTTGGTTTTCAGCGCACGTACTTCGTCCACAGAGATGAAACCAGAACCACCAGATTCCGCTTCCTTTCCCGCCTCGAGAGAGCCTATGTCAGGGTTATTGACGCAGGAGTCGCAGTCGTTTTGGTGTCAATCGGCGCAGAAGTCGCTGCCGTTTTAGTGTCTGTGGGCGCGTGATCCGCAGCCGGTGTTGTTGGCGCTAAGGCCAGCCGCGCAGAAGGCGCGGCACTATTTGGCAGATTGGTGCCCCCCCCCAGATTACGGTGGGAGCAGACCGACGAATCGGTGTGGGATTCCCCGGCAGCGCCGGGACCCACCTGGGGAATATTATTTTTTCCACTCTGCATATTTGTTTTGGGGTGGGCTTTTTTGGAGTTGAGGTTGCCCGTCCTCAGGGACCGAAAGGAAACGGGGAAGAGGAGGGAGGGTCTGGGCGTAGGATCATGGGAGTGGGGTGAGGGGTTTCCCTAGGCCTGGGATTTTGGCTTTCGGGAAAGAGTACGAAAAAGCGCCCGGGGGTTTTTGTTGCGTCTATTTCTTATGGAATTAGACCAAGAACAGGGTGGCAACCTCGTGAAGGTGAATCCCCCAAACTTGCCTTGAGGATCTACACGACCGTAGCGCTCCCCCTCAAGACCCCGCCACCCTACCACCTCTGAGGGAGGCAGTAAGGTAGGCCTGCATCTATACTACCATGCAGAGCGTAGGCAAAGCGTGTCGTTGTGCAACCGCGAAAGCATAAATACAGACCCCCCCCTAATAATAAGCAACTAATCATTACCATATTATTCGTGTGTAAACGCAACGATATCGTTGACAATAATAATGCATTATAGTATTATTCGTTGAAATACGTTGTCAAAAAACCTAACGGCAATATGATATTACGATATTATTCGGGTGAAATTCAAGCGATATTGCAGACTGTAATATTACTTTACAGTAATATTCGTCAATTCGTAGTGTCAAACGATTAACAGTAATAGAATGTTGCAATACATGTTTTATGAAATAATTCATTACCCATTATTTGCCAAGAAACTAACAAAATTAAAGGGAGTTGATAATAATAGTGTATAATTTATAATTGTGATTTTATTAGAAGATATGAAATTAAACATAGGTTTTATCATTATCAGTCCTCTTATTTATTAATAATAAGGTATTTTTTAAATCACAAACAATAATCACTTGGGCATTCTGTTGGCCCATTGGTCTGTTGGTATATTAAAAATGAATACCTAATGTTAATCATCATTGCACTGACTCTGATTCAGTGTCAGAAGACTGCGCTGTGCTATTTTCACAGGTTTGAAGAGAATTATAAAAAGAATGATAATGCTGAGGTATGGCTTCTGTTCTGCATAGACTTAATAAATCTTCTTTTAGCAATTTACTCACTGGTATTGGTTGATAATAAGCTTGTTTTAATGGTATTACAGTAGTAACTTCTTCCTCAATAAGTTGTCTTCTTGCTCTCTTTGATCGGGTTTGAATTTCATTATTCAACTCTGAATATTCATCCTCAAAATTGTATTTAAATTGAACCGTGTTTGGTTTTGAACACGAAACCTTTATTTCCATTATTTGGTTCCATTTCATTTTGTGGCCATGGATATCTACAGCCCAATTTTTGCCGGTGATTAACTCTTTAATATTAAAAAAATCCTTCTGCTCCATTTCTTTTACATAGTATTGATTGCCTCCCACCTTTGCATTTAAAATGACGCCATATATTTGGTCAGGAGTATAAATCACTTTATTTTTTAAGGCTCTTTCAATGCATGAATGCATACTGTCGCCTTCATTCTGGCTATGACCAGTTTCAAAAAACCTGTGTGTTATTATTTTCCATATCACCGGCTTTTAGGGCATGGAGGTATAACGCAAATATATACCGATTTTTATTTTGGCCTGCACAGCCATCTGAATAGAATAATAAATTCTTGATCCCTCTACTTTTTTCTTCTTTAATGAATTGAGCCAAGCAGCTACCAATTTCTATGCAACCTCTTTTGGCAATAGAATGGTGCCATACGTAACAGTGTCCTGATTTGTTAAGAGAGTTATAAATTGTAAAATTGTATACTGGGTATTTTCTTTTGTAGTAGAAAATTCCTACTTCAGATCGAGGTATACTTAGTACTTTTTCTAGATCGAAAATAGCAACGGTCGTATTATTTTTATCCACAGAAGCCTTTTCTTCCTCTTTTATCTGACGCACCTTGTTTTTCTTTGCCACATGTTGATTGTATTTTTCTTCCAACGCTACTTTTCTAATTGGGTCCGCTTGTTCATATAGGGTACATGTTCCACACAAGTCTTTTTTCGGCTTAAAAAAGGAATAGTTAAACATGGTATTAAATATAGTTTCATATTGTCGCTTTGATGCCTTTTGATCTGGAATATAGTCTTGATGTGGAAACCAGTCTGTATAAAATCTATACATTTTTGAAATATTGAAGTGTTGCGATAAATATTGTCGCTTTGATCGTTTTCTAATGTAATGCGATTCTACGGAAGGAAACAGTTTGATGTGAGCTATTATGCTTTTTTTTGTAGGTTCAGACATTTTTTGTGGCCTTGTTGAGTGAGTTCCTCTAAGATCTGTTAAGCTTTCGTCTTTTTTTATCTTTTCAATCGCCGTATACACAACTTGTTCTGATACTTTTAATGTGTTTAAAAAAAACACTTTACAAACCTGAATTTTGGATTCTGCTAAAGGTAAAAAATATATTAATGTCTGTGTTCTATTGTTTTTTCGGTTTTTTTTTTTTGTGAAAGGCATCTCGCAGTTCAACCTATGAGGTTGTCGTCTGCTTAACCGGACTATCTTGTGGGTGCCTTAAGAGTAAGGCCTCCAGCCAGGGCATAAAAACTTACAAACTAAGCGACTGCACGCTAAGGGCACCCCCTGTGGGGTACGAACCTCGGCTTAGGGCGTCGCTGGGGGAAGACTGCATGGGGACAGGCTGGATCTGAATGGTATCATTATTTAGGGGCTGATTTAAAACTACTGGCACAGCATCGCGGGCTGGCTCGAGCGAGAGTCGGGGAGGGCATGGACCGGGACGTCGCGACGGACCTCGACGTCGAGGTCGGAAAGACGGCGGTTTGAGTCGGAACTTTTTAAGAGTGCTAGTCTCTTTGCTACTCTCCTGGAGGAGGGTGATAGCATCATCTGGAGTGACGAGGGTATGCCTAGGACGGCGTACTGTACTAATGCGCGAGGGTTCGTAACGGGCGGCCGCTGCAATCAGGGGATTACGGTGCTTAATGGCGTTATCGAAGAAACGCTTCGATAGACGTTTCATAAACTGAAGGACGGTTGGCATTCTAAGGTCTACGTGTAGACGGTCATTACGGACATAAAAAGGGGCTCCCGTGACTCTACGTAAGAACCGGTTCTGCAAAGTTTGCATCCTATGGATGTACTTAGGCTTGGTGTGAGCGTACACGACGCAAGCGTACGTCATAATGGGGCGGATCACCGCGGTATAAAGGCGCAACTTGCACTTGAGTGACAACTTGCTTTTCGCCGAAATCATGAAATGAAGCCTACCCATAGCAAAGGCAGCTCGGTCACGAGCTGCTTTGATGTGCGCCGCGAAAGACAGGTGGTTGTCAAGTAAGACTCCTTAGTACTTGGCTTGCTTCTCCCAAGGGATAGGCTTACCGTACATAGTGATCAGGCTGAGCGCTGGTGGCTTATTTTTACGCTGCTTAGAGAAAAGAACTGCCTGGCTCTTGTCGGGGTTCACCTCGATTCTCCATTTCCGGAACCAAGCGCCTAAGACGTTGGCTGAGGTTTGGAGGGTGCTATAGATAGCGTCGTGACTGCGGCCAGTGTAATAAATGGCCGTGTCGTCCGCGAACAGGGCTAACTGAGCCTTCTTGCTCTTGGGGATGTCACTGGTGAACAGAGTAAAGATAAGGGGAGAGACGACGGAGCCCTGAGGTACTCCGGCTCTAATGGGGTGGGGGGAAGACAGTGCCTTCCCGATGCGATAGCGGAAGGTGCGATCCGACAGAAAGTCTCGTAAGATGAGCACGAGACGGTCCGGCACTCCCAGTTTGTACAGCTTATATAATAAGCCGTTGTGCCAGACTTTGTCGAAAGCCTTTGCTATGTCGAAGAACAACACACCCGTCATCGCTCCTCGCTGGAAGCCAGCGCTCAAGTGTTCTACGATGCGATGGGCCTGTTGAATGCAAGAGTGTCCGGTCCTGAAGCCGAACTGCTCGTTGGGGATGAGACTCTTAGCCTCGGCGAAGTCTTTGAGTCGCTTATAAATAAGTCTCTCGTAGATTTTGCCGAGTGCGTTCAGGAGACTGATAGGTCTGTAGCTCGAGGGCTCAGACTTGGGTTTGCCTGGCTTGGCGAAACCGATGACAGTGGCCTCTTTCCATATTTGGGGAAAGGCGTTGTTGCTCAGGGCGCCATTGAAGATGGCCGCCATTAACACGACGAGCTGAGCGGGGAGGAGTTTTAACACCCTATTGGTGATTCCGTCGGAGCCGGGTGCTTTCCGCGGTTGAAGCTTATTAATGATGTCTTGCACTTCGTCAGCTGTGACCGAAGGCAGAGGATCATCAGGGTCTTCTACGGGGGGGAGGCTTTGAGTTCGACGAATGCGTTCACCTCATCGAGATGTCGCTTGTCTACTGGTTGAGAGCTGGGGGAGCACTGGGACTCCAGGCTGTCGGCTAGGCAATCGGCCTTCTCAGAGTCGTCGAATGCGACGCTCTTATCGGGTCGGGTGAGGGGAGGCATCGAAGCCTCTTCGGTGGAGCGCAACTTGCGTTGGAGCTGCCAGAAGGCTAGGTGGGTAGGCTCGAGCTCGCTAAGCGTCTTGTCCCATTGATCTGAACGATGCTCACTAGTGCGCTTCTTTACAGCACGCTGTAAATAACGCATGTGAGCTTTGTTCGCGTCGCAGGGAAAGTTGCTGTAGGCACGGATGGCCGCGTTCTTCTCGGTTATCAGTTCACGTACGTCAGCGGGTAGAATCCAGCGTTGATCGCTCATTGCTGGAACTTCCCGTGAGCAATCCTTTAGTATGGATTGCACGTGTTCTGTAAACGAGTTGATGGCGGCCGTCGTGTCTGCGACTGAGACAATGTGGTCGGGAATGGCCTCCAGGTGAGGCGACGTGGTGGATTTCAGCTTTTCGCTGACTTTCCTCCAGTCGGTTATCACTTGGGTCGGCGGAGGCTGACTGGGGTCAGAAGGACCCGAGCGCGGAACTAAGTGCATGACCACTGGTCGAGACGATAGTGATCGATTGATGACCGGTCTTGCCTATTCGACAGACTGAAGTCTCGAGCAGAGACTCCATGGGAGGGGGATCTAAGGGGATGCAGTGCAGTTCCTTTCTGTAGTAAATTTGAGTTCCGCCCTTGTGGCATCGTGACCGATTGTTGCGAACTATGCGATAGTTGGCAATTCTCGGATCGCGGTGACTGGGCTTGAGGAAGGTCTCCTGTATGAGGAGGATATCAATTTGATGGTCGTGGAGGAAAGTGGCGATCTCATCACGCTGGCCTTTGATGCCATTGGCATTAAAGTACCCTACTTTAAGGGATCGGGGTTTGGTACACGCTAATCTCGTATTATCCATTGGAATTAGAAATCAATGCCGCTGAGGGCTTCGCCTAACTTGATTAGGGACTTGAGGATAATTTTAAGCTTATCGCCGCCAGTGTTAGCCTCTCTGAGATCAGCCACAATGCGGTCTGCTTCGGGGGTGACTATCTTTGCTAACGTTTCTAAAATTACGTCGGGAGAGGAGTCCACGGCCGCGGGGCCGGGTGGCGTGGGACGAGCGGGCGCCGGTGCGCTCGCTTGGGCCACGGGAGTAGGGACAGGGGTATCTAATAGCCCGGGGATGGGGTTAGACTTTGCTTGATTACCGAGAGCCGGGAAAGCTCTCTGGTGGTTCAGCGTAGTCCAGGGAGAGGGCCTCTGAGGGCTGAGTCTCTCCGGCATCTGTGCAGTTGGTAGCCTCACCGATGGGCTTTCTCTCTGCTGGCGGGCGTTTGCACGCTTCGCCAGTTTAGAGGAGGAGCCTTTGGGGGCATTCGGGCAGCCGCGGTAGTTAGCCGGGTGGCCTGACTGGCCGCAAAGCACACAGCTCGGTGGCTCCGAGCATACAGATCTGTCTTTGGGACGGGGGCAGTCAGCCGTGCCGTGGCCGCCTAGACACTTTACGCATCTGTGCGGCGCATGGCAGTTGGCTTGGCTGTGTCCGTACAGCTGGCAGCGGTGGCACTGCCCTACTACGTTTGAGCGGTAAGGCTTCTCTATTGAAATGCCTGTGAGGGAGCATACCGACTTCACTTTGAAGATCGGGTGGTGTCCTTCTACTGGGTCACAGATGACCAGTACCATATCGCACTGGTCTCCACCTCTCGCCTTATGAAGGCGGTGGACGGCTGTAACCGGGATGTCCTGGCCTTGGAGGTCATTAAGGATGTCCTCCGTGGATATCTCCTTCGGGATCCGCCTGATCACCACGCGAGTGGGCTTCTCCTCTGGGAGGGAGTAAGTATGGAAGGCTATGTGCCTTCCGATCAACTGGCGAGTAAGTTCCCTAAAGTCGGTGGTCGTAGGGACGACTACTTTGATTCCCTGCTGTGTGCTTTTTGCGATTGTATATTGTATGCGGTGCTCAACACACATTTTGGACACATCTGTCCATTTCCCTTTGTCCTGAATGAACAACGGGGGAGGGGGCTTCAGCTTCTTTGAAGAAGTGGCTGAAGGTTTAGCCTTAGGGCTGACTGGCCTACTGGTATGAGCAGCGTCGGACGTAGGTAAGGGGACTGGGGAGGTGGGACGGGAGGCCGCGGGAGAGGGGACAGAAGGGAGCGCGACGATCTTTTTGGCCATGGCGGCCTGGGAATTTTTGCCCTTCTTCCTCTTGCCCTTTCCGACGACTTGATAGTCGTCTTCAGAGGATGAGGAGGCAGAGCACGAGTCTAAAATTGTCTCTGAGTCGGAGACTGGCTCAGTTGTGTCCATGTTCTCGGAAACGGGAACAATGGACGCAGGTTCGGACTGATCCTTTGTTTGCGAAACAAAAGGTTTCGAAACAATGGGTCTCGGTTTAGCCGGAATCGCGGCGGCGACGGCTGGCGGTAAGCCTTTGTCCATGTTCTCGGAAACGTGAACAATGGACGCAGGTGCGGGCTGGCCATTTGTTTGCGAAACAATGGGTTTCACAAGAATGGGTCTTGGGGTAGCCTTAATCGCGGCGGCGACGGCTGGCGGTAAGCCTCTGTCAACAGGCGGCGGCGACAAAGGGCTCTCAAGCGCGTCACTGAAGTCAGTGACGGCAATACTGGATTGCTGCAAGGCAGCGACATCGGACCCATATTTCTTTAAAAAATCTGGGTCGTTCAGGAAAACGCGTTTGAAAAACGCCAAAAGGAGTTCATCATCCGCGTCAAAGGCCATATTGTCTGCTAAGAGTTAGCGGACATTTGAGTGAAGCTCAGCGCGCCTAATAACCTAATTCCTTGAACAATTATGTAGGGAATTTACTGGGTCCAGCGACTCACCCGATTCAACCTTCCCGCAGCCACAGTCCGAAGGTCCTGGCTTGGTAGCAACTCCAACTCCAGTCTAGGGAACTTTGCTTTCAGGAACTTGTTCAAACGGGAAACACTAGCACAGTATATCGGCGGCGCATGCATTCGCGACGGAGTCCAACTTTTTACCTAGACCCTGAAGGGGTTAGGCGGGCGGATTGGGTCAACACCCTCTCTCGGTTTCGTTGGCACCGTTAGGTTTCCCACCAAGAACCTCGAAACTGAGGACTTTTCCCTGATGGGGCAAAGGAAGTTAAATCGGAATAATATCCGAAGCAAATGAGCAAGTTTAGTGCTGTCTTAATGAAAAGACAGCAATTGTTCAGGGGTGTAGTCGAGAGACTACTGATGACGTCACGACACTGGGAAGCGACGAACAAAAGACACACACTGATAGCGAGCGGGAATGCGAGCAGGTAGCGGCACGTCCGTACGCGACGGCGGTCAGGCGGCGAGACAAGGCAAGTTCTTATTTAGCTACAATTAGTTAATCACTGTGTTCTAAATGAAATGAAATGAGCGGGTCCGTGCGCGGGCGACGGGTGGGATTGGCTCCGTGGCCTCTCCATACTAGAAAGTTTCCTGTAGTAAGCGTCGTACAACCGCTCCGGTATCGGACAATCACAACTCGTTGTGTGCAGGCCTCCGCTGGCCGCCACTGAAGTCCCCTGCGCCACCTCTGGCGCAGGCTGTGATTGGCCGACCTCCCAAAATTTATTAATTTGGTAGAGGGTAGGCGCGTAAAACTTTGTAGTAAAATACCGTCCGAACCGCTTTTTGTTAAATTTTTAACGGAAAGGTATCCGTTGGGCACCCATGGGCACTAAGAGCCTGTGGGTTCGCAGCGGGTGCCCCCCGCGCTGCCCGGTGCAGCTGCACCGTAGCGGTTGCGGTCTGGCCACGTCCCAAATGACGCCGCCAAAGAAGAGCAACATGGGCGACCGGATGCGATCGCTCCCCTTTATTGGGGACTCATCGCCTGGCGCCCCAACTCCGGTTCTTGAAGAGGAAGGGAGGAGGAGGCCGACTCCCCCAGTATCACCACCAGCCCCGATGTCGCCGACTTCGCCGACATCGAGTCCACGTACCGGCCCGCTGACGCCAGCGAACCGACAGCCGGCGGTACCCGTCCGCCCGCCGGCCTTTAGACCCGTGCCTACCCAGGCCTTAGGACCCGCAGGTACGTGTCACCACGCGCCTGCTGTGCGAGCCTGCGCCCCCGCTGTGTGCTCCACCGCGCAAGCCGGGCGCTCGCCGCTACCGCCCGCGGCACGTACCGCGCCTGTGCGCCCTGCGCACCCCGCACCCGCGCCCGCCGCCGCTCGTCCTGCGGCGCCAGTGCTAGCACCTCACCTCACTACGCGCCACTGCGCACGCCCGCCCCGCCGCCTCTACGGCGCGGGCCGCGTGCGCCGCATCGCCCGCACCCCGCCGCTTGCTGGCAGGCTCAGCCGCCACAGCGTCACCGGTGCAGGGCATGCCCATGTCGCCACCACCACCACGCAGCGCCGCGCGCGACTCACCGGCCGCCATGTCGCCATGCTCCTCCAAGGAGGGGAGCACCCTGGGCGAGTACAGCGACGAGGTAAGTGAGGGCTCACTTACCCCCACAGTCGCGCGCCCCACCGGACAGCTGGCGTTTGGGTACGAGTTCAGTCTCGACTCCCGTGCCCAGCGCCGGCCAAGAAGCTCGGACGACGAGGTCGCCGAGGAAGCGAAGCGCCCGTGCACCGACTCCCCGCTCCCACAGCGCGTCCCGCGTGGTCGAGCCGGAGTTGGCTCACCTACGTTCGCCGAGGCGACTTGCCGCCCAACCACTGGACAAGACCGCACTGAAGTGACGAGACCCGATGCCGCAGCCCCTGAACAAGGCACAAGCGCCACCGCACCTGCCAAGCCAAGGCAGGACAAGCGACCGCGCTACCCTCCGCTGGTAGTGGAAAGGTTACCCAACTGGGCCTTCCACTTTAGGGCCGTGAGGGACAAGCTGGGCCACCCACCTAATGCCCGTCCTTATCAGGGGGGAATTAAGTTCGTACCCGAAAGCGAGGACGAGTATCGTGTGGTCCAGCGGTACCTCACTGACCTGGAGAGGTCGGAGGGCCTAAGCTGGTTTTCTTACTCGCTGCCAGCGGAGCGCAGCTTGAAGATAGCCATCAGAGGGCTGCCAGCTGATACCGACCCCGAGGACATCCTGGAGGAGCTGAGGACGATGGGTTATGAGCCGGAGTACGTGCGCATTATTAACGCGCGCGGAGGACGACCCGGCTGCATATTCCATGCCGTCCTCAAGAGGCAGCCAGACTTCAGAGCAATATACGACACCACCACATTCCTGTGCATGCGGGGTGTGCGTATTGAGGCCTGGAGGAGCAAAAGAGGGCCCGCACAATGTCATAGGTGCCAACAATTCAGACATAGTTCGCACCAATGTCACCGCCCGCTCGCTTGTGTGTCTCGCGGAGAAGGTCAGGGCCAAGCTCCAGGAGTACAACGCCGAGAGCTGGGAGGAACGTATTGACGCCGCCGATGGGGACTGGGCGTCTCTACACAAGCTGTGCAGGCAGCTTGCGAACACCCCGGCTCCGGTACGTCCGTTACTACATAGCGACGGGGCGCCTAGATACACCGCAGCAGACCGTGCGGAGATCTTCGCCGAACACCTGGAGCGTCAATTAAAAACCCGACCACCAACATCGAGCATGTCGCAGCAGTCGAGAGGCACCTTGGGGAATACTTCTCCAGGCCGATAGCCTCCGACGATTGTGCGATTTACTTCTCGCCTTGCGCAGTCAGACGCGCCATCCTAAGGACAAAGCTGAGGAAGGCCCCTGGTGCGGACGGCGTGTCCAACACAGCGCTGCGCCACCTGCCCTACCGTACAGTAGCGGCACTGGCGCGCCTGTTTACGGGCATCGTCCGCACGGGTGCCTTCCCAGCCCCATGGAAGGAAGGGCGCGTCATCATGCTGCCCAAGGCGCACAAAGACGTCCTCAAGCCGGAGAGCTATCGGCCCATCACGCTGCTCTCTTCAATGAAGCAACACATCGTCCCTCGGGCCGAACAGTTCGGGTTTCGGGCCGAACACTCGACGACGCTCCAATTGTCGAGAGTACTGCACCTGCTCACCGCGGCGCTCAACAAGAAAGAGCATGCAGTTGCAGTATTCCTCGACATGGAAAAGGCGTTCGATCGTGTCTGGCATGCCGGCCTGCTGTATAAGATGTCACAGACAGGCGCGCCTCGTCGCTTAGTACAGGTGGTCTCCTCCTTTCTTTCTGACAGGACTTTTAGGGTGGTGGTCGACGGCACGGTATCGGGCGTCCGCCCGATCGCCGCAGGGGTGCCGCAGGGCAGCTGCGTTTTGCCTGTATGCTACTCCTACTCCTGCTACTGTATGTGTTTCACCGACGACATCCCCACCACTCCCGACACTACGCTCGCGCTGTACGCTGACGACGCCGCGTATATTGCGACCTCGCTGAACGCGAGGCACGCGGCCGTCAAAATGCAGCGCGTGCTTGATCTACTGCCTGATTGGCTGTCGAAATGTGAGAGGAGGTTTTCGGTGAACGTGGGCAAAACGCAGGCGCTCCTTGCAGGCGCCGCTCACCTCCCGCCACCCCTCCAACTGGACCGAGCCGACGTCGCGTGGTCGCCCCAGGTCAAGTACCTAGGGGTCACCATCGACCGTCGACTCTCGATGGCAGCACACGTCCGCGGCACAGTCGCTAGATGCAGGCACGCCCGCTTCCTGCTTCGTCCAGTGCTCTCATCTCGTCTCCCGCTGCGTACCAAGCTGGGCGTGCATAAAACTTATATCCGCCCGCTCCTCACGTACGCCGCCCCAGCCTGGCTCGCCCTCACCAGCGAGACCACCAAGAAAAAGCTCCGCGCGCAGCAGTCGCTCGCGCTGCGGACAATCACCGCCACCCCTCGCTGTGTGAGGAACTCCACCATCCAGCGGGATCTAAAGATTGAGAGCCTGGATGAATTCTGCAGGCGCCTCGCTTCCAACATGTTTGCGCGTGCCGACGCCTCTACCTGGCCCCACTTGGCGCAAATAGCGCCATGGCACACGCGCCCGCCTGACGCGGGGCGCTCACAGCGCTTCCGTCGCCTTCCGCGCGACCTATTGCCTGCGGACGACTCGCTGCCATCCCCGCCGGACTGACGCACCCGGGTAAGTCGCATCCATCAACACGCGACCTACCCAAACAATGAGACTCCACACTCATAACACACACTCGTAGCGCGTCTTGTTCTAAGTTAATATAGGCAAGACGCGCACCGAACACACTTCCATACTCTACATTCATCTTAACTCACGCGACGAACGTGCGGCGCGGGCTCGCTATTCGTTCGCTTACAAGAGCGGTGTTACTCAGGTACATTGCCGCTCTAACTCATTCACTACGGCCTCTTAGTCTGGAGCGTGATCGGCTCGATCTGAGAGCGTCTGCAGACGGGGGCCAACATCCTTAGCGGTAGGATGCGCCAACAGAGTCACCTCTGTCGCAGGTCGTCATTCGCTGGGCCTCCTCCGGGCAACCGGAGGTCTCACCTGGCGGTGACAGACCGCCGAGGTGGCGTGAAGAAAGCGGTGCTCGTTACGGTAACGTTGTACCGTAACTAAGCGCACAGCGCTAGCGCCGCTGGCGCCTCCTACCGGACAAAATGACAATTACACATAGGCGAGTTGCGTGCGCGCGCTCGCCTCCATTTACGCCTAGATGGCAACCAAGTTGAGGGTGCCCGTATTTGCGGGCACACCATTGATCCCGCGGGACCAAGGACCAAGTCCATACCCCGCCAACCGCGCGCCCCCCTGCGGGGGTGTAGCGATTTCCTGAGTGAGTGGGCGACGGGCGGCAGTGTAGCTCGAACTGTCGGACGTAGAGGTTGTGCTGCTCGTTCTCTAAAATTGTATTTACCTGATTCGCGCAAGGACAATTTACTATGAGTACTAAGTTTGTTTGTTTTCGCGATTTGGACGCTTGTTTAGTCAGTAAGTAGGATAACTCGACGGCACGGTTGGTGCAGTGGTTGAGTGATTGACTGCTGCGCTGCGTGTTGCGGGTTCGATCCCCGCATGGAACAAATATTTGTATGACCTACAGGTAGTTGTTCCGGGTCTGGCTGTTTGTGTATGTGAATTTAAATGTTTGTAGGAACTTAGTCCTCATCAGCAGTATTAATTGGATCCATGATCTCACTAAGTCGCACTTTGTAGGTAGGCGTGGATTGTCGGGCGAAGAAAATAAAGGCACTAGTACACAAAAAAAAGGCACAATCACTTTTATTCCAAACTTATTTTAAACAATCGGTGATAAAGTTACGGTAGCAAAATAGGTAGCACAAGTAGGACACTCCACCGAACGCGTAGCACGCCTGTGCGATCCCGACCGAGTCTCAAATGATACTGCTTGTAAATCCTCGCCTCCCTGCGCACTAGCGCTCGGTGTTGTGTCAGAGTGTCGTTTGATCGGATGTGACGTAGCAGACAAGTAATGAATGTTCACGACACTCTTAAACTAACAGCGACATCTATGAAATATAACTAAAACTAATTTAAATGATAAAGCGCCGTCATGTTTGTTAACGCACCCACGAAACTGGAGATATTCCTAGTGTGTCGTTTTATTTAAAAAAATAAAAATAAACTTTTTATTTTAGAAAAGTGTAAAAGTGTTGTTTTGTGTAGTGCTATCAAAATGCCGAAGAAAAGTAATATTAGGAAACAGAGAGCTCTAAAAGCTGCTAAAATGCATAAAGTCATATAACTACCTGTATATTCTAATTATTTACCTTTACTAAAAACATATAAACACATAGTTAGTCAATTTTTTATTATTATTTATAGTTTGTTTATATTACTAGAGGTTTAATTATTGTTTTGTTACAAATTTGAATAAAAATACAGTGTGCTCTACATAGTTACCTGTCTAGGTAAAGGAGCTATTTCACGACCCTATTTATAAAAATTCTAACTAGGAACCTAAATAGTCAGCTAGTGATCATACTACACTACTAAAAAGGATTCTAAATCGGATCCTAACAAGGACAGGCAGAGACTAGTTTCGTAGATTTTCAACTTTATGCATAAAGTTGAAAATCAAACTATTTATTAAAGATTATCTGTTTCGGTCTTCGTCGTTGAGACAGTTTGTCTTTGATAGATTTTCAACTTTATGTAAAAGAATATAAAGTTCACAATCACTCGTCGTAGAGTCTTACAGAGCGGTCGGAACCTTCTTACTTCCTAGTTAGGTTAGGTTAGGTCGGGGTGCTGGGTCAGAAAACCTCCTCGTGGGCCTGACGGCTGCCGGTCCCTCTCGATGCGTTTGGAGGGAACAGCAGCCGGCATGGACGGTGCATCCTGGGCGCGGAAAGTGGCCTTCCCCAAGGAATGGGAAGAGATTCTTATTCTTCGGGGAATGTTACTGTTCGTGGCAAATATTCTGACATAGGAGGGGTCCAATTTGGACAAACGGGACGTTGTTCTGCGTGACCCTCTGAAAAGCAGAGGGCACAGCGGAGGAGCAAGGACGGGCTCGGTGTGCACTCACCCTGCCTCCGAGCAGACAGTGAGGGACGCAGTCCTTCGCTGTCCCCGTCGTTCTCGTAATCCCATCATCGGAGTGTCGTGGATCACGTCTCGCGGCTTCGACCGGGACCGAGGGTCTTGGCTTAACTGCCCGGACCGCGAGGTAGAAAACCTCTATAAAAAGTTACCCCGAATCTCAAGCGGCGGCGCACCGTGAGGGGATGTATGGCTGACGGGTGTTCCCATGGAACAATCAGTCTCTAGTGCGACCCCCACCAGGGTACCAGCCGACCCCCTGGCGGGTTATAAATGTTAAAGGCTTATCCGGGTACAGGGGGCACTGCCCGGATGGATGTTTTATATCCCCCATACTCGTGGGAATCACATGGAAAATATTAATAATAAAAAATTGATGGAGAAGGCGGACGCAGCGTCAAATTCTGGCACTGCGTCATTGAAGACGGGAGCAGTTGCTCCAACAGAACCCCTCGTGGTTCTGGAGAGGGTGATTTTGTTGCCGAAGTCCGGCGACTCACCACAATTTGTTGCGGCCGGTCCCTCCAAGTTTTGGGGGAAGCGACCGCGCTTTGAGTCGGAAGCGTTGTCGGCGGGTCTTTCCTCAAGTGAGGAGAACCTGCCGGCCGCCAAGGTACCGACTGCAAGGAGGGGCAGAGGTCGCGGGTCACCTTCCGGAGCCAACACTTCGGGGGCAGAAGCACGTGACACGCGGGGCCGCTACCTGAAGCGCCCCGATACGCCGATGGCCAGCGGAGTAAGTGACTCCGACGGGGCCATGCAGGTGGAGCAGGGCGATTCCGCAGCCTCCATCGGATTGGTGAGCATCAAGGCGGAGCTCAACGACGCCAGGCGAGAGGGCCGGAAGGCCGCAGCGACTGATGAGGTCGCTGAAATGGCTCGACTGGCAAGGGAGCGGCGTTTGCAGACCGCCGCAGGCCCTGAGGGACTGACGGCTGAGGTTCTCAGCCACCAGGTTTTGGATGGCGTGGACGTCGTCCTGAAGGTTGCCACAAAATCGGGCAACCTGAAGGGCACG
The DNA here is from genome assembly GCA_963082945.1 of Cerastis leucographa. NCBI lineage: Eukaryota > Metazoa > Arthropoda > Insecta > Lepidoptera > Noctuidae > Cerastis > Cerastis leucographa. The sequence goes on from CAUJBK010000002.1 coordinate 686,733, forward strand.
TTTACGCGGGCCCTTAAGGGGGCCGGACGACCTCGGAAGAGACGGTGAAGCTCCAAGAGGAGAATTATCGTCTCCATACGAAGATGGAGGAGCTCCAGCGGGAGGTCAGCGCCCTGAGGGCGGACTTCAGCCGGCAGCAGAGTGTGACTTCGGACAGTCGCGCTCTGCCACAGAACGGGTCTTTGGGGGAAGACCAGTTCAACCGGCTGTTGACCATTATGACCGCCCGCTTCGACAGCCTAGAACCGAGGCTCAACCCCCCCGTTAATGCCCGTCCGCCGCTGGCAGCGGACAAGCGGAAGAAGGCGTTAGAGCCTGCTCCAACAGTGGCTGGGCCTACGTGGGCACAGTAGGCTAAAGCGCCACCTGCACCAAAAAGTCCCACGCAAACGCCCAAAAAGCCTACGGAGGGGGCCAAGAAACCCGTAAAGGGGACGGGAAAGCCCACTGAGGGGAGCAGCTCGCCCCCCAAAGAGGGTGACTGGAAAACGGCCGAAAGCCGCAAGAAGAGAAGGAAGAGGGGCCGCAAGGCCAAAGCCGCACCGGGCTCCGGGGGGCACACCGCCAGGGGTGGCCAGAGCGCCCCGAAAATCCGCATCCCTCGCTCAGAGGCAGTGGTGGTGACGCTTCAGCCCGAAGCAAAAGACAGAGGCGTCACCTACCAAAAGGTACTGGCGGACGCGAAAAGCAAGCTGGTCTTCGCTGACTTTGGTACCCCGGACGGCTTCCGTTTCAGGACGGCAGCCACGGGGGCCAAAATGTTCGAGTTGGCGGGGACCAGCAGTACTGAGAGGGCGGATGCTCTAGCTGCAAAGCTGAGGGACGTCCTCAACCCCGAAGAGGCGCGGGTGTCCAGGCCCATGAAGACCGCTGAGGTGCACGTCGATGGGCTGGACGACTCAGTGACCCCGGAGGAGGTGGTGGCGGCCATAGCCCGCAGCGGCGGCTGCTCGCCCGAAAATGTACGGGCGGGTGGCATCCGCGTCAATGCTGGCGGACTTGGCACTATATGGGTGCGGTGTCTGGTGGCTGCGGCGAGGCAGATCGCGGATGCGGGACGGCTTCTGGTTGGCTGGGTGTCAGCGAGAGTAAAACTCCTGGCACCCAGGGCCATGCAGTGTTACCGGTGCCTGGAGAAAGGGCACGTCCGGGCACTGTGCACCTGTGACACAGACCGCAGCGATTTATGTTACCGCTGCGGTCAGCCTGGCCATAAGGCGTCCCAGTGCTCCGCGGACCCAAACTGCAGTTTGTGTGCAGCTGCAGGAAAGTCCGCGGGGCATAGAGTAGGCGGTAAAGCCTGCGGCGCGCCCAAAAAGCGCAGCAAGCGTTGGGCTAAGGCTGCGGGGGACGCACCCCCCCCGCAACCTAGCACCTCTTCGGCCGACTCCCGGCCTGTGGTGGGACGGAGCGCCGAAGAAATGGAGTGCCAGTGATGGCACACTACCATTTCCTCCAGGCGAACATCAATCATCACTGCACCAGAGCTCAGGATCTCCTGCTCCAGAGCATGGCGCAGTGGTCGATAAATGTGGCGGTGGTCGCTGAGCCGTATTTCATCCCCCCCCGGGATAACTGGGCAGGGGATCTAGACGGCCTAGTGGCCATCATCGGCGCGACTCTCGTCGACGTATCCCGTGGTCACGGTTGGGTTGCGGCCGTCGTGAACGGGATCGTCACGATTGGGGCGTATTTTTCGCCCAACAGGAGTCTCACCGACTTCGAGGGTTTCCTTGTCGAGTTGGGAGCCGTCGTCGGCCAGTCTAACCCTCGACCCATTTTACTTCTCGGTTACCTCAACGCCAAGTCTGCGGCGTGGGGTTCCCCGGTCACGGACCCGAGAGGCGAAGTGCTAGAGGAGTGGGCCATTACGACGGGCCTGGCTGTCTTAAATCGGGGTTCAGCCTATACGTGTGTACGGCAGCGGGGCGGGTCGATAGTGGAAGTCTCGTTCGCTAGTCCCTCTGTCGTGCACCGAGTCTGTGATTGGCACGTTGAGGTGGAGGTGGAGACGCTATCGGATCACCGATACATCCGCTTCGACGTCTCGACCCAGACCACTGGAGGACGTAACCAATCGGGGCCCCGAAGAGACGGTCCGCGTTGGGCGCTGAAACGCCTCGACAGGGAAGCTCTCGAAGAAGCCGCCATAGTTCAGGCCTGGATCCGGGAGTCGGCCACCGTCGGTCCCGTCGACGTCGAACTGGAGGCGCAGTGGTTTGGCGATGCGATGACGCAGATCTGCGACGCATGCATGCCACGCGTCTCCTCTCTGTCCGCACGGCGCCGCTTGTACTGGTGGTGCGTCGAGATCGAGCGACTGCGCGTCAAGTGCGCAGACGCCAGACGCCCGTACACGCGGTGCCGGAGAAGACGTCCACGGGTTCCTGAGGAAGAAGCCGCGCTGTATGAGGTGTACCGCGCGGCGAAGCTGGCTCTGTGGCTGGCCATCGGCGAGTCGAAGACACGCTCCAGGGAGGAAATGCTGGCGAGCTTAGACGGGGATCTGTTTGGGCGCCCTTACCGGTCGGTCCGAGGGAAACTTCGGCCGTGGGCGCCCCCGCTAACGGAAAGTCTAGAGCCGCAGTTCCTGGAGCGAGTGGTCTCGGCCCTTTTCCCTGAGAGAGCCGAGTACCAGCCACCGCCGATGGTTCTGCACACAGCTGCAGAGCCGGAAGAAGGAAGCGAAACCATCCCAGAGGTGACACAGGCAGAGATGGGTGCGGCCGTATTGCGGCTCCGGGCTAAAAACACTGCTCCGGGGCCCGATGGAGTGCCTGGCCGCGCTCTGGTCCTCGCCATGAAGGAGCTGGAGCCCCCACTGAGAGGACTCTTCTCGGCATGCCTTGAGCAGGGCCAGTTCCCTACCCGGTGGAAGACTGGTCGACTGGTCTTGCTCAGGAAGGCAGGGCGCCCGGCGGACTCGTCGTCCGCTTATCGGCCCATAGTGCTGCTGGATGAGGCGGGCAAGATGCTGGAGCGAATAATCGCAGACCGCCTCGTCAGCCACTTGTGTACAGAGGGGCCGAACTTGGACGACAGTCAGTTTGGGTTCCGTCGTGGGCGCTCTACCATTGACGCCATAATGAGAGTAAGAGTCCTGGCGGAGGAAGCAGTGTCTCGGGGTGGGCTGGCGGTGTCCTTGGACATCTCCGACGCCTTCAACACCCTGCCCTGGGGTTGCATTAGGGAGGCCCTGCGCTACCACCGGGTGCCTCTCTACCTCCGCAACATTGTGGGGGCTTGTCTGTCGGGAAGGTGTGTCACCTACATGGGACGCGACGGCGATGGCTGTCGCGAGATGTCGTGCGGTGTTCCACAGGGGTCGGTTCTGGGCCCTCCCTTGTGGAACATCGGTTACGACTGGGTTTTGCGGTGCGAGTTTCCACCGGGAGCGAACCTGACGTGTTATGCGGACGACACGCTGGTCATTGCCCGGAGGAGCTCGTACAGGGAAGCAGCGTTGCTGGCTACGGCTGCGGTGTCACAGGTGGTGAGCCGCATCCGGCGCCTGGGCCTGGAGGTGGCTCTCAACAAGTCGGAGGCCATTGCGTTTCATGGCCCCCGACGGGCGCCGCCGCTGGGATCACACATAGTGGTCGGGGGGGCCCGGATCGCTGTCGAGTCAACCATGAAGTACCTTGGATTGGTGCTCGACAGCCGTTGGGACTTCGGCCCCCATTTTCAGCGGCTGGTGCCCAAGTTGATGGGCGCGGCGGGTGCGCTGTCAACGCTGCTTCCCAATTTGGGGGGCCCGAGCACCGCCTGTAGACGGTTGTACGTGGGGATCGTGCGATCCATGGCCCTTTACGGGGCCCCGGTATGGGCGACGGACCTGACGGCCCGCACTATCGCAGTCCTGCGCAAACCGCAGAGAGCGATGGCCGTCAGGGTCATACGGGGTTATCGCACGATCTCCTACGAGGCGGCTTGTGTACTGGCTGGATCCCCGCCGTGGGACCTGGAGGCGAAAGCCCTCGCAACACTTCACAAGTGGCGCGAAGACGCCAAGGATCGGGGCGAAAGGCTGGTGCAGCGACAGATCACGCTGCACCGGTCTCAGCTCCGACAGGTCATGGTGGCGGAATGGCGGGGGAGGCTTGACCATCCCTCCGCCGGCCTCGACACAATCGAGGCGATCCGGCCTGTACTCGACGACTGGCTCGGGAGGAAGCACGGCTCCCTGACGTTTCGGGCGACGCAGGTGCTCTCGGGGCATGGTTGCTTCGGGAAGTACCTGTGTCGCATAAGCAGGGACGCTCGGTGCCATCACTGCGTCCATTGTCCGGAGGATACGGCGCGGCATACGCTGGCAGAATGTCCCGCGTGGGACGAGCCGCGCCGTGCCCTCGTCACAGAGATAGGTGGAGACCTGTTGCTGCCGACGGTTGCTCACGCAATGGTCGACAGCACAGAGTCCTGGGACGCGGTGGTGTCCTTCTGCGAAACCGTCATGTCGCAGAAGGCAGCTGCGGAGAGGGAGAGGGAGATCTCGAGTTCCTTCCCATCCCGCAGCAGACGCACCGGGCGTCGGCAGAGGACGGATAACGCCCTCTTCCGGCCCCCCTAAACAGGTCCAGGGGCGACGGATTCGGGGACATCCGTCGCCCCCCATATCACTGGACCCGAGACGGTGGCGCGTAGTGTTCCACGCGCGCCTCTCACAGACGTAACGGGGGGAGTACACCTCACTCCCCCCCAGGGACGAGGCCCGCACTGGTCGAGCGGGCCGGCACTAGTCCGGGGCAGCAGAAGTCACATTCGTTCCCGCTGCCCCCCGACGCAAGTGTGCGAGGGAACACCGGTGTGGTTTTAGTCAGTACGAGTCTGACAGAACCCTCTGCCCTCCCCAGGGCGGGGGACATCCATCGAGGATTTCCACATCGTCAAAAAAAAAAAAAAAGTTAGGTCACTCAAATCGGATGCAATCTGTTCTAACTGCGATCACACGTTCCTATTTCCTAGTTAGGATTCTAAAAATAGGATCATGAAATAGCCCTTTTAGTAGAGATCTTCTTTGGCAAGAAAATCAGACTCGGAACCCCGAGTCTGACTCCGAGTCTGACTCTGACTCCGAGTCTGACTCTGACTCTGAGTCTGACTCTGACTACAAGTCTGACAACGAGTCTGAATCCGAATCGTACTCTGACTACGAGTCTGACTACGAGCCCGACTCCGACTCAGAGTCTGACCACGAGTCTGAATCTAACTCCGAGTCTGACTCTTACTCCGAGTCTGACTACGAATCTGACTGAATAAAACTACGCTGAATAATATTATCTCTCAATTAGTGAAGGCGGACGTCTAGTCTCGTCCTAGGAACCCATTTATAGGTAAGTACATCAGGACAGTGCGAGCGCACCCAAACATAGGTACAATAACAAAAATGCAATAAAAAGATCCGCGCATGACCGAGCTGCGGAACGCGGCGCGGGCGGCTAGTTGCGATGAGCGCGGATCGCGCTCTGCGCACGTAAAGGCACACGTTTATAAGGTGGGCAAAATGTCAAGAGATCCAACAAAATTAGCAATGCCAAGATGTAGAACAGCATACTGCCATAAAAACACGAGTCGAATGGCAATAAAGATATTTAATAATATACCAAAGGTTATTAGAGAGCTGCGTTACAGCTTATTTCAAAAGCATCTCAGAGCATGGCTTATGGAAAACTGTTTCTATAGTATCAAGGAATTTATGAATTTTAGCACAAATGGGAAAATTGCATGACATATAAATTACATTTGACATTTTATTAAGCTATTGACATATTTTGTAATTTAATTTCCGTGGTTATCATTTGTAATTTGATGTTTATAAAATTGTAATTGAACTATTATTATCTTTTGACATTTGTAATTTGATAATTTAGACAATTCTTGATTTATTACAGATATTTTTTTTTTTTTGTTTGACATTGGAATTTAATCATTTGAATCATTACTGTCACAAAATTTCCATGCCGAATTTAGTAGGCGGAATATGAAGAACTATTGTGTATATGTTATTAAATCTGTACAATATCATATTTCAGGCAAATAAATGAATCTATCTATCTATCTATGTAAATATGGTAACACCTTATAAATTCTGAGGAACTAAGTATAATATAACTTTTATCTGAGATCTTTACACTTATCAAATAATTTCGTAGAGTTCAGAGATCACCAACAACAGTTTAACAAAAATTAAATTAAAAATTTAAAAAACCCCCGACGGACAAAACCTCAAAAAAACCATAAATAAAATTAATTCAAGCGTCGTAGCGTCGGGGGTCCGCTTTGTTTGTATATATATTTTTATGTACTAAGCGGTCTACTTAGCGGTTTTTAACCCCCGACCAAAAAAGAGGGGTGTTATAAGTTTGACGTGTGTATCTGTGTATCTGTGTGTCTGTGTGTCTGTGTATCTGTGTATCTGTGTATCTGTGTATCTGTGTATCTGTATACCTGTGTGTCTGTCTGTGGTATCGTAGCTCCTAAACGGATGAACCGATTTTGATCAAATTGGTTTCGTATGAAAGGTGTTTAAATTGAGAGTGTTCTTAGCTATGTTTTGAGAAAATTTGCTCAGCCGTTTGAAGGTCCGCCGATCTCTTTTCTAGTTGAAGGGAAAAAACAACTTCCACAGGTCTGGTCGATTCGAAATTTGAAATCTTGCTACTTGTAGCCATGGACATCGCCGGGGGGGGACTGCATCCCCCCCGCTCCCCCCTAAAAGCTCGGGTTTTTTAAGTTATAACTTTCGTTGTTTTCTTTAATTAGCGAGAAGAGGCGCAACACCGAGAACAAGACAGTCAAGGCTAAAATAAAATAATATAAGTTTAAAAAGCATGAAATAAAAATTAAATTAAAAATTTAAAAAACCCCCCACACAAAAAACCTCTAAAAACCATAAATAAAATAATCCAAGCGTCGTAGCGTCGGGGGTCCGCTTTGTTTTGTGCTTGTACTAAGCGATCTACTTAGTTGTTATTTAATTTTTAACCCCCGACCAAAAAAGAGGGGTGTTATAAGTTTGACGTGTGTATCTGTGTATCTGTGTTTCTGTGTGTCTGTCTGTGGTATCGTAGCTCCTAAACAGATGAACCGATTTTGATGAAATTGGTTTCGTTTGAAAGGTGTTTTAATCGAGAGTGTTCTTAGTTATGTTTCGATAAAATCTGATCAGCCGTTTGAAGGCCATCACCTCTTTTCTAGTTGAAGGGAAATTAACAATTTGCACAGGTCTGATCGATTCGAAATTTGAAATCTTGTCACTTGTCACCATGGGCATTGCCAGGGGGGGTGGGGTGCTAACCCCCCCTCCCCCCAGAAAGTTTTTTTTTTTAATTTTTGCTGTTTTCGTTAATTGGCGAGATGACACGCAACACCTAGAGAAGTGGAAGGGGAGGCCTATGCCCAGTATTAGTAATAATAATAAATTAATAATAATAAGATATAATAAGAAATTTAGTGGTGAAGGTTTGTCATTGATTAAATCGCATTGTGATAAAATTGCAGAGTTGTATTCTCAAATACAAGAATTTTGTAATAAGTTGCACACACGTGAAACTGATAAGAGTAGTTGTGAACAATTTGGCTCAACATCGAATCTCGAATTCAAAATGGAGTTTAATTTAAAAGTAGCCCTGAGTTTGTTACCAGTTATGAATAATGAAGAATCGATGACTCGTCAATTAATTGATGGTGTTGATTACTATAGCTCTACCTTAAAAACCGAACAATGTAAATTAAGTTTAGTAAACTTTGTTTTAAGAAGTCGTCTCTCTCAACAAGCGAAATTAAGACTTAAATCCGATTATCCATCCATTGATGCATTACTAACTGATATGCGTATGATTCTTTTGCCTAAAAAGAGTTCCGTCGCCTTGCAAAGTAAACTACAAACTTTGCGACAAGATCAAAGGTCGATTGATGATTACGGTAAGGAGTTGACTGAGCTATTTATGGATTTATCTATAGCGCAAGCCGAAGGCAAAACCGAAAATCTCAAGATTTTACAGCCTCTAAACGAGAAACAAGCGATTAAACGTTTTGCTGACGGATTACGCAATGGACGACTCAGTACCATAATAGCTGCACAAAAGTTTGAAACCTTAAAGGACGCTGTGCAAGCAGCTATAGATGAAGAGACCATTGCAATGCCCTCTCAGTCTGAAAATATTTTATCTTTTAATAGGAAACGTAACAATTATTTTCAAGGTCAGCGTAATCTAGGTTTTTCTGGAGCCAACCGCCAGTATCGAGGTGCCTCCACGTCTAATAATTTTAGTAGGCCTACCGTCCATCGTGGTATGACTTTCTACCAAGGCCGTGGTCGTCCGTTCCAGAACTATAGTCGGGGACAGCCTAAACAGAATCGAGGTACGAGGTAGTTGTTGTTCCTGTTATTAGAATGATAGTATCATTCTAATAACAGGAACAACAACTCTAGAGGTTATCAACGGAACGTGCAACGTAGTGATGCAAACATCCACGTTCTAAACGACGACGAGCCCACAAAAACTAATTCAAACGGGGAGCAGAGCAAGTTTTTTCGTGAATAATGGGTTTGTATTTGCAAATAATAGTCATTGTTGCATAGAATTATACGTAGATAAATATAACTACTTATTTTTAGTTGACACCGGCGCATCAATTTGTGCTATTAAATATAATCATAAACATACCAATCCATAAAGAGAGCATCAAGATCAGCGGAATCGGTGGTACAATAGAAGCAATCGGATTTGTTTATTTAACTCTAAGCGATTGTTATGACAGAGGACATTTATTTGATCATAAGTTTTATGTTTTTAAATCGTTGCCGTGTATGGCGCATGCTATTTTAGGACAGGATTTTCTTACGAAATACAATGCTATAAGACATTACTTGTAAAACTTTAACATTAAACAATAACATCAGTAATGAGAAAGTAATGTTGCCTTTAAAATCAAAAAGTTCAAGGTTTTATTATAATTTCACTTTGCCGCCAAGGACCGAATCAATTCATTACATACCTACTCAGATTACCGAAGAGTGTCTTGTTTGCTCATCTGAATTACAAAAAGGAATATTCATTGCTAGCGTATAAGTTAAACCCATAAATGGTATGATACCTATTTTAATCCTAAATACAAATGAGACTGAGGTTCACCTTGATACTATTGAACCAACTTTACATAAAACTAGTGACTATCATTTGTGTACGTTTGAACAGTGTACGAATTTTAATGCAGACCGTGTTAAAAAATTGTTTAGCTTACTAAATTTAAATCATTTGAACGACGAAGAGCAAATCACGATTGAAAATATTTGTGCGAAATTTTCTGATATATTTTTATTGCCAGGTGATAAGCTAACGACAACAAACATATACAGATATCAAATTAATTTACAACCCCATGCTCAACCAGTTTTTAGTAAACCATATAGAATACCACATTCACAAAAACATGAAGTAAACAAGCAGATTAGTAAAATTTTACGGGAAGGTATCATTGAACCATGTCAATCTGAATGGTCAAGTCCATTGTTATTGGTCCCTAAAAAGGTAGATAATACGGGAAATAAGAATTGGCGCTTGGTAATTGATTATAGAAAAACCCCCGACTCAAAAAACCTCTAAAAAACCATAAATAAAATAATCCAATCGTCTTAGCATCGGGGGTCCGCTTTGTTATGTGCTTGTACTAAGCGGTCTACTTAGCGGTCCCCCGACGCAAAGACGCTTGGATTATTTTATTTATGGTTTTTTAGAGATTTTTTCAGTCGGGGGTTTTTTAAATTTTTTAATTTAATTTTTATTTCATGCTTTTTAAACTTAAATTATTTTTTCTTAGCCTTGACTGTCCCACTCCTGGGCATAGGTCTACTCCCATTCCTTCCACTTTTCTTGGTGTTGCGCCTCTTCTCGCTTATTAACGAAAACAAGGAAAGATATGAATAATAAAAAAACTTGAGCTTTTAGGGGGGAGGGGGGGTGCGCAGCCTACCCCCCTGGCGATGCCCATGGTGAGAAAGTGACAAGAATTCAAATTTCCAATCAACTAGACTCGTAGAAGTTGTTTAAATCCCTTCATCAACTAGAAAAGAGGTGATGAGCTACAAACGGCTGAGCAGATTTTCTCAAAACATAGCTAAGAACACTCTCGATTAAAACACCTTTCAAACGAAACCAATTTCATCAAAATCGGTTCATCCGTTTAGGAGCTACAATACCACAGACAGACACACAGATACACAGATACACACGTCAAACTTATAACACCCCTCTTTTTTGGTCGGGGGTTAAAAATTTGCTTATTACTATTTAGTGTGGAAATCCAAAAAGCAATTTCGTCCTTCAACTATACATAGCCGTGCATTACATTTTTGACAAAAATACTTTGTTTGGTTTTTGGTACAGTTCCTACACCTGCCTTTTGTCGTAAAAGTAGGCAGATGCCCCACCAGATCGTAACGAGTAGCGTCATCAGGCCTTTCAGCAACCGGTTTCTTTACCTTCTTTACAGATCTGGAGAGAGCATCAGACTGTAGATCAGGCGAACTCCTCTCAAAACAACACAGTTGTCTAAAAAGCGCGATCCGAAACTTTTTGAGAGGCATCAGTTTTTGTTTACCACTGTTCTCGCGACGGTATGGCAACCAGGCATTGTTTACGCTGATGTCCAGGATCTGCGAGAATAGTGGTAAATACCAACGATGACCTTTCAAATCCGTTCGGTACAAGGCAACTAACATGTCGGCCAAATCCACACCACCCATATTTGCATTGTAGTGCTTTATTAGATTTGGGCATGTGACCGGTCCCATCTTCTTTTCTTCTTTCTTGTACTGCATTATATTCTGTACTGGATGAGCGTCAACGTAAGTACTTAATTATAATAATAATTGTTTATAATAATTAATAATAATAATTGTTTATTTGAACCAAGAACACACGTTACAAAATTATCGTGATCGGTAATAGCCACATTAGTAGAAACTGTGTCGTATGGCTATTAACGCCCACCTCCAAGACAGAGATGACAAGTAGGTTCCAGATTATAATTAGTTATAACTAGGCTTAAGGTCTAGTGTGTGTGTGTGTGTGTGTGTGTGTGTGTGTGTGTGTGAGAGTGTGTGTGTGTGTGTGTGTGTCATGCCAGGGCTGCGGGTTGTTCGAAAGAGATACCGCGGCCCTGGAACACAAAGGGCTAAGAAGGAACATGGGTGGGTTTTAGTCAGTCAAGTCTGACACTCCCACTCCGCCCAGAGCGGGAGAAGTCATTTGATGATTTCCCATCCGCAAAAAAAAAAAAAAAAGGGTGGACAACCATTGGTCAGTGAGCCGCTTACACTCTCGAGAAGTGAGTGGATAAATATTACGTACCCTATTTACTCTGTTGTATAATACAGGAGCCATGAACTCGAATTGTCGTCGTACTAATTGGAGTTTAGACGAGTAAGTTTGGCAGACTCTGTCGGACCTACGTTTATGTTTGTGCAAATCAGGATCGAAGAAAAGCTCAATATGCTTACGTAGAATTACGTTTAGGATGGAGGAGTGCCTTACCGAGGGTATTTTACATAGGGCGTACAGTTCGTCGGTAGGGAAAGGAAAAGGTTTATGCGTCATGACCTTGAGCACAGCTCTCTGCGCCCTCTCCAGACGTAGTAGGAGACATTTCCCGGCGTTACCCCAGTCCGACACACAGTACGTGATGACAGAGTGAGCAAGAGCAAAATAAACCATTCTAAGGGTAGAAAACTCGGCTGAACTTCTAAGGTTTTTAAAAACAAATATACTAACTTTCTAACCCTAGATACCAGTATATTAATTTGCCCAACCCATGTCAGCGCACTGTCAATCAGTATACCGAGGTATTTGACAGAATCCGTACGCTTGATTTTGGGACAACCACAGTCAACGTTCGTACCAACATTGCATTTATGCGCAGTCAGAGAGAATGCGGATGTTGGCTGTGGTGTAAGTCTCGGACCAAATGTGACAAACGCAGTTTTTTCCACGTTTAGGGTGAGCAAATTCTGTGCAAGCCCCTTCATAGTAGACTGTAGCGCTGATTCGGCGACAGAAAGTGCCTCAGCCCAATCTTTGCCCCGTACCAGTATGACTGTGTCATCAGCGTATGAAATTAATTTGGAGTTAGGTAGGGAAAGTTTACAGAGGTCGTTAATATACAAGGTGTTGTTTTGCATCCTCGTCAAAATTCAGGAGGTTGTCACAAAAGACTTAAATAATCAATTAAAATTACGGGACCTAGTTAATTATTAATAAACGCTGATTTTTTTGGTTGTTTATGTTTGTCAGTATTTCAGAATAACCCCCTTAACGTGGTTTAGGGAATAAGAAATTATCAAACAAACGTTTGAGATTGTTTGTTTGTGTGGAAGCTCGGTTATAGGGTGAGAATCAGACGGCTCGCGTTTAAAACACGGGTGATTCACACTTACCGATTTCCGTAAATAAATAAAAAATAAAAATTACCTACCTATTTTATTATTGATTCGGGACGAGAATCATTAGCATAGTTACCTCCTTGAATTTGACGAGGATGCAAAACAACACCTTGTATACATATAAGGAACAAGGTGGGACCAAGAACACTGCCTTGCGGGACTCCAAAGTTAAGAAACATTTCGTTACTGGTAAGAATATCTATTTTAACAAATTGTGAACGGCCATTCAGATAACTCTTGAAAATATCAAGAGCGAGGCCTCGAACTCCAATCAGTTCCAGCTTATTGAGCAAAAGGGGGACAGAGACGGTGTCAAAAGCCTTGGAAAGATCAAGGAAAATAGCAATAGTCTTTTGTTTATTGTTGAGATTTTGAGCCACTGAGCCCAATAAATCCAGAACAGCGTCTTCAGTATTTTTGCCTGCTCTGAAACCGTATTGGTTGACAGCGAGAACATTATGTGCATTGAGATAGTTGAGCAGTCGGATGTTTAATATTTTTTCAAGAAGCTTAGATAGGATAGTCAAAACGGAAATTGGTCTGTAGTTATTGACACTGCCTCTGTCCCCACTTTTGTAAATTGGGTGTACCAGGGCCCTTTTGAAGACCGCAGGGAATACTCCAGCTGTAAGAGCCAGGTTGAATACGTGACAAATGATAGGGACAAGAGTTTTCCTGGCAGCACTAAGCAGGGTCGCAGGAATGCCATCCCATCCCAAAGCACAATTCAGTTTGAGGGCTAGGATGAGGCGATCAATCTCCTCATTATCCGTAGGGAAAATTACCATAGAGTTATGATGTGGAAAGGACTTACCAAGGACAGAGGAGCTGGCACAATCGTCACTCACTGGAGGCACAATATTGGAGGCCAGATTTTCTCCCACATTTGCGAAGAATTTATTAACAAAATCAACCGAGCGAGATGGGTCAGCTGTAATGGACAAGAGCTCACTGGCGGAAGTTTTATTGGTTTTCAAGTTTGAGATGATTTTAATAAGGTTCCAAGTGGCCTTTGGATTTTTACGATGTTTTTCAAATTCTGCACGTTCATACTGTCGCTTTAATTTCTTCAGGAGATTATTACAGAAATTCCTATATCGGACATATATTATTTTCTTAGTTTCGTTATGTGGGTCCTTTTTGGATTAACGGTAAAGATTATCCCGATTTCTAATACACCTTAGAAGACCTGCTGTGATCCAGGGTTTGATAATTCGTTTATTACTCGGGATAACCGAATTGCGACAATTTTTAGCAACGACGGAAGAGATAATATTGACTAAGTTGGATGCAGCATTGTCAGCATCGTGACAGTTCGTAACAGCGGAGAAATCAGTATTGTTTAGTATCTTTACGCAAGCATCTATATCCACATGTTTCGATTTTGTCAAGGATTTTTGGGTATTTAAGCTAATATTGCAGAAGGCTATAACTGGAGCATGATCGGTAATTAGAGAATCGAGAACCAAGGATATAGATGGTTTGTTAGACTTTGTCATTATGTGGTCGAGGCAGCTATCCATACGTGTAGGTAAAACATGTGCAGGCAGCATACCATGTGATGCAGCTGTGTTAAGGTACAAATCAGAATTCAGATCATTACAATTTGGGGCTATGTTAATGTTAATGTCTCCTATTATCATAATTGTTCTAAACGATTTTAACGAATGAAGGGTTGAATCTAAACTAGCTATAAAATTGTGTATGTTATGATTTGATGGTGGTATACAGCTAAAACTGCTATCTCATTTTTGTACTTCAGCAGCAGGCAATTCGCGTCGTCGAGGGTTGGCTTTTCGACACAAAATTGTAAGTCGTGCCTATACAACAACACCATCGTTTTGGTTACGGTGATCAGAAAATGAAGTTACAAAACCAGGGATAGAAGGAATAAACGGACATTTTTGCAACCAGCATTCGGATAACACGATTATATCAAATTGTACCCCAGTACGATGCAACAATATTAGAAGATTTTCAAAATTAACACGATTTCCTATGCTTCTTATATTTACATGAAGTATTTTGAGACTGTTTTTGACATTTTGCAAATAAGAATTAACTCGCTCTGGGGCGCAAAGGTATGATGAAGATGCTGACAATAGATCCATGTCATCTACAATTCTTGCGTTATCATCCATAATCAGGTCCATGAACCAACAGATATCCTATTTTGGTATCACTCACTGCATAAAAGGTTATCCTCAGTAAGAGGGAGCGAGAGAAAAGTATAAACAGATTCATACGAGGCTGTCTAAGTATAATGTTGGTTATGTAAAGATTGGAGAGGTATGTGAGTATGTGAGTTTTCGTGAGTGTTGGTGGAAGTAGTATGTGTTTGTGGTATAGAATTTTAGTTTTAAGTGTTAAAATTACAATTCAAAACAGCAATATAAGAAAACATAATATGAATTTAAGACAGATCCAACTGTCGATACAAAGATCATTATTAAGACTAGGTTTGCTTAGGGTATCTATTTGAGAACAATATACTTTCAATTGATATAAGATAATTTAACACATGCAGCCTAGTCACTTATCAGAATTTATGTTAAAGAAGTCGGACTCGTCCTTGATCACAAAATGCTGGGCTCCTGCCGCCTTCCGAAGAAATATTTTTCCATTTTTTATCCAACAGAACTTATATTCATTTGTACTGGCGAAATCACGAGCCAGGAAGAACTGTCGGTTCATTTTTGGAGTGAGATTTTCCGAAATAAATACTGGTCTGACTGGACCATTAATTTTTAGAAGCTCGGTAGTCAATTTTTTTCTTTCCTTGTTATGTTTTTTATACATTTGCAGAAACTTTTCTTTTAATAAATTGCTACAAAAGTCTACAATAATAGTCTTGTTGTCTGGGTCCTTGGTACCTATACGGAAAATGTCCTTAACCTCGAAAGGCTGCATGGGTACATTAAGAGTTGCGCTTAGGTTCAGAACAGTATTTAATAATTCCATTTTGGATTCCGATTTTTTAACGGGAATATTCCTGATCTCAACGCAGGATGATCTAGCGCCACGCTCCATGCGTTCTAATCTATCCTCCAGAGTTTGAATGCACTTTGAATTATCTTTCCTTTCCGATTCGAGCTGTGCTTCCAAAAGCTCAATTTTACCTTTGAGGTCATCATAATCCTGTGACAGGAAAGTAACTGTAGACTGGATTTTAGTATTTTGGAGTTTTATTTCTTCCACTGATTCACAAAATCTTTCAATTTTCTTCTCTTGATTGTCTTTGAATTCAAGGAACATATTTTTAATTTCCGCCATGAAAATAGATAATTGATTATCCTGGTACACTCTTGATTCGGAACATCTGCGTTTATTTCGATGTGTTATGTTAGGAAAAGACAAGACAAGGAGATCCCCTCTCACCCAAATTATTCATAATAGTATTGCAACATATTTTTGATAAGCTCAACTGGCAGTCAGAAGGGATTACAATAAACCGAAACCGACTTACTCACCTCAGATTTGCGGATGATATTGTACTATTCGCTGAAACAAGAAAAGACCTAGAAAAAATGATAAACACACTAAACAAAGAAAGCGAAAAAGTAGGTCTAATAATGAACGAAACCAAAACCAAAGTATTGACAAACAGCCACGCTAATACTATAAAACTGAATGAGAAGCCACTCGAATATGTAAAAAATTACATATATCTAGGTAAACAAATATCATTCGAAGATAAAAATGAAGAACAAGAGGTCGAGCGCCGTATTAACATGAGTTGGAAAAAGTTTTGGTCCTTGAAAGAAATCCTGAAAGGGGAATTTCCCCTCCACCTTAAAGAAAATCGTCTTAGATTCCTGTGTACTGCCTACTCTCACATACGGATGCCAAACGTGGACGTATAACACAAAAATTAGAACCAAACTAGTAACATGCCAAAAAGCAATGGAAAGGAGCGTCCTAAAAATTAGAAAAATACAAAAAGTAAAAAGTGAACAAATAAGACGAAAAACGAAAGTTATAGATGCCTTAGAATTTGCCCTAAAACAGAAGTGGCGATGGGCAGGACATATAGGAAGAGGCACGGATAAAAGATGGACATTAGAGACAACTAGGTGGGAAGGACGAACGGGGACGGGAAAAAGAAAAAGAGGACGCCCCAGAAAAAGGTGGATAGAAGATATAAAAGTTATAGCAGGATGCGAATGGAGAAAGAAAGCAATGGACAGAGAGGGCTGGAAAAAGCTGGAGGAGGCCTATACCCGAGAAGGGGTTCCGATCAATTAAAATGAAAACAGCGATAGTGTTTAAAGCAAATAAATATATTTATTAGTTAGAACTCATTATATTAGAAACAATATCATTATTTAAAATAGAAAACTTTTACATTTAATATAGTCTAAATGCATGTAATTATTGTAGATTGGAAATAAATGGGCTTTATTATTATTATTATTATTATGTTAGGAAAATCGCTTTCATTACTGGCCAAGTTATCAGTTTGCACTATGTTTGGCTCCGAAGAGCTATGGTGCAGCAGAGCTGGTAGGGGCGCTGCAAGTGTTGTAGACGGGGTAGTGCTTGGCGACGAGGATTCATTTTTTGGCATTTTTATTGGTGGACCTTAGCCAAACCTCCGCGCCACTCGCCGAAAATGGTGAATGGTTGAAACAGTAGAATTTTGATGAATTGCGAGGTCTTTGTGACTTCTTTGTGTTACTAATGAGGTCAAAGGCCGAAATGCGCTCACTTTTTAAACGGATTGAGTTCGTTTTTATATTAAAACTGGTGTCACATCTACTACAGATGTTTAATCACAGAGATTTCACACACGAATGTCACTTGTAACTTGTTGATGTTGATTCACAGTTTGTATGGTTATAATAATATGTGCACTATAAACTGGGTTTTATTTATAAAAAAAACAAGGAGGAGTTAAGAAACACGTCCGTCTTCGTTGACGTCTCGCGCGGGGGGGGGGGGACTTGCAGCCAAAACACATTTATTGTCAAACCACTTCACAACAGCGATATTGTGTTCATTGGACACAACTTGTACAAAAGCTCCCCTTCCTTTTTTCTTCAATTCTTTGTCAGATGGTAGTTTCTTTTCTGCCCCTCGAAGTTGATTTGACCTGACAGTTCCCAAGGAGAATATTCCATATTCATTCCTTAAATGATGCATCAATTCAACCGACGTAAAAAAATTGTCGAAGTATGGTACGGAGCATGGTTTTTGCTTTATAGATTGACCAAAGCTATTACAACTTTGGCCCCAAGACCCATACCTTTTTCTTTGTCAGTGAAAGTATGGTGTCGGAAAGTGTCGTCTCCTCCGTAAATGATGAAATCATGGACTAGACCAGATGGTGAAGCACGAACAAATAACTTGAAACCCCATTTCTTGGGTTTATTTTAAACATATTGTTTACGACTGCCGGCTCTGGTGGCCTTGTAAGGCACCATCATTTCGTCGATGCTGAAACGTTTCCCTTCAGGAATATTGGATGCGCAGTTATAATAATAATAAACGTTTATTTCAGATAACTGGGATCCAATTTGTTAGTAGTACAATAACTTATAACTAGTGTTAGTAATAAGCTCGTCAGGGACTTGCAAATGCCCATTACTGGAAGTAGTTGACAAACACATGTATATCGGTCTAATGGTTGATAGCCGATTCTGTTGGGGTCCACACAAAGAATACGTTTGCAACAAGCTGAGGTCTATTATAGGTAAACTTAGCATTCTTAAGTATAAATCGTCGGCTTATTGCAAGAAGTCACTAACGGCAAAAAATCATTAAGTACAGTTAATATAACAGTTAAACTCGTCCTGATTAGCTCTTTATAGAGCAAAAACTCATTTATTTCTAGCTTTTCAAATTTAGACGTTATGACCTAGGCGTAAAGTCGATAACTACCATTTCGGATTACCTGGTTCTTAGAAACTCGGTAAAGCACAATAATAGTTTTTAGTAAATAAAAAAAAAACAAAACTGGTCATTTTTTTGTGATATAAATGTCATTAAAGTAACTTAAAAACTTTTTACTATACGCGTTTCACACATCGCTTTTGAAAAGCATTTGGTTAAAATTCATTAAGTGCACTGACTGACTTCTGTTATAACGAGTGACGGTCATTGTTTACAGTTTTATTTTGGTTAAAATTACTTATTGTATCATAGCGATTATTTGTTTTTCGAGGTTTAGGCAATCTATTTATTTTTGTTCAAATTAAATGCAGTTAACTACTTTTGATAGACTCCGGCTTCACTCTTTTTGACTTTTAATGAATTTATGTTTGCGTACGAGTGCGAGTCATTCACATACGCGCAATACAAACTTGCGTTGAAACATAGCTCCAGGTAGAAGGGGGCAGGGTGACTTTGCAAACCGACTAACTAACATGGTGACCGGTAACCGTGTTCCAACCAAAGTGCCTCCGCTATGTACTTAAGCGCCCCTCCGCTGTCCAATAGCGGGCACACCGGAGCTGGGGTGTTCGTGAGCTGGCGGCAGAGTTTGTGGGCTTCCGGCCGCCACTTCTATTCTATCTTCCCAGCTCTAGGCGTCTCAGTCAATTTCTCGACGTGGCGCTGCGGGCATCTGTCGGGTCGACATCCCCGATAGGACGACGAGTACAGTACGTCTACCATGAGTTTTAACAATCTATACTCGCTAGCGTCTGTAGTTAAAAAAATGTATGAAAACTTTTACAGCGCCTCTAGCGGATAGTTGGGTACTAAAATGCGCAGTATGGGTCACTATAGTTATCTATCCTACGTCACCGTGTAGTAAACTAAACTACATTTGCTTAGAATTTGGTAGTAAGCACCAACACAGCTCATGGTAACATTGAAAAAGCTAACTATAGTATTTGCTTATTGACGGAACTATTGCAGTTACGTCAAGAGATCTAACTATGACAACTCATGGTAGACGTACAGGATGGTGATCCGACTGCATCTCGTCATCCAAAACTTGCTGCGTGATCTGGCAGTGTAGCACTCGGTAGGCCACGATGTGCAATACGTCCGGCATATGTGCGTAGCGTGCTTCTCCCTCCCGTGTTTGTCACGGCTGAGATCCACGCTGGGTTCTTACAGTTAAGGTCACCAGCGAAGATCGTCGCGCCACTGGGGTCTCAAGAAGGTCATCAGCTCCGTAGAGTCCAGTCGAGCCGAGGGCGCCTTGTAACAGGCGTAGATGGCGAGTTCCTCGCCAGTAACGTGCAGCTGCACACCCAATGCGTAAAACGTGCCAAGTGACGGCACAGGGAATTCCTGATGGAAGACACTACGACTCACCTAGTACCGCCAGAACAAGGTAGCGAACGTTGGTTGCCGACCTTTCTTCTTTCTATAAGCGAGGTATCCCGAGACTGAGCTTATCCTTCTGTCCCAGGTGCGTCTCGCTTATTAGCGCCACGTCCATGTTTTCTTCCTGAAAAGGTGGCGTAGGGGGGCGATCTTACCTTTGAGGCCGCGGGCATTCCAATGGATCACCTTCAACGGTCTAGCCATGGTAAAAATGAAGGAGAAAGGCCAGTCCGTCCAGGATAACCAGCTCTGCGTCCTGACCCTGCCTGATGGATTTGATTAAGCCCATCAGCAGTTGTAGCAGGGGAAAAAGGAGTTTACAGCGTAGGTTATAAACTCCTTTTTCTTCATCTTGGGGGCAGCTGGGCACTCGTGGAGGTTGTTTTGGCAGTAGAAAGTTTGGTCGGCGGCCGTGCAGTGCCGACTCCAGCTCAGTCTCGTTGTCCTCTTTTTGGTCTCGGTGACAGCCTGCGTCTAGGTCGAGACAAGGTTGGCCCGTGCAGTGTCTTGTTTAGGTGCAGGAGTTTCATCCCCTTGCCCCCACGCTTCTTCTTCCTCCGCCGCTAGGAGGAGGAGGGGGGTTTTCCCAATTGGTGGGCCCGTTGGCTACCGCCATCAGCGAAGCGCCTTAGGCCTCGGCGGAGGCCACTTCGTTTTACATTTGCACGGCGGCCGCAGCCAGCCGGTGTGAGGCGGTCGTGGCAGGGACAGCTGAGCGCGCTCGCCTGTTCCTAATCTCCGCCTGGTAGATCGGACATTTGATGTTGCACGCGTGGTGGTCTGTTTTCTTAACTTTTAAGACTGATTAATACCAGTTGGTTCCTTTCAGAAACTAGGCCAACTAGGTAACTAGGTAACTAGGTTTGGGGTGCAAGAAAGGAGCCTCCCCGAGTGACGTATTCTACTACCTTCTGATACGTCTGGCGCACCCTGGGCAATCGACTTCTGTCGATTGGCTAATCCTTTCACCACGATGGCAAATATAAGTTATAACCGGCCCTTTTCAGGGCCAAACAGTCCCCTTACAAAACCAGCGTTGTGTGTAATCTCGATCAACATCGAAGATAAAGCAGAAATACTTTCGGAACTATCTCGTAAAACGCATTGTGACATCTTATGCGTTCAAGAGACCCATCGGAATTCCACTCAATGCAGGCCTCACATTCCTGGACTGTCACTTGTCGCCGAGATCTGTCACCCGAAACACGGTAACGCAGTGTTTGTTGCTCCCGGCGTAAGTGTCATCTCCACAAAGTGCAGTAACGATGACAACATCGAGATTATCACCGTAGACCTCGGTAATTGCACAGTAACATCCGTGTATAAACCCCCTGGCACTCCTTTCCAACTTGACTCACCTGATTTTAACACTCAGCGCACAAAAATAGTAGTTGGTGACTTCAACAGCCATAGCACCAGTTGGGGCTATCGCTCCACGAACACAGACGGTCAATATGTCGTAGAATGGGCAGAAGCTAACGATCTGACTCTAATTCATGACCCAAAACAACCAGCATCATTTAATAGCGGACGATGGAAGCGCGGGTATAATCCCGACCTGATATTTGTCAGCTCAAATATTTGTAGCCAGAGCAAAAAGACTATTTGTCCTCCGATACCCCGGACCCAACATAGACCAATTATGTGTACAATCCAATCCGCTATCCACCCAGTGATTATGCCACTAAAACGCCGCTTCAATTACTTAAAAGCCGATTGGGAACAATTTTCGAAGTTTGTGGATGACGAATTATTCACCATTCCGCCTACTCCACAAAATTACGATAAATTCGTAAGCCTAGTCTCAATGGCATCCCGGAAATTTATCCCCCGAGGTTGCCGCACTTCATACATCCCCGGCATATCTCAGGATTCCAGAGAACTGCTTAAGAAGTACGAACAACTGTACGATTCTGACCGTTTCTCAGAGGAGACCGTTGAAGCTGGTGAAAATCTGCTGTCACTCATCAGCGAGCGACGCCAAGAAAAATGGATGGATACGGTGACAAGTATTGACATGACTCACAATAGCAAAAAGGCGTGGACAACTATCCGCAAACTCACCAGCGAACCACCACCACCTTATACGCCTAGCACAGTGACAGCTAACCAAGTTGCTCATCAACTCATCCTAAATGGCAAACCTCCAAAACGACTTGGCAGAATTCCCAAAGTAAGCAACTCCTGTTCGTCCAATGAATCTGTATGTGACCCATTCCAACTAGCGGACGTCGTCTTTGCCATTCAAAGACTAAGTTCCGGTAAGGCCTCGGGAGTGGACGACATATCAGTGGAACAAATTAAACACCTCGGTCCCGTATCTGTGTCGTGGTTGTTGCAACTTTTCAACAACTGTTTGGAGTCAGTAAGCATACCTCGCCTTTGGAGGAGATCAAAGATCATTGCTATTCCAAAACCTGAAAAACCACACGACGACCCTAAAAACTTTCGTCCTATATCCCTACTCTGCCATACCTACAAACTGTTTGAAAGACTATTGTTATCTCGTCTCACAAACCTCATTGATCCGAAATTAATCCCAGAACAAGCTGGATTTAGACCTGGAAAATCTTGCTGCAGCCAGGTACTTAACCTCTCCCAGCACATCGAGGACGGTTTTGAAACTAAGAAAGTGACGGGGGCAGTATTTGTGGACTTGTCGGCAGCATACGACACGATAAATATAAAACGCCTATTATGGAAAGTGACCAACCTGACAGAGGATTTCAAGTTCAGCCGAATTCTCCGAGAACTGCTCAGTAACAGACGATTTCAGGTGCATCTCCTTGAAGATAAAAGTAGATGGCGAGCCCAAAAAAATGGATTACCTCAAGGTAGTGTTTTGGCCCCACTACTATTCAACATCTACATTAACGACCAACCAGTTAGCCCAAACACAACCCGCTTCCTGTACGCTGACGACCTTGCACTAACCTGTCAAGACACCAACTTTGAGGATATTGAAGCCATACTTTCCACAGCTCTTAGTGACCTAAGCCACTATTATGCTGAAAATGCTTTGAAACCAAACCCCTCAAAAACGCAATCGTGCGTTTTCCACCTCCGGAACAGACAAGCGGGTCGTAAACTGAACATCTCTTGGCAGGGGATTTCAATCGCCCACAGTGATAACCCGAAATATCTTGGTGTAACTTTAGACCGGTCACTCACGTATAAAAATAATTGCCAAAATATAAAAACGAAGGTGCATGCCAGAAATAACTTGCTGCGCCGCCTTACATCTTCCAAATGGGGGGCGTCTTCCCAAGTTCTGCGAACAACTGGAATGGTGCTATGCTTCTCCGCTGGCGAATATGCTTGCCCAGTATGGGACCGATCTGCCCACGCCAATCTAGTGGATACAGCTCTAAATGAGACGTGCCGAATTATTAGTGGTTGCCTTAAACCGACTCCGGTACGAATGCTGTTTCCACTAACTGGGATTGCGCCTCCAAAAGTTCGTAGGACCATAGCCAGTCGCATCGAGAGGACGAAGCTACAAACTGACTCACGCCACCCAATGCACAGTTACGTCTCAGTACCCCAGAGGCTGAAAAGTCGTAAAAGCTTTTTTGGGTGCGTTGGCCCAGCTAATAATAGCAACGCCTCTATAGCGAGATGTGATCTTTGGCGGGAGTTGCTTAAGCCCCCTGACGACTTCATCCAGCCTTCCGAAAGCCTTCCACCCGGGCATGCTTTGCCGTGGCCGACCTGGAAATCACTAAATAGACTCCGAACCCAGGTCGGCCGTAGCAAAGACAATCTCTTTAGATGGGGGTTCTTGGACGGCTCAGATCTCAAGTGTGTATGTGGCGTGCCTCCTCAGACAATGGCCCACCTTCTATCTTGCGCTGCATGCCCCGTCACCTGCACACTTGAGGATCTCATGACTGCATCAGCGAGCGGAGTTCGCTTGGCTGAGTTTTGGGCTAAACAAATTTAGCGATTTGCCATCGACACGCTAAGAAGAAGAAACTAGGCTAGTGTTAGTACTTAGTCTAATTTAAGAAATGTCTAATTCACACTTATTGAAATCTTTCAATGACAAGAAGTCATTAACTTGGTTTTTATGCTTTTAAAAAAATATCCTTCAATTTTTTAACTACTTATTTTTGATTTTATTAATAAATATATTTAACTCTCTAGTGGTATTTATTTTTTTAATATACATATAAAATAAAAGATTTTATAGGACATCCAATAAAATCAAAAGTAATTAACTGATTTCTCAAAGTTTTGTTTATGTCACTTAATGGGTTCTTGCAATAAGCCGACGAAATTGCCTTATAAAAATAACCGACTTCCATAAAACACTAAAAAGTGGCAAATAATTTTAGTTTCGGAAGTCGGTGACTTGTTTGTTTCATTTAATTTTTTGCCACCGACTTCCGAAACTAAAATTATTTGCCACTTTTTAGTGTTTTATGGAAGTCGGTTATTTTTTTTTGTAAAAAAGTTTTTATTTTAGCCTTTTCAGTTGTGGTATCTCACTTTAATCCTAGTCAAGTATAATTTTTACATTGTAACTAGACACCAGCACATCGTCCATACATACGCCAAAGGACAAAATGCATAATAAAGAGGATGACTCAAAAAGTACCTAAGCAAAGATAATACAATTCATATGGCTCCACCGGGCAAGCTTCTCTACCAAATGAATGAAAACTAAATCGGTCCAGTAATCACGGAGAAATCGGTGTACATACGTGAAAAATTTACATATAACAAAAATTTTAATAAAATGAAAACTATATGGCCAAACTATATTAATTTTTTATGCGACCAAATGGCAGGTATTCCACATCAAACTAAAGAAGAATCACGCAAATCGGATCATAAATCTCAGCGTAATCGGTGTATACACCTGGAAAGTACATACATAGTAAATTCCAACAAGCCCAAACACAGCTAAGATTCATTGCCTTGTTATGGAGTTCCGAAGCCTGTCTCTTGGATTCATCATCAGATCTGATGGTAGAATGGTTCTTATTGGACGCAAATGCTTCACTTGTTGTAGAAAATACCAAAATCACTGTACGTTTTCCTATAAAATTTGAAGAGTTCCCTCGATTTCGCCAAGATTCCATCATCAAATCCCGACTTGGTGACTATGGGACCATTTGGGAAGTATACCCTTTCCAACAAAAAAATAATTTTCCAAATCGGTTGGCAAGCGACGGAGTTATGCGCGAAAAAACATAAAAAAAAATAAAAAAAAAAATACAAACATCCGAATTGAGAACCTCCTCCTTTTTTAGAAGTCGGTTAAAAACGCTAAAAATGTTATACATGGCCTTAGCAGACTCGGTTATCAACTACGGTCTCAGCAGCTATGGGAGAACTTACCATACATACTTACTAGATATTTATAAATTACAATTAAGAATATTAAAAGTCATTATACCTAAACATATAAAAAATAATTTAAAAAAATTAAATTAAAAAACCATAAATAAAATAATCCAAGCGTCTTAGCGTCGGGGGTCCGCTTTGTTATGTGCTTGTACTAAGCGGTCTACTTAGATACACACGTCAAACTTATAACACCCCTCTTTTTTGGTCGGGGGTTAAAAAATAAATACATTCTACCAAAAGCCAACAATGTGTACGGAATGAGGGTTGCAGAATATTTAATACCTTTTTTTTTTTTTTCGGCAGGCATCGGCCCTCTCGGGCCCCTTCCGGTTTGCTGACATCTCTTTGAGGCGCGCGTGGAACACGTACGCGCCGTCGACACGGCCTGTCGTCATAAGACGGACGGACGGTGAGCTAGCCCATTACTCACCGTCCATAGGCGCGCGCCTACGGTGGCCGGGGGCCACTGGTTGCCCCCCGACGCCCGGGGCGTCTCCCGTGGTGGCTGGGACGTGAGGTTCTCTCCCTCTCACGTTCCGCCACCTCCTTCGCTAGCATGACTGCTTCGCAGAAGGAGGCGACGGCATCCCATTCCCTCTCGCTCCGGACCATGGATTGAACCAGGGCCGGACGCGAGAGGTCGCCGCCGCCAATCGCCGCTATGAGGACACGGCGGTGCTCAGCCCAAGCGGGGCAGAGCTCCACGGTGTGCTCCACCGTGTCCTCATAATAATAATAAAAATAATAAAAAATTAATACCTACTTTACTACTTTATTAATAAACTTCCAGAAGACTTACAAACGTTATATAACACGAGTTCGAAAAGCTATAAGTATAAATCAAAGCGCTTCTTTACACAACAGCCTGCCTTGCCTAAGGAAGCGTTTTGATTGTTGTTGTTGAAGAAACATCAATGTCTGCTAAATTATGTCTATCAATGAACGGCTCGCACACACAGATAAACCCTGAGAGGTTTGCGTTGTGTGTATAAATCGACTGTTATTATATATATTAAGCATTTTGGAAATAAATAAATAAATACAAAATTAATCAACTCGCCCCATGCCTGACCCACGAGTCGAAGTATCAATACTCATGTGAACATTAATACATCGACCAATGTACAGACAGTCAAGTCTACTGGCTATCATACATAAAACGCTGTTGCGACTAGCCCGTACTCTGCTCAGCATTGACGCGCACCGCTTGCGCAGAGTGGCGTAGAAGCAATCGATGTTATGACGGAGTTTTTCCACTAGTGGCCTTATTTTATAGTACCTATCACCATTATCTGTCTTATTATCATTAAAATGTATGCAGCGGCGAATAGCCTGAAATCTTTTTAGAGTTATCAAATCAGCAATTTTACTGTGATTGAAATCATTGGACCAGTAGTCAGTGTACGCTGGCATATCTACTACGCCCATTAGAATATTGATCGCCAGGAAATCTCTTATTTCGTCTGTGGTCACATTTATAGATGAGCCCCTTTTCTGCACTGAATAAAGATTGGTATGATGTACACTATCAAATCTACAATATCATCCGAAATAAAAAGTTTGAAGTAATCAAGTGGTGACTTCTCTAGATCGGTAGATTCAAATAAAGTGTCTTCTATTTCTGCTGTCCCTAGTAACTTCACTTTTGTCCATTTTGGGAGCAATTTAACCGGTTTCAGAACAGTTTTCTTTATGATCACCCGGGTTTTCCTAGAAAGATCAATACGAAGAGGTGTAGTAATCTCTGCTGCAGGTACAGGGCTGCAGTTTGAGTCAACAGACGGTGACGGTGGGATATAAACTGATGGTGAAGGCGGTATTATGTCAGGATTATTTTGATGAATTGGCGAGTCTGGGGTAGAATCAATAATATTTTTCGAATGTAAAATAGGTTGTGATACTGGTACATGGACGGCAGCAATGGTATTTATACCATTGCTGCCGTCCATGTAAACTTCTCGATATTCACCGTCATCACTATCGGAGATGTTTATGTTTTCAACAGAAGACGCCAGTGATCGCGCAGGGGAACTATCATCGGAGGCATCGGGGCGTGAACTGCACATTTTGACTTCATCTTCCGAAGATTCGCTGGATCTCATCTGATTTAGCTCGTGATTTGGGCACCAAAGCAAGAATTTTTTGTGATCTAGTACTCTGAAACCAAAGCAGTGCAAGCTAAGAGGTGTGGGTTTGGCTAAAGGTGCTATTTGCATTGCGGTATTAAGTTTTGTAAAATTATTGTTGCTAGTTAATTTTATCAATCAAGCGGTTGTGTTACTGGCGATGTTTTTTATTTTTTATTATAAATAATAATAATATATGTCGCATCATGGGTGGCCGAGATGCGAAGCATCGGGTCTTCTTCACGATCCGACATAGTTTTAGGTAAATGTGGGCACTGACTTGGGTACTCGAACGAAAGAACTTTTAAATTCAAATCTCAATAACTTTATTTAAACTAACGGTTGTACAAGAAACAAACACGTGCGTTGGTACTGAGCGTCTGCCATGACTCTTGGAGTTCGACTGTCGCAACACTCCGTCCCTCTGCTAGGGTTCACTGCATCCCCTCTACCGACGATCGTGTCCAAGCGGTTGGGCGCGCTTGCGTTTCTAGTGACAATATTGTTAGTTCCAAAACGAATTGTTAGATGGCGCTATCTGTTGCACCATGGCGCCATCAATCCACGACATATAAATAATAAATTTATTCAAACGAAAACTCAGTTTACAAAAACTCTGTGTTCGATAACAACTGCATTAGTTTAAAACTGTGTCGCAGTCATTAACGCCCACCTCCAAAAGTCGATACAAAGCAAAACAAAAAATTAAAAAACAAAAATATATAAAATAACATAAGAATTAGAATTAAAAGTTTACAATATTTTGACTGTGTTTCTATGTAAGGATTATGTGTGTTAGTGTGTGGAGTGTAATATGTGTGTTTGTGTGTGTGTGTGTGTGTTTGCACATGTTATACATATTAGGGCATTGGAAGTCAGTTTAAGTTTTTATAATTGTTTCTAAATCTTCATAAGTGAGTGTATAAAGCCATTTATCCGTAATTCTTCGACATTCTTGCAAGGTCAGTGGGTATATATTGAGTTGTTTATTTACCCGATTGTACAAAGTGGAGCTAAGAAAGTGATATTGCCGGCTCGCAAATAGGCTCGCGTTTGAACACTATCTCACCTGATGGTAAGCGATGATGTGGTCGACGGTGAAGCACGCTTGCCTAGAAGAAACCTATTCACTCTTGACTTGAAGACCCCCAGATTGTAGCTATCGGGAAACACAGACTCCGGCAGGGAATTCCACTCCTTATGTGCATTATAAGATACATTATTTGAAATTGTGTAACCCTATACACCAGGCAGTGTGCATTTAAATGCACATACCAAATGTTATGGCAATCACATGGCGGCGGGCGGTGTGAATTTAAATGCACACGATACAAAAGTCGTGAATTATGAGAAACAAAAAACATATTTTGCAAAAATATTACTGCATACCTATAGCTTAGGGTTTGTAGAAAGTAAAATTGAGACAATTATTGTTGAATAACTTATATAAATAGGGCCGAAGGCTAAAACGTTGTCCCTCCGAGCGCAATCTTACTGCGTACAAAATGTTGCGTAATAGCTGCAGTCGTATGTGTAGTGATGCTAAGAGACGCTATTTCCACAATTCTCTCGACAACCGCATCTCTTCTGAAGTCTGGAAGTTTTTAAAATCTGTCGGCATTGGCAAGTCCCCAGTGGTTTCTGGTAACGACATTGACGTGTGTGCTCTTAATAAAAATTTCTCACGCCCCCCTGTTACGTTAGATCCGCACGTTAGGTCAGCTACGTTAAATAAATTTTCCTGTCTGCCTTTGTCACACTGTTCTTCCTTTGAATTAAGTCCTGTAAGTGAGACTGATGTCAAAAAATCTTTTTCTGCCATCTCCTCCTCTGCTGTTGGTAATGACAATATTTGCTTAAGAATGATTTCTCCTATCCTTCCCTCATTACTTCCGGTTTTGACTCACATTTTTAACTTCTCCTTGTTTTCATGTACTGTCCCGGAGGTCTGGAAACAAGCCCATATCATCCCCTTACCCAAAATTTCCGATTCAGTCTCACCTACCGACTTCAGACCTTTCATTTCTATCCTCCCTTATCTCTCTAAAGTTCTTGAGCACATTGTTCATCAGCAACTCACTGCTTTTCTTTCTAGGAATGACCTTCTTAGTACTTTTCAATCTGGTTTTCGTTGTGGCCATAGCACTGTAACGGCTCTCTTAAAGGTTACTGACGATATTCGCTTGGCTATGGACCATAAGTCCCTTACTTTACTTGTTCTACTAGACTTTAGCAGCGCCTTTAACTCTGTTGATTTCGACATACTTCTTGGCATCCTTAAATCTCTCAATTTCTCCTCTTCCACTATTGGTTGGTTTGACTCTTATCTTAAAGGCCGCTCGCAGCGTGTTCGTCTTGATGAGTCTTCCTCTGATTGGTGCCCTCTTAGCGCGGGTGTACCTCAGGGTAGCGTTCTCTCTTCTCTCATCTTCTCTATTTTCATTAACTCTGTCACCAAAGTCATCTCTTCCTTCTTCCATCTTTATGCCGACGACCTGCAGCTTTACAATCACTTCTTAAGGGAAGAAGCGGAAGCCGCTGTGTCTGCCATGAACAAGGATCTGGATTTGATTAGTGAGTGGTCGCGGTCCTTTGGACTGCATATCAATTCTAAGAAATCTCAGGCCTTGATCATTGGCGGCAGGTATATGCGGAATCGGCTCAATGTTGCGTCGCTGTCTCTACTCAGGCTGAATGGAGTTCAGATTGATTACGCAATCAAGGCTAAAAACCTGGGGGTGACTATGGACTCTTACTTATCTTGGACTGCCCATGTTGCTGATGTTAGTCGCAAAGTGCACTACACATTCCATTCTTTGAAATGCCTCCAGAGCTTCTTGCCTTTGAATACCAAAATCACCCTTGCGCAAACCCTCATTCAGCCCATCATAGATTACGCCGATGCCTGTTATTTGGATGCCACCGAGGAGCATTTAAATAAACTTGAGCGTTTGCAAAATATCTGTATTCGTTTTGTTTTTAACCTTAAAAAGTACGACCATGTTTCCAACTTTCGCAACATACTCAAGTGGCTCCCAATTCGACTTCGCCGGAACTCTCGGATATTGTGTCTGCTATCCTTCATAACCCAAAAATGCCTTAAGTGCAAGACATCATTAATAAGCTTCAACCGCGGAAAGCACCCGGCTCCGACGGAATCACCAATAGGGTGTTTAAACTCCTCCCCGCTCAGCTCGTCGTGTTAATGGCGGCCATCTTCAATGGCGCCCTGAGCAACAACGCTTTTCCCCAAATATGGAAAGAGGCCACTGTCATCGGTTTAACCAAGCCAGGCAAACCCAAGTCTGAGCCTTCGAGTTACAGACCTATCAGTCTCCTGAACGCACTCGGCAAAATCTCCGCCACTTCTACTTGACAACCACTTGTCTTTCGCGGCGCACATCAAAGCAGCTCGCGACCGAGCTGCGTTTGCTATGGGTAGGCTTCATTTCATGATTTCGGCAAAAAGCAAGTTGTCACTCAAGTGCAAGTTGCGCCTTTATACCGCGGTGATCCGCCCCATTATGACGTACGCTTGCGTCGTGTACGCTCACACCAAGCCTAAGTACATCCATAGGATGCAAATTTTACAGAACCGGTTCTTACGTAGAGTCACGGGAGCCCCTTTTTATGTCCGTAATGACCGTCTACACATAGACCTCAGAATGCCCACCGTCCTTATGAAACGTCTTTCGAAGCGTTTCTTCGATAACGCCATTAAACACCGTAATCCCTCGCGCATTAGTACAGTACGCCGTCCTAGGCATACCCTCGTCACTCCAGATGATGCTATCACCCTCCTCCAGGAGAGTAGCAAAGAGACTAGCACTCTTAAGAAGTTCCGACTCAAACCGCCGTCTTTCCGACCTCGCCGTCGAGGTCCGTCGCGACGTCCCGGTCCATGCCCTCCCCGACCCTCGCTCGAGCCAGCCCGCGATGCTGTGCCAGTAGTTTTAAATCAGCCCCTAAATAATGATACCATTCAGATCCAGCCTGTCCCCATGCAGTCCTCCTCCAGCGACGCCCTAAGCCGAGGTTCGTACCCCACAGGGGGTGCCCTTAGCGTGCAGTCGCTTAGTTTGTAAGTTTTTATGCCCTGGCTGGAGGCCTTACTCTTAAGGCACCCACAGGATAGTCCGGTTAAGCAGACGACAACCTCATAGGTTGAACTGCGAGATGCCATTCACAAAAAAAAAAAAAAAAGACGCCTTCTTATCTGCGAGAACGCTTTTCCTACTCCCATCCTTCTGATGCACTTTGCAGGTCACTCGTGGAAATCGCTACGTCCCCGCAGGGGGACGCGCGAGGCGGGGTATGGACTATGTCCTTTGGCCCGCGGAGAAATGGTGTGCCCGTCAATACGGGCACCCTCAATTTGGGTGCCAATTTAGGCGTGAATGGGGAAGAGCGCGCGTAATTTAGTTTATTATGACGCAACTCGCCTATGTGTAGTTGACATTTTGTCCGGTAGGAGGCGCCAGCGGCGCTGGCGCAGCGCGCTCAGGTACGATAAACAAACTTTACCGTAACGAGCGCCGCTCTCTTCTCGCCACCCCGGCGGTCTGTCACCGCCAGGTGAGACCTCCGGTTGCCCGGAGGAGGCCCAGCGGATGACGACCTGCGACAGAGGTGACTCTGTTGGCGCATCCTACCGCTAAGGATGTTGGCCCCCGTCTGCAGACGCTCACAGAGCTAGCCGTTTACGCTCCAGACTAAGAGGCCGTAGTGAATGAGTTAGAGCGGCAATGTTTGTGTAACGCCGCTCTTGTAAGCAACGAATAGCGAGCCCGCACTGCATTGTTCGTCGCGTGAGTATAAACGAATGTGGAGTCACGTAATGTGTGGACGGTGCGCGTCGTGCCTATGTAAACTTAGAACACGACGCGTCCCAGTGCATGTTATGCATGTGTAGTGTTATTGTTTGGGTAGGTCGCGTGTAGCTGTAAACGACTTACCCGGGTGTCGGGGGGGGGGGGGGGGGACGATGACGCAGCTACTCGTCCGCGGGCACTAGGTCGCGCGGAAGGCGACGTGTGCGCCCCGCGCGCCCCGCGTCCGGCGGGCGCGTGTGCCATGGCGCTATCTGAGCCAGATGGGGCCAGGCAGAGGCGTCGGCGCGCGCAAACATGCGCGACGCAAGGCGGCTGCAGAACTCGTCAAGACTCTCAATCTTGAGGTCCCGCTGAATGGTAGTATTCCTCACACAGCGAGGAGCGGCGGCGACTGACCGCAGGGCAAGCGATTGCTGCGCGCGGAGCTTCTTTTTGTTGGTCTCGCTGGCGAGGGCGAGCCAAGCTGGCGCGGCGTAGGTTAGCAGCGGGCGTACGTACAACTTGTACACGCCCAGCTTTGTACGCAGCGGGAGTCTCGACGAGAGCACTGGCCGGAGCTGGAAGCGGGCGTTCCTGCATCTGGCGACAATGCCACGGATATGGGCTGTCATCGTTAGCCGACGGTCGATAGTGACCCCTAAGTACTTTACCTGGGGCGACCACGCGATGTCGGCTCGGTCCAATTGGAGGGGTGGCGGGAGGGGAGAGGTGCCTGCAAGGAGCGCCTGCGTCTTACCCACGTTCACCGACTACCTCCATTTCGACAACCAGTCGGGCAGCATGTCCAGCGCGCGCTGCATTTTGACGGCCGCGTGTCTCGCGTTCATAGAGACAGCGATGTACGCGGCGTCGTCGGCGTACAGCGCGAGCGTGGTGTCGCGAGTGGTTGGGATGTCGTCGGTGTAGCACGTGTAACAGAGCGGCGAGACGCAGCTGCCCTGCGGCACCCCTGCGGCAACCGGGCGGGCGCCCGATACCGTGCCATCGACCACCACCCTTATAGTCCTATCTGTGAGGAAGGAAGAAACCACCTGTATCAAGCGACGAGGCGCGCCTGTCTGTGACATCTTGTACAGCAGGCTCGATCAAACGCCTTTTCCATATCTAGGAATACTGCGACTGCGTGCTCTTTCTTGTTGAGTGCCGCGGTCAGCAGGTGCAGTACCCTTGACAACTGAAGCGTCGTCGAATGTTCGGCCCGAAACCCGAATTGTTCAGGCCGAGGGACGATGTATTGGGCCAGGTGTCGCAGCAGGAGTTGCTCAAACACCTTGGAGATAGTGGGAAGTAAAGTGATTGGCCGGTAGCTCTCCGGCTTGAGAACATTCTTACCTGCCTTGGGCAGCATAATCACGCGCCCTTCCTTCCATGCGGCTGGGAAAGCGCCCGTGCGGACGATGCCCGTAAACAGGCGCGCCACTGCCGCTACTGTACGGTAGGGCAAGTGGCGCAGCGCTGTGTTGGACACGCCGTCCGCACCGGGGGGGAGCCTTCCTCAGCTTAGTTTTCAGGAAGGCGCGTCTGACTGCACAAGGGGAGAAATGGATTGGGTTGTCGTCGGGAGCTAACGGCGTCGAGAAGTACTCCCTAAGGTGCCTCTCGACTGCTGCGACATGCTCGGTGTTAGAGGTCGGATTCGGGATGAATTGACGCTCCAGGTGCTCAGCGAAGATCTCCGCACGGTCTGCTGCGGTGTATCTTGGCGCCCCGTCGCTGTGTAATAGCGGACGTACCGGGGCTGGGGAATTCGCAAGCTGCCTGCACAGCTTGTGTACCGACGTCCAGTCTGTCGCTGCGGCGTCGATACGTTCCTCCCAGCTCTCGCCGTTGTGCTCCTGTAGCTTGGCCCTTACCTTCTCCGCGAGGCGGTTCAGGTCGCGCTTGTCGCGTGGGCACCCGGTGTCTTGCCACCGCTTGCGCAGGCGCCTCCTCTGGGCGACCATTCGCGTGATGGCGATCGGTAGAGGCCTGTAAGCCGGCCTCTGTGGCTGCTCTTGCGTAGTGGTCGCCTCGCTAAGGGCGCTCTGGATGCAAGTGGTTAGCTCCTGTGCTAGCCCGTCGACGTCCGCGGCGGTGGTGATGGGCCAAGTAGGAGTGGTGGTTTTCATCCTCTCTCCGAACTGCAACCAGTCCGTAGTGCGGCGTGGCGCTGTAGGAGAGAGTCGTGTCGGCATCTCTGACAGGACGACGAGTACAGGCTGATGGTCGCTCTGCATCTCGTCGTCGACTACCTGGGTGGCGATCTGACAACTCAGGCCTCTGTGGATCACGATGTCCAGCACGTCCGGTGCGTGCGCCTGGTTATCAGGGTAGTGGGTAGGTGTCTCTGGTCCGGACACCGTGTACCCGCGGGCCTCCGCGTCTGCGAAGAGTCGTCTACCCCCTGGGTTGGAAATACGGCTGTTCCATGCCTGGTGCTTCTGGTTAAAGTCACCGGCGAGGAGTGTTGGGTGAGGCGATCCATAGAGTACTGCCCGCAGCTCCGCTAAGTCGAGCGAGGCCGTATTCGACGGCGGGCAGAAGGCGGCGTAGATATTCATGTCCTCGCCAGCGACGTGCAGCTGGACACCCAAGGAATAAAATGTCGTATGTGACAGTTGTGGTAGCGGTTGATGAACGACTCTTCGACTTACCAGTACCGCCAGACCGCGGTAGGTGATGCCGAGAGGTGACTTCTCATCCTTTCTGTAGACAAAGTATCCCGGGAACCGGGGCCTGTCCGCAGGTCCCAGGAGTGTCTCACTGATGAGCGCCACGTCGATCTTCTGTTCCTGAAGGAGGAGACGGAGTGGCGCGACCTTTCTTCTCAGGCCGCGAGCATTCCAGTGCAGAATCCTCAGCGAACTAAGCATTGTAGCTCTCTAACAATGCCAATAGTCCGTCGAGGATCACTTGCCGTGCGTCCTGACCCTGTCTGATGGCCTTGATAAGGTCCAGCAGCAGTTTGATGGCGCAGGCGGTGAAATCCTTCTCCTGGCGCTCATTGTTGTTGGCGCCAGTGCGAGGAACGCGACGCCGCTGTTGCTCTTGGGCGTCGGTAGGTGGGCGGCTAGTGCTAGCCGCCTGTGTTTGGGCGGCGATTGGGGCCGCATCTGTGGGTGGGGCGGGCCTTGCTGCTCGCTTCCCTCTCCCTTTACCTTTACCGGCGCCAGCAGCGACGGCAGAAGGCTTCGTAGTGGTGGTGGTGGCGGTGGTGGTCGGCGCCGTAATCGTCGCCTGCGCCTGAGCAGGGACAGGTTCCTGCCTAGGTCGCTGCGCAGTAGGTTGAGGCTTCTTCTTCCTCCTATTCCTACCTCCGAGCGGCGTCTTTCTCTGTCTCGAGGCGGGAGCGTCGTCGTTGTTAGTGCGGGGCCCGTTGGCGGTCGCCATCAGCGACGTGCTGGGGGCCTCGTGGTCGGCTGTTGCAGCAGTTGTCGTGGCCGTCGTGGGACGGCGCGGCTGCGTGATGGCGACTGTGCCAGCCCTCTTGTTCCGCACCTGTCTGCGGAACACCGGGCAGGCGCTGCTGCACGCAGGATGATCGCCCCCGCAGTTTACGCAGGTGGGCGTGTCCTCTCTCGTGCGTTCGCAGTCCTTGGCCGCGTGCTCGCCTCCGCATCGCACACACGCGAGCGGGCGGTGGCACTGATGCGAGCTGTGCCTAAATTGTTGGCATCTATGGCACTGCGCGGGCCCTCGCTTGCTCTTCCAGGCCTCAATACGGACACCACGCATGCACAAGAATGTGGTGGTGTCGTAGATGGCCCGGAAATCCGGTTGTCTCTTGAGGACGACGTGAAAGATGCAGCCGGGTCGTCCTCCGCGCGCGTTAATGTTGCGCACTTACTCCGGCTCGTATCCCATCGTCCCCAACTCCTCCAGGATGTCCTCCGGGTCGGTGTCGGCCGGCAGCCCTCTGATGGCCACCTTCAAGCTCCGTTCCGCCGGTAGCGAGTAGGAGAACCAACTAAGGCCCTCCGTCCTCTCCAGGTCCGTGAGGTATCGCTGGACTACGCGGTACTCGTCCTCCGTCTCGGGTACGAACTTAATTCCCCCCTGGTAAGGACGAGCATGAGGTGGGTAGCCCAGCTTTGCCCTCACGGCCCTGAAGTGCGAAGCCCAGTTGGGAAGCCTCTCGACTACCAGCGGGGGGTAGCGGGGTCTCCTGGACTGTGGCTTCGCAGCTGCTCCGGCTGCGCTTGTGCCCTGTACAGGGGCTGCGGCGTCCGGCGTCGTGGTCCGTGTGCGGACTTGTTCTGTCGGCGAGTGGCGAGCCGCCTCGGCGAACGTGGGTGAACCGACTCCGGCTCGACCGCGCGGGACGCGCTGCGGGAGCGGGGGGTCGGTGCACAGGCGCTTCGCCTCTTCGGCGACCTCGTCGTCCGAGCTTCTCGGTCGGCGCTGGGCGCGGGCATCGAGTTGGAACTCGTACCCGAACGCCAGTGGGTCGTCGGAGCGCGCTATTGTGGGGGTAAGTGGAGTTCCACTTACCTCGTCGCTATAGTCCCCCAGTGTGCTCCCTTCTCTGGAGGAGTACGGCGACATAGCGGCTGGTGAGTCGCGGGCTGCACTGCGTGGTGGTGGCGGCGACATAGGCACGCCCTGCACCGGTGACGCTGCGGCGGCTGAGCCTGCCAGCAAGCGGCGGGGTGCGGGCGGTGCAGCGCACGCGGGCCGCGCCATAGAGGCGGCGGGGCGGGCGTGCGCGGTGGCGCGAGCAGTCGGGTGTGACGGGGGCGCCGCCGCCGCAGGACGAGCGGCGGCGGACGCGGGTGCTGAGTGCGCAGGGCGCACAGGCGCGGCACGCGCCGCGGGCGAGTGCGGCGGGCGCCCGGCTTGCGCGGTAGCGCGCACAGCGGGGGCGCAGGCGCGCACTGCAGGTACGTGGTGGCACGTACCTGCCGGTCCTGGGGCCTGAGTCGGCACTGGGCGGAACGCCGACGGGCGAACGGGCACCGCCGGCGGTCGGCCCACTTGTGTGGACTGGCCCGATGTGGTTGGTCTCGATGTCGGCGAGGTCGGCGACATCGGGACGGGTGGCGACGCTGAGGAAGGCGGCCTCCTCCTCCCTTCCTCCCGTGCAGTCGTGGTTGGGGCGTCGGGCGTCGCGTCCCCTATGATGGGGAGCGACTGCGTCCGATCGCCCATGTTCTTCCTTGTTGGCGGCGACATTGGTGTCGTGGCCAACCGCAGCCGTTACGGTGCCTAGCACCGGGCGGCGCGGGTCTCCCTCCGCGAACACGTGGGTACCTAAGTTATGGTACCCGGGCACCCATGGGTCCGCGACGGAAAACCCCACTTCACTATAAATTTTTTTCGGCTCGGGCGGTGAGTTCACTTTTGCAATCGACCGTCTACCCTCACTCGATTAATAAATCCGAGCGGGCGGCCAATCAGCGACGAGCGCCAGCGGCGGCGCACGGGCTCCCGCTTACGCACAGCGGAGGCCTGCGGCAATCGCCAACGGTGGCGCGCGCGCTCCTTCTTCCGGCCAGCGGAGGCTACTGCGCGGCGGGGGGCGAAGGGCAAAAACTAACTACTAGGATAGGCCACGGAGCCAATCCACTTTGCAGGTCGCATCTAAGCAAACTCCTTAAACCCCCTCCCCACTCTACCGACTTCTACTCCTACTCCTTCACTGTACACGCTGTGCGGTTGTGGAATTCACTTCCGCCTGACATTAGAGACTGCCAAACTGTTGCAGTTTTCAAAAGAAGAGTAAAAGAACATTATCTTTCCATTCCGTCATAGTTGCATAGGTATTTATTTTATTGGTATATATTTTGTTTTGTTTACATAAGTTAGTTTATATTTGTATTGTATTTTATATTTTAAATTATTTTTTTAATTTGCTCTATGTTTTATGTATTCTCTCTTTTTCTTTTACACACTATGTCTGCATCTCTTTTTTTTTTAATATCTCCTTTCGCAGGTATGCTGGAAGAGATTTCTTTAGAAATAAGCATTACCTTTGTTCCTATTTTCTGTTCCTTTCTTCTTCTCTGTATTAAGTGTGTACATAAATTGTTAAATAAAAAAATTAAATAAAAAAATAAATCTAGATAAAAATGGATATTTACCTTGAAGTGCGTGGGAGCAGACAGACGGTTTGCCATTTTGATCACCACTGACAGAGTGTTCTGTGTTGAGTGTTCACTTTCTAGGGTTCATGAACGTTCGGAAACTATATTTGTATGAAAAAATAAACAATTCGATACCAAAATTTGCCAAAAAAAAAATCTGAACGGCTTGTGCATTTAAGTTCACTATGCCAAGTATAGGGTTAAGACCATATTAGGTTGTAAAGTAGAAGTACAGCCTTTAAAAACATCCAAGATAATACCACAGTGTAAGAGATGTCATGCATATGGCCATACACAGAAATATTGCTCCAAGGAACCTAGATGTGTAAAGTGCACTGGTAAACACCTTACTAAAGATTGCACAAAATCGATAGCAGATAAACCCAAATGTGTTCACTGTGGTGAGCCACACCCAGCCAACTACAGAGGATGTATGGTAGCCAAAGAACTGCAACAGCTAAAAAATAAAGCCTTGAAGAAAAAGGTAACTACACCTGTTACTCAGGCTCCTAGTGCTAGGAAAAATCTCAAAGAGTATCAAAGTGTGTCAAAGAATGTGTCTTATGCGCAAGCAACGAAATCTTGTGAACCACAACCACCAGTACATGGTCCACAACCCTCCAAGTCAATAGAGGACGATACAAATGAAAATATAAATAAAGTCTACACTATATATATAATGTATAATATAGTAATAATAATTAATAATATAATAATAATAATAATATTTAATATATAATAATAATAATAATATAATTAATTTTTATATTTAATATAATAATTAATTATAATAATAATCTACACTTCTACACTAATATTATAAAGAGGAAAGATTTGTATTTTTGTATGTAACGAATAAACTTAAAAACTACTGGACCGATTTCAAAAATTCTCTTACCGTTAGAAAGCTACATTATCACTGAGTAACATAGGCTATGTTTATTACTAGAAAAAAAATACAGATCCTTAGAAATCACTACTAAAACCAGCGTTAGCCAGCGCAGAGCCTTAAAATGTCTTTCATCGCATGCGCTGCGGAAAGTATTGATGATAGAACAAAAAAATAATCTACAATATTATAGAACACATCAATATCAACAAAAAACTCCGCGAGACTATATCTCCAACTATTGTAGTTATGTCACTATAACTACTTTTTTACATTTTAAAATTTGATAGAAATGCTGATCGAAATCAGACCATGTTATCCATACCTTAGTATTAATTCTTATCCAAATAAACTATTTCGTATTCAAGACAGTTTCAATACCTGTTAATGACTTTTTGAATTATTGAAATCGGACATTCCATTCAAAAGATATTACGAAATTAAAAATATCTATATAAACAAAAATTACACGCTGACGCGCCGTTGTGGCTCCACGCAGCGCAGCGAGCAACGCGGCGAGAGAGATGGCACCGAAGTGTGGGAGAGGGGTGTTCGCATAGTAGGTACTCCATTATGCTATTGATAAATTTAAGCCCTCCCAGTATGTGTAATGGTACAAGACTTTTGATAAAGGAATTAAGAGAATGTGATTGTAGCAACTATCATCACGGGCCCCGCGGCCGGTCAGCTGGCTCACATTCCGCGGATCCCAATGATACCGACGGATTTGTCTATAACTTTTAAAAGGTTACAATTTCCTGTAAAGATATCGTTTGCCCTTACAATAAATAAATCCCAGGGACAAATGTTCTCGATGGTTGGCATCAACCTAAGGAAATAGTGCTTTTCTCATGGGAAATTGTATGTTGCTCTTTCTCGAGTCTCCTGAAAATCAATGTTTTGTTATCACCTACAAATACCACTGCCAACATAGTGTACAGTGAAGCTTTAAGGTAAACTATTACAAAATAAAAACGTAAAGACTTAAATTTAAATATAAATAAAGAAATAAAAATTACATGAGTAAAAAAATTACACCCCTTAAAAATAAAATATATAGCATTTGAGTAGGCTTTCGCTTGGCAGCTGGATCAAGGGCTTGATTCAGAAAGCAGTACTTCTGGAAACGGCGCGTAATGTTAGGAGGTTCCTCTCTCAAGAACCCTGACCACCGGTAGCCCGGACCCTGTTCCCGATGCCGGTGGGCTACTATTTTTTATATTTTTAAATGATTTTCTAGATCAATTTTGTAAAATTATTTAAAAATGTTAATTATATGGATTTAAGTGAATAAAGGAAAATATATAAAACAACAAAAAAAATACGCTTTGTTTATTTTGAACATTTGGAAAAATTTAGTCATGTACGTTTTAATTAGCATATTTATAAGTTAAATTATCTTTATTTATCCCATAATGTTTAAAAAAAAATGACCACCCGTGCAAAGCCGGGACGGGCCGCTAGTTTTAAATATTTTAACCTCATTTGAACTAAGGTTAAAAAATCTAGAAAGTAGTGCTACACAGCTACCACATTTAGTTCAAAAATGAAGTACACTCTTAAAATTATGGCGTGGAATGCAAATCAAAAAATCAAAAATGTTTATTTCGTTATTACACGTTATACAATGTTATACAGTTGGTGGCGTCTCCTTTTAAGCATAAAAATGCCTGTACCAGGAGGCACCGCTCTTTTATATCTTACGAGTGTAATAAGTTACAAAAAAAATAAAAAATAAAGTTTAATGGAAATGAATAATAAAAAAAAAATAAACAAAAAAAAAATTAAAAGTCTCTTTCTTGTTTATATCATTAGTCTGTTGGTCTGTGTGTGTGTGTGTGTGTGTGTGTGTGTGTATGTGTGTGTGTGTGTATGTGTGTGTTTTATACGGAAGTGGTTTGTGTAAATAGAAAAACATTTTACCTCATATTTATCAGAAGATTCTCTATTTCATCGTAGGATAACTTGTTTATCCAGTTAATCAGCAACGGTTTACATTTTTTAAACGGTTTAGTATGAATATCTATTAATTTATTTATTTTGTTATATAAGAAAGACGAGCGTCTCTCATACTGAATATTTGCGAATTCTGTTTTTACAAAGGGGGACCAAGCAACATTATGTTTCCTTCTTCTAGTTAATATACTAAGATCTAATGGTAAGGTTTTATGTTTTTTTAGTACTATGTGTGTAATATATAATTTTCGGACTAATAATAAGTTACTAATTTGATATAGCTCACAAGTGGGAAAGGTCTTTTTTTTTAAGTACATTACTTTTATTAATGTCCGTTGCGCTCTTTCAACATCAAGAAAACGTGTTTTACGCGCTCCTCCCCAGATAGAAATACAATATATTATTACAGATTAAACTAGCGAGATATACACTTTATTTAGAAGATTTTTTGATAAGCCACTCCTTGGGACTACGTATCGCAGTGTTTTAAAAATCAAAATTAATTTTCGAATTCTCAAAGTAACTTGTTCTATTTGAGGATACCAGGACAGGCTTTGGTCCAACATTATACCAAGATACTTGACTTGATTGACTTTACTTATGATAGGACAACTACAGTTGCAATTAGTCGTACTCCTACATTCATGTATTTTAATGTTGAAATCATGTTCAGGTTGGGCATTTTTGTATATTGTGAAGCAGATATAATTAGTTTTGCTCGTGTTTAACGTAAGAAGATTAGTTTTTAGCCATGACGCTACTTGTGCCATACCATTTTCTGTATTAGTTTTGGTTTCAGTCCAGGTTGAACCAGTGAAGACGATTGCTGTGTCGTCGGCATACGAAAATATTTTTGCGTTATCGATTGTCATGTTACATAAGTCGTTTAAATAAATAAGGAATAAAGTAGGACCCAAAACGCTTCCCTGAGGTACACCGC
Organism: Cerastis leucographa; assembly: GCA_963082945.1. NCBI lineage: Eukaryota > Metazoa > Arthropoda > Insecta > Lepidoptera > Noctuidae > Cerastis > Cerastis leucographa. The sequence goes on from CAUJBK010000002.1 coordinate 728,613, forward strand.
ATGTTACATCAACGTCTTCGCTAACACAATTCTCTAGTTTAACCTTCTGTTTTCTATTTGTCAGGTAATCAGTAAATATTGATAGTTGTGTATCTCTAATACCAATTTTTTCTAATTTTTGGACAAGGATGGGAATAGAGACCGTGTCAAAGGCCTTTTTTAGGTCTATAAAAACCGATAAGCACCTAGTTCCTTTATCGAGTTCTTTTGTTAAAACTGATGTTAAAGATGTAATAGCATCTTCCGTAGAAATACCGCGTCTGAAGCCAAATTGAGATGGTGATAAAATGTTATTGGTTTGAAGATAAGTTAATAATCTGGAATTTAAAAGTTTTTCTAATATTTTCGCTATAACAGGAATAACAGAAATTGGTCTATAATTATTAACATCACCCTCCTGCTCGCCCTTGTATATAGGGGTTATTATAGATTTTTTTAAAGAGTTAGGGAAGATGCCTTGTTTAAAGCAAAGATTAGCCTAATGCGTTATAATTGGAATTATTTCACCTTTTACATGTTTTAGATACCTGGTCGAGATGTTATCCCAGCCGGGGGCACTATCTGATTTTAGAGAATTTATTATACAATTTACTTCATTATTATCCGTATCCAGAAGAACAAAAGATTTGGAGAGACTAGGTAAGGAACGTAGGTATATATTCAGGTCATTCTGGGTTACGGTTTCTTTGATGTCATTTGCAAGTTGGTTGCCAATATTTGCGAAATATTGATTAATTAGGTTTGCTGATTCCGTTGGTGATGCTTTTAGATTAGTTAATTCAGAATTAGTTCTATTAGATTTATTTGTATATGTGATTGTTTTCAGGTTTTTCCAGAGTAGTTTGTTGTTGTGTAAAGATTTATTAAGAAGGTTTCTTTCGTATTTTCTTTTTACTTTTTTTATAAGATTGTTACAATGGTTTCTGTAACGGGCAAAGGTAATTTTTTTAATTTCATTATCGGGGTCGTCTCGAGATTGTTTTTGGAGCTTATTTCGATTTTTTATACATCTTAGTATGCCTTCAGTGATCCAGGGCTTAAATATTCGTTTACTTTTATTTATTTATTTATTTAAACTTCATGTACAAAAGTGGTACATAGGTGGACTTAATGCCACAAGGCATTCTCTACCAGTCAACCATAGGGTAAAAAACGAAAACATTGTGATAGGGTACAAAAAAATATATTTACAAGTAAAGAACTACTAGTTTTCGAAAATACATACACATACGTAGACACTAATACACATTATACAAAAAAAAACAAAATACTAATATATATTATAACAAATACCAAAATAAAAACGAGAAACCTAATAATAATTACTATGACTAGACTTTAAATGAAGAGCTATTTAGTCTGACTTAAATAGTGGTGGCGAACTTTCTTTTTAAAAGTGAATTTACTTTCGGATTTTTTAATGCTAATGGGTAGCGCGTTCCAGAGTTTTATAGTCGAGATAGCATAAGAATTTGATAAAAAACCGGTGCGGTGAGAAGGAATTTGGAGAAGTAGATTTTTTGAAGCTCGAAGGTTACGACTATGAGAACTGCCCAACACTGTAAAATAAGTTTTCAGATAATCAGGAGCACATGGATCGTTCAATATAGTGAAGAGCATACAGAGAGATCTCAGGGACCTCCTGAGTTGGATAGGCAGCCATTTAAGCTGAGAACGGAAGGAAGAAACATGATCGTATTTTCGAAGGCCAAAAACAAAGCGAATGCAATTATTGAGTAGTCGATCCAATTTTTAGAAGTTCTTGGGATAGGTCAGAACAACAAAAATCAGCATAGTCAATAATGGGAAGCACAAGTCACTGGACCAAAGTGATTTTCGTGCTAGATGGGAGAAAATGCTTGAATCTATAGAGAGACCGCAGCGAAAATGTGACTTTCTGGCTCACTTGCGCCACGTGTTTACTCCAACTTAAACTGTCGTCAATGTACAGACCTAAATCTTTAACGTGTGTTGAAAGAGGAATGACGGAGTTCTCGTACATCAGTGGCATAAGTTGGCCAGTGTTCACAACTCTTAAATAGTACGAACTACCAATGAGGATGGCCAGACATTTCCAGACGTTTACAGAAACCCCAAATTTGCCGGACCATTCTGCAATAGTTCGAAGATCCGCATTGAGTGAAGAAATGCAATTGTCAAGGTTCGCAATGTCAGATTGAGCGTATAGTTGCAAGTCATCAGCGTACAGATGGTAAGAACATTTGAGGAAAGCAGTAAGGGAGTTTATAAATAAAGAAAATAAGAGAAGAGAGAGTATACCTGTTTGTCTCTGCATTACCCAAAGGTTGACTGGTAGAAAATGCCCATGGCATTAAGTCCGCCTCTGTACATTGTACTTGAAGTGTTAAATAAATAAATAAATATACCGCCTTGTGGAACACCAGTTACCAGGTCGCACCAATCAGAGAAATCCTGATCAGCACGAACTGCCTGCTGGCGACCACGAAGATATGATGAAAACCAATCTCGTGACGACGAAGACACCCCAATTTGAGACAATATGGCTAGGAGAATGTCGTGGTCAACGGTGTTAAAAGCATTGGAAAAATCTATTAAAACCAAGACCGTTAACTTCGAATTCTCCAAGCCATCCCTAATGTCTTCAGTAACTTTAAGCAGAGCTGTGGCGGTGCTGTGGCCAGGCCGAAAACCAGATTGGAAACTGGACAAGAGGTGATTCTTAAATACGTAAGAAGATAATTGTTTAAGGGCAACTGATTCTAGGATCTTGGAAAGGAAAGGGAGAATGGAGATCGGTCGGAAGTGATTGGCTAGACTACGGTTGGAAATTTTAGGAAGAGGGATAATGTAAGCCTTACGCCACATTGCAGGAAACACACCAGATTCCAGAGATGAATTGATGATGTGAGTAATAATTGGAATTAAGTTCTCAATCATAAAAGATAGCATAGTTCGACTGACCCCATCACAGCCCACAGCCTTAGACTTAATAGATGTAAAATATTTAAGGACCTCGAGGTAAGTCACGGGGGAGAAAGAAAAAGAGTTAGGAGGAAGCATTGGCTTGGAAGTTATATCAAGAATAGTATTATTCTTCACGTCATCCGCAAGCAAAACAGATGCTGAAAAATGTTTGTTGAGATCATTTAAAGGCAGATTAAGAGATACAATACTAGAGGAGGACTTAATAATAATAATAATAAGACATTTATTTCAGACTTAGTCCATATCCTGTTAGTAATACAAAACCTTATAAAACTATTGTTAGTAGGTACATACCGACGGTCCCTACGTATATAAAGACATGTCGAAAATGGCATTTTTTTTTTTGTATCATTGGCTTTAGATTATTTATGCGCAAAATCAAAATCAAAATCAAAGTCATTTATTCAAACTAGGCTGATAATCAGCACTTTTTGAACGTCAAAATTACAAGAGACAGTCCCCCAAAACGCCCGCCCTTCGCCACTTCCTAGTGTTTTAGCTGGGAAGAAGAAGTGGCGGAACAAACTCAAAAAGTGTTCAAGTTTATATAAACAAGGAATCCATTATATCAAATTAATGTCACATGTCAGCTAGCACACACCAATAATAAAATAAAATATTTTAAAATATACTTAAGAATAAATAAAGCCTCCAGACATAAAGGGCGTGCCCGCTTACACGTGCATACAGACGAATAAAATAAAAATAAAGATAAATAATAATAAAGATAAAGTAAAATAAAATAAAAAAAAAAATAAGTAAAATATAAAGTTAAAAAAAAAAAAAAAAAAACTACGCGCGAGGTTATATAATACCATAAGCTAATTAGAGAAAGAAAGAACATAAACATTGTCTTGAGTTCAACCCAGCGACCAACTATTCTTATCGTTTAAGTAGTCGTTAATGGAATAGTAGGCCTTTGAACAAAGGTTAGATTTCACTTTAGCTTTAAACACATTAAATGGCAAGTCTAAAAAGGAAGATGGTAGCTTGTTGTAAAATGTTATACCAAGCCCTACGAATGAATTATGAACCTTATGAAGCCGGTGAAAGGGAGCACGTAGTTTATGCTTATTTCGAGTGTTTATGTTGTGAATATCACTGTTTTTACAGTACAAATGGATATTTTGTCTAATATATAAAATGTTAGCTAAAATAAATTGTGAAGCCACCGTGAGAATACCAATCTCTTTAAAAAAATCTCTCAGAGATACTCGTGCACCCAGCTGGTAAATTGCACGAACCGCTCGTTTTTGAAGAACGAATATATTTTGGATATCAGCGGCTTTGCCCCACAGCAGAATACCATAGGTCATAACACTGTGAAAGTAACTAAAATAGACTAACCGTGCTGTATCAACGTCAGTATATTGTCTAACTTTTCTGACGGCGTATGCGGCCGAACTAAGTCTCCCCGCTAGGCTTGATATGTGAGGACCCTATTGTAATTTTGAATCTATTGTTACACCCAGAAACACAGCTGAGTCAACCGTTTTAAGCTCGTCATTGCCGAGAATAATGTTGGGACCTAGATTTTTAACATTAGGTAAGGCGAATTTAATACTTTTAGTTTTCTTGGCATTAAGAACAAGGTTATTTGTTGTGAACCAATCCGTGACTTTTGATAGAGCGCTGTTTACTTCTTCAAAATCGTGTCTATTCCTATCTACTTTAAAGATAAGAGAGGTATCATCTGCAAATAGTACAACGTCACAAATACCCTTCAAATAATATGGTAAGTCATTAATAAAAACCAAGAATAAAAACGGTCCCAGTATTGAGCCTTGAGGTACACCTAGCTGAACAGGTAGCCCGGACGATTTCGCGCCGTTAACATCTACACATTGGAATCTATTTTGTAAATACGAATCTATTACATTTAGGGCTTCGTTTTGAACACCGTAATAACGTAGTTTCCGTAAAAGCGTATCGTGGTGAACGCAATCAAAAGCTTTTGAGAGATCGCAGAAAACACCAATTGCATTTTGCGCGTTTTCCCATGCGTTGAATATGTGTCTCAACAAAGCAACACCCGCATCTGTAGTTGAACGACCTTTTGTAAAGCCATATTGATCGTTATGAAGAAGGTTGTTGAGATTAAAATGTCTTAGGCTCAACTGTTTAAGTATTAACTTTTAAAAAATTTTGCTAAACGCATGTAAAATAGAAATTGGTCTGAAGTTGCCAATATCATTCTTACTGCCTGATTTAAATAGAGGGATGACTTTACTGCTCTTCATAAGGTCAGGGAAAGTACCTAAATCAACGCATTTATTAAAAGTAACAGCAAGATAGGGGGCTAAGATTTCGATTATATTACTCAAAAGTTTAATGGAAATGCCCCAGTAATCACCTGTGTTTTTAGACTTAAGTGAATTAAAAACGTTAACTATATCACGAGGTGTTACATGTTCAAAACTAAATACGAGACCACATTTAGGCACGCTGCTATGCAAAAGGTTTTCAGCTTTAGACGGCGACGAACTTAAAGTGCGAGTCGTAGTTATCGGTATGCTGGCAAAATACTCATTGAATGCCTCAGCTACGTCGGCTGCATTATTAACTAATTTGTTATCAACCATGATTTCAAGTTGATTGTCTTTATTAACAGATTTACCCGTTTCATTGTTTATTATCTTCCAAGTGGCTTTTACTTTATTATCAGATTTTTTGATAGTCTGACTTAAAAATTTTGATTTAGCAATAACACAGATCTTTTTAAATAATTTTGAATAATTTTTAACATACTCAAGAAAAGTTGCATCAAACCGGTGTTGTTTCAAACCATACAACTCGTATAATCTAGCTCGACTTTTATAAATACCTGGTGTAGCCCATTGGTTGAACCCAGCGGAAGGCCCACTAATGTTAATAGTTTTAGACTTAAAAACAGATTGGTACTCATTTTGAACAACATCGAAAAGGGCTTCATAAATTTCATTAGGAGTTTCGTGATCCACTATTGACGGTGTAACCTTAAGAGCTATATTATTTTTAAACTTATTGCAACGACTAGTTGTGTAAGGCCTGCATTCTATTTTGCGCGGCTTTTTACTTAATGGCATAGGGAAGCTAGCCATTAATCCACAGTGATCCGAAGATAAGTCACTTAACACTAATTTATTTTCGGCATCACAATCACTAAACATGTTATCAAGACAAGTCGACGTAGACGCCGTGATCCTTGTTGGTTCAAAAAACAAGTTAACTAAATTAAAAGATCTAAACAGATTGAGAAGTCTGATACTTAGTGGAGTAACATCTAAAATATTAACATTAAAATCTCCACATAAAATTATATTTGTATTACTTGATTTTAACTTATTAAGTGAATCCTTCATTACAGATTCGAAACAAGTAAAGTCACCAGAAGGGGGTCTATAAACACAAATTATAATGTATCGCTCGAGTTCAACACAAGACAACTCAATAGTGCGCTCAACGGAAAGATTAACTAAGTCTAAACGTTGTTTACATTTTAACTTGTTTGACACAAGAACTAAAGATCCACCGCGAATAGCATTTTTTCTGACAAATGCACTCTGTACAGTATAGAAATCATCATTGATAAACGCTACTTCATGTTCTTTCAACCAATGTTCAGTTAGACATAATACCTGAACATCATAGTTCTCCATAAATAAACTTAATTCTAAATCTTTGCCGGACAATCCCTGCATATTTTGATGCACAACATTCAACATATGCAGTCTACCCGTTGTCGCACCTAACAGTTTAAAGAACAAGGTGTATCGATAGTAGTGTTAGTATAAACAGTAGTGTTAGTATCAGTAGAAGTGTTAGTATCACAAGTAAACATTGGTACAACAGGGGTACCAGTGTTGCTGTGTATATTGTATGCTAAGAGATTAGCAATATGTCGCTTACAACTAGGTGGTAAAAACATGGTGTGGTTAGTGAGCCTGTAATCAGAGATAAATTGATTACAGTCAAAATATAAAATAGCGTCACTGTGACGACACGTCCTATTATAAATTAACATATTTAAATCATAAATGCACCTATTTTGCTCAACAGACAAATATTGGGAGTAAGGCAAGGTACAGAAAATAAATTTACAATTAATTGTCTCATTGAGATGTAACATCAAATGGACACATTCGACTATGTCCTTTTTTCTTACATTTAAACTATTCCCATATAATAAAATAACAGTAGAATTGGGATTTATTTTAGTTGATTCGATATTACGAATTAATTGGCTAACACTGGCACCGGGTAAACAATTATTTATTACATAGTGTTGTGAACACTGATTAAATAAGCTACCAAATCCTTGACCAAATTTGTCAGAAAATAAATAAGTAGTATTTATTAAAGTATTACAATTATTTCTATCATTAATAATACAGCTACCTACAGGCTGAGCCACTGCGGGTGTGGGCGGATCTTTCTGAGGCTGTGGTGACCGTGAGCAGGCACAGCTACAAGAGAGGTTATTTGTCAGAGACTCATATCTCTCTGCATTGTACGTGACCAGGTCTACCAGCTCATTGGCCTCCTGCATACGGTTACTCAGGTCTTGTTGAGAAGCCTCATATCTACTAAAGATATCCTTTAGAGCATATTCCCTAGCAAACAGCTCATCCTGAAGGTTCGCACATACTGACATACGATTTTTTTTTAAATTTTATTTATTTACCTTGTTTTAAAAATCGTATAAAAGAACAAGTATTATAAATACAACGAATAAGTGTCGTAGATGCGGACATCTATACATATCTTTTTGTACGGTGTTTTAAAATGCGTGTCATCATCATCATCACCAGCCTATATTGTTCCCACTGCTGGGACGCAGGCCTCCTCCTAAATGCAAATGCAATGTTCCTAAATGCGTGTCACTCGGTGCGAACGCGGTCTTGTCAGATTTAGCGCCATTTACGAGAGTTCCCCGAACTAGTCGGAGTCACTCGCCGCCTGACCGCCGTCGCGTACGGACGTGCCGCTACCTGCTCGCATTCCCGCTCGCTATCAGTGTGTGTCATCGGTTCGTCGCTTCCCAGTGTCGTGACGTCATCAGTTGTCTTTCGACTACACCCCCGAACAATTGCTGTCTTTTTATTAAGACAGCACTTGCTCATTTGCTTCGGATATTATTCCGATTTAACTTCCTTTGCCCCATTCCATGCCGCCGATATACTGTGCTAGTGTTTCCCGTTTGAAGAAGTTCCTGAAATCAAAGTTCCCTGGACTGGAGTTGGAGTTGCTACCAAGCCAGAACCCTCGGACTGTGCCTGCGGGAAGGTTGAAGCGGGTGAGTCACTGATTCAGTAAATTCCCTAAATAATTGGTCAAGGAATTAGGTTGCTAGGCGCGCTGAGCTTCACTCAAATGTCCGCTAACTTTTAGCCGATAAAATGTCGTCCCTCGACGACACAGATAAAGCGCTTTTTCTTGCGCGTCTTCACGACCGACCCATATTTACAAAAATATGGGTCAGAAATTGCTGCCATTCAGCAAACCACCGATACCGTCACTGACTTCAGTGACGCGCTCGAGAGCCCCTTGTCACCGCCGCCTGCCGACAGAGGCTTACCGCCAGCCGCCGCTGCCGATTAAGGCTACTCCAAGACCCATTGTAGTGAAACCCATTGTTTTGCAAACAAAGGTCCAGCCCACACCTGCGTCCATTGTTCCCGTTTCTGAGAACATGGACAAAGGCTCACCGCCAGCCGTCGCCGCCGCGATTCCGTCTAACCCCGGACCCATTGTTAAGCAAACAATGGATCAGTCCGCACCTGCGTCTATTGTTCCCATTTCGGAGAAAATGGACACAACTGTGCCAGTCTCCGACTCGGAATCGGTTATAGATTCCTGCTCTGCTTCCGCGTCCTCCGAAGACGACTATCAAGTCGTCGGAAAGGGCAAGAGGAAAAAGGGCAAAAACTCTCAGGCCGCCATGGCCAAAAAATTTGTCGCGCTCCCTCTCATCCCTTCTCCCGAGGCCTCCCGCCCCACCTCCCTGGTCCCCGCACCAAAGTCCGCCGCTGCTCATACCAGCAGACCATCCAGCCCTAAGGCTAACTCTTCAGCCGCTTCTTCAAAGAAGCTGAAGGCCCCTCCCCCGTTGTTCATTCAGGACAAAGGGAAATGGACAGACGTGTCCAAAATGTGTGTTGAGCGCCGCATTCAATACACTAGCGCAAAAAGCACCCAGCAGGGTATCAAAGTGGTAGTCCCTACGACCACCGACTTCAGGGAACTAACCCGTCAGCTGATCGGAAGGCACATAGCCTTCCATACATACTCCCTTCCAGAGGAGAAGCCCACCCGCGTGGTGATCAGGCGGATCCCTAAGGAAATCCCCACGGAGGACATCCTCAATGACCTCCAAAATCAGGACATCCCAGTTTCGGCCGTCCACCGCCTTCATAAGGCGAGAGGCGGAGACCAGTACGATATGGTACTGGTCATCTGTGACCCAGTAGAAGAACACCACCCGATCTTCAAAGTGAAGTCGGTATGCTCCCTCACAGGCATCTCAATAGAGAAGCCTTACCGCTCAACCGTAGTAGGGCAGTGCCACCGCTGCCAGCTGTACGGACACAGCCAAGCCAACTGCCATGCGCCGCACAGATGCGTAAAGTGTCTAGGCGACCATGGTACGGCAGACTGCCCCCGTCCCAAAGACAAATCGCTATGCACGGAGCCACCGAGCTGTGTGCTTTGCGGCCAGTCGGGCCACCCGGCTAACTACCGCGGCTGCCCGAAAGCCCCCAAAGGCTCCTCCTCTAAACTGGCGAAGCGTGCAAACGCCCGCCAGCAGAGAGAAAGCCCATCGGTGAGGCTACCAACTGCACAGATGCCGGAGAGACTCAGCCCTCAGAGGCCCTCTCCCTGGACCTCGCTGAACCACCAGAGAGCCTTCCCGGCACTCGGCAAAGCAAAGTCCAGCCCCATTCCCGGGCTATTAGATGCCCCTGTCCCCACTCCCGTGGCCCAAGCGAGCGCACCGGCGCCCGCTCGTCCCGCGCCTCCCGGCCCCGCGGCCGCGGTCTCCTCTCCTAACGTAACTTTAGAAACGTTAGCAAAGTTAGTCACCCCCGAAGCAGACCGCATGGCGGCAGATCTCAGGGAGGCTAACACTGACGGTGATAAGCTTAAAATTATCCTCAAGTCCCTAATCAAGTTAGATGAAGCCTTCAGCGGCATTAATCTTTAATTTCAATGGATAATACGAGATTAACGTGTACCAAACCCCGATCCCTTAAATAAGGGTACTTTAATGCCAATGGCATTAGAGGCCAGCGTGATGAAATCGCCACCTTCCTCCGTGACCATCAAATTGATATCCTCCTCATACAGGAGACCTTCCTCAAGCCCAGTCACCGCGATCCGAGAATTGCCAACTATCGCATAGTTCGCAACGATCGGTCACGTTGCCACAAGGGCGGTACTCTAATCTATTATAGAAATGAACTGCACTGCATCCCCTTAGATCCCCCTCCCATGGAGTCTCTACTCGAGACTTCAGTGTGTCGACTAGGCATGACCGGTCATCAACCGATCACTATCGCCTCCGCGTACATCCCTCCCGGCGGCACGTCCGAGGAGCACACTCTGTTCACCAAAGACCTTGCCGTCCTCTTCGGCTTGAGTGACTCTGTTATCATAGCGGGCGACCTCAACGCCAAACACCCCGCCTGGATCAGCACGACGACCTCTGCCAGAGGACGTCACGTGTATAACCTGGGTGAGTCTCTCAACTTCGATCCCATCGCTCCTATGGAGCACACTCACTATCCCCACGACCCTGACCAACGTCCGGACGTTCTGGACATAGCGCTACTCAAGAATGTCAACCTTAAGTTGCATTCCATCGAGACTTTACATGAGCTTAACTCAGACCATCAACCAGTGCTCACGCACTTAGTTCCCCGCTCGGGTCCCTGTGACCCCAGCCAGCCCCCGCCGACCCTAGTGATAACCGACTGGAGGAAAGTCAGCGAAAAGCTGAAATCCACCACGTCGTCTCACCTGGAGTCCATCCCCGGCCACATAGTCTCAGTCGCAGACACGACGGCCGCCATCAACTCGTTTACAGAACACGTGCAATCCGTACTGAAGGATTGCTCACGGGAAGTTCCAGCATTGAGCGATCAACGCTGGATACTACCCGCTGACGTACGTGAACTGATAACCGAGAAGAACGCGGCCATCCGTGCCTACAGCAACTTTCCCTGCGACGCGAACAAAGCTCTCATGCGTCATTTACATCGTGCTGTAAAGAAGCGCACTAGTGAGCATCGTTCAGATCAATGGGACAAGACGCTTAGCGAGCTTGAGCCTACCCACCTAGCCTTCTGGCAGCTCCAACGCAAGTTGCGCTCCACCGAAGAGGCTTCGATGCCTCCCCTCACCCGACCCGATAAGAGCGTCGCGTTCGACGACTCTGAGAAGGCCGAATGCCTAGCCGACAGCCTGGAGTCCCAGTGCTCCCCCAGCTCTCAACCAGTAGACAAGCGACATTTCGATGAGGTGAACGCATTCGTCGAACGTAGAGCCGCCCTCCCCCCTATAGAAGACCCAGATGATCCTCTGCCTCCGGTCACAGCTGACGAAGTCATCATCACATCATCACCAGCCTATATTGTTCCCACTGCTGGGACGCAGGCCTCCTCTCTATGAGAGGGAATGGGCTGTAATCCACCACGCGGGCCCAGTGCGGGTTGGTAGATGTCACATATCTTCGAATTTTTAGTTCTAGAACATGCCGGTTTCCTCACGATGTTTTCCTTCACCGTTTTTGAGGGCAGCGGTGATGAAATAAATTACACAATGTAATGCGCCTGCCTGGGTTCGAACCTACGACTTACTGCTCGTAAGTCGGGGCTGCTACCACTGGGCCACCGCTGCTCTCGCTCTGCTGACGAACTGCAAGACATCATTAATAAGCTTCAACCGCGCAAAGCACCCGGCTCCGACGGAATCACCAATAGGGTGTTTAAACTCCTCCCCGCTCAGCTCGTCGTGTTAATGGCGGCCATCTTCAATGGCGCCCTGAGCAACAACGCTTTTCCCCAAATATGGAAAAAGGCCACTGTCATCGGTCAGATGGCGCTGCCGTCGTGTAAACACTGAGTTTCTTACCGAAAGTTTTTAACAATTTAATTTAATTATAAATATCAAGTTACTAATCACGTAGTGTGAGTCAAAGTGAACATTAACCGATAAATATATCGTACAAGTGTTATCTTGAAAAACAACCTCAATTTAGATGTAAACAAACGTTAAAACAAAGTGACAGTGCAACAGTTAAAAGTATTCTACCAAATCAATACCTTCATACTACCAAAATACCACGAAAAATAAAATCACATCAGTAAAGTTATGTGAATTGTTAAGCAGTGACATAAAAAAAGAAATTGTGATAAAACAATGGTGAACAATATGGGTTGACGGTTTTTTTTCCTACAATTTGAACTTCGTGTCAGCGCAGCGCTTCATGCGAACAGTAGCTGAACTAAAGCCTGGAACCTGTTTTATCGACTTCAGTTAAGGGACATCTAGCGACAAATAGCTGAACTATGAGTGGAACCAAAAACGTCACTGTGAGACGCGCACGCACCCGTTCAATCTCCGATATGAACTTGGATGATAGTGATGCAAATTCCACTCTAGATGGCACTGTATGCAGTATGCCAGATTTATCGGATGATGATATTGATTTAATTACTCAATTAAAGAAACAGATTGAGGAGCTCACAATTAAATTGAGTAGCGCAAATGGAGAAATAGACACATTAAGCCTAGAAAACGCAAACTTAAAGAAGGAAATTGAAAATCTAAGTCGGAAGAATTTGTTCTATAAACAAATAGCTAGTCCATCTAAATCTCCAAAACCTAAAAAATTTTTGAAAAAACACCCAAAACAAGCGGGGTGTAAAAATAAAGAAACGCAAACTGATTCGGACATAACAGTGACAGAAAAAGTGACTAAAAGTGATAATGGGCAGAAAACTATTAGTACACATTCCAGTCCACAGATGGCGCCGCAAACTGCGAATGTGCAAGGGACAAAGCAGAATACACAAACAAACAGCAATAAATTGAAAAATAACTTATGTATCTTTAGTACTAATAAAACTAACAAGAATATATTAAGTTTAGCAGAAGATTATTTTTACGACCGATATCAAATATGTCATTATCTTACACGGGCGCAAGTATTATGCATATTTTACGTGATATACAGTCAAAACTCAGATATTACACTAAGAATGATTTCTGTATAATTATGATCGGTGAGGAAGATTTTAAAACTACAAAATGTTATTTTGATATAATAACATACATGAAAACGACATTATTGGATATAAAGAACACAAATATAATTATTACATTGCCAACTTTCAAATTTAATAATAACTTCAATATTTTATATAATTCAGGACTAGAAATTATTGTGGGTTATGTCTTAATAAAAGAATAATATTTGGTAAAGATATATTAAGAACACCATGAAAGCGTGGTTACAAGCAATGAGAAGTAAGAAAAAGGCGGGCTGTCAACGTCAACTATTGACAGCTCTAATAATTGTTTGTGATGCGTTCCAATATTATTGTCTATTCTTAATTCGTAACACCCTTCCTCAATAAAATTGGTACGCATTCTTTACAATTGCAATAAATATATTTATTTATATCTTCTATTGTAGCTATCTCAAGAAATTACATACCTAAACATATAAACTAAACTAATACTATTTAATTAACCATGAATTCAATTATTTAACATATTACACAACTTGTTAAATACTTCTTTATTTAAACCTTTAGTAAACATATCCGCTATTTGTTTTCCTGTTGCTACATATCTTAACTCTACAATATTATTTTCTACCTTATCTCTAACAAAATGATATTTCAAGTCAATATGTTTTAATCTTTGATGTTTTTCAGGGTTTTTTGCAACATGAACAGCTGACTGATTATCAATATAAATAATAAACTTATCACAACCTACACCAATTTCATTTACTAAATTGTAAATCCAACAACCTTCAGCTACCCCCTTTGCTAATGCCACATACTCTGACTCAGTTGATGATAGAGCAGTACACTGTTGCTTTGAACTGCACCAAGATACTGTGCAACCAAAGAGCTTCATGATGTACCCTGAAGTAGACTTTCTTTCCAGTTTATCTCCAGCCCAATCTGCATCTGTATATCCTACTAGTACATCCTTAGAACTTCTTCTGTAAATTAATTTGTAGTCTAACGTTCCTTTGATGTATCTCAGTATTCTTTTTAACGCCTTCCATAAGTTTTCATCTGCATAAACTTGATATCTACTCAGATAACTAACAGCAAAACAGATGTCTGGCCTTGTGCCCAACATAGCATACATAAGGCTTCCGACTATCTGTCTGCATCTTTTCACCATATCATTGTCTTTGGCTGGTTCTGTTGAAAGTATCAATCCTGTCTCTATAGGTGTCGTCGCCGGGTTACATTCTTCCATTCCATATTTTTTAAGTATGTCTTCTAAATACTGTTTCTGATCTAGTTCAATTCTGTCTTCTTCTTCTGTTATTTTGATCCCTAAGTATTTCATGTTCTTATTACCCATGTCAGTCATTTCAAAGTTTCTTCTTAGTGATTGTTTCAGTTTTTCAACTTCTTCCTGTTTCTCTGCTATAATTATTAAATCATCGACATATAAGAGTATATAGAACCTTTTATTTGCTTTGTAGTACATGCAGTAGTCAGACTTGCTTCGAATAAACCCTTCCTCTTTCATATAATTATTGAATCTCTCATTCCAGTTCCTTGGTGACTTCTTTAAACCGTAAAGTGATTTCTGTAATTTTAATACTTTTCCATCATATTTCTCAATTCCATTTGGTATCTTTATGTATACTTCTTCTTCTTTAATCCCATGAAGGAATGCACTCTTCACATCCATCTGTGTCATTTTCAAGTTGTACTTACAGGCTATGGATAAAAGGATTCTCAAAGTTGGCAATTTCGCCACTGGTGTGTATATCTCTGAGTGGTCAAAATCATCTTCCTGTTGAAAACCCCTTGCGACTAGTCTTGCCTTATAGATATCCTTATTCTTCTCTCCTTTCTTTATTTTAAGAACCCATCTTGTATCTATCACTTTCTTTCCTTTCAGTGGGTCTTCTATTATCCACGTGTTGTTTTTCTCTAGTGCTGTCAGTTCTCTTTCTATAGCTTCTTTCCATTTATGTGAGTCTTCTCCTTTTATCGCTTGGTCATAAGTTAGTTGTTCTTGTGTGCATGCTTTGAAACCTGTATAATAATCTTCATACTTCTGTGGCTTCTTGATCTCCCTTGTTCTAGTCTTCTGTGGTTTCTCCACTGGTAACTCTCTAAAAGAACTTTCATCTTCTGTTTCTTCACATGATTCATAGTACTCTTCTCTTCTGTGTCCACTTCTTTCTTCTTCTTCAAGTATATTACCCTCTTGCTGTATATTAGTCTCTTTTCTGTTGATTTCTTCTTTTTCATCTGACTTCTGTAAGTCTCTTTCTGTTCTTCTGTCTTCAGTTGTTGTATCATTCCAAGTTTTTATTTTCTCTTATTGTCTTCCGTCTTTTTCCTGCTCTCTTTGTTTATTGCCAATGCTATTTGTGTCATCTTCACAATCAATGTGAACTATTCTGCTTTTCCATTTGTCTTCTGTCTTTTCTTGGATAAATACCACATCTCTATATGTGTTGACTTCTTTGTTTTGAAAACATACTCTGTAGCCTTTGCAATTTATACCATATCCAACAAATATTCCCTTCTTGCTCTTTGCATCCCACTTGAGTCTTCTTTGCTTTGGTATGTGTACATATGATTTCCTATCTGTGAGTCTGTTCAGTGCCGTACTGCACTTGCGCGACGACACTATCGTGCCCAAAGCTCAGTAATGTATAATAAAATTAACAAAAAAATATAAATCTATAAACTTACCCTACATAAAGTCAAGCAGAGTCTTAAGTCATGGCTACTGTCGCTGAACTATGACGAAACAGAGAAAGTTATCCTATCTATTTCGTAACATTAAAACCCCTCCTGATCAATCAATTCACACACACATACACACACACACATACACGCACACACATACATACACACACGCTCACTCACACTTGGACGATTACACATACACACAAACATGCATGCAAACACTTTCATGTTTCTTTAACCGCTTTTAATTTATTTTTTGTTGTAACCATAGGCTTTTATTTTATTTATTTTTTCCTTCTTAATCTTATTGCATAAGATTCTGTTATTAATATTTTCCTGGGAGAGGGCACTGACTCCTGTAACACAGGTCTATCACCTAGCACAGGAGTCAGGGACTTCACATAATGTTGTAACTACTTTCTTGTGTAATAAAGATTTATTATTATTATTATTATAAACATCTGTTCCAAATATTTTCAACTCTTCTATATTAAAACTTCTTTTATATAATAATTCAAATCGTGTCTTGCCATGAACTGGTGATTTACCTGTTCTGTTTAATGTATAAACTGCTGTGCTAGTGGCTTCTGCCCATAGTTCCTTCTGTAACTTCTTTGCGTTAAGCATGGTCCTGGCTGCTTCTACTATTGTTCTCATCTCTCGTTCAGCTCGACCATTCTGTTCGGGTGTGTAAGCAACTGTGGTCTGGTGAGTAATCCCCTTTACTTTCAATATTTGATTTACTTCTTTGTTGACAAACTCTCCTCCATTATCTGATCTCATTTTCTGAATGTTGTACCCACATTCATTTTTAAATGTTATAATAAAATTTGGAATACTATCTTTTGTCTCATATTTATTTTTTAGAAAATAAACAAACCTGTAACCTGTAAAGTCATCTTTGAATAACAAAAAATATTTAGATCCACCTATAGAAGCTTTTTCCATTGGACCACATAAATCCATATGAATCAATTCTCCAGGTACACTAGCTCTATTATCACTACTCTTGAAAGGTACCCTACTCTGCTTACCCTCCAAACATGCTGTGCATTGATCAGTCAACCCTTCATGTTTTACATTATTTTTGGTTAAAATCTCCTTGACGTAACCCATATTTTGGTGGGCAAGTCGTTCATGCCATTCTGCAATTGATGTTAAAGCTACTTCTGTATGAAATTTAAAATTCATGTAATACAATTTACCTACTCTGTTTGCTGTACACATAACCTCTCTATTTTTAGTAAATTCACATCCTTCTTTTGTTGAAGTCATAGTATAACCTTTATCTAAGCAACAAGATACAGAAAATAAATTCACTGTTAAATCTGGTACAAATAAAACATCCAACATCATATAAGGTGCATACTCTTTGCCATTGTATCCATGAAAATTAACTTTGCCTATTCCCTGTACTTTTAGTTTATTACCGTCTCCTAATATTACAAATCTGTTCTCTAATATAGCTGTATAGTCTATAAATAACTCTCTTTTGAAACACATATGTTCACTTGCCCCTGTATCCAAAACCCAATCTTTGTTTTGTATTAAATTGTTATTATTCAGGATAAAAGCATTGTGGTTACCTTTATTTTGTCCTTGCCTGTTTCTGCAGTCCTTGTATAAATGACCCATTTTTCCACAAAAGTTACACTTACGCACTTTGCAGTCTTTCTTTAAGTGTCCAGTTTTACCACAGATAAAACACTTTAGTTCAGTTTTATTTACTTGTAATTTTCTGTTGTTGTTTCTTTTTGCCATAAGGGCTGATGAAGATGGAGTTTCCTTTCCTAGACGCTCCTCTTCCACAAGTAATCTTGCTGTCAAATTCTTCATATTCTGTTCACTTTCAGGTACTGATTCCCATGCCGAGATGAAGTGTCGGTATTTATCGGGTAGACTCATGACAATCTTTGTGACTACCATCTTCTCAGAGAGATCCTCTCCGTTGTTTTTTAACTGATTGACAAGTTCCTCGACTTTGGATATGAATGCTGCCATTGGTTCCTCGAACTTTATCATGGTTACGTTGCGTCTACCCTGCGATATGGCCTGATATTTTGGGGCAATGCTGCTAAGGTTGATCAAGTACTTATAGCACAGAAAAAATGCATTCGAGCTATATGCAAAATAAAACGGACGGATTCATGCAAGCCACATTTCCAGAACTTGAAAATATTGACCGTGCCCTCACTTTATATCTATGAAGCCTGTGTTTTTGTAAAACACAATATGCACCTTTATAGACCTGTCGAAAGTCAACGACGCTCAAATAAGCTGCACTTGCTATATACAAAAACCAAATTTCTCCATAGAAGCATATATGCAATGGCTCCCAAAATATATAATAAATTGCCAAATCTAATTAGATCAGCTAGCAACCTAAATAATTTTAAACGTCAGCTTTTTAAATTATTGAACGAAAAAGCATATTACTCTGTCAATGAGTTCCTTAATGAAAAAAATGATTAGGTAATTTTTGTCCAATGTAATTTAATTTTGACAAATTTAATTTGGAGAATATGACGTAATTATTGAGAAATTTGATACGGATATAACTATTTTAATTTTTAATAATTGTTATAATTCATTTAATTTTGATGATTTTAAATTTTGTTGATATTGTATTTTTTCATGTTTTTTTTGTTTTTTTTTTTTGTACTGTTTAAATTAATTTTAGTTTGACAATTGTAATATTGACATTGTATTTTCTTTTTTGTGCGACTTTGTTTTGTTCCATTTTAGTTTTGACAATATCATTAGCTGACATTGTATTTTATAAAATTTTCTACTATTATAATTAATTTAAATTTGATTATATTGACTTTAGCCACACAGTAACGCCACTATTTTGTATGCCTTTCGGCGGAACATAGGATGGACCAAACATTTTTTATACAACATCAATTTGTACCCTGTGTTCACAAAATTAATAAATGAATTTGAATTTGAATTTGAACTCCATGCTGTAAAACTTCTGTTGAATAAGGTGTACTCCGACCTTAGATTTTGCTTCATAAATTGTGTTCAATTTCTCCCACATTTGACAAGCAGATGTGCATGCCAATAAATATGAAAGTATCTTCTCTTCTATTTTTGTAACTATTATTTCTTGCGCTTTTCTGTCCATTGCTTTGTCTTCAGTGGACGACGGCTCTTTGAGTAACACGTCATACCACCCCTTGGACCTTAGTACAATCATGATTTGGAACCTCCATAGTGCCCAATTGTTGTCGTTTAAAACTAACGCGCCGTCTTTTCTTTCCATCTTCTATAGCCTACTTTTTATATCTTCTGTGTTATTCCCGTCTGTAATGACCCGGAAACGGTCGACTTCTGTTCTGGAGTACTTGCTCGATGCCGGTAATCTTAATAGGTACGCGGAGCTTTCTTCTGTCGCCTTTCTTCGTTCATCTGTTGGTGTCTTACTTCTGTGTGATGTCCATGTCTGGGCCCATAACCTATTGTGGGTTATGTCTTAATAAAAGAATAATATTTGGTAAAGATATATTAAGAACACCATGAAAGCGTGGTTACAAGCAATGAGAAGTAAGAAAAAGGCGGGCTGTCAACGTCAACTTTTGACAGCTCTAATAATTGTTTATGATGCGTTCCAATATTATTGTCTATTCTTAATTCGTAACAGAAATTTTCAACAACATGCTATATATGGACAATGTTTCACATCAATACTCATATATCTTGGACTCTAATTTGAACCTAAGCTATCATCATTCTGCGTATACAAGATCGGGAGCTTTAAAAGACTACGCCATGAAAACTATATTTGAGGACTTGTACAACCTTCAACTGGAAATTTTAGAAGAAAACACGCTTAGTACAATAAAAGAGCCAAAAGAATTGTTTTTTCTCCAATAAATATATTAGCATTCTAAATCAAAATATTGCAGGTTTGTTAAATAAATCAAAATGCACTTACGGTATGCTTAAATGAACTTTGTGATAAAGATATATTTGTGGATGTAGTATGTATTACCGAGCATTTCATCGTGAAGGGTTTCGAAAAACAACTATGCATACCAAACTACAGTTTGGCTGCATGTTATAGTAGACATGATAAAAAGAGAGGGGGTGCATGTATTATTATTAATAATTGTCACCAATGGAAAGAAATACCTCAAATAGCAAGATTGTCATCACCAGGGGTTTTTGAGTGTTGTGGTGTTGAGCTGATTCATTATAAATTGATAGTCATATGTCTGTATAGAGTACCAAATACTAAGAATATAACTGAATGTTTTAATAGACTTGAATTGTTACTCAAAGATTTATCCAACCGATTAAATAAGAATATTTTTATTGCAGGCGATTTTAATATCGATATTCTGAAACCGAATGTAAATTCAGTTGCACTGGAGTGCATGTTACTAAATTACAACTTAAAACTTGCTCTTAAACAACCGACTCGAATGGCTAGCAAGACGTGCATAGATAATTTTGCGCATAATTTTAAAAATACTTGTAAAACAGACGTGTTGGAGTTTGCATTGTCAGACCATACAGCACAGCTGCTTCAATGTCCAGTACCCACTGTATGCAGAATAAAATACTGGCATATTACTAGAAGGGATTACTGCAACGAAAATATTGTGAAATTTAAAAACTGTATTAACAGTCTCAAATTTTCGGAGATTTATCTTACTGAGGATCCTAATTTGGCGTACAATGAATTTATCAACACGTTTAAATTGTTCTATGACTTATGCTTCCCGTTCAAGGAAATCAAAATCAACACATTTAATAAACCTAAATGGCTATCAAATGGCGTTAAATTGTGCAGTAGGAAAAAAAGAAAACTCTTATGGCAATTTAGATTGAATCCTAACCAAGAAAATAAAAATAAATTTGCTACTTATTCTAAACTGTATAGTAAAATTATTAATCTAACACAGAAAGCACAGAATAATTACAAAATACAACAATCAAAAAATAAATCAAAGACTACTTGGCAAATAATTAATCAGACAAAAAACAATATCCCTAAACAGCAAATAGAAAAAATAAGAGTTGGTAATCGAACTATTCACAAACCTTTGGATATCGCTAATGCTTTTAATGACTTTTTTGTTGACAAAATTCATCCAAAATTAGATGCTGAATATAAACCAAAAGCATCCATTTCATCAAGAAGTCCTAAATCAATGTTTATGGCACCCAGCACACCACACGACATACATAAAATAATACTGTCATTAAAAAACACTGGTAGTGTAGGTTTCGATGGGATCGCCACTAAGATATTAAAATCAGTGTCAATTGAGATATGCAGTCATCTAAGTCACTAAATCAATCTTAGTATATGTATGGGTATGTATCCAGAAGCATTAAAAATATCTATAATTAAGCCTTTATTTAAGAAAGAAGATAAGGAATTGATGGAATATTATAGACCCATTTCACTCATACCAGTCATCTCAAAGGTATTTGAAAAGTACATCTACGAACAGTTAAATAGCTTCATTGAAAAGAATAATATATTATGTGAGGAACAAAAAGGATTTAGGCAGCATAGAACCATTGATATGGCAATTTATGATTTTTTGTTTCCGATTATTAGAAGTGTGGATAAACGATCCCCCATATGTGCCATATTTTGTGATATGACGCAGGCTTTTGACTACGTCCATTACAATACATTGTTAAATAAATTAGAAGCCTACGGCATAAGAGGTAACGTGCTCAAACTTTTTAAATCATATTTAGAAAACAGAACACAGATAACCGAGATTAGTCGCATTAATGTAATGAATAAACATGAAGAGATATCACGATCACGAGAACGTAAAATTAAATTCGGTGTTCCACAGGGAAGCGTTGTGGGCCCTTTTGGTTTTATATTATATGTTAATGATATGCCCAAGTCAATTGAACACCCTTTAACTATGTTTGCTGATGATAGCACCATTACGATCCCTTGTAAGAACGTAAATACATATGAAACGGACATAAATCATTCTCTTGACAATTTAATTAAATGGCTAGATAAAAATAATTTGAATATAAATTTAAGCAAGACTAAGATAATGCACTTTAGACAACGTATGCCTGGAGTACCTAACCTTCACATACATTACAAAACTGACGATATAGATGAAGTAACTGATACCAAATTTTTGGGATTACAAATAGACTGCAGTTTAAATTGGAAAGCACATATAGGCGTATTGTGTAAAAAATTGAGCTCGTCAGCATATGCTTTATATAGGTTGTCCTCCGTAGTAGATACCAAAGCACTTCTTGCGGCTTACTACGGTATAGCTGAATCTCACTTGCGCTACGGTGTCATTTTCTGGGCAAACTCCACCGACAAAGAGACTGCATTTAAGGCTCAAAAAAGATGTCTCCGGTCAATGTTCAAACTAAAAACCACCGACAGTTGCAAGCCATATTTTAAGCAGTACAACATTCTGACACTTCCCTGTATATATATTCTCGAAGTAGCTGTGTTTGTAAAGAACAATCCAAATCGTTTTGAACGTTTGGCCGATGTATTTCCACGAAATAGGCGAGACAGCAAAAAAATAAATCAGGTCTCGTGGCAAACAGCTATGATGCGCAAAAGTATTTATTGCATGGCCCCAATTGTTTATAATAAATTGCCAAGTGCTTGGAAAGATTTGAAAACGGTGCAATTCAAAAGTACACTTCGAAAATTATTGACAGACAAAACGTACTACAGTGTAACTGAGTTTTTAACGGACAAAACATTTTTCTAAATAGCTATAATTTTTAATTAATTAATTAGTCATGTGCTTAAGAAATGTTACATAATTATTATCTATGCCCTGTAATTTTAATATTTGTTTGTTTATTAAAGTACGACCACGACTTTTATTGTTATAATATGATTATACCATTATAATGGCAATTTGAATTTTAATAATTTTTGTAATTGAATGTAATAACTAAGTTAATGTTTTAATGACATTTTAATTTTAATAATTTTGTAAAATGAAAATGTTTGCATGCCGAATGGTGAAATATGGCAGAACTCTGATGTGCCTTCTACTACCTACTTATGTATTACCCATATTTGCAAATAAATGCTATTCTATTCTATTCTATCGGTTTCGCCAAGCCAGGCAAACCCAAGTCTGAGCCCTCGAGCTACAGACCTATCAGTCTCCTGAACGCACTCGGCAAAATCTACGAGAGACTCATTTATAAGCGACTCAAAGACTTCGCCGAGGCTAAGAGTCTCATCCCCAACGAGCAGTTCGGCTTCAGAACCGGACACTCTTGCATTCAACAGGCCCATCGCATCGTAGAGCACTTGAGCGCTGGCTTCCAGCGTGGAGCGATGACGGGTGTGTTGTTCTTCGACATAGCAAAGGCTTTCGACAAAGTCTGGCACAACGGCTTATTATATAAGCTGTACAAACTGGGAGTGCCGGACCGTCGACTGTCGGATCGCACCTTCCGCTATCGCATCGGGAAGGCACTGTCTTCCCCCCACCCCATTAGAGCCGGAGTCCCTCAGGGCTCCGTCGTCTCTCCCCTTATCTTTACTCTGTTCACCAGTGACATCCCCAAGAGCAAGAAGGCTCAGTTAGCCCTGTTCGCGGACGACACGGCCATTTATTACACTGGCCGCAGTCACGACGCTATCTATAGCACCCTCCAAACCTCAGCCAACGTCTTAGGCGCTTGGTTCCGGAAATGGAGAATCGAGGTGAACCCCGACAAGAGCCAGGCAGTTTTTTTCTCTAAACAGCGTAAAATTAAGCCACCCGCGCTCAGCCCGATCACTATGTACGGTAAGCCTATCCCTTGGGAGAAGCAAGCCAAGTACTTAGGAGTCATACTTGACAACCACTTGTCTTTCGCGGCGCACATCAAAGCAGCTCGCGACCGAGCTGCGTTTGCTATGGGTAGGCTTCATTTCATGATTTCGGCAAAAAGCAAGTTGTCACTCAAGTGCAAGTTGCGCCTTTATACCGCGGTGATCCGCCCCATTATGACGTACGCTTGCGTCGTGTACGCTCACACCAAGCCTAAGTACATCCATAGGATGCAAATTTTACAGAACCGGTTCTTACGTAGAGTCACGGGAGCCCCTTTTTATGTCCGTAATGACCGTCTACACGTAGACCTTAGAATGCCCACCGTCCTTCAGTTTATGAAACGTCTTTCGAAGCGTTTCTTCGATAACGCCATTAAACACCGTAATCCCCTGATCGCAGCGACCGCCCGTTACGAACCCTCGCGCATTAGTACAGTACGCCGTCCTAGGCATACCCTTGTCACTCCAGATGATGCTATCACCCTCCTCCAGGAGAGTAGCAAAGAGACTAGCACTCTTAAAAAATTTCCGACTCAAACCGCCGTCTTTCCGACCTCGCCGTCGAGGTCCGTCGCGACGTCCCGGTCCATGCCCTCCCCGACCCTCGCTCGAGCCAGCCCGCGATGCTGTGCCAGTAGTTTTAAATCAGCCCCTAAATAATGATACCATTCAGATCCAGCCTGTCCCCATGCAGTCCTCCCCCAGCGACGCCCTAAGCCGAGGTTCGTACCCCACAGGGGGTGCCCTTAGCGTGCAGTCGCTTAGTTTGTAAGTTTTTATTCCCTGGCTGGAGGCCTTACTCTAAAGGCACCCACAGGATAGTCCGGTTAAGCAGACGACAACCTCATAGGTTGAACTGCGAGATGCCATTCAAAAAAAAAAACTAGTCGGAGTCGAGAGAACGGTCGATGCTTGTTCGTGTGATGAAATAATATTAATATTTTGATACAGTTTAGATTTAGTGGTGTGTTATTTAGTTATAAGTACTCATATTACCTCCAACAATATTATGATGGATGAAACAGTTGCTAAACGTGGCGCCAATGAAGTGGCTAGTTGTTTGTTTTCTTTCGTTGACAACAAGGTTAAAGCTGGAGTCAAAGATTTTAGATTTTGGTCAGACAACTGTGCTGGTCAGAACCGCAATCGCATTGTTTTTTTTATGTACTTATATGCAAGCGATAGATTTAAGGTAAATATAAAGGGTGTAAAACACCTCTTAACGAAGCCGAAAGGCACTGGTTCTCCCTGTCATTTCGATCATTTTTTTGTTCTACACCATACCTGGGAACCTTCTAGTTACGGAGATATTAGGGGTCAAAGTTCCAACTTTTTGACAAGTATTTTTTTAAATAAAAGTTTTTAATGTAAGATTTTTACTTTGAACACCTCCACGACCCCCGTACTATTCAATCCGTCCATCAGCACAATGTTTTTAGTGCGTTACATTGAGTTCTACCACAAAACATGATTTTACACCCCCAAAAAAAAAGTCGTTTCCCAGCAATAATTTTTGCGTAAAGTTACTTAGTTTTATGTACAGGATGCTTGGTTGACGGCTTCGTGATGAGGTGATTTACACCGTGTATATGTCCCATCGATTCCTAGAAAAGGGCCACACCCAAAATGAGGCGGATAGCGTTCACAAATTAATAGAGCGAACAGCAAAAAATAAACTAATTTACTCACTAGGGCTGACTATTTCTATGGGCAAAGAATTAGCATTGACATTAAACGTGGCAATGCCACCAGTCTTCTGGGCACGTTTCCGGATGACAGCGATGTGGAGGAGTATTTTGACGCCTAAACGTTATGTTGTTTTTAAGTTAGTTTATATTTAGTTAGATAGTTTATGTAAATACTGTAATAAATATTACACTATTACATGTCATACAACTTATGGGTCCCTACTCCTTAAGTGACAACCTGCCTGATACCTTCGAAAAGATTTAGGCTTTCATTTACTCATAGTCCACCATATACAGTTGTAGAAGTAGACCAAGACCTAGTCTTGGATTTTAAAGCTTGGCTGCATACTAAAAACTGGGCAAAAGATACAAATTCAGAGAAAATTTCTTGGAATAAGGTAAGAAAAATAAAAGTATAAGGGAATAATCCAGACATAATAGAATCTAAGTACGACTTTTCTGAAGAAAATTATAGTAAACTAAACTGTAGCAATCATTTGAAATTGACTAGAGGGAGGAAAAAGAAGGAACAAGAACTAATTCTAGAGAAGGTGTACAACAATCCTATTCCTATCACTGAAGTTAAATATAAAGACTTGATTAGTTTATGAGATACTTTGATTATTCCAAATAAGTATCATGACTTCTATAGCAACCCTAAGCATAGTGAGGAAGAACAGGGCAATGACGAAGAAGATTGTTAAATTTTATCTTTACTTCTTTTTACATTTTCTTTTGTTATTTAACTACTAAGGGAACTTTATTAGTAATAAGATGAATCAGTCTGGATAAAGCTGTGATGATTGTTAAATTTACCAATTAAGTCGATAGGTAGTTAATTAAGGTGAGCTACTTACTTAATAAAACTGTGATGATGATTAAAGACTAGGTACCAATTGCATTGCTAGACATGATCAGGCTGAGGCACATGCTTAAAATTAAAATTATTAATTACTAATATTAGACAACAGTGATTTTTTATGTTAGTTCCTACTTCAGTGAGTCTATAGGTACGGATCCGGAGATCGCAGAGACTTGCCGTTTTCGCAGTGGTGTTTGGGGAGACAACCTCTATCCGATCCACTCAGTTTCAGGCGTTTTGGAGCTGAAAATTTTCAGGAACCTGATACCTATTATTTAGATGCTAAGAAGATTGTTTTTTTAATAATAAATAATGTTGAATTTATAAACCTTGTTTAAATAAAACGCAAACCTGATAATTTTAAAAGACATGTCTTTATTTACATGACAAGAACTATAGTCCTACCCCGAATGACTAAAACCACGTATAAAGGGATATATCTTCATTGAAGTACTTTTTATATCCATGGGTGACGGTTTCAGGATGTTTAACGTATTGATTTAAAAATAGTAACATAATCCTACATTATCATAAAACATTTTATATATAAAATCTATATCAGATACTGTTTTTTTGTTTCCTGCGTATAAAGAGGTATCATAGAAATGACTGACATACTTCTATTTTATTATCGGCGTAGAAACGGTCATCTATCAGTTTTTTCAAGTAAACCTAAAAAAAATATATGTGTAAATAGCATTATAAAGCTCTTAAAACTGTTAAAAGATTGTAGAAAGAAAATATTCATTATTGGGCATAGAATTATTTCTAGGGCGTGTTGAACACAAATTACGCTCTCCTGTAAACCTCGGTTTTTGACTTGACCTTATGTACGTAGGAACCGTCGATACAGAATTAAAGCCACAGAAAATCATTTCGTAGCACCGCACAGGAGTGCCAGTTTATGCCAAGCCCTGGACGCGACCACCCACAGTGTGTAGTCGCATCCAGTGCTGCCACATCGGCGAGTCCCAGCGACCCACGAACAAGCTCAGAAAACTGTGCGAGCTGCCCCGCATGCGCTTCATAAGAGACGCACAACGCTTCCGCATGATGGCATGAAAACCATCCACGCTTTTCACTGCAAACATTGCTGAAGCGCTGCAGTGGCGCGGCAGCCCGAACAGTACCCTGAACGCGTTATTATATTGTACTCGCAGAGCACTGTATGTACGCTGCGTGTACTTAGTCCACAGGCTGCAGGTGTAAAAAGATTGACAGAATGCCTTAAATAATGTCACTTTGACTTGTTCGGTACACCGTGCAAACCTGCGGGCCAGCATGTTGCAGCGCACAGACAGCGCCCTGCGCTCCCTCTCCAAGTCCATGTTGTCACACATATCATCTGAGACCCAGTGACCCAGATATTTAAAATTAGACACTCTGTTTAAGCTGGCACCGCAAAGATACAAGGGAGGCATATTAGCCAAGGATTTATTACCAGCCCTAAACACCATCACTTCACTCTTCTTCACATTATATCTGAGTCCATGGGTTCTCACATACTTTTCACAGATATCTAGCAGTCTGCGCATGGCACTGATTGACGGGCTCAGCAGCACCATGTCGTCCGCGTAGCTGATATTATTGACGCTCTGACCATCTATATGGCACCCTATGCTTGTTCTGCTTTGACTTAGATATGCCAAGTGATTTTAGGAACTTCCAAATATCAGCCGGTGAAGAATTGAGGACATTTTCACAAATGTATCGGCGTTTAGATGCTCGAACCATCTGGTTGCAACGGTTTCTAGCTAACTTGTACAGGTTCCAGTTTTCTTCGCTGCGGTCCCGCCTATATTTTCTGAAAACCCGGTCACGTCGTCTCATTGCCATTCGAACTCCAGGGGTAATCCAAAGAGCAGGGGGGCGCTTGACACGAACGGCCCTCAGTGGCGCATGCTTGTCAATGAGCTTGAGTACAAATTTATTAAATATTTCCACTTTCTGATCCACTGATGATGATTGTGCAATATATACCCAGTTAAGTGCTTCTGCATCGGAATTGAGTTTTTCTTTGTCCAATCTTACAAAATTCCGGATATGAACAATAGCTGGCCGTTGCTTAGGGGGTTTAATTTTGTAGGACAAATAAATCAGATCGTGTCTGGATAAACCAGGTGCAGCGACCTGACCATGGTTGGCAACAAGATCCACAGAAGACGTAAGCATGAGATCGAGCCAGGAATCGCTTGAGTCAAAGTTATGGTGAGTCGGATTAAGTTTAAGGAGTGACAAACTCAACGACTCCAGGATCGCACTCAGCCTACGTGATCTAGGGTTATCCTTTAAGAGGACAGTGTTAAAATCTCCCATGACTATGAGATGTTTGAGCTCTGAGGAAATTGGTTCAAAGAGAGATTCAAGAGTGGAGAAGTAATCTATGGCAGGTGGGCAATAAACAACTCCTAGAACGGCCTTAACCCCTTTAACAACGATTTCAAGGAATAAGTACTCAGGGTTGCCACTATAAACTGGGGATGAAGAAGATAAGATTTTGTAGGGGATATCACTGCGCAGATAAATGGCGACACCCCCGGCTCTTTTCCCTGTACGATCGTTGCGAATTAAAATAAAACCAGGTAGACAGTACAAATTAGAGGAAAGTTCTGGTTTTAGCCAACTTTCGGGGGACGTCAGAAATTAAATCCAAAATTTCGGAATGGTGCTGAGGAATGCTCTGAGCATTTACATGACATACATTAAAACACTTGTTATATCGCTGGCACTCAGTACTTAGCAAACCATTCACAGACAGAGAATCATCAAGAGTTGAAAAAGATGTGGAAGAACAAGAATAAAATGAGTCATCATCAGACATAATTATTATGAAGTTAGTTAAAAATAAATATAATGTAAGCTAAAATAATAATAGATAATATAAATGAATTTAAATGCAAAAAAAAAAAACAAAGAATTGCATTACCTGCCGGCAGACTGTTCACATAATAAATCTAAAACTAATGCGCGTTTCCGAACGTCGCAGACAGTGACAAGTGAGAATGACAGTGACATGACAGACACGACTGTCTAGCTTAGCTAGAACAAAGAAAATACTAATAGTATTAAAAAAAAGAGGTGTCGGTACATGAGTAAAGTTATCATGACATGTTACTATACTAATATTAACGGCGAACAGAAAACTAGCACTACGGAAGTTAACCAGACAAAAAGAAAACAGAATTGAGAGAGTAAACAAAACAAACCAAGTTACTTCTTCCTAGCTAACCGCCTTGACCGAGTGTGAGCCTGCGCCGGCGCCGGGCTTGTGTTATTCGAGCCAGGGTTGGAGTCTGGAGGAACTACTTGATCCAGCGACTTGCCATGCTCCGCTCCCAGCGCGATGACTTCCTCAACAGTGAAGACCCGACGACGTTTGCCATTAGGGAGCTTGATGTTGATGTTAACGTCCATAGTCCACACATCAGACACACCGAACAACTTGCGAGCTGTTGTAAAAGCAGACTGCCGCTGACGAGTGAGGAACTCGGACACGACATAAGTGGATCCCTTCAGCTTGGTCTTGGTTTTCCAAATTTGGCCCCTAATATCGGAGTCCAAGAACCGAAGCAAAATAGGTCTGGAGTGACCTTCCGATGCCGTGCCCAGTCTGTGGCATACTGTTAGTGAAGAGGGTCCCAGATCAACAATGCCAAGCTTATCCTGCAAAATGGATACCACACTTTCTGGGAGTTTCTCACCAGGCTTCTCAGGCACACCGCCAAGCAGCAAGAACTTATTCCTGTGACGCATCTCAATAACGTCAACACTCCTGCTCACCTTAGCAATCTGCAGCTGCAACGCACTGAGAACATTCCAAACATGTTCTTTGAAGACAGTAAAGTCTTTGTGAAGCCCGCTCACGTCCGCCTCAGCTGATGAAATCTTGAGATGTTCTTCAAACTCGGCCATCCACTGGTTGAGTGATGCCATTGCCAAGCGCTGTGTCTCCGCAATGTCAGCTATTGAGCTCATGATTGTGGCTTAGTGTTGAAATGCAGTAGATTCAGTGAGTCCAAAGTTCAAGTGACAGTTCAAGCCAGCAAGTAAATGCAATTAAAACTGTTTAGAGCATGTGTATATTACTGCCCACACAATATGTGCTTAGCTGTATGATAACACTAGATATTTGGTAGGAATTTTAAATTAAATATTGAAAATACTATTAAAATTAAAATAAATGATTCGGGAACAAGTGTTTTACTTTTGTGCACCTACCCGCGAAACTTTTAGGGATTTTGTGAACAGTAGTATTTATTTTTAGTGACTCAATAAGTTCTTGAGTTAAACATTCTATTATGTAATTAGGATTTTCACAAAAAAGTAGTGTCGATATTTTTTTTTTAATGTTGTAAAGCGCTCTCAAAGTTAATTTTAGTAACAGTTGTTGGTGTAGTTTGGCAATGTTTTATTTTAGATAACGATAGAAAGGTTGTACGTAGGTCTGTAACAGTAGTGCGTAGGATGGCGATAAAAGCATAGTGCCGCTTCCTGTTCATGTTTAGCATAAAGTGGTCGAGACAGTTCTGCCGTCCCTACGAAAAGTGCAATAACTAGGTCAAACCTGATTTCGAGATAAACGCGGGAAAAGATTTTATTTTTATTTTGATTGTATCTCCATCACTATACATGGTATCGGATTGAAACTTTCACTACACGATGTAAAACAATGTAGAGAATATTATGTGGTACTTAATGTTTGTTCCTGCATTTATTCCCGATATAAAAACCAATAAATACAATAATGGTAAGTATTA
This sequence comes from Cerastis leucographa, assembly GCA_963082945.1. NCBI lineage: Eukaryota > Metazoa > Arthropoda > Insecta > Lepidoptera > Noctuidae > Cerastis > Cerastis leucographa. Next base: position 759,635 of record CAUJBK010000002.1, read on the forward strand.
TTACTATGTAGAAAGAATGTTTACTAGTCATAACCGCAACAAGTAACCTATTTATTGCACTAATGGTTAGGAAACCAACATGATGCATTTTTGACTAGCAATTCATTTTTTTTTTAACTGCTTCCTAACCAAATATGCATTAAGTTTCTTATTTATTGCGGTTTTCATTAGTAAGAGACAAGTTTAAAACGCCAAAGTTTTAACTTTTTACTATTACAAAAACAGAGATGTTACACTTTTATGTCTATAATAACCTATGAATAAACAGAAGTTTGCAAAACATTATTTTACCTCTTACCGATTTAGCATGAAACTGTTTTCGGTAAAGTCAAGTCTACTCATAATATCTGCGTTCAGTTGTGTTTTTAAAATAATGTGAAATCGGTTATATTTATAATTTAATGAATAAAAAATAATTTATCATATTAAATCTTTTTTATTTCTAACTAAAAAAGTACAATCACAATGGCAATCACTTCGCTATTTTACTTATTAATTCTGGTCTATTAGCCAGCATTTAAAATTCAACGGTTACTACAATTAAATAACAAACATTTCAAAATTAATCTTAATAGTAGTTAAAGTACACAATCGTTATTATTAAAAACGAACTTAAAAAAATGTATATCTACTTTTTTATTTTAAGACACAATTTGAGATCAATGTTTTTTTCAGTGTAACTTATGACTAATTAAATATTTTTAGTCTAGGTTCAAAGCTCGGGACGTTTCAGGTAAGTTTAACCAAAAACCTCTCCTGGTTTCAGGCATCAAAGGTACTAAGTCGGCTATTATTCTATCTTTTCGTTCTTTTGTTATTCCTCTCGGTGAATTCTTGTTTGCAAAATTAGGAAAGCATTTGTTTTTAATTATTTTGACTTGTAGAAAATCTAGTTCTTTCCAATCAGACACGTGGGTAGCTTTTTGCTTTATGGTAAATGCTCCTCTTTCGGCTCTGACTGCCATGATATCTTTTAGATAGACTCTGGGTTCCATGTTTCGAATTTTATGCTGAGACGACACATCCTCATAACTATAAAAATCAGATACTGTCATCACTCTTACTATGTTTTTTTTTGAATTGGCCATTTTTACCGAATCTACAAAGTCATCAAAATCATAAACTTTCTTTTTCTTTTTTAATGCCATTTCTACCTGATGGTGAAAGCTATCAGCCGACATGAACGTATGGCCTGGTTCAAAATATTTTACGGTAATTGATTCGGCAGCAATCAGCTGACTATTTACTATGTTCACCAGAAAACACATAAACGCCTAGTTTTTGTTTTGGGCCGCGCAATTGTCGGCCCATACAACGATATGTTTCATGTCGCGTTCATGTATAAAAAACGATCTGAATGCTGAAATTATATCTTCTTGGCTTCTACCAGAGACAGTTTCATTCCAAAGCACTGCATAAGGAACATTTGTACCATTACTACCTCCAAGTGGAACGAAACTTTCGTTAAATGTAATAACACGAGGACAAAATATCGCTGTTTTATATTGGTCCATTCGTGGCAACATGATTACTTTCTGTAGATCTACAGAAAAGTATATGCAGTCTTTGTCAGTAAGACCTTGCTCTTTGTCTCGTTGATATTCCTCTCTGGATTCCGTGTATCGTGACTTATGTTTACTGTTTTGGATACAGAGGTCACAGTTTTCCTGAGAACACCCAGTATGTGATTGGACCTAAATGTTAAAATGTGCAACAGGACCAGAGAAGACCGAATTATATGACAAAAAAAAAATACAAATAAAATTTTAATAGAAAAGCCAAGTAAAGAGACTATACCAGATACATGAAGTGATTTTGTGATTTATGAATTGTTTTTAAGATTTTTTTACAGTTGTATCAGTATACAAGGTCTCATCTGATGTTTTTTTTTCCATTTATATTGTAATCTGACATAAGTCACATTATTTTAACACCAAGATTTCTTTACTAATACAATAAATCGAAACAGTATATTTTATTATATGTTTTAGCAGCAATTAACTACATTATTGTTATGCTGGTTGGAAGGGACACCGACGCAAAAATGGTTTCTGTGTTTTTTTTTTTTTTTTGAATGGCATCTCGCAGTTCAACCTATGAGGTTGTCGTCTGCTTAACCGGACTATCCTGTGGGTGCCTTTAGAGTAAGGCCTCCAGCCAGGGCATAAAAACTTACAAACTAAGCGACTGCACGCTAAGGGCACCCCCTGTGGGGTACGAACCTCGGCTTAGGGCGTCGCTGGGGGAGGACTGCATGGGGACAGGCTGGATCTGAATGGTATCATTATTTAGGGGCTGATTTAAAACTACTGGCACAGCATCGCGGGCTGGCTCGAGCGAGGGTCGGGGAGGGCATGGACCGGGACGTCGCGACGGACCTCGACGGCGAGGTCGGAAAGACGGCGGTTTGAGGCGGAACTTTTTAAGAGTGCTAGTCTCTTTGCTACTCTCCTGGAGGAGGGTGATAGCATCATCTGGAGTGACAAGGGTATGCCTAGGACGGCGTACTGTACTAATGCGCGAGGGTTCGTAACGGGCGGCCGCTGCGATCAGGGGATTACGGTGTTTAATGGCGTTATCGAAGAAACGCTTCGAAAGGCGTTTCATAAACTGAAGGACGGTGGGCATTCTAAGGTCTACGTGTAGACGGTCATTACGGACATAAAAAGGGGCTCCCGTGACTCTACGTAAGAACCGGTTCTGTAAAATTTGCATCCTATGGATGTACTTAGGCTTGGTGTGAGCGTACACGACGCAAGCGTACGTCATAATGGGGCGGATCACCGCGGTATAAAGGCGCAATTTGCACTTGAGTGACAACTTGCTTTTTGCCGAAATCATGAAATGAAGCCTACCCATAGCAAACGCAGCTCAGTCGCGAGCTGCTTTGATGTGCGCCGCGAAAGACAAGTGGTTGTCAAGTATGACTCCTAAGTACTTGGCTTGCTTCTCCCAAGGGATAGGCTTACCGTACATAGTGATCGTGCTGAGCGCGGGTGGCTTAATTTTACGCTGTTTAGAGTAAAGAACTGCCTGGCTCTTGTCGGGGTTCACCTCGATTCTCCATTTCCGGAACCAAGCGCCTAAGACGTTGGCTGAGGTTTGGAGGGTGCTATAGATAGCGTCGTGACTGCGGCCAGTGTAATAAATGGCCGTGTCGTCCGCGAACAGGGCTAACTGAGCCTTCTTGCTCTTGGGGATGTCACTGGTGAACAGAGTAAAGATAAGGGGAGAGACGACGGAGCCCTGAGGGACTCCTGCTCTAATGGGGTGGGGAGAAGACAGTGCCTTCCCGATGCGATAGCGGAAGGTGCGATCCGACAGAAAGTCTCGTAAGATGAGCACGAGACGGTCCGGCACTCCCAGTTTGTACAGCTTATATAATAAGCCGTTGTGCCAGACTTTGTCGAAAGCCTTTGCTATGTCGAAGTACAACACACCCGTCATCGCTCCACGCTGGAAGCCAGCGCTCAAGTGCTCTACGATGCGATGGGCCTGTTGAATGCAAGAGTGTCCGGTTCTGAAGCCGAACTGCTCGTTGGGGATGAGACTCTTAGCCTCGGCGAAGTCTTTGAGTCGCTTATAAATGAGTCTTTCGTAGATTTTGCCGAGTGCGTTCAGGAGACTGATAGGTCTGTAGCTCGAGGGCTCAGACTTGGGTTTGCCTGGCTTGGCGAAACCGATGACAGTGGCCTCTTTCCATATTTGGGGAAAAGCGTTGTTGCTCAGGGCGCCATTGAAGATGGCCGCCATTAACACGACGAGCTGAGCGGGGAGGAGTTTAAACACCCTATTGGTGATTCCGTCGGAGCCGGGTGCTTTGCGCGGTTGAAGCTTATTAATGATGTCTTGCACTTCGTCAGCTGTGACCGGAGGCAGAGGATCATCTGGGTCTTCTACAGGGGGTAGGGCGGCTCTACGTTCGACGAATGCGTTCACCTCATCGAGATGTCGCTTGTCTACTGGTTGAGAGCTGGGGGAGCACTGGGACTCTAGGCTGTCTGCTAGGCATTCGGCCTTCTCAGAGTCGTCGAATGCAACGCTCTTATCGGGTCGCGTGAGGGGAGGCATCGAAGCCTCTTCGGTGGAGCGCAACTTGCGTTGCAGCTGCCAGAAGGCTAGGTGGGTAGGCTCAAGCTCACTAAGCGTCTTGTCCCATTGATCTGAACGATGCTCACTAGTGCGCTTCTTTACAGCACGCTGTAAATGACGCATGTGAGCTTTGTTCGCGTCGCAGGGAAAGTTGCTGTAGGCACGGATGGCCGCGTTCTTCTCGGTTATCAGTTCACGTACGTCAGCGGGTAGTATCCAGCGTTGATCGCTCAATGCTGGAACTTCTCGTGAGCAATCCTTCAGTACGGATTGCACGTGTTTTGTAAACGAGTTGATGGCGGCCGTCGTGTCTGCGACTGAGACTATGTGGCCGGGGATGGACTCCAGGTGAGACGACGCGGTGGATTTCAGCTTTTCGCTGACTTTCCTCCAGTCGGTTATCACTTGGGTTGGCGGGGGCTGGCTGGGGTCAGAGGGACCCGAGCGGGGAACTAAGTGCATGAGCACTGGTCGATGGTCTGAGTTAAGCTCATGTAAAGTCTCGATGGAATGCAACTTAAGGTTGACATTCTTGAGTAGCGCTATGTCGAGAATGTCCGGACGTTGGTCGGGGTCGTGGGGATAGTGAGTGTGCTCCATAGGAGCGATGGGATCGAAGTTGAGGGACTCACCCAGGTTATACACGTGACGTCCTCTGGCAGAGGTCGTCGTGCTGTTCCAGGCGGGGTGTTTGGCGTTGAGGTCGCCCGCTATGATAACGGAGTCACTCAAGCCGAACAGGATGGCAAGGTCTTTGGTGAACAGAGTGTGCTCCTCGGACGTGCCGCCGGGAGGGATGTACGCGGAGGCGATAGTGATCGGTTGATGACCGGTCATGCCTAGTCGACACACTGAAGTCTCGAGTAGAGACTCCATGGGAGGGGGATCTAAGGGGATGCAGTGCAGTTCTTTTCTATAATAGATTAGAGTACCGCCCTTGTGGCAACGTGACCGATCGTTGCGAACTATGCGATAGTTGGCAATTCTCGGATCGCGGTGACTGGGCTTGAGGAAGGTCTCCTGTATGAGGAGGATATCAATTTGATGGTCACGGAGGAAGGTGGCGATTTCATCACGCTGGCCTCTAATGCCATTGGCATTAAAGTACCCTAATTTAAGGGATCGGGGTTTGGTACACGTTAATCTCGTATTATCCATTGAAATTAAAGATTAATGCCGCTGAAGGCTTCGCCTAACTTGATTAGGGACTTGAGGATAATTTTAAGCTTATCACCGTCAGTGTTAGCCTCCCTGAGATCTGCCGCCATGCGGTCTGCTTCGGGGGTGACTAACTTTGCTAACGATTCTAAAGTTACGTTAGGAGAGGAGACCGCGGCCGCGGGGCCGGGAGGCGCGGGACGAGCGGGCGCCGGTGCGCTCGCTTGGGCCACGGGAGTGGGGACAGGGGCATCTAATAGCCCGGGAATGGGGCTGGACTTTGCTTTGCCGAGTGCCGGGAAGGCTCTCTGGTGGTTCAGCGAGGTCCAGGGAGAGGGCCTCTGAGGGCTGAGTCTCTCCGGCATCTGTGCAGTTGGTAGCCTCACCGATGGGCTTTCTCTCTGCTGGCGGGCGTTTGCACGCTTCGCCAGTTTAGAGGAGGAGCCTTTGGGGGCTTTTGGGCAGCCGCGGTAGTTAGCCGGGTGGCCCGACTGGCCGCAAAGCACACAGCTCGGTGGCTCCGTGCATAGCGATTTGTCTTTGGGACGGGGGCAGTCTGCCGTACCATGGTCGCCTAGACACTTTACGCATCTGTGCGGCGCATGGCAGTTGGCTTGGCTGTGTCCGTACAGCTGGCAGCGGTGGCACTGCCCAACTACGGCTGAGCGGTAAGGCTTCTCTATTGAGATGCCTGTGAGGGAGCATACCGACTTCACTTTGAAGATCGGGTGGTGTCCTTCTACTGGGTCACAGATGACCAGTACCATATCGTACTGGGCTCCGCCTCTCGCCTTATGAAGGCGGTGGACGGCTGCGACCGGGATGTCCTGGCCTTGGAGGTCATTTAGGATGTCCTCCGTGGATATCTCCTTCGGGATCCGCCTGATCACCACGCGGGTGGGCTTCTCCTCTGGAAGGGAGTAAGTATGGAAGGCTATGTGCCTTCCGATCAGCTGACGGGTTAGTTCCCTGAAGTCAGCGGTCGTAGGGACCACCACTTTTATGCCCTGTTGTGTGCTTTTTGCGCTTGTATATTGTATGCGGCGCTCAACACACATTTTGGACACGTCTGTCCATTTCCCTTTGTCCTGAATGAACAGCGGGGGAGGGGGCTTCAGCTTCTTTGAAGAAGCGGCTGAAGGGTGAGCCTTAGGGCTGGCTGGCCTGCTGGTATGAGCAGCGGCGGACGTTGGTACGGGGACCGGGGAGGTGGGACGGGAGGCCGCGGGAGAGGGGACAGAAGGGAGCGCGACGATCTTTTTAGCCATGGCGGCCTGGGAGTTTTTGCCCTTCTTCCTCTTGCCCTTTCCGACGACTTGATAGTCGTCTTCAGAGGACGAGGCGGCAGAACACGAGTCTAAAATTGACTCTGAGTCGGAGACTGGCTCAGTTGTGTCCATGTTCTCGGAAACGGGAACAATGGACGCAGGTTCGGACTGATCCTTTGTTTGCGAAACAAAAGGTTTCGAAACAATGGGACTCGGTTTAGCCGGAATCGCGGCGGCGACGGCTGGCGGTAAGCCTTTGTCCATGTTCTCGGAAACGGGAACAATGGACGCAGGTGCGGGCTGGGCCTTTGTTTGTGAAACAGTGGGTTTCACAACAATGGGTCTTGGTGTAGCCTTAATCGCGGCGGCGACGGCTGGTGGTAAGCCTCTGTCGGCAGGCGGCGGAGACAAAGGGCTTTCAAGTGCGTCACTGAAGTCAGTGACGTTATCACTGGTTTGCCGGATAGCATTAATTTCAGACCCATATTTTTTAAAATTTGGGTCTGTCGCAACGATGCGCAAGAAAAAGCGCAAAAGGGCTTTTTCTGTCTCGTCGAGGGACGACATTTCATCGGCTAAAAGTTAGCGGACATTTGAGTGAAGCTCAGCGCGCTTAGCAACCTAATTCCTTGAACAATTATGTAGGGAATTTACTGGGTCAGCGACTCACCCGTTTCAACCTTCCCGCAGCCACAGTCCGAAGGTCCTGGCTTGGTAGCAACTCCAACCCCAGTCTTAGGAACTTGCTTTCAGGAACTTGTTAAAACGGGAAACACTAGCACAGTATATCGGCGGCACATGTGTTCGCGACGGAGTCCAAATTTTCACCTAGACCCTGAAGGGGTTAGGCGGGTGGATTGGGTCACCACCCTCTCTCGGTTTCGTTGGCACCGTTAGGTTTCCCACCAAGAACCTCGAAACTGAGGACTTTTCCCTGATGGGGCAAAGGAAGTTAAATCGGAATAATATCCGAAGCAAATGAGCAAGTGCTGTCTTAATAAAAAGACAGCAATTGTTCGGGGGTGTAGTCGAGGGACTACTGATGACGTCACGACACTGGGAAGCGACGAACCGATGACACACACTAATAGCGAGCGGGAATGCGAGCAGGTAGCGGCACGTCCGTACGCGACGGAGGTCAGGCGGCGAGTGTGGTTTCTGTGTATTCAGAATACCATTCTTAAACAGCTGTTACCTGCAAAACTGCAATACCTACACGGTCAAAATGTATGGATCAGCTGTTTTTTTTTTTTAGTTACGATGAAATTGTTGTATGTGGGTGATTAGAATGATGTGCTGCACACGTGTTATCCGTTTAGCATCGGCACCCCTTCCACCTTACACTATATCGTTATGTAATTCCCCCTTACCTCAAAGTGCGTAATTGTTAAAAAAAGAGAAGTTTAAAGAAATATTTATTCATTTATTGATATAGGTTTACCAACAGCTTCAAATATTTTGTTGTTGTGTAAAGAAATTTTACTTAATTAGATTATAGGCAAACAGACTTCTAAAAATGAGCCATTGAAAATGGCCAGCTGTATTTTCAATTTTATTGGTATGAAGGTGGAACAAGGTCTCTAAACTTTAATTCGAACATTTGTTGATGCCAGAATCGAAATAGAATTTTTCTTTATTTATGTGTCGTGGATTGATGGCGCCATGGTGCAACAGACAGCGCCATCTAACAATTCGTTTTGGAATTAACAATATTGTCACTAGAAACGCAAGCGCGACGCCAAACGCTTGGACACGATCGTCGTTAGAGGGGATGCAGTGAACCCTAGCAGAGGGACGGAGTGTTGCGACTTGGGACAGTCGAACTCCAACAGTCATGGCAGACGCTCAGTACCAACGCACGTGTTTGTTTCTTGTACAACCGTTACTTTTAAATAAAGTTATTGAGATTTGAATTAAAAAGTTCTTTCGTTCGAGTACCCAAGTCAGTGCCCACATTTACCTAAAACTATGTCGGATCGTGAAGAAGACCCGATGCTTCGCATCTCGGCCACCCATGATGCGACATATGTATTCATATGTATTGCGTTTGGAAATTTAACGTGCACATTGCCTATAGGTTTCTTTTTGATGGCCGTACTCAAAATAAGGATGAGAGCACTCATTTAGTTATAGAAAGGAAACCCAGAAATACCCCACAATATATTATTATTGCACCAATATATTATTGCACCTTATTTCTGTACTAAAAGGCCGTTAACTATACCTTAGCGGCTTTTTAGTGAAGTAATTTAATTTAAAATTTTAACGTTTAAAATATTTGCTAATATTTTTGCAGAAATACTTAACAAAAAAGTTGTTAGGTGATCTTAACTGCTTTATAGCCATGGAATTCGCTCAGATTAAAGTAACAATAACTTTCCTTAGGAGAGGTTACGGGGTTTTAGCTGTTTTTAAGCTAATTATGCAAATTTTATATGGAAGTTTTGTAAAATCTTACCAAACTTACTTAACTAAAAGGTGGCTAAACGTATTTCGTTTGTAGGTTAACGTCTTTTTAGTTTAGCAATAATAAGGAAAATGTGAGATTTATTGACAAGTTCTTGTTAAAATCTGAAATATGAATCAAAATTTTAAAGGTAAAGGCAAAGTTAGTTTAAATAAATATGATATTACGTTATTTTTATGCCCACGCTGCCACTACCACAGCCACTGGGCTAGACAAAAGTACTTTGAAAGAAAACAAAGATGTAACTTATAATAAAATTGGTTAGTATAGATGACATCCCAAAGGAACTACTTAAGTACGAAGGTGAGAGATTTCATGAAGTCATCAGGAATCTCTTCGTGGCCATGTGGAACGAAGAGCCATGTGGAGCACCGCATACTTTAAAAGTACCTCCAATAAACGCATTATATACTAAGAATAAACGCGACCGATCAGAGTGTTACTCTAATCGTGGAATTGAGCGAAAATCCATCTCAACCGCCCTATTCAGAATCAATCCTTCCAGAGACCCACTTTGGTTTTTGTCTTGGAAGCGGAACTTTTGAAGCTATATTCTCTATTCGCCAGCTTCAAATTTAAAGAAAAGGACAAAGTCGACTTCTTTTGGTACCTCTGTTTTGTCGATCTTGGAAAATCTTTTGATAGTATTTCCCGAGAAGCTGTTGATAAAACAAGAATGTTCTAAAAACTTGTGTTTACACTCTTTGCTGTCGTCATTCAGGAAACTTTAAAACGTACTTCAGAAGGCCTTTAAATTCGTTTCCTTACTGGTATTAGCCGCACGAAAAACTTGCTCTTATACCGGCAATACAAAGATTATCTAAGTACGCTAATGACCTGTGCTTCCTGGCGGACACTTACAAGAGTTTGCAAGAGCGCAACTCTAAAAGAGAGCCAAAGTCCTTGGCATAAAGGCCTGGTTGAGGAGATGCCAGCTAAGTTTGGGTACGTCTCTAAAATTTACGATGTCTGTCATCGTACCTTTAAGCTTCAAGCTTGTTCAGAATTCTTCCAATTACTGAAGGTTAGCCATTTATTTCTGCTTCTCGTGTGCGAGGTGGAACAGCTCAGCAGCAGCTCCTGATTCCGGTCCATTCGAAAATGTTTTTAAGTCAAAACTTTTTTTCTCCAACCGACATTACGATTCCTTATTAGTTTTCTCACTTCTGGTGCCGAAAAACTTGTTCGAGGTTATAGTCCAAGATCCCAGGGCCGCCAGACGTCATGTATTTTCTGACGAATGAAATGTGGACGGTTGAGTAGTGTTAGTATGTACTAAGAACGCATGCGTACCTGCTAGCTTGCTTAGACGGCCAATTTTCAGGTATCAGGTAATCAAGGTACAGTGGGGTTCATAAGTGGAGTAGCAATCTCACAAAGCAATAGAATGACACTTTGGTGTGACTTACGACCTTCTTTTAATGAATAATTACTTTAGTATAGGCACACACACTCTCACAATTGTCTGCAATAGGCTGTAGTTCATAATTTCAATCAATTGTGCAGATGACATCGTGGCTTAGCGGTTAACGTATCCTGGTAAGAGTCCAATGTAATGATCTGTGAGTTCAAACCTCACTCACGCTGTCTTTTTGTTTTTTATAAGTTTTAATAATCACTTGTTGTAGTTCGATAATTATTAGTTTTGTCTCTTTCGTCTTGTTCACATAAATAGTAAAGTTTGTAGGTAGCCAACAAAAACTAAATAGATTATTTCGATTTCTGTAAGGTAGACATAGTATGCAGTTACGACTTATACACCTAAATCGAAAAGAACGTTGTTGGTTGGGTGTTATTGTTGGTTAGTGACGTATAATTATTTATCAGCGGTGTTGTAATTATTATTTTCAAAATGCAAGCAAATATAAATATAGAAGCGAGGGCGAACATTATTTCGCTGCGTGAAAGTGGATGTAATATAACTAAAATATCTAACGAAACTGGACTGAGTGTGAGTATTATGATTTTTATATTTAGTGAATATAAAACTGTGGACCGAGATTTCAATCGCCAGATAACTCTTATGTGATTTAAATGAAGGAAATATTATGTCAACCGGCGTCAAAGATAATTATTTGATCATTTAGTATTTTTCTTAAGTAAAGTTTATAATTCATATGAGGTTACACAAAAAAGACTTATAGTTTATTTATTTTTATTAAAGAAAGATTAATAACATTACGTAATAATTTTATTCTACTCTTTTCTTAGCGTGTCGACGACATTTGAAATTAAGTCAGCCCAATAATTTTTGTTTTTAAATTATTAATAGTAAAGTAGTTTTAGTAGGTATTTTGCTTATGGATTCCTAACAGTTTTCCTCTTTTGTTCTAGAGAAATACTGTGAGTAGCCTTGCTAGTCGAAAGCGAAGTGGAAGGCCAGCGCTTATTAAAGAGGCGCAGCGACGTCACATGGTGAACGAGTATGAAACAAATGGTTTCATACCCACGAGACATTTTGCAGATTTATTCGACACGTCATTACTCACCGTTCGCCGTGCACTCCACGCCGAAGGTGTGCATCACCGGAGACCTGCTAAAAAAACATTTTTGACGGAGAAACATAAACAGGAACGTTTACGTATCGCGCGAGAATATTTAGACTTTGATTGGGCCACTACTATATTTTCAGATGAAAAATATTAAGGCCTTACCCCCACAAATAAACACTGAATAAAGTTACTTTATAACATAATATGAGTAATTTCGGTATAACCATTTTTTTTGACGTTCTTGCTTCTCATAACTTTATTCCGTGTTTATTTGCGGGGCTAAGGGTTTTGTTATAATAATATTAAGTGAAATATTAAATTGCGCCATTTTCGTAATTATTAATTGATTCAGATTTGAGGTTTAGTTTCAATCTTCTTTTCGTAAAGAAAATGAATACTTAAGCTATAACCTCAACTCAATACCTAATAAATAAACAAAACATAATTGTAGCGGTTTGTAACTTTAAATGTAATCATACTGAATAAAGGTTTTTGTTTTGTTATCTCTTATTACCCAATAATTATCGAACTACAACAAGTGATTATTAAAACTTATAAAAAACAAAAAGACAGCGTGAGTGAGGTTTGAACTCACAGATCATTACATTGGACTCTTACCAGGATACGTTAACCGCTAAGCCACGATGTCATCTGCACAATTGATTGAAATTATGAACTACAACCTATTGCAGACAATTGTGAGAGTGTGTGTGCCTATACTAAAGTAATTATTCATTAAAAGAAGGTCGTAAGTCACACCAAAGTGTCATTCTATTGCTTTGTGAGATTGCTACTCCACTTATGAACCCCACTGTACCTTGATTACCTGATACCTGAAAATTGGCCGTCTAAGCAAGCTAGCAGGTACGCATGCGTTCTTAGTACATACTAACACTACTCAACCGTCCACATTTCATTCGTCAGAAAATACATGACGTCTGGCGGCCCTGGGATCTTGGACTATAACCTCGAACAAGTTTTTCGGCACTAGAAGTGAGAAAACTAATAAGGAATCGTAATGTCGGTTGGAGAAAAAAAGTTTTGACTTAAAAACATTTTCGAATGGACCGGAATCAGGAGCTGCTGCTGAGCTGTTCCACCTCGCACACGAGAAGCAGAAATAAATGGCTAACCTTCAGTAATTGGAAGAATTCTGAACAAGCTTGAAGCTTAAAGGTACGATGACAGACATCGTAAATTTTAGAGACGTACCCAAACTTAGCTGGCATCTCCTCAACCAGGCCTTTATGCCAAGGACTTTGGCTCTCTTTTAGAGTTGCGCTCTTGCAAACTCTTGTAAGTGTCCGCCAGGAAGCACAGGTCATTAGCGTACTTAGATAATCTTTGTATTGCCGGTATAAGAGCAAGTTTTTCGTGCGGCTAATACCAGTAAGGAAACGAATTTAAAGGCCTTCTGAAGTACGTTTTAAAGTTTCCTGAATGACGACAGCAAAGAGTGTAAACACAAGTTTTTAGAACATTCTTGTTTTATCAACAGCTTCTCGGGAAATACTATCAAAAGATTTTCCAAGATCGACAAAACAGAGGTACCAAAAGAAGTCGACTTTGTCCTTTTCTTTAAATTTGAAGCTGGCGAATAGAGAATATAGCTTCAAAAGTTCCGCTTCCAAGACAAAAACCAAAGTGGGTCTCTGGAAGGATTGATTCTGAATAGGGCGGTTGAGATGGATTTTCGCTCAATTCCACGATTAGAGTAACACTCTGATCGGTCGCGTTTATTCTTAGTATATAATGCGTTTATTGGAGGTACTTTTAAAGTATGCGGTGCTCCACATGGCTCTTCGTTCCACATGGCCACGAAGAGATTCCTGATGACTTCATGAAATCTTTTTTTTTTTTTTTTTTTTTTGAATGGCATCTCGCAGTTCAACCTATGAGGTTGTCGTCTGCTTAACCGGACTATCCTGTGGGTGCCTTTAGAGTAAGGCCTCCAGCCAGGGCATAAAAACTTACAAACTAAGCGACTGCACGCTAAGGGCACCCCCTGTGGGGTACGAACCTCGGCTTAGGGCGTCGCTGGGGGAAGACTGCATGGGGACAGGCTGGATCTGAATGGTATCATTATTTAGGGGCTGATTTAAAACTACTGGCACAGCATCGCGGGCTGGCTCGAGCGAGGGTCGGGGAGGGCATGGACCGGGACGTCGCGACGGACCTCGACGGCGAGGTCAGAAAGACGGCGGTTTGAGTCGGAACTTTTTAAGAGTGCTAGTCTCTTTGCTACTCTCCTGGAGGAGGGTGATAGCATCATCTGGAGTGACAAGGGTATGCCTAGGACGGCGTACTGTACTAATGCGCGAGGGTTCGTAACGGGCGGCCGCTGCGATCAGGGGATTACGGTGTTTAATGGCGTTATCGAAGAACCGCTTCGAAAGACGTTTCATAAACTGAAGGACGGTGGGCATTCTAAGGTCTACGTGTAAACGGTCATTACGGACATAAAAAGGGGCTCCCGTGACTCTACGTAAGAACCGGTTCTGTAAAATTTGCATTCTATGGATGTACTTAGGCTTGGTGTGAGCGTACACGACGCAAGCGTACGTCATAATGGGGCGGATCACCGCGGTAACTTCATGAAATCTCTCACCTTCGTACTTAAGTAGTTCCTTTGGGATGTCATCTATACTAACCAATTTTATTATAAGTTACATTTCAGCGCGAGTATGGCCGGACTGGATTATCGGTGACCATGTCGTGTTGAGAATGGTCATTTGCCATTATTTTTAAAGAAAATCAATATTAAATCAAAACATTTTAATACGAATTTAAAAATGATAACAAAATAATGAATTAAAACAATAATTAAATTTAAACTGATGATAATATGATTCAGGCGTGAACCGTGTCACAATTAGAGTTGTGGACGGGTCGCTCGCTAGAATTGGAATGCCCCGCACTCACAGGAAATCGCTACACCCCCGCAGGGGGGCGCGCGGTTGGCGGGGTATGGACTTGGTCCTTGGTCCCGCGGGATCAATGGTGTGCCCGCAAATACGGGCACCCTCAACTTGATTGCCTTCTAGGCGTAGATGGAGGCGAGCGCGCGCACGCAACTCGCCTATGTGTAATTGTCATTTTGTCCGGTAGGAGGCGCCAGCGGCGCTAGCGCTATGCGCTTAGTTACGGTACAACGTTACCGTAACGAGCGCCGCTTTCTTCACGCCACCTCGGCGGTCTGTCACCGCCAGGTGAGACCTCCGGTTGCCCGGAGGAGGCCCAGCGGGTGACGACCTGCGGCAGAGGTGACTCTGTTGGCGCATCCTACCGCTAAGGATGTTGGCCCCCGTCTGCAGACGCTCTCAGATCGAGCCGATCACGCTCCAGACTAAGGGGCCGTAGTGAGTGAGTTAGAGCGGCAATGTACCTGAGTAACACCGCTCTTGTGAGCGAACGAATAGCGAGCCCGCGCCGCACGTTCGTCGCGTGAGTTAAGATGAGTGTAGAGTATGGATGTGTGTTCGGTGCGCGTCTTGCCTATATTAACTTAGAACAAGACGCGCTACGAGCGTGTGTTAAGAGTGTGGAGTCTCATTGTTTGGGTAGGTCGCGTGTTGATGGGTGCGACTTACCCGGGTGCGTCAGTCCGGCGGGGATGGCAGCGAGTCGTCCGCAGGCAATAGGTCGCGCGGAAGGCGACGGAAGCGCTGTGAGCGCCCCGCGTCAGGCGGGCGCGTGTGCCATGGCGCTATTTGCGCCAAGTGGGGCCAGGTAGAGGCGTCGGCACGCGCAAACATGTTGGACGCGAGGCGCCTGCAGAATTCATCCAGGCTCTCAATCTTTAGGTCCCGCTGGATGGTGGAGTTCCTCACACAGCGAGGGGCGGCGGTGATTGTCCGCAGCGCGAGCGACTGCTGCGCGCGGAGCTTTTTCTTGGTGGTCTCGCTGGTGAGGGCGAGCCAGGCTGGGGCGGCGTACGTGAGGAGCGGGCGGATGTAAGTTTTATACACGCCCAGCTTGGTACGCAGCGGGAGGCGAGATGAGAGCACTGGACGAAGCAGGAAGCGGGCGTACCTGCATCTAGCGACTGTGCCGCGGACGTGTGCTGCCATCGAGAGTCGACGGTCGATGGTGACCCCTAGGTACTTGACCTGGGGCGACCACGCGACGTCGGCTCGGTCCAGTTGGAGGGGTGGCGGGAGGTGAGCGGCGCCTGCAAGGAGCGCCTGCGTTTTGCCCACGTTCACCGACAACCTCCATTTCGACAGCCAATCAGGCAGTAGGTCAAGCACGCGCTGCATTTTGACGGCCGCGTGCCTCGCGTTCAGCGAGGTCGCAATATACGCGGCGTCGTCAGCGTACAGCGCGAGCGTAGTGTCGGGAGTGGTGGGGATGTCGTCGGTGAAACACGAGTAGCATAGAGGCGAAACGCAGCTGCCCTGCGGCACCCCTGCGGCGATCGGGCGGACGCCCGATACCGTGCCGTCGACCACCACCCTAAAAGTCCTGTCAGAAAGAAAGGAGGAGACCACCTGTACTAAGCGACGAGGCGCGCCTGTCTGTGACATCTTATACAGCAGGCCGGCATGCCAGACACGATCGAACGCCTTTTCCATGTCGAGGAATACTGCAACTGCATGCTCTTTCTTATTGAGCGCCGCGGTGAGCAGGTGCAGTACCCTCGACAATTGGAGCGTCGTCGAGTGTTCGGCCCGAAACCCGAACTGTTCGGCCCGAGGGACGATGTGTTGCTTCAGGTGTCGCAGCAGGAGTTGCTCAAACACCTTGGAGATTGAAGAGAGCAGCGTGATGGGCCGATAGCTCTCCGGCTTGAGGACGTCTTTGTGCGCCTTGGGCAGCATGATGACGCGCCCTTCCTTCCATGCGGCTGGGAAGGCACCCGTGCGGACGATGCCCGTAAACAGGCGCGCCAGTGCCGCTACTGTACGGTAGGGCAGGTGGCGCAGCGCTGTGTTGGACACGCCGTCCGCACCAGGGGCCTTCCTCAGCTTTGTCCTTAGGATGGCGCGTCTGACTGCGCAAGGCGAGAAGTAGATCGCACAATCGTCGGAGGCTATCGGCCTGGAGAAGTATTCCCCAGGTGCCTCTCGACTGCTGCGACATGCTCGATGTTGGTGGTCGGGTTCGGGACGAATTGACGCTCCAGGTGTTCGGCGAAGATCTCCGCACGGTCTGCCAGCTGCGGTGTATCTAGGCGCCCCGTCGCTATGTAGTAACGGACGTACCGGAGCCGGGGTGTTCGCAAGCTAGCTGCCTGCACAGCTTGTGTAGAGACGCCCAGTCCCCATCGGCGGCGTCAATACGTTCCTCCCAGCTCTCGGCGTTGTGCTCCTGGAGCTTGGCCCTGACCTTCTCCGCGAGACGGTTCAGGTCCCGCTTATCGCGTGGGCAGCCTGTGTCTTGCCACCGCTTGCGTAGGCGCCTCCTCTGGGCGACCATCCGCTTGATGTCGGTGGATAGAGGCCTGTAGGCCGGCCTCTGCGGCTGGTCTGGTGTGCTAGTCGCCCCTTGGTGGGCGCGCTGGATGCTAGCGGTGAGCTCTTCTGCTAGCCCGTCGACGTCCGCGGCGGTCGTGATGGGCCAAGTAGGAGTGGTGGTCTCCATCCTCTCTGCGTACTTCTTCCAGTCTGTGATGCGGCGTGGCGCTGGAGGAGAGAGTCGCGTCGGCATCTCTGATAGGACGACGAGTACAGGCTGGTGGTCGCTCTGCATCTCGTCGTCGATCACCTGTAAGGCGACGGCGGTCTGGCTACTCAGGCCCCTGTGGACTACGATGTCCAGCACGTCCGGTGCGTGCGCCTGGTTGTCTGGGTAGTGGGTCGGTGTTTCGGGGCCGGACACCGTGTATCCGCGGGCCTCAGCGTCCGCGAAGAGTCGTCTACCCCCTGGGTTGGAGATGCGGCTGTTCCAGGCCTGATGCTTGTGATTAAGGTCACCGGCGAGGAGTGTTGGGTGAGGCGATCCGTATAATAGTGCCCGCAGCTCCACTAAATCGAGCGTAGCTACGTTTGAGGGCGGGCAATAGGCGGCGTAAATGTTCATGTCCTCGCCGGCGACGTGCAGCTGGACACCCAAGGAGTAAAAGGTGGAGTATGAGGTCATCGGTAGTGGCTGATGGACGACTCTTCGGCTGACCAGTACCGCCAGACCGCGGTAAATGACGCCGAGTGGCGACTTCTCATCCTTCCTATAGACGAAGTATCCCGGGAACCGGGGCCTGTCCGCAGGTCCCAGGAAAGTCTCATTGATGAGCGCCACGTCGATCCGTTGTTCCCGGAGGAGGAGGCGGAGTGGGGCAACCTTTTTCTTTAGGCCGCGGGCGTTCCAGTAGAGTATCCTCAACGAACTAGGCATGGTAAAGCTGTAGTAGTGCCTGTAGCCCGTCGAGGATGACGAGTTCCACGTCCTGTCCCTGCCTGATGGCCTTGATGAGGTCCATCAGTAGGTTGATGGCGCAGGTGGTAAAGCTTTTCTTCTGGCGCTCTTGCATGGGAGCGCCAGTGCGAGGTGCATGGCGCCGCTGCTGATCGTGGGCGCCGGCGGGCGGCTGGTTGCTCGTAGTCGCCGCTGGTAGAGCGGCGACTGAGGCCGCGTCTATAGGTGGGGCGGGTCTCCCCGCCCGCTTCCCCTTTCCCTTGCCGGCGCTAGCGGCGGCGGCGGTGGGTTTCGTGGTGGTGGTGGTGGTGGGCGCCGTGGTCGACACCTGCGCCTGCACAGGAACAGGATCCTGCCTAGGTTGCTGCCGCGCGGCTGGTTGGGGGTTCTTCCCCCTCTTCTTCCTTCCCCCGCGCGGTCTCTTCTTCCGCCTCGAGGCGGGAGCGTCTTGAGTTTCGGTTGAGGGCCCGTTGGCCGTCGCCATCAGCGACGTGCTGGGGACCTCGTGGTCGTCTGTGTTGGTGGCAGCGGCCGTCTTGGGTCGGCGCGGCTGCGTGATGGCAACGGTGCCCGCTCTCTTGTTCCGTACCTCTCTACGGAACACAGGGCAGGCGCTGCTGCACGCCGGATGATCGCCCCCACAGTTGACACATGTGGGCGTCTCCTCTCTCGTGCGTGCGCAGTCTTTGGCAGCGTGCTCTCCCCCGCATCGCACACAAGCGAGCGGGCGGTGACATTGGTGCGAACTGTGTCTAAATTTTTGGCACCTATGACATTGTGCGGGCCCTCTCTTGCTCCGCCAGGCCTCAATACGCACACCCCGCATGCACAGGAATGTGGTGGTGTCGTATATGGCTCTGAAGTCTGGCTGCCTCTTGAGGACGGCATGGTATATGCAGCCGGGTCGTCCTCCGCGCGCGTTGATGTTGGGCACGTACTCCGGCTCATAACCCATCGTCCTCAGCTCCTCCAAGATGTCCTCGGGGTCGGTATCAGCTGGCAGCCCTCTGATGGCTATCTTCAAGCTGCGCTCCGCTGGCAGCGAGTAAGAAAACCAGCTTAGGCCCTCCGACCTCTCCAGGTCGGTGAGGTACCGCTGGACCACACGATACTCGTCCTCGCTTTCGGGTACGAACTTAATTCCCCCCTGATAAGGACGGGCATTAGGTGGGTGGCCCAGCTTGTCCCTCACGGCCCTAAAGTGGAAGGCCCAGTTGGGTAACCTTTCCACTACCAGCGGAGGGTAGCGCGGTCGCTTGTCCTGCCTTGGCTTGGCAGGTGCGGTGGCGCTTGTGCCTTGTTCAGGGGCTGCGGCATCGGGTCTCGTCGCTTCAGTGCGGACTTGTCCAGTAGTTGGGCGGCGGGTCGCCTCGGCGAACGTAGGTGAGCCGACTCCGGCTCGACCGCGCGGAGCGCGCTGCGGGAGCGGGGAGTCAGTGCACGGGCGCTTCGCTTCCTCGGCGACCTCGTCGTCTGAGCTTCTTGGCCGGCGCTGGGCACGGGTGTCGAGACTAAACTCGTACCCAAACGCCAGCTGGCCAGTGGGGCGCGCGACTGTGGGGGTAAGTGAGCCCTCACTTACCTCGTCACTGTACTCGCCCAGGGTGCTCCCCTCCCTGGAGGAGCATGGAGACATGGCGGCCGGTGAGTCACGCGCGGCGCTACGTGGTGGTGGAGGCGACATGGGCATGCCCTGCACCGGTGACGCTGCGGCGGCTGAGCCTGCCAGCAAGCGGTGGGGTGCGGGCGATGCGGCGTACGCGGCCCGTGCCGTAGAGGCGGCGGGGCGGGCGTGCGCGGTGGCGCTTTTGGTTGGGTGAGCTGCAGGCCCTGGCGCCGCAGGACGAGCGGCGGCGGGCTTGGGTGCGGGGTGCGCAGGGCGCACGGGCGCGGTACGTGCCGCGGGCGGTAGCTGTGGGCGCCCGGCTTGCGCAGTGGAGCGCACAGCGGGGGCGCAGGCTCGCACAGCAGGGGCATGGTGACAGGTACCTGCTGGTCCTGGGGCCTGGGTAGGCACGGGTCTGAAGGCTGGCGGGCGGACGGGTACCGCCGGCTGTCGGTTCGCTGGCGTCAGCGGGCCGGTGCGTGGACTCGATGTCGGCGAAGTCGGCGACATCGGGGCTGGTGGTGATGCTGGGGGAGTCGGCCTGCTCCTCCCTTCCTCTTGTAAGGCCGGGGTTGGGGCGCCAGGCGATGAATCCCCAATAAAGGGGAGCGATCGCGTCCGGTCGCCCATGTTGCTTCTCTTGGGCGGCGTCATCTGGAGCGTGGCCAGACCGCAACCGCTACGGTGCAGCTGCACCGGGCAGCGCGGGGGGGGCACCCGCTGCGAACCCACAGGCGCTAAGTGCCCATGGGTGCCCAACGGATACCTTCCCGTAAAATTTAAAACAAGCGCGGTTCGGGCGGTATTATATTAAAAAGTTTTACGCGCCTACCCTCGACCAATTTGATAAAATTTGGGAGGTCGGCCAATCGCAGCCTGCGCCAGAAGTGGCGCAGGGGACTTCAGTGGCGGCCAGCGGAGGCCTGCACACAACGAGTTGCGAATGGTCGATACCGGAGCGGTGGAAGACGCGTACTACAAGAACTTTCTAATATGGAGAGGCCACGGAGCCAATCCTGGAATGCCCCGCATCGCTCGGCGCTCCGTATTATAAAGGCCGACCCCTTCCACAACTCGCCTGATTCACTGAGTGGTGCGATGATGTCACAGAGCGTTCCGTTTCGTTTTAAGTCGTAATAATTTGCTCACGCCGACACGGCCATTCTGCTAAAAGGTCGTCACTGACCTCATAACTCTGCAATAAGAGAAAAGATACCACAGTATCAAAACATCACACAACTATCACAATGAACGGGTCATCTTTGCGCACAACCAAACATATTATCAAGAGAAAGGAGGCCCCTGGCCTCAACGAAATCTCAATAATAACATGAAATGGTTACAACTCAAACACATTACTAAGAGCAAGGAGGCCCCTGTCCTCAACGAACTCTTAATAACAGCGTCAAAAATTCGGAGGCCCCTGTCCTCAACAAATTTTATCAGTCTCAGTTTGGAGGCCCCTGTCCTCAACAAACTGGTGTTATTAACATCAACCAAACATATTATTAAGAGAAAGGAGGCCTCCGGCCTCAACGAAATCTCAATAATAACATGAAATGGCTACAACTAAAACACATTACTAAGAGCAAGGAGGCCCTCCGTCCTCAACGAACTCTTAATAACAGCATCAAAAATTCGGAGGCACCTGCCCTCAACAAATTTTATCAGTCTCAGTTTGGAGGCCCCTGTCCTCAACAAACCGGTGTTATTAACATCAACCAAACATATTATTAAGAGAAAGGAGGCCTCCGGCCTCAACGAAATCTCAATAATAACATGAAATGGCTACAACTCAAACACATTACTAAGAGCAAGGAGGCCCTCCGTCCTCAACGAACTCTTAATAACAGCATCAAAAATTCGGAGGCACCTGCCCTCAACAAATTTTATCAGTCTCAGTTTGGAGGCCCCTGTCCTCAACAAACCGGTGTTATTAACATCAACCAAACATATTATTAAGAGAAAGGAGGCCTCCGGCCTCAACGAAATCTCAATAATAACATGAAATGGCTACAACTCAAACACATTACTAAGAGCAAGGAGGCCCTCCGTCCTCAACGAACTCTTAATAACAGCATCAAAAATTCGGAGGCACCTGCCCTCAACAAATTTTATCAGTCTCAGTTTGGAGGCCCCTGTCCTCAACAAACTGGTGTTATTTACATCAACCAAACATATTATCAAGAGAAAGGAGGCCTCCGGCCTCAACGAAATCTCAATAATAATATGAAATGGCTACAACTCAAACACATTACTAAGAGCAAGGAGGCCCTCCGTCCTCAACGAACTCTTAGTAACGGCATCAAAAATTTGGAGGCCTCTGCCCTCAACAAATTATATCAGTCTCATGGTTTGGAGGCCCCTGTCCTCAACAAACCATATCAAATAAAATGTTTGGAGGCCCATGTCCTCAACAAACTTAAATAAGTCATTACAGAACACGGGTACAAAATGCAAATAGTGTAAATGTAACTTAACTTGAGTTCACCTTCCAATGTTATAGACTCATCTTTCGCCGACACGGTACCCTGGTCGATGCATTCTCCAAGTTTCGGTGCTAACCGTAGCTGGTCATGTGCCACTTAGTTTGGTCTTCCTCTGAATAGTGTTATATAGGTAATAGTAGTTAGTTTTCCTCTTCATTAGTGAAATCGGTTTCCAAATTGCTTAAAGCGTCCTCAGTAGCTTGAACCGTTGAAGGCGAGCTTCTTACTACTTAAGCATTTTGTTAAGTAACCAGAATATTCAAGCCAGTGCCTTTTATGATTTTAGTTCAAATCATTAGATCATATGGTGTTTCTTGATCATCGACAATGTGAAACGTAATGACAGCGAAAACATTCTTTATCCAATGCCATTGGGGTAAGTATTTCGTCATGTTCCAGTGCTACATTGACTTTTTCAGCTTCGTTTGTCATCTTCCTAAAACATTTCTCTTCAATGTGTCCAGTTTTGTTGCAATAATTCCATTTGAGTTTTGGGCGTTCCGTTCGAATCCCAGACTCCTCTCTGGTGTTTTCGCTCAGTAATGGCTTTGGGTCGTTCAGTTTGCCATTTGCTTTGTTGCAATTTACTTGAACTGTCTTGCCACACTTGAAGCATACTATCGGTTCTTCTTGATCGTTCCTAAGCCTGGGCCGTTTGGCAGGCGGTTTGCCTTGGCGTGGTTCTTGTGGCCTGATTGTGGCTGCAACAGAAATTAATTCGGGGACAGTTGTGCACTTACTGGACAGCAATTTTGAGCAAAGATACTCATTATCCATGCAGCCAATAACGGCTTCAACAGGCGCTACGCATTGTGGATGGTGCAGGGAATACGACCTTTCAGTCAATCCCACTAAAACTGAATTAGTCATGTTTACCCATAAACGAACTTTAGGGCCTTATCGCCTACCTAAATTATTCGATACAGAACTTCAGTCAGCTACCGTAGTCAAACACTTGGGAGTCATCCTAAACAGTAAGTAAAACTGGAGCAGTCACTTACACAACAAAATTAACAGGGCATGCATCACCCTCTGGCAGTACAGGAGGATGATAGGTAAGAAGTGGGGCCTATCCCCCAAAATGATACTTTGTCTATACTGTGTGTTGATCCGTCCCATGATCTCGTACGGGGCAGTGGTCTGGTGGCCACGCATCACACTCGTCTCAGCATCGTACAAACTTCAACGCATGCAGAGGCTTGCCTGCATGGCAATTATAGGCTGCATGAGGACCACTCAGACAGCTGCTCTTGAAGCCATGTTGGAGCTTCCGCCGCTCTATCTGTTCATACAACAAGAAGCAACAATGGCGGCCGCACGCCTCAGAACACTTTCAACTCTGGTGTAAAAAGACACGCAATACACCGCGGTACTGGAAGGATTCTACAACGAGTTCCCCCTGGTGAGAGCCATAAACGATCTAGTACCAGAGTCGAGCTACACGATAACTGACAAATGCTTGCACTGACTGGACAGGTCCACTCAAATCTGTGTGGTTCTTTCTTCAAAAGACCATTTCAGATACGAATCTGCATAGTCCTCATGTAAATTGAGGAATGTCTGGACTTTAAAAGAGTAGCAAGTTAACAGAGAACCTCTGAGTTTGTTTCGGCTGTTTCTTCTCAGAGTAGTCAGGTACAAAACACCGGCCCCAAAAAAAAAATGACGTGTAAAACTGTTTGTAAAAACCTATTTGCAAAATAATCATCATTTATGATTTACCCAAACAATTTATATTCGACAAAAGTACAAGATCCAGCTCCATGAGGACCACCGCTGTGAGGGGTTAAATCCAGCTGAGCTGCGGATCTTCACGAAGGATCTCAAAATACATATAGCCGTAAAACTGTGGGTCCATAACACGGTATTTCAGGCAGAATGCACGGGTATTTCCCTAGCCGCATCAGCCATCCTAGCAAAAAAAGGTTGAGGACTACTATTCGCATACTTTTAGACAGCAGGGCTGAACTGTTAGCACTAGACAACCACACGGTCGACTCCGGGTTAATATAAGAGTGTCACCAGCGCCTAAACCAGGTCGGTAATCACAACAACATAGCCATACAATGGATTAAAGGTCACAGCGATTCCCGGGGCAACGATGCAGCGGACGAACTCGCCAGAAAGGGTTCGAGCATGGCAGCAGTGGGTCCAGACTCCTGCCACTGTCCTTCGGGTATCTACGAACTCTGGTAAGGAAATGCACCAATGAACAACACCAAAAACTGTGGCAATACCACGTTGAGTGTAGGCAGGCCAAGGAAGCACTTCCTACTATAGACGGCCGCTTTACCAAACGAGCTCTCCGGCTGACAAAGCTACAGCTCCGCACAGTCACAGCCGCCATTACTGGGCACAGCTCCTTTAATAAACACCTCCTTGTCCTAGGAGTCACAGATAGCCCACTGTGCAGAGCCTGCATGGAGAAAAACGAGACAGCAGCCCACGTGCTTCTACACTGCCTAGAGGTTGCAATTTAGAGGGCAAAGTACTTCAGTAACCCTCGGGGAACTAGGGTGGATCGAATAAAGTTCCCACCCGTACGCAAAATACGCGCTTTAGACGTGGAGTTGCGGAAACCAGCCTGCTATACAATACAACGCAATGGCTTCCACAGCGTCAGTATCTTTATTACCGCTTATCACTCGTTTTCAGCTATGCCACCTTCGGTTATCGGTTCTGCTAGATTAGACATCAAATTAGAAGTTGCTCACCTTAAGGACATCAGTGGAGTAACGTGCTTCAGGTTCGAACGTTTGTATCAATGCTTCTCGCATCTCCCTCCAGATAGGTGATTTTACAAGCCACGCATCACCAATAGTCTTGGCTCGTCCTTGCAATAGACTCGCTATCTTAATGCAAACTTCGTGGTCAGCCAACTCCCGGTGTGCTTTGGCTCGATCGACTTGCTCGCACCAGTCTCGAATTGGGACATCACCATCTGGATTGTAGGATGCTATATAGATGTCACGTAATCTTGGTCTTCGCGTCGGAGCTACAGTCTTATTTATCACCCGTGGCCAGCATCTGTTTTGTGCTAGAGCCATCCGTTTCTCCATCATTGAGGGTGGATGGGACCGAAGATATGTCCCGGTAGATCCCGCTTCTGATTTCGGCGCGAGTATGGCCGGACTGGATTATCGGTGACCATGTCGTGTTGAGAATGGTCATTTGCCATTATTTTTAAAGAAAATCAATATTAAATCAAAACATTTTAATACGAATTTAAAAATGATAACAAAATAATGAATTAAAACAATAATTAAATTTAAACTGATGATAATATGATTCAGGCGTGAACCGTGTCACAATTAGAGTTGTGGACGGGTCGCTCGCTAGAATTGGAATGCCCCGCATCCTCGAGCAATCGCAACGTCCCCGACATGGGGGCGTGGCGGGCGGGATATGGGCAAGCCCTTTCCCCGCGGGGTCAACACAGTGCCCGTAAATACGGGCACCTCAATTGGGTTGCCTGTATAGGCGTGGTACTTGGCGAGTGCGTGTAAAAAGCGCAACTCGCCTGTGTGTGGTTGTCATTATTGTCCGGTAGGAGGCGCCAGCGGCGCTAGCGCTGCGCGCTTAGCTACGGTACAACGTTACCGTAGCGAGCGCCGCTTCCTTCACGCCGCCGCCTCGGTGGCTTGTCATCGCCAGGTGAGACCTCCGGTTACCCGGAGGAGGCCCAGCAGATGCAAACCTGCCAGAGGCGACTCTGATGGCGCACCCTACCGCTAAGGCGTTGACCCCCGTCCGTTGCGCTCTCAGAGCTAGCCGATTGCGTTCCAGACTAAGGGGTCGTAATGTATGAGTTAGAGCGGCATTGTATTGTGTAACGCCGCTCTTGTAAGCGAATGAATAGCGAGCCCGCGCCGCACATTCATCGCGTGAGTTTGGATGCATGTGGAGTAATGGATGCATGTTCGATGCGCGTCATGCCTATATTAACCTAGACCACGACACGCTTCGAGTGTGTGTTTTTTTTTTTTTTTTTGTGAATGGCATCTCGCAGTTCAACCTATGAGGTTGTCGTCTGCTTAACCGGACTATCCTGTGGGTGCCTTTAGAGTAAGGCCTCCAGCCAGGGCATAAAAACTTACAAACTAAGCGACTGCACGCTAAGGGCACCCCCTGTGGGGTACGAACCTCGGCTTAGGGCGTCGCTGGGGGAAGACTGCATGGGGACAGGCTGGATCTGAATGGTATCATTATTTAGGGGCTGATTTAAAACTACTGGCACAGCATCGCGGGCTGGCTCGAGCGAGGGTCGGGGAGGGCATGGACCGGGACGTCGCGACGTACCTCGACGGCGAGGTCGGAAAGACGGCGGTTTGAGTCGGAACTTTTTAAGAGTGCTAGTCTCTTTGCTACTCTCCTGGAGGAGGGTGATAGCATCATCTGGAGTGACAAGGGTATGCCTAGGACGGCGTACTGTACTAATGCGCGAGGGTTCGTAACGGGCGGCCGCTGCGATCAGGGGATTACGGTGTTTAATGGCGTTATCGAAGAAACGCTTCGAAAGACGTTTCATAAACTGAAGGACGGTGGGCATTCTAAGGTCTACGTGTAGACGGTCATTACGGACATAAAAAGGGGCTCCCGTGACTCTGCGTAAGAACCGGTTCTGTAAAACTTGCATCCTATGTACTTAGGCTTGGTGTGAGCGTACACGACGCAAGCGTACGTCATAATGGGGCGGATCACCGCGGTATAAAGGCGCAACTTGCACTTGAGTGACAACTTGCTTTTTGCCGAAATCATGAAATGAAGCCTACCCATAGCAAACGCAGCTCGGTCGCGAGCTGCTTTGATGTGCGCCGCGAAAGACAAGTGGTTGTCAAGTATGACTCCTAAGTACTTGGCTTGCTTCTCCCAAGGGATAGGCTTACCGTACATTGTGATCGGGCTGAGCGCGGGTGGCTTAATTTTACGCTGTTTAGAGTAAAGAACTGCCTGGCTCTTGTCGGGGTTCACCTCGATTCTCCATTTCCGGAACCAAGCGCCTAAGACGTTGGCTGAGGTTTGGAGGGTGCTATAGATAGCGTCGTGACTGCGGCCAGTGTAATAAATGGCCGTGTCGTCCGCGAACAGGGCTAACTGAGCCTTCTTGCTCTTGGGGATGTCACTGGTGAACAGAGTAAAGATAAGGGGAGAGACGACGGAGCCCTGAGGGACTCCGGCTCTAATGGGGTGGGGGGAAGACAGTGCCTTCCCGATGCGATAGCGGAAGGTGCGATCCGACAGAAAGTCTCGTAAGATGAGCACGAGACGGTCCGGCACTCCCAGTTTGTACAGCTTATATAATAAGCCGTTGTGCCAGACTTTGTCGAAAGCCTTTGCTATGTCGAAGTACAACACACCCGTCATCGCTCCACGCTGGAAGCCAGCTCTCAAGTGTTCTACGATGCGATGGGCCTGTTGAATGCAGGAGTGTCCGGTCCTGAAGCCAAACTGCTCGTTGGGGATGAGACTCTTAGCCTCGGCGAAGTCTTTGAGTCGCTTATAAATAAGTCTCTCGTAGATTTTGCCGAGTGCGTTCAGGAGACTGATAGGTCTGTAGCTCGAGGGCTCAGACTTGGGTTTGCCTGGCTTGGCGAAACCGATGACAGTGGCCTCTTTCCATATTTGGGGAAAGGCGTTGTTGCTCAGGGCGCCATTGAAGATGGCCGCCATTAACACGACGAGCTGAGCGGGGAGGAGTTTTAACACCCTATTGGTGATTCCGTCGGAGCCGGGTGCTTTCCGCGGTTGAAGCTTATTAATGATGTCTTGCACTTCGTCAGCTGTGACCGAAGGCAGAGGATCATCAGGGTCTTCTACGGGAGGGAGGGCGGCTTTACGTTCGACGAATGCGTTCACCTCATCGAGATGTCGCTTGTCTACTGGTTGAGAGCTGGGGGAGCACTGGGACTCCAGGCTGTCGGCTAGGCATTCGGCCTTTTCAGAGTCGTCGAATGCGACGCTCTTATCGGGTCGGGTGAGGGGAGGCATCGAAGCCTCTTCGGTGGAGCGCAACTTGCGTTGGAGCTGCCAGAAGGCTAGGTGGGTAGGCTCGAGCTCGCTAAGCGTTTTGTCCCATTGATCTGAACGATGCTCACTAGTGCGCTTCTTTACAGCACGCTGTAAATAACGCATGTGAGCTTTGTTCGCGTCGCAGGGAAAGTTGCTGTAGGCACGGATGGCCGCGTTCTTCTCGGTTATCAGTTCACGTACGTCAGCGGGTAGAATCCAGCGTTGATCGCTCATTGCTGGAACTTCCCGTGAGCAATCCTTTAGTACGGATTGCACGTGTTCTGTAAACGAGTTGATGGCGGCCGTCGTGTCTGCGACTGAGACAATGTGGTCGGGGATGGCCTCCAGGTGAGACGACGTGGTGGATTTCAGCTTTTCGCTGACTTTCCTCCAGTCGGTTATCACTTGGGTCGGCGGGGGCTGGCTGGGGTCAGAGGGACCCGAGCGGGGAACTAAGTGCATGAGCACTGGTCGATGGTCTGAGTTAAGCTCATGTAAAGTCTCGATGGAATGCAACTTAAGGTTGACATTCTTGAGTAGCGCTATGTCGAGAACGTCCGGACGTTGGTCGGGGTCGTGGGGATAGTGAGTGTGCTCCATAGGAGCGATGGGATCGAAGTTGAGGGACTCACCCAGGTTATACACGTGACGTCCTCTGGCAGAGGTCGTCGTGCTGTTCCAGGCGGGGTGTTTGGCGTTGAGGTCGCCCGCTATGATAACGGAGTCACTCAAGCCGAAGAGGATGGCAAGGTCTTTGGTGAACAGAGTGTGCTCCTCGGACGTGCCACCAGGAGGGATGTACGCGGAGGCGATAGTGATCGATTGATGACCGGTCATGCCTAGTCGACAAACTGAAGTCTCGAGCAGAGACTCCATGGGAGGGGGATCTAAGGGGATGCAGTGCAGTTCCTTTCTATAATAGATTAGAGTACCGCCCTTGTGGCAACGTGACCGATCGTTGCGAACTATGCGATAATTGGCAATTCTCGGATCGCGGTGACTGGGCTTGAGGAAGGTCTCCTGTATGAGGAGGATATCAATTTGATGGTCACGGAGGAAGGTGGCGATTTCATCACGCTGGCCTCTAATGCCATTGGCATTAAAGTACCCTAATTTAAGGGATCGGGGTTTGGTACACGTTAATCTCGTATTATCCATTGAAATTAAAGATTAATGCCGCTGAAGGCTTCGCCTAACTTGATTAGGGACTTGAGGATAATTTTAAGCTTATCACCGTCAGTGTTAGCCTCCCTGAGATCTGCCGCCATGCGGTCTGCTTCGGGGGTGACTAACTTTGCTAACGTTTCTAAAGTTACGTTAGGAGAGGAGACCGCGGCCGCGGGGCCGGGAGGCGCGGGACGAGCGGGCGCCGGTGCGCTCGCTTGGGCCACGGGAGTGGGGACAGGGGCATCTAATAGCCCGGGAATGGGGCTGGACTTTGCTTTGCCGAGTGCCGGGAAGGCTCTCTGGTGGTTCAGCGAGGTCCAGGGAGAGGGCCTCTGAGGGCTGAGTCTCTCCGGCATCTGTGCAGTTGGTAGCCTCACCGATGGGCTTTCTCTCTGCTGGCGGGCGTTTGCACGCTTCGCCAGTTTAGAGGAGGAGCCTTTGGGGGCTTTCGGGCAGCCGCGGTAGTTAGCCGGGTGGCCCGACTGGCCGCAAAGCACACAGCTCGGTGGCTCCGTGCATAGCGATTTGTCTTTGGGACGGGGGCAGTCTGCCGTACCATGGTCGCCTAGACACTTTACGCATCTGTGCGGCGCATGGCAGTTGGCTTGGCTGTGTCCGTACAGCTGGCAGCGGTGGCACTGCCCTACTACGGTTGAGCGGTAAGGCTTCTCTATTGAGATGCCTGTGAGGGAGCATACCGACTTCACTTTGAAGATCGGGTGGTGTCCTTCTACTGGGTCACAGATGACCAGTACCATATCGTACTGGTCTCCACCTCTCGCCTTATGAAGGCGGTGGACGGCTGCGACCGGGATGTCCTGGCTTTGGAGGTCATTTAGGATGTCCTCCGTGGGGATTTCCTTCGGGATCCGCCTGATCACCACGCGGGTGGGCTTCTCCTCTGGAAGGGAGTAAGTATGGAAGGCTATGTGCCTCCCGATCAGTTGACGGGTTAGTTCCCTGAAGTCAGCGGTCGTAGGGACCACCACTTTAATGCCCTGTTGTGTGCTTTTTGCGCTTGTATATTGTATGCGGCGCTCAACACACATTTTGGACACGTCTGTCCATTTCCCTTTGTCCTGAATGAACAGCGGGGGAGGGGGCTTCAGCTTCTTTGAAGAAGCGGCTGAAGGGTTAGCCTTAGGGCTGGCTGGCCTGCTAGTATGAGCAGCGGCGGACGTTGGTACGGGGACCGGGGAGGTGGGACGGGAGGCCGCGGGAGGGGGGACAGAAGGGAGCGCGACGATCTTTTTAGCCATGGCGGCCTGGGAGTTTTTTCCCTTCTTTCTCTTGCCCTTTCCGACGACTTGATAGTCGTCTTCAGATGACGAGGCGGCAGAACACGAGTCTAAGATTGATTCCGCATCGGAGACTGGCTCGGTTGTGTCCATGTTCTCCGAAATGAGAACAGCGGGCGCAGGTGCGGACTGATCCATTGTTTGCGAAACAATGAGCCTGGGTTTAGCCGGAATCGCGGCGGCGACGGCTGGCGGTAAGCCTTTGTCCATGTTTCCAGAAACGGGAACAATGGACGCAGGTGCGGGCTGACCCTTTGTTTGCGAAACAAAGGGTTTCGCAACAATGGGTCTAGGTGTAGCCGGAATCGCGGCGGCGACGGCTGGCGGTAAGCCTTTGTCCATGTTCTCGGAAACGGGAACAATGGACGCAGGTTCGGGCTGGACCTTTGTTTGCGAAACAGTGGGTTTCACAACAATGGGTCTTGGTGTCGCTTTAATCGCGGCGGCGACGGCAGGTGGCAAGCCTCTGTCGGCAGGCGGCGGCGACAAAGGGCTGTCAAGTACGTCACTGAAGTCAGTGACGTTATCGCTGGTTTGCCGGATAGCAGCGATTTCGGACCCATATTTTTTATTAAAATTTGGGTCGGTCGCAACGATGCGCAAGAAAAAGCGCAAAAGTGCTTTTTCTGTCTCGTCGAGAGACGACATTTTATCGGCTAAAAGTTAGCGGACATTTGAGTGAAGCTCCGCGCCTAAACAGCCTAACAACCTATTTCCCTGAAACAATACTGTAGCGAATTTACTGGGTCCAGTGACTCACCCGCTTCTTCGAGTGTGTGTGATGAGTGTGGAGTCTTATTGGGTGGGTAGGTCGCGTGTAGACTGGGGCGGCCTACCCGGGCGAGCCAAGTCCGGTGGTGACGACGGCTACGTCGCATCCGCAGGCACCAAGTCGCACATGTGGCGACAAGGGCAGGAAGCGGGCGCTCCTGCGGTTGGCGAGGTGCCGCGGACGTGACATGCCATCGTGAGTCGGCGGTCGCAGGTGCTCCCTCGGTGCAATACCTGGGGCAACCGTGCGACGCCGGCTTCCGTCGATCCGGGTAGTCCTACTAACCTAGAGGAGGAGGCGGAGATGGGCGGCCTTGTTCTAAGGTCGCGGCAATCCAGACTTTTTACTCGACGGGCTAACGTAATAGAGCCGTAGTAGCTCGGTGAGCCCGTCGAGGATGATAAGGTCCGCGTCTTGGCCCTCTCTAATGGCCCTTATGAGGTCCATTAGGAGTCTTATGGCGCAGGCGGTGAACTCCGACGTAGGAGGGTGTGGCCGCTGTAGCGCTGAGGCGCCGGCTAGCGGTTGGAGTGCGCTAGGCGCCGCTACTGAGTGAGCGGCGACCGTAGCCGAGTCTGTGGGTGGGGCGGGTTTCCCTGCCCTCTTCCCCTTTTTCGTGCCGGCGCCTGTAGCGGCGTCGGTGGATAAGGTGGCGGCCGTCATGGCAGCGGTGGTCACAGGCGCCTGGGTCGACGCCTGCGCTGGTACAGGGCCGGGGTCCTGTCTGGATTGCGCTGCGGGGGGGTGGGGTTTTTTCCCCTTCCTATTCCTCCCCCCGCGAGGTCTCTTTTTTCTCCGCCTCGAGGCGGGAGCGTCTTGTTTATGGTTTGAGGGCCCGTTCGCTGTCGCCATCAGCGACGTGCTGGGGACCTCGTGGGCCTCGACTGGAGTGGGTACCGTCACCGTCTCTCGGCGCTGCCGAGTAATGGCGACAGTGCCCGCTCGCTTGTTCCGGAGTTCTCTCCGGAGCACTGGACATCCGCCACTGTTGGCCGGATGGTCACCCGCGCAGTTCACGCAGGTGGCCTTCTCGGTCCTCGGGCGTGGACAGTCCTGGGCGGCGTGATTTTCCCCGCAGCGCACGCATGCGAGCGGGCGGTGGCACCGGTGCGAGCTGTGTCGAAACAGCTGGCATCGGTGGCACTGGGCGGGCCCTTGTTTGCTCCGCCAGGCATCTATGCGAACACCACGCATGCATAGCAGCTCTGTGGTGTCGAATATCGTTCGGAAGTCGATTTGCCTCTTGAGGGTCGCGTAAAAGAGGCAGCCAGGTCGTCCGCCGCGCGCTTTTATGTTGCGGACGTACTCTGGCTCGTAGCCACGCGCCCTCAACTCCTCAAGGATTTCCTCCGGGTCCGTGTCCGCCGGCAGTCCCCTGATGGCAACCTTAACACTGCGCTCCGCCGGCAGTGAGTAGGAGAACCAACTAAGGCCCTCCGATTTCTCCAGGTCCGTGAGGTACCTCTGGATCACCCTGAACTCGTCCTCAGTTTCAGGTAGGAAACGAATCCCACCCTGATAAGGACGTGCGTTCGGTGGATGACCCAGGATGGTCCTCACCGCCCTAAAATGGAAGGCCCAGTTGGGCATCCTTTCCACCACCAGCGGGGGGTAGCGGGGCCTACTTGTTATGCCCCGCATCGCTCGGCGCTCCGTATTATAAAGGCCGACCCCTTCCACAACTCGCCTGATTCACTGAGTGGTGCGATGATGTCACAGAGCGTTCCGTTTCGTTTTAAGTCGTAATAATTTGCTCACGCCGACATACATCTTTGTTTTCTTTCAAAGTACTTTTGTCTAGCCCAGTGGCTGTGGTAGTGGCAGCGTGGGCATAAAAATAACGTAATATCATATTTATTTAAACTAACTTTGCCTTTACCTTTAAAATTTTGATTCATATTTCAGATTTTAACAAGAACTTGTCAATAAATCTCACATTTTCCTTATTATTGCTAAACTAAAAAGACGTTAACCTACAAACGAAATACGTTTAGCCACCTTTTAGTTAAGTAAGTTTGGTAAGATTTTACAAAACTTCCATATAAAATTTGCATAATTAGCTTAAAAACAGCTAAAACCCCGTAACCTCTCCTAAGGAAAGTTATTGTTACTTTAATCTGAGCGAATTCCATGGCTATAAAGCAGTTAAGATCACCTAACAACTTTTTTGTTAAGTATTTCTGCAAAAATATTAGCAAATATTTTAAACGTTAAAATTTTAAATTAAATTACTTCACTAAAAAGCCGCTAAGGTATAGTTAACGGCCTTTTAGTACAGAAATAAGGTGCAATAACTAAATTATATCCTTAACTAAAAAACAAAAATTAATTTTAAAAGTAAGTAATAAGAGTTTCTGGACAGACATAATTCTTAACGACAAGCAGAAAGAAATACCAATCGATGTGTCCAACAATCATTAACCTAAGTATCATAGTTTTTAAGAAGCAACGATTCGCACCTTTTTTGCCATTATCTCGAAAACTACTTTTTGGGCTTAACGGCTTTTTAGTCATAGGACAGCAGTGTTTCCGCGATAACATCAAGTTTTTTACCGTCAAGATTTAAATATAAGTCTCTTTACATTTGGTAAAGAGACTTAAGACATTTTGTTTTGTTCGCATCCAGAAAAATATTGTTAGCTGCGAACCATTTCGAGAGAACAGTAAGACTTTCGTTGACATGAATGAGATCCGTATCTTTTCCATGAATTTTAAAAATTAACAAAGTGTCATCAGCAAATAGAATTATATCCGATAATTTGGCCATCATGTAAGGGAGATCATTGATATAAAGGGGGTCATTGGGTCTATGGTGAGCTGTCAAACGTCGAACATCGAACTGTGTGTTTTAATTCCTAAATAATATATTATCGCTATAAAAGAGGTCTAAAAGTACAGTGATACACTCTGAATAAGCTGTAACTTCAGTGATAGTGTTAGCAAGGCTTGAAACTCCAAATACGCATTTAAGAAGGTGATAAAAGTGCAAGTGTATATTTCTCACGTAACGATGAAACAACATCATAAAAGCAGGTTTGGTTGTTAACTATTTTAGAACAATAAGTCTACGCAAGAATACCGGGTCAAATTAAAAACAACTATTAACAAGAAAAAAATCGTTGATATTTTTACTAAGTAAACAAAGAAAAGATGACTCATAAACGGTGCATTTAAATGGCATGACAAACTATTGACCAATCACTCAAAGACAACTGTGACTTGACATAAGAATCTTCGTTCAGAAACTTTCTTAGTGTCAGACTTGTACTGACTAAAACCCACCCATGTTCCTTCTTCGCCCTTTGTGTTCCAGGGCCGCGGTATCTCTTTCGAACAACCCGCAGCCCTGGCAGGCATCGGCCCTCTCGGAACCCTTCCGGTTTGCTGACATCTCCTTGAGGCGCGCGTGGAACACGTACGCGCCGTCGACACGGCCTGTCGTCATGAGACGGACGGACGGTGAGCTAGCCCATTACTCACCGGCCACAGGCTCGCGCCTACGGTGGCCGGGGGCCACTGGTTGCCCCCCGACGCCCGGGGCGTCTCCCGCGGTGGCTGGGACGTGAGGTTCTCTCCCTCTCACGTTCCGCCACCTCCTTCGCTAGCATGACTGCTTCGCAGAAGGAGGCGACGGCTTCCCATTCCCTCTCGCTCCGCGCCATTCATGCAGGCGCGCGAGGACCATCGCCTCCAGATCTCATGGCGGCAATCCGGCCAAGAGGCTCGCCGCCTCGCCGGAGATCGTGCGGTACCCCCGGATCAGCCTTACGGCTACCACCTTCTGGGGCGCGTTTAGGTAATGGACGGCTCGCCGCCTCAAAGAACGCGCCCACACCGGGGCCCCATTGTGGTGTATGTATGCACATGTACGCATGTATGTGCGCGCGGCGCACGGCCAGCGCGCGCGCGCCTCGTCGTTACCTCAGTAATAAACTAGCTTCAACGCCACCTAGTCGTTTCATTGCTCCACAAACATAACATTTGGCGACGAGAATAATTGTTAACCCGCGTGTGTGTCAGTCAATAGAAAATGAGTTTTATTGGATCATTAAATGTATTTGACCATAAAAATCAAGAATGGCAAATATTTTATGGAAAATTAAACCAGTTTATGAAGCTGAATAAAATAACAGGGGGTGACAAAGCGTCCTTATTACTCACGCATTTGTCAGATGAAACATATCGTCTGGCAAGGAATCTGGTTCATCCTAAGGAATTGGATACAGTATCCTTCGAAGACTTAGTGTCGAAACTCAACGGTCATTTCAAACCCAAAAGGTCGACTTTCGTAGACAGAGCCAAGTTTTATGACGCGGTAATATCCGAAGGCGAAAGTATCGAAGACTGGGCGGCGCGTTTGAGAGGACTCGCCGTATACTGCGAATTCGGCGAGGAGTTATTGGACACTTTGCTACGGGATAAGTTCATTTTAGGCCTAAGAGAAGGGTGTGAACGGGACCGTCTATTCGAGAAGGATTCGGCAACTTTAACCTTTGCAAAAGCGGTGGAAGTTGCTCAACAGGCGGCATGCGCACGTGGAGCTCGCACCCATGTCATTGTGGATGGCGGGCCAGGAGCGGCGGCTATGAAGGAAGAACCTGTCTACAGGGTTGGACAGGCTCGCGAACGGCGAGATTTATCAGCGGCTACTACTTCGACGGCACGTGAAGCCGTTAACAGTGTGCGTTGTTCAGTGTGTGGTTATAAAAATCACGAATCAGTGAAGTGCCGGTTTAAAAATTATATTTGCCAAAAATGTGGTGAGAAAGGACATTTAAAAAAAATGTGTAAAGGTAACCGTAAAAAATCGAAATTGCATCACCTAGTTAGTGATGAACAGTCTCACAAATGTGAAGAATGCGACCTGTTCAATATGCGGTATGTTAATAATGATCCCATTATTGTTTCAATAGAGATTAATAAATTGAAATTCGATATGGAATTCGATTCTGGTTCAGGTATTAGTGTAATTTCAGAAAAGTTATATCTACAGCATTTTAAAAATTATAATTTAATTAAAACTGATTTGAGAATGTGTTTGTAGGTACAATGGGCATAAAATTGTTCCTGTAGGCTATTTCATTTGTACCATTTCATATTTCAACACGTGCCGGAACATTAGGTTTTATGTTATACAAAATGGCGGACCACCGTTACTGGGCCGTGATTTCATGACTGAGTTTAAAATATATTTTTCTTCTACTTACGTAAATAAAATAAATGTTGATAATCAATGTACAGGGGAGGTGCAGCAGCTGTTAAATGAGTTTCCTGACCTTTGGAAGGACGAACTAGGAGGTTTTAATAAGTTTGAAATAGATTTTCAGGTCAAAGAGGGGGCAAGGCCAATTTTTTTTAAGCCGCGTCCTATTCCTTTTGCCCTTAAAAATAAAGTTGAAGATGAGTTAGTCAGGCTTGTAAAGTTAGGTATTTTAGTTCCCGTAAACTTTTCTGAATACGCGACACCGATTGTTCCGGTATTAAAGGCTAATGGACAAGTAAAAATTGCCGGAGATTTTTCGTGTACACTGAATAAAATTCTGAAAATTGATAAATATCCATTGCCGCGCATAGAGGAGGTATTTGCCAAAATTGGGGGAGGGTTGCAGTACTCTAAATTGGATTTAAGTAATGCTTATAATCAATTCAAATTGTGTAGCTCGTCACAGGATCTCACCACAATAAATACTCCTAAAGGATTATTTAAATATACCCGCCTAGTATACGGTCTTGCTAATGCGCCAGCCATTTTCCAACGGGCTATGGAAACATTGTTAGCGGGTATAGAGGGCGTGACTTGTTGGTTAGATGACGTTTGTTGTACTGCTCCCACTCGTGAATTGCATTTGTGTAGGATTAAGGAAATCCTTAAAAGGATGCAGGATGCGGGATTACGATTGCAAAAGGACAAGTGTGCCTTTTTCCAGGACAGTGTCACATACCTTGGGTACGTAATAGATAAAAATGGACTTAGGCCGTGTCCCAAGAAGGTAGATGCTATTTTAAAAGCGCCGCGTCCTACTAATGTCCTTGAAACAAAAAGGTTCTTGGGCGTCGTTAATTATTACCGTAATTTCGTTCCAAACGCTTCTTCTTTATTAAACCCGTTACACTCATTACTGCGTGCAGGCGTAACATGGCATTGGGGCGAAAGTCAGCAAAATGCGTTTGACAAAGTAAAGGAGGAGTTGGCCTCTGATCGGCTGCTAGCTCATTTTGACCCAGCAGTACCATTGGTACTTACTGTGGACGCAGGGCCGTCGGGTTTAGGTGCGGTTCTTTCTCACGTTGACAATAAGGGCTGCGAGCGTCCAATTGCTTTTGCTTCTAGGTCGTTATCTGTTAGTGAAAAGGTATATAGCCAGATTCAAAAAGAGGCAACGGCAATCATATTTGGTGTTAAACATTTCCACCAGTATCTTTACGGTAGGCAGGAGCCTTTCATTCTTAAAACAGACCACAGACCCCTTCTATCCATATTTGGAAAGAAAATGGCGTTTCCGTAACGGCGGCTTTAAGATTGCAACGATACGCAATTATATTGTCTGCATATAACTATGTAGTACAATACATTTCTGCAAAAAATAATTTAGTAGCAGATTATTTCTCTAGAGCGCCGTTACCTCCGTCACAACACGTCTGTAAGGTGGAAGAGGAAAACAAAGATATTCCTTTTCTATTTCTTGATAACACTATCAAACCGGTTTCATCCGATGATATCAAACAAGCAACAAAACTAGATGCAGTGTTAGCCACCGTGGTAAAGTACATGTATTATGGTTGGCCACGTAAAATTACTTGTCAATCCGTATTGCCTTATTTTTACTGTAAAACTGATTTGGAAATGAATGACGGGTGTCTGTTCAGAGGGCATAGAATAATAATCCCAAAGATTTACAGAGACAGAATTGTTGGAGCTTTGGTTGGTTCGGTGAGTAAAAGATTATTGAAGGGAATAATACTCCTTTATTTATAATAATTCCTACCTTACATCTACAGGTAGGGGGTTACAAGTCACTGTAAAGCAACGTATTAAAAATAAACAAACAACCAATAGGAAGACGACATAATTATCTTACTTGCTAAAACACTGATTTATAAAATTATCTACGAACGAGCACCCATCTCACTCTGGCATGTGTGCGGCGTATAGCGCGGTCTGCTCACACATTATATAAACACGGTCGGCGCCGGCGCAGATCTTCACACTCGCCGCCTGACCGCCGTCGCGTACGGACGTGCCGCTACCTGCTCGCATTCCCGCTCGCTATCAGTGTGTGTCATCGGTTCGTCGCTTCCCAGTGTCGTGACGTCATCAGTAGTCCCTCGACTACACCCCCGAACAATTGCTGTCTTTTTATTAAGACAGCACTTGCTCATTTGCTTCGGATATTATTCCGATTTAACTTCCTTTGCCCCATCAGGGAAAATTCCTCAGTTTCGAGGTTCTTGGTGGGAAACCTAACGGTGCCAACGAAATCGAGAGAGGGTGGTGACTCAATCTGCCCGCCTAACCCCTTCAGGGTCTAGGTGAAAAATTGGACTCCGTCGCGAACGCATGCGCCGCCGATATACTGTGCTAGTGTTACCCGTTTCAACAAGTTCCTGAAAGCGAAGTTCCCTAGACTGGAGTTGGAGTTGCTACCAAGCCAGGACCTTCGGACTGTGGCTGCGGGAAGGTTGAAGCGGGTGAGTCGCTGGACCCAGTAAATTCCCTACATAATTGTTTAAGGAATTAGGTTATTAGGCGCGCTGAGCTTCACTCAGATGTTCGCTAACTCTTAGCAGACAATATGGCCCTTGACGCGGATGATGAACTCCTTTTGGCGTTTTTCAAACGCGTTTTCCTGAACGACCCAGATTTTTTAAAGAAATATGGGTCCGATGTCGCTGCCTTGCAGCAATCCAGTATTGCCGTCACTGACTTCAGCGACGCGCTCGAGAGCCCTTTGTCGCCGCCACCTGCTGACAGAGGCTTACCGCCAGCCGTCGCCGCCGCGATTAAGGCTACCCCGAGACCCATTCTTGTGAAACCCATTGTTTCGCAAACAAAGGGCCAGCCCGCACCTGCGTCCATTGTTCCCGTTCCCGAGAACATGGACAAAGGCTTACCGCCAGCCGTCGCCGCCGCGATTCCGGCTAAACCGAGACCCATTGTTTCGAAACCTTTTGTTTCGCAAACAAAGGATCAGTCCGAACCTGCGTCCATTGTTCCCGTTTCTGAGAACATGGACACAACTGAGCCTGTCTCCGACTCAGAATCAATTTTAGACTCGTGCTCTGCCTCCTCATCCTCTGAAGACGACTATCAAGTCGTCGGAAAGGGCAAGAGAAAGAAGGGCAAAAATTCCCAGGCCGCCATGGCCAAAAAGATTGTCGCGCTCCCTTCTGTCCCCTCTCCCGCGGCCTCCCGTCCCACCTCCCCGGTCCCCTTACCTACGTCCGCCGCTGCTCATACCAGTAGGCCAGTCAGCCCTAAGGCTAAACCTTCAGCTGCTTCTTCAAAGAAGCTGAAGCCCCCTCCCCCGTTGTTCATTCAGGACAAAGGGAAATGGACAGATGTGTCCAAAATGTGTGTTGAGCGCCGCATACAATATACAAGCGCAAAAAGCACACAGCAGGGAATCAAAGTAGTGGTCCCTACGACAACCGACTTTAGGGAACTTACTCGCCAGCTGATCGGAAGGCACATAGCCTTCCATACTTACTCCCTCCCAGAGGAGAAGCCCACCCGCGTGGTGATCAGGCGGATCCCGAAGGAGATATCCACGGAGGACATCCTCAATGACCTCCAAGGCCAGGACATCCCGGTTGCAGCCGTCCACCGCCTTCATAAGGCGAGAGGCGGCGACCAGTACGACATGGTACTGGTCATTTGTGACCCAGTAGAAGGACACCACCCGATCTTCAAAGTGAAGTCGGTATGCTCCCTCACAGGCATCTCAATAGAGAAGCCTTACCGCTCAACCGTAGTAGGGCAGTGC
This sequence comes from Cerastis leucographa, assembly GCA_963082945.1. NCBI lineage: Eukaryota > Metazoa > Arthropoda > Insecta > Lepidoptera > Noctuidae > Cerastis > Cerastis leucographa. The sequence continues at coordinate 799,791 of CAUJBK010000002.1, forward strand.
CACCGCTGCCAGCTGTACGGACACAGCCAAGCCAACTGCCATGCGCCGCACAGATGCGTAAAGTGTCTAGGCGACCATGGTACGGCAGACTGCCCCCGTCCCAAAGACAAATCGCTATGCACGGAGCCACCGAGCTGTGTGCTTTGCGGCCAGTCGGGCCACCCGGCTAACTACCGCGGCTGCCCGAAAGCCCCCAAAGGCTCCTCCTCTAAACTGGCGAAGCGTGCAAACGCCCGCCAACAGAGAGAAAGCCCATCGGTGAGGCTACCAACTGCACAGATGCCGGAGAGACTCAGCCCTCAGAGGCCCTCTCCCTGGACCTCGCTGAACCACCAGAGAGCTTTCCCGGCACTCGGCAAAGCAAAGTCCAGCCCCATTCCCGGGCTATTAGATGCCCCTGTCCCCACTCCCGTGGCCCAAGCGAGCGCACCGGCGCCCGCTCGTCCCGCGCCTCCCGGCCCCGCGGCCGCGGTCTCCTCTCCTAACGTAACTTTAGAAACGTTAGCAAAGTTAGTCACCCCCGAAGCAGACCGCATGGCGGCAGATCTCAGGGAGGCTAACACTGACGGTGATAAGCTTAAAATTATCATCAAGTCCCTAATCAAGTTAGGCGAAGCCTTCAGCGGCATTAATCTTTAATTTCAATGGATAATACGAGATTAACGTGTACCAAACCCCGATCCCTTAAATTAGGGTACTTTAATGCCAATGGCATTAGAGGCCAGCGTGATGAAATCGCCACCTTCCTCCGTGACCATCAAATTGATATCCTCCTCATACAGGAGACCTTCCTCAAGCCCAGTCACCGCGATCCGAGAATTGCCAACTATCGCATAGTTCGCAACGATCGGTCACGTTGCCACAAGGGCGGTACTCTAATCTATTATAGAAAAGAACTGCACTGCATCCCCTTAGATCCCCCTCCCATAGAGTCCCTACTCGAGACTTCAGTGTGTCGACTAGGCATGACCGGTCATCAACCGATCACTATCGCCTCCGCGTACATCCCTCCCGGCGGCACGTCCGAGGAGCACACTCTGTTCACCAAAGACCTTGCCGTCCTCTTCGGCTTGAGTGACTCCGTTATCATAGCGGGCGACCTCAACGCCAAACACCCCGCCTGGAACAGCACGACGACCTCTGCCAGAGGACGTCACGTGTATAACCTGGGTGAGTCCCTCAACTTCGATCCCATCGCTCCTATGGAGCACACTCACTATCCCCACGACCCCGACCAACGTCCGGACGTTCTCGACATAGCGCTACTCAAGAATGTCAACCTTAAGTTGCATTCCATCGAGACTTTACATGAGCTTAACTCAGACCATCGACCAGTGCTCATGCACTTAGTTCCCCGCTCGGGTCCCTGTGACCCCAGCCAGCCCCCGCCGACCCAAGTGATAACCGACTGGAGGAAAGTCAGCGAAAAGCTGAAATCCACCACGTCGTCTCACCTGGAGTCCATCCCCGGCCACATAGTCTCAGTCGCAGACACGACGGCCGCCATCAACTCGTTTACAGAACACGTGCAATCCGTACTGAAGGATTGCTCACGAGAAGTTCCAGCATTGAGCGATCAACGCTGGATACTACCCGCTGACGTACGTGAACTGATAACCGAGAAGAACGCGGCCATCCGTGCCTACAGCAACTTTCCCTGCGACGCGAACAAAGCTCACATGCGTTATTTACAGCGTGCTGTAAAGAAGCGCACTAGTGAGCATCGTTCAGATCAATGGGACAAGACGCTTAGCGAGCTTGAGCCTACCCACCTAGCCTTCTGGCAGCTGCAACGCAAGTTGCGCTCCACCGAAGAGGCTTCGATGCCTCCCCTCACCCGACCCGATAAGAGCGTTGCATTCGACGACTCTGAGAAGGCCGAATGCCTAGCCGACAGCCTAGAGTCCCAGTGCTCCCCCAGCTCTCAACCAGTAGACAAGCGACATCTCGATGAGGTGAACGCATTCGTCGAACGTAGAGCCGCCCTCTCCCCTGTAGAAGACCCAGATGATCCTCTGCCTCCGGTCACAGCTGACGAAGTGCAAGACATCATTAATAAGCTTCAACCGCGTAAAGCACCCGGCTCCGACGGAATCACCAATAGGGTGTTTAAACTCCTCCCCGCTCAGCTCGTCGTGTTAATGGCGGCCATCTTCAATGGCGCCCTGAGCAACAACGCTTTTCCCCAAATATGGAAAGAGGCCACTGTCATCGGTTTCGCCAAGCCAGGCAAACCCAAGTCTGAGCCCTCGAGCTACAGACCTATCAGTCTCCTGAACGCACTCGGCAAAATCTACGAGAGACTTATTTATAAGCGACTCAAAGACTTCGCCGAGGCTAAGAGTCTCATCCCCAACGAGCAGTTCGGCTTCAGAACCGGACACTCTTGCATCCAACAGGTCCATCGCATCGTAGAGCACTTGAGCGCTGGCTTCCAGCGTGGAGCGATGACCGGTGTGTTGTTCTTCGACATAGCTAAGGCTTTCGACAAAGTCTGGCACAACGGCTTATTATATAAGCTGTACAAACTGGGAGTGCCGGACCGTCTCGTGCTCATCTTACGAGACTTTCTGTCGGATCGCACCTTCCGCTATCGCATCGGGAAGGCACTGTCTTCCCCCCACCCCATTAGAGCCGGAGTCCCTCAGGGCTCCGTCGTCTCTCCCCTTATCTTTACTCTGTTCACCAGTGACATCCCCAAGAGCAAGAAGGCTCAGTTAGCCTTGTTCGCGGACGACACGGCCATTTATTACACTGGCCGCAGTCACGACGCTATCTATAGCACCCTCCAAACCTCAGCCAACGTCTTAAGCGCTTGGTTCCGGAAATGGAGAATCGAGGTGAACCCCGACAAGAGCCAGGCAGTTCTTTTCTCTAAACAGCGTAAAATTAAGCCACCCGCGCTCAGCCCGATCACTATGTACGGTAAGCCTATCCCTTGGGAGAAGCAAGCCAAGTACTTAGGAGTCATACTTGACAACCACTTGTCTTTCGCGGCGCACATCAAAGCAGCTCGCGACCGAGCTGCGTTTGCTATGGGTAGGCTTCATTTCATGATTTCGGCAAAAAGCAAGTTGTCACTCAAGTGTAAGTTGCGCCTTTATACCGCGGTGATCCGCCCCATTATGACGTACGCTTGCGTCGTGTACGCTCACACCAAGCCTAAGTACATCCATAGGATGCAAATTTTACAGAACCGGTTCTTACGTAGAGTCACGGGAGCCCCTTTTTATGTCCGTAATGACCGTCTACACGTAGACCTTAGAATGCCCACCGTCCTTCAGTTTATGAAACGTCTTTCGAAGCGTTTCTTCGATAACGCCATTAAACACCGTAATCCCCTGATCGCAGCAGCCGCCCGTTACGAACCCTCGCGCATTAGTACAGTACGCCGTCCTAGGCATACCCTTGTCACTCCAGATGATGCTATCACCCTCCTCCAGGAGAGTAGCAAAGAGACTAGCACTCTTAAAAAGTTCCGACTCAAACCGCCGTCTTTCCGACCTCGCCGTCGAGGTCCGTCGCGACGTCCCGGTCCATGCCCTCCCCGACCCTCGCTCGAGCCAGCCCGCGATGCTGTGCCAGTAGTTTTAAATCAGCCCCTAAATAATGATACCATTCAGATCCAGCCTGTCCCCATGCAGTCCTCCCCCAGCGACGCCCTAAGCCGAGGTTCGTACCCCACAGGGGGTGCCCTTAGCGTGCAGTCGCTTAGTTTGTAAGTTTTTATGCCCTGGCTGGAGGCCTTACTCTAAAGGCACCCACAGGATAGTCCGGTTAAGCAGACGACAACCTCATAGGTTGAACTGCGAGATGCCATTCATAAAAAAAAAAAAAAAAAAAAAGGCGCAGATCTTCAGTACGAACTTGCACTCAGAGCCGGTATGTTGACTGTGGCTGCGGCGACTGTTTACACGAGGCGCTTGCGCCCGTAGTATGCTGGTCCCATATCACTCCCCTCTAAGTAAAACGTACAACAGGTTTCACAACTCTGCCGGACCTGGTAGTGTAGGGCTGAGTGGCTGTGGTTACATTACGGTGAATGTGGTGATCAACGTCTTCAGTCGGTTCTTTGTAGATGTAGGCTGGTTTGAGTCTGTCTAGTGATATCACAGCTGTGCGTAACGGTAACTTGATTTTGTAGAACTTGTCATAACGCTTGATGACTTCATAAGGTCCCTCGTACGGCGGTGTTAGCGGCGAGCGCACGGTGTCGTTCCGCACAAAAACATGTGTGCACGTTGCGAGGTTCTTATGCATAAATGACTCAGTATGACTGTTGTTCGAGCGTGACGTAGTTCTAACCGATGCCATTGTTTCCATAAGGCGGCGGACGTAGTCGCTTTCGTTGACATTTATTTTAGATGGCACGATAAAGTCCGACGGCAGGCGAAGTGTTGTTCCGTATGTCAACATTGCCGCGCTCAGGTGATCGTTGCCGCGTAACGCTGTACGTAGTCCTAATAGAACAGTAGGCAACTCTTCTGTCCATTGACTGGTAGTGCCGCGAGCCATTAATGCTGCCTTCATCGTTCGGTGCCATCTCTCGATCTGGCCATTTGACTGTGGATGGTAGGCCGTTGTGCGTATTCGTTGTATACCAAATTTCTGCATCAGCGAACGGAAGAGCAAGGATTCAAATTGACGACCTTGATCAGTTGATATCCTTAGTGGGCACCCAAATCTTGCAATCCAAGTCTCATACAGGGCCTTCGCGACTTTCTCAGCGGTAATCTCGAGCAAGGGTACGGCTTCCGGCCATTTGGTGCACCGATCGATGATGGTCACGCAGTAACGACAATCATTTGATATCTGTAGTGGCCCGACTATGTCGATATGTATATGTTCGAAGCGTTCCGACGGTGGGAACTCGCTCAATGGTGTTACTACGTGGCGATGTACCTTCGCTCGCTGGCAATTGATGCACACTCTCGTCCAGTTGTTGACATCTTTATTCATGCTCGGCCAGAAGAATTTGGAACTCGTCTGCTTTCGGGTTGCTCTGACACCGGGATGACATAAATCGTGTTGTGCTTTGAATGCACCAAAACGATATTTACTCGGTAAGTACGGCCGAGGCGTCCCAGTCGACATCTCGCACGCGATTGGTCGGCTTAAACCAGGCATCGTGACGTCAGTGAACGTTAAGTTGGATTGGATCTTCAGTTGTTTTAACTCAGGATCGTTTTCTTGTTCGATCGCTAATTTATCGTAGTCGATCACTGTAGGACACTGAATATCTTCCACACGGGACAGGGCGTCGGCTACTGTGTTTTCTTCACCTTGCACGTACTTGATATTTGTACAGAACTGGCTGATGAAGTGCAACTGCCGCTCACGACGTGGTGTGTCGCTGCTACTCGCTGTTCGAGTTAATGCGTTGACGAGTGGTTTGTGGTCTGTATAAACCGTGACGTCACTCCCTTCTATAAGTCGTCGAAAATGCTTCACAGCTGTGTAGATCGCTAATAGCTCGCGATCGTAAACACTGTATCGGCGTTGCGTCATACTCATCGCCTTTGAAAAATACGCGAGAGGGCGCCACACGTTGTCGATTTTCTGTTGCAGTACTGCGCCAAGACTATGATCTGAGGCGTCAGTCATTAGGGCAAGAGGATTGCCGGGTACTGGGTGCATCAGCTCAGTTGCTTCTAAAATGCTTTGCCGGCACTTTTCAAAAGCTGTTTCTGCAGCTGGGTTCCAATCAATGGGTGTTTTGTCGTTACGCTTCCGATTGTGTAGAAACTTGTTCAACTCAGTTTGTAACTCTGCTTGGCGGGGTAGGCAGCTGCGGTAAAAATTGAGCATGCCTAAAAAGCGTCGTAACTCCGCGACTGTCTTCGGTCGCGGGTATTTGGATATTGCTTCTGTTCGTTCTTCAGTGGGTTTGATTCCGTTTGTAGATACTTCATAGCCAAGAAAGTTTAATTTTTCTTTGCCAAACTCGCACTTTTCAACCTTTATCATTACGCCATATTCCTTGAGACGTTCCAGTACTTGGCGTAAAAGATTTTTATGACTACCCTCGTCCTGTGAGTAGAGCAAAATATCGTCGATGTAACAAAAACAATTATCTATACCCCGCAAGACTTGATGCATAAATCTTTGAAATGTTTGGCTAGCGTTGCGTAATCCAAACGTCATACACTTGAATTCAAAGAGCCCAAATGGTGTGGTGATGGCCGTTTTCTGAGCGTCTTCTTCACTTATTGGTATCCAGTAATATGCCATCTTGAGGTCAAGTTTTGAAAATATCGTCATGCCACGTAGCTGGTAGGTAAAGTCTTGAATGCGGGGTATCGGATATCGGTCAGGCTGAGTGACTGCGTTTAATCTACGATAGTCACCGCAAACCCTCAGTCCTCCGTCTTTCTTTTTGACGACATGTAGTGGGCTCGCCCATGGGCTCAACGATGGTCTACAAATTCCCAACTCCAACATGTGTTCAAATTCTTCTTTTGCCGCCTTATACTTGTCGGGTGGCAGCGGGCGCGGGCGTGTGAAGAGCGGGGGGCTTGTTGTTTCAATGTGGTGAACGACGTCGTGTTTTGCTGGTTCCTTCAGAGACATCGGTCGAAGCACCTCCGGATATGCCTTCAAGATGTCGTGGTAGACTTGATCGGCACTTATAATGTGTACCGTTTCTTCCCCGTTTGTTATTTCGAATGCATCGATCGATAATTCTGTAACATTGTCAATGAGCTTTTTTCTGTGTAGATCAACCAATAATTTGAAGTGACGTAAAAAATCGGCCCCCAGGATTGAAGTTTTGACGTCGGCCACGACGAACTTCCACAGAAAACTGCGTCGAAGACCAAGATTCAGTCTGAGTGTTTTCTCGCCGTAGGTATTTATAGGCGTGTTGTTTGCTGCAAATAGCCTGTACGTGCTTGGTGCCTTCATTTTTCTCTTGCTTGTGGCGGCTAATACCGAAATATCGGCGCCTGTGTCCACAAGAAAACGTTCTCTGGTATCCCGGTCGAAAACACAAAGGCGATTGGTAGTACACGGGACACCGACGTCCGCCCCCGTCGATGTCGGAGCTAGTTTAAAGACGACTGGTTTTTCTTTTTTCTGCAGCAGGGTGACTCACAGCGCTTAGCCTTGTCACCGAAGCGATAGTGAAATCTACATTCCCATGTTGGATTTCTGGGTTTTACTGATTCCTTGTTCCCCTGTCGTGACCGTGATGGTGTACGTGAACGAGACCGGAATCGACGTTTGTAACGATGAGTTGTTCGTCCACGTAGTTCAGCTACTTCCAGGCGAATTTTCTCCATTTGTTTCGACAGGTTTTCCAGTTGTGTGGACATCAAGGACTCGGATGTTGTTGTGGAAACTGCGGCGATCGTTGTTGTTGCGGGCTCAGAATACTCAACCATCTTGTCGGCCATTGCGGCTAAAGTGTCTAGTGATGATTCCGTATTGACAGATAGAACGACGCGCACCTGCGTAGGTAAGTGGTTGAGCCATTCAATCCTCAAGCCTTCGTCCGTGATCATGCCGCTACCCAGTTCCCGCATCTTCCTTAGTAACTGTGTAGGCTTCTGATCACCCAGTTCGAGGCCACTGATGAGCTTTTGAAAGTTCTTCACGTCGGATTTATCATAAACTGTTAACAGACGATTCTTCACAGTGGTGTATTTGTCTGTGACTGGAGGATTATACAGGATATCCGTAATATGTTGAAGATCCGTGGGTTGTAACTGCTGTAGCACGTATCGGTACTTTTGATCATCTGAAGTCTTCAGCGGATCCACGACGGCTTCAAACTGTATGAACCAGGCCCGTGGAATCTCCCGCCAGAATGGTAGTAGTCTTGACTGGATAGAAACAGCGGCCAAATCGAATTCGGACTTCATGCTTGCTTCACCGAGATTATCTTGCGACTGCGCCATAATTCAGCGTCGGGGTCACCAGTTGTTGGAGCTTTGGTTGGTTCGGTGAGTAAAAGATTATTGAAGGGAATAATACTCCTTTATTTATAATAATTCCTACCTTACATCTACAGGTAGGGGGTTACAAGTCACTGTAAAGCAACGTATTAAAAATAAACAAACAACCAATAGGAAGACGACATAATTATCTTACTTGCTAAAACACTGATTTATAAAATTATCTACGAACGAGCACCCATCTCACTCTGGCATGTGTGCGGCGTATAGCGCGGTCTGCTCACACATTATATAAACACGGTCGGCGCCGGCGCAGATCTTCAGTACGAACTTGCACTCAGAGCCGGTATGTTGACTGTGGCTGCGGCGACTGTTTACACGAGGCGCTTGCGCCCGTAGTATGCTGGTCCCATAGAATGTTAGAAGAATTGCACTCAGCTCATTTTGGTATTGTAAAAACTAAAAGTGCAGCCCGCAGTAGAATGTGGTGGCCGGGTATTGATACAGACATCGAGCGGTGGATAGGTGAATGTGACGAGTGCTCGCGAGTTCGGAACGCGACCCCCCACGCCGTTCCCGCACCTTGGCCTCGCCCTTCTCAGCCGTGGTATCGTATTCACATAGATTACTTGAGTTTAGGACAGAATGTTTATTTGGTTGTGATTGACGCGTTTAGTAAATGGCTAGAATGTATTCATATTGTTAGACGGAAGATAACCGAAAACCTACTAAATCGATACAGCACAGCACTACGCAGGGACGCTATGTGTCACATCACTAATTTTCTCTCTTGACATTCGACGATTTCGCGGCAATAGTGTTTCGAGTGTATTTTATGGTATAAATCTGGATTACATGATTAATTTGTTTATTATAGCTCTTTATTAACTAATAGAATCAGAAGCGGGACAATTCAAACTTCCACAAAGTGTTTTGTTGAGCAAAATCAAAAGATTGAGGTTTCGTTTCGAACATCTTTGATAAAAGTTTTGTTTGCGCTACAGACGCTTCTAATGGTGTTGGACACAATAAAAGTGCAGTGCACGTCGGTATTAACTCGAATTAATGCTTTATTGAACGCTTTTGTGACTTTTCTCAATGCTTTTGGTCAAGTTTCACAAGTAAATTGACCTTGTGCACAACAAACTTTTGAAGTGATTTTGGTGAACTTCTATGTGTAAGCTCATCTTCCCACTTGGCCAATAGAAGGTGGCCAGTGCTCATAACATACTTCTGCACGTCTGCACGTTTGTTGCACATTACCTGACTATTTGGTGAGATTGTTTCATGCATAAACTTGACTTCAGTTTATTCAGGATGACCTTTAGAATAATGACTCTTAATTGGTAATCTATAAAATAACTAAGTGATCAAAGACACATTATTATAAGTTAATGTATTGGACTGAATAGACTGAAAGTGAATTTATTATTTGCTGACGGCTCATACTGACTAAACTTAATTTCTATTATTTTACTGTGAACTGTACAAAGTGTAAATAATAGACAATTGTTTTATGATTTAGTGGTTGTGTGGTTACTGTTACATTTATTAATTTGAATCTAATTGTGTTTTAACATGGGTCGGCATAAAGAGAGAAATAGGTCTCAGAGTTCTTCGTCTTCAAGTTCTGATGAGCCAGTAAGACATTCTAAAACTAAGAAGTATAAAAAGGAACTAAAAAGGAAAGACAGCCGTATTGACGCCTTAGAAGGGTTAATAAAAGAACTTAGAAAGAAAAGTGATTACCATACTGGAACTGTATCAGAAGCTTCAACGTCTAGGCCACCAGTTGTTCGATATGTGGGCCGAAATGATTTTATTCCACAATTTGACCCACAATCCTGTCCTGTCTCCATTGAACATTGGATTCGTAATTTAGAAGGTACAGCTAAAATGCATGGATGGGATGAACATACTTTAATCTGTAATTGTACTTCAAAATTAAGTGGTTATGCCAAAGGATGGTACGAGCAACAAGCTTCATACGAGATTAGTTGGGATTAGTGGAAGCAAAAATTAATCAAAGCATTTCCATTTACTAAAAATAAATTGTCTCAGATTAGAGAACTTGTAAACAGAGTCAGATTGCCAGATGGAGATCCAATTGAGTTTTATTACACCAAGTTAGGTATAGGCATGTCTTGTCAACTTAGTGACGACATTATTACTGACGCTGTGATTGGAACGCTTGGCAACAAACTGTGGGAAATTGGTGCTAAGTCTGCCGGTTGTCGTGATACTAGCTCTCTTTTACAATATCTGGCTAGTATTACTTCTGCAAATTTAGGCAAAGAAAACAACCAACCAGGTACCTCCAAGCAAATCGACCAGAAGTCTGATAATTTAAAAAAATGTTTCTCGTGTGGTAGAATTGGCCATAAGGCTAGTAGGTGTTTTAGGAATGGACCAAGTACCAAGAAGCCAACCCCTGTTCAAACCAAAAATAAGGTGGACAAAAATTGTTCATTCTGTGATAGGGTTGGCCACACCGAAGCTGATTGTTATAAGAAAAAAATATCTGAAATATAACTAAACTGTATTGTGCTTGCCTTTGGGGCCTATTCATGTTGGTTGATTATAAACTTAAACTGGTATTATTACACTACTTGCCTCCGGGGCCTGGTGTAGTTGTAACGCGTGCCTTTGGGGCCTGGTTTATTTATAACGCTTGCCTTTGGGGCCTGGTGTATTTATAATGCTTGCCTTTGGGGCCTGGTGTATTTATAACGCTTGCCTTTGGGGCCTGGTGTATTTATAACGCTTGCCTTTGGGGCCTGAATGCGTCTATAAGACAAGCCTATGGGGCCTAATGAAATTTATATTGCTTGCCTACAGGGCCTGATAGCAATTACAAGTGTTGCCTGTGGGGCTTGAAGTTATTTTCAGAGTTCTACCTGTATGACTCTTATGATATTCGATATGCTCTACATTAATGAAGCTTGCCTTAGGGGCCCTGGCAATTGTCAAAATGTATGCTTGCCTTAGGGGCCTTAGCAATTGACAAAATGTATGCTTACCTTCGGGGTCTCAGCATAATATTCATCCAAGTCTATGCTTGCCTAAGAAGCCACAGCAGTAATGACTGACATTGTTATTGCCTACGGGCCTCAGTAACATCCACTTTATAATGCATGTGCTGCCTCAGGGGCCTCAGCCACTTTATCTGTACCTGTCTTTGCCATAGGGGCGTTAGCAGGTTTACCTACAATTAAGCTTGCCTTATGGGCCTTTGCTATTACATTACGACCTGGAGTGCTGTTCCTGAGCAGCTGACCAGTTTTCCTGGCAGGATGTTCGTCGCGCAACTGAGCCTTACCTTCGGGGACCGAAGGATTGCAGGATGGCCGAGCTGTTAGACGGAAGATAACCGAAAACCTACTAAATCGATACAGCACAGCACTACGCAGGGACGCTATGTGTCACATCACTAATTTTCTCTCTTGACATTCGACGATTTCGCGGCAATAGTGTTTCGAGTGTATTTTATGGTATAAATCTGGATTACATGATTAATTTGTTTATTATAGCTCTTTATTAACTAATAATATGAACAGCGGTACCTCCACAAATGCATTGATTATGAAATTGAAAGGCATATTTTCAACATTTGGAATACCAAACGTTATAGTGTCTGATAATGACGCAAAAATTCGGTCCTCTGAATTTCATCAGTTTTGTGATAATAACGGTATTAAGCATTTAACTTCCCCTGTGTATCATCCTGCTAGTAACGGTCAAGCGGAAAATTCGGTAAAAAACTTGTAAAAAGATGTTAAAATGTATTACAGATAACAAAACCTCACAGCGTGAAATACACGAAAAATTACTGAGTTTTTTGTTTGAATATCGTAACACCGCTCATTGTTCAACAGGAATTACCCCAGCTATGTTAATGTTTGGCAGAAATTTACGGTCTAGGTTAGATGTGATTTTACCAAGGAAAATATTAGTGACGATAAAGTCAAATTAAAATCAAGCAGGAATTTCCAGGTGGGGGAAGTTATATGGTGTAAATGGTTTTCAGGTAGGAAAGCACAATGGGAAATAGGAAAAATAATAAGGAAATTAGGTATAAGAGTTTTTGATGTGTATTGAAAAATTTAATACTGTATGTAAAAGACATCTTGATCAAATTTGTAAACAAAAAGGAAACATTATTACTAAATCTGTAGATAATTATTGTGATGAATATTTGCCAGCTGAGATTTCTGAATGCACAGAGTCCCAGCAGCAGCAGACAGTGTCAAGTTTGCCTACTAATGGGTCATTAGCCGCACCACCATGCCCACCATCACCCTCACAGTCAGCTATTGAACTCCAAGGTGGAGCAAACATTCCTACAGAAGGAAATATTGAAGTTCTAGATGGACGGGTAGAACAGGGGTTGGATGTTGGTGCGGGGGCTGGGTTAAAGGAAACTGGAAGTACCGAGCCCGAACGATCTTCTGATGCGGTTTCTTGTTGTGACAAACAAACAGAACCGGGCAGTGGGACATCCGGACTCGGTCGTTCTGTTAGGGAAAGAAAGGAAGTATGTTATAAAAAGTTCTTTTAAGTTTACCCTAATGTTTGTATAATTTTATTGTTATAGAGTATTTAACGAGTAGTGGTGGAGGAATGTGGTGTATGTATGCACATGTACGCATGTATGTGCGCGCGGCGCACGGCCAGCGCGCGCGCGCCTCGTCGTTACCTCAGTAATAAACTAGCTTCAACGCCACCTAGTCGTTTCATTGCTCCACAAACATAACACCCATAAAGGGCCATGGACCGCACGACCCCCGCATAGAGCCTCTGGCAGGAGGCGTTTGGACCCCCCATCGTTCAGAAACCTGACTTTAAAATATTGAATACCAACTTATTGAGACGACGTTTCGTTACAAGAAGATTTACTTGCGGGTGGTAATACCATAGGTAAAAATAAATAATAACTTGGCAGAAAACTTAAAATTTTTGGGAACTATTAAAACATGAATATGGATGATAATGTAACCGAAAATTATTTAGAACCAGCTCATTACGTGACATGACTATAGTTCCGCTCTTTATGATGCGATGTTAATGAGTCTTCCAAACACCTCATTAAACACCAGCCAAACTATTATCGATCTACAGGAAAAAATTAAACAGATGTCTATAGATTTACAAAGCGCGCATCAAGAAATAGAAAATCTTAATTCTGAAAACTTCAGGCTAAAAACAGACGTACAAAAATATGTTAAAATAATAAATGCCTACAAGGAAATAAATGCGACCGATACAAATAATCTGACTCCTTGTTCGTGGTGCAAACGGAAAACCAAGCAAAATAATAAAGGTACGCCTACAGCAAATATGAAGCAATCAACATCAATACCAAATAAGATTTTAACCAATAGTAAAAAACATAATTAACAGACTCAAACGGAAGAACGGGAAAAGAAAAATATGTTAGAAACAAATGGAAAGCCAACAACTCAAAATAAGACCAAGCTACAAGAAAACTTTAATGTGGAAGGCAATAAAATTTGTATTTTAAGTAATGACAATAAGAATAATATTCTATACATTGCAAAAAACGCTTTAGCTGAGTCCGACATTTGCCATTATATCACACCACACGGAAACATGCAAGCTCAACTAAACGGAATAAAACAGAAACTCTCCAACTACACATTAAACGATTACTGTATTATATTGCTAGGAGTAGAGGACTTCACACTTACGAACAGATACTTAGACTGTCTCGTTCAAATTAGACAAGTCTTGCAAGACATAACGAACACAAGTGTTATTATCTGCACCCCAACGTACAAGTTTTTTAATTATAACTACCTTTACAATTCAAGAGTGGAAACTTTCAACAACTTACTATATCTTGACATACTCACTCACGAACACGCATATTTCTTGGACAGCAATAGAAATTTAAGTTACGACGACACAATTTTTGATAGACATTCCGGAAGGATAAATAAATTTGGACTTCAATCTATATTTAATGACATTCAAAAAATGATTATGTTCATAGCAGCAAATTCTGCAAAATATATTGAAGAGTGTAAAATAAATTCCACTTCTAGCGTAAATGAACGTATGGAAAAGGATCATGCAAGCACGAAAACAAACAACTCGGAGCTTTTTCTTTTATAACTATATGCACATCATGCATCAAAACATTGCTGGCCTTCTAAATAAATCTGACCAACTAACAGTACATATTCAGGAATTATTGCAAAATCAAATCAACATAGAAATAATATGCTTAAACAGAACATTTTGTAATTTCTGGCCAAGAAATACTCATTAAAATACCAAACTTTAAACTGGCGTCATGCTACTCAAGAAAGGAGCAAAGACGAGGAGGTTCATGTATTTTAGTAAAGACTTATCTCGAATTCAAGGAATTAAGCGATTTAATGAGTTTTTCTATCACAGGTGTTTTTGAATGTTGTGCGATAGAACTGCCAAAACATAAGTTAATAGTAGTGTGTATTTAAAGGCCTCCCTACATGTCTAACATCAATCTTTTTTTCGAAACTTTAGATGCTTTATTAAAATAGTTGTCCAATAACACTAATGATTGTAAAGGCGGTACTATGCGGAGACTTCAACATAGACATTTTAAAACGTAACAGATGCACTTTGGACTTTGAATATTTGCTCCTAAATTACAACCTCAAATTGATCATAAGGCAGGCCACAAGACCAAGAAGCCTTACTTGTTTGGATAATTTTGCTGTTAATGCGAACCTAAAATGCACTAGTGATGTTATTGATTTTGCGATATTGGATCACTCAGCTCAAATCCTCAAAATTCAAGAAAGTAGAATTTGCAATTTAAAATATTGGTGCACTCAGAAAAGGGATTTGTCTAAAGAGAATTTGGTTAAGTTTAAAGGATTTTTGCAGTGTTTATCTTTTTCAAATGTATACTGTTAGCATTGAATTATTAATTAACTTTAGGTTGTCTAGAGCGGTGTTTGAAATAAAAAAGTGGTTTTAATAATCTCACAAACATTTATTGAAAACTAAAGCACTTAATAAACCAGATATAACTAGCATCAGCAAATGACATTACATCCTAGGATTAAATCAAGTCACACGGCACAAGTAATTTAGAAAGAATAACCATCAATAGTATTAACACATCTTAAACATTTTAACATAAGATTAACTGACCTGGATAGGAATATTTCTTCACAGCGTGACAGTATTACTTTTAGTTATTTACACTTCGGCGTCGCAGGAACAACTGAGCTGCGGACGGTTTTTTTTTTTTTTTGAATGGCATCTCGCAATTCAACCTATGAGGTTGTCGTCTGCTTAACCGGACTATCCTGTGGGTGCCTTAAGAGTAAGACCTCCAGCCAGGGCAAAAAACTTACAAACTAAGCGACTGCACGCTAAGGGCACCCCCTGTGGGGTACGAACCTCGGCTTAGGGCGTCGCTGGGGGAGGACTGCATGGGTACAGGCTGGATCTGAATGGTATCATTATTTAGGGGCTGATTTAAAACTACTGGCACAGCATCGCGGGATGGCTCGAGCGAGGGTCGGGGAGGGCATGGACCGGGACGTCGCGACGGACCTCGACGGCGAGGTCGGAAAGACGGCGGTTTGAGTCGGAAATTTTTTAAGAGTGCTAGTCTCTTTGCTACTCTCCTGGAGGAGGGTGATAGCATCATCTGGAGTGACGAGGGTATGCCTAGGACGGCGTACTGTACTAATGCGCGAGGGTTCGTAACGGGCGGCCGCTGCGATCAGGGGATTACGGTGTTTAATGGCGTTATCGAAGAAACGCTTCGAAAGACGTTTCATAAACTGAAGGACGGTGGGCATTCTAAGGTCTACGTGTAGACGGTCATTACGGACATAAAAAGGGGCTCCCGTGACTCTACGTAAGAACCGGTTCTGTAAAATTTGCATCCTATGGATGTACTTAGGCTTGGTGTAAGCGTACACGACGCAAGCGTTCGTCATAATGGGGCGGATCACCGCGGTATAAAGGCGCAACTTGCACTTGAGTGACAACTTGCTTTTTGCCGAAATCATGAAATGAAGCCTACCCATAGCAAACGCAGCTCGGTCGCGAGCTGCTTTGATGTGCGCCGCGAAAGACAAGTGGTTGTCAAGTAAGACTCCTAAGTACTTGGCTTGCTTCTCCCAAGGGATAGGCTTACCGTACATAGTGATTGGGCTGAGCGCGAGTGGCTTATTTTTACGCTGTTTAGAGAAAAGAACTGCCTGGCTCTTGTCGGGGTTCACCTCGATTCTCCATTTCCGGAACCAAGCGCCTAAGACGTTGGCTGAGGTTTGGCGGGTGCTATAGATAGCGTCGTGACTGCGGCCAGTGTAATAAATGGCCGTGTCGTCCGCGAACAGGGCTAACTGAGCCTTCTTGCTCTCAGGGATGTCACTGGTGAACAGAGTAAAGATAAGGGGAGAGACGACGGAGCCCTGAGGGACTCCGGCTCTAATGGGGTGGGGGGAAGACAGTGCCTTCCCGATGCGATAGCGGAAGGTGCGATCCGACAGTCGACGGTCCGGCACTCCCAGTTTGTACAGCTTATATAATAAGCCGTTGTGCCAGACTTTGTCGAAAGCCTTTGCTATGTCGAAGAACAACACACCCGTCATCGCTCCTCGCTGGAAGCAAGCGCTTAAGTGTTCTACGATGCAATGGGCCTGTTGAATGCAAGAGTGTCCGGTCCTGAAGCCGAACTGCTCGTTGGGGATGAGACTCTTAGACTCGGCGAAGTCTTTTGTTAGGTATGGTGCTCACTTATGACACCATGTTATGTTGGATGGTTGGAATGAAAGATACCCTTGAGTATACTTAATTTAATTATCACAGGACACAGGTTACATTTTGTATGTAGACAGACACTAGACAGTGCGTAGTATCGCAGACGCGGTGAGACCAAGTTATGGCCTCCGGAAGGATGTGTACCATAGATCATCACTAGAGCTTGACGCTTAGTAACATACTAATTAGTGATGTCACAA
The DNA here is from genome assembly GCA_963082945.1 of Cerastis leucographa. Classification (NCBI taxonomy): domain Eukaryota; kingdom Metazoa; phylum Arthropoda; class Insecta; order Lepidoptera; family Noctuidae; genus Cerastis; species Cerastis leucographa. The sequence goes on from CAUJBK010000002.1 coordinate 816,676, forward strand.
CATCCCCCTTGTTGAGTTCAAATTAGACGCTTGACAATAATTGACACTACGCTATACAACTTACTTAAACTACTTATTCAATCTAGACATCTATTGATAATCTTAATATTCTAGTTACGTATACATATACTCCTGTCTGTCACCTTCCTCTCTCCCTCTTGACGAGTTGGGTCGCATGGAACTTGACTTGACGAGTCGACTGACAAGACTAATGGAATCTTGGGATTATAATGAGCTGAGACTGACACTATGATGCTCATCCCAAGTCCAGACTGTATCTCTTTGACACTTATTTGGTGTGGGCATGTTGACAATTGCTTTGACCTTTTCTTGGTCTGCCCCAGCACCATCTTTACTGAAGACATAACATTACATTTTGACTGATTAACTGACCTGAACTTTTCACTATAATGAAAACTGACATTACAACTCTTTGTTGTTTTTGTGACCTTTACAATAACTTGCATTGCCTCCATGCGTTGCAGATGACAGACTGGAGGTAGACATCTAAGACCCTGGAAGACATAATTAAATTGTGTAAGCATTTGTTTACAATTCCTGTTCTGACAATGAAAAGACATATTTTATTTTACCTAACTTTTAACAAGTTGGAAGACAATTAACAGTTGGACAATCTAAATTTACTACTATAAACATTATAGTTTCGACGACGTAATTGTTATCTAAACACAAATTACTTTTAAGTTGACATAACCTAAAATCGGAATGGATTTTTCACCAAATCCTTTGACATTTATCCAACGTTTGACAAGTGACATTTAAGACTAATTGTTTTGACATGACATTGACATTTGCACCTGAATCTATGATGCATTTAATTTGTTTATTTCATAATGACAATTTTATTTCCCATGACTGATGCTTTAAATTATTACTTTCTAAAGAGTTGACATTGTTTACTTTTTATCTGAGTTAATATCTAATGATCCTTTGTATGACTGGGAATACTGACTGCTGATTTTATGACGATGATATTGTGTGTTATTGTGAAATCCCTCTGACTTGTGACCATTTCCATCATTGAGATGTAATATGGACACTGACATTTATTATTTTGACTATTTGAGTGGATTCTCGACTGGTTCTTTGACCTATGACTGTTCATCATTGAGATGTTGATCACAACTCTCGGACATATCACTGAGATATTCGACTTGATGATTGACATTCATCATTGAGATGTTGATCACAACTCTCGGACATATCACTGCTTTCACCGCAGAGATAATTGACTGGTACTTTGACCTATGACTGTAATCATCATTGAGATGTTGCTTACAACTCTCGGACATATCACTGAGATATTCGACTTGATGATTGACATTCATCATTAAGATGTTGATCACAACTCTCGGACATATCACTGCTTTCACTGCAGAGATAATAAACAATTAGTTCTTTTTTAATAGCTCGTAAAGTTTTTGTAAAAGAAAAATTAACTTAAAACTCAATTTTAAACGGCTATAAAAAAAAAAAACTAAAAGCGATCGGGATCTTCGAATACCTTTACAAGGTTCCCTAGTGTGTCCCCTTTCCAACGGTATGCAATATGCCCAAAAAAACGTTTAATATCTTTTAATTTTTAACTAAATGTGTAATCGGGACACTAGGCTGATATTCGACATTACAGTAAGAACAGTAGTTTTAGCAAAAATAACATGCCTCTAGTAAGTAGACAGATACTGTTATGTCACTAGTGCGTAGTGTCCTATCTCTTTCCTAAACAGAAACCAATGTTTTAAGAATTTGAAAAAAAAAAAACACCGAAATCACAAATCTTGTTCGAGTTGTCCGCCACTGTTGCGAATGCACGTGCGGCATCTTCATCTTATCTCAACTGTAGTTGTGTGTAAACGTTTTTCTGCGTTGATAGTCACGAAAGCCGCATCAATGCGTTGGACTAAATCATCCCTAGTCTCAACTTCCGTGGCGTTATTTCTTTGGCTCGTTCTTAGACGTAAAGATCTACCAGAGTTAAGTCTGGGGAACGTGGAGGTCATGAAATAGCCATCCCAAAACACCGAAACAGACTTCCCCTTATTGTTAGCTGAGCTGCTAATTTTCCGTATAGATATCACTTTTGTATTCCAACAAGACGGTTGTCCCGCTCACTGGAGTTTAACTGCCAGGGAGTACCTAATACTTACGTCAGTTTCCAGAATCATGGATTGGGAGGGATGGCCCTATTCTATGGCCTTTACGTTCCCCAGACTTAACTCCGTTAGATTTTTACGTCTAAAAACGAGCCAAATAAATTGTCTACGCCTTGGAAATCGAGACAAGGGAGGATTTAGTCCAACACATAGATGTGGCTTTTGTGACTATCACTGAGATAAGATGAAGATGCCGCACGTGCATTCGCAACAGTGGCGGACAACTCGAACAAGATTTGTGATTTCGGTGTTTTTTTTTTTCAAATTCTTAAAACATTGGTTTCTGTTTAGGAAAGAGATAGGACACTACGCACTAGTGACATAACAGTATCTGTCTACTTACTAGAGGCATGTTATTTTTGCTAAAACTACTGTTCTTACTGTAATGTCGAATATCAGCCTAGTGTCCCGATTACACATTTAGTTAAAAATTAAAAGATATTAAACGTTTTTTTGGGCATATTGCATACCGTTGGAAAGGGGACACACTAGGGAACCTTGTAAAGGTATTCGAAGATCCCGATCGCTTTTAGTTTTTTTTTTTTATAGCCGTTTAAAATTGAGTTTTAAGTTAATTTTTCTTTTACAAAAACTTTACGAGCTATTAAAAAAGAACTAATTGTTTATTATCTCTGCGGTGAAAGCAGTGATATGTCCGAGAGTTGTGATCAACATCTTAATGATGAATGTCAATCATCAAGTCGAATATCTCAGTGATATGTCCGAGAGTTGTAAGCAACATCTCAATGATGATTACAGTCATAGGTCAAAGTACCAGTCAATTATCTCTGCGGTGAAAGCAGTGATATGTCCGAGAGTTGTGATCAACATCTCAATGATGAATGTCAATCATCAAGTCGAATATCTCAGTGATATGTCCGAGAGTTGTGATCAACATCTCAATGATGAACAGTCATAGGTCAAAGAACCAGTCGAGAATCCACTCAAATAGTCAAAATAATAAATGTCAGTGTCCATATTACATCTCAATGATGGAAATGGTCACAAGTCAGAGGGATTTCACAATAACACACAATATCATCGTCATAAAATCAGCAGTCAGTATTCCCAGTCATACAAAGGATCATTAGATATTAACTCAGATAAAAAGTAAACAATGTCAACTCTTTAGAAAGTAATAATTTAAAGCATCAGTCATGGGAAATAAAATTGTCATTATGAAATAAACAAATTAAATGCATCATAGATTCAGGTGCAAATGTCAATGTCATGTCAAAACAATTAGTCTTAAATGTCACTTGTCAAACGTTGGATAAATGTCAAAGGATTTGGTGAAAAATCCATTCCGATTTTAGGTTATGTCAACTTAAAAGTAATTTGTGTTTAGATAACAATTACGTCGTCGAAACTATAATGTTTATAGTAGTAAATTTAGATTGTCCAACTGTTAATTGTCTTCCAACTTGTTAAAAGTTAGGTAAAATAAAATATGTCTTTTCATTGTCAGAACAGGAATTGTAAACAAATGCTTACACAATTTAATTATGTCTTCCAGGGTCTTAGATGTCTACCTCCAGTCTGTCATCTGCAACGCATGGAGGCAATGCAAGTTATTGTAAAGGTCACAAAAACAACAAAGAGTTGTAATGTCAGTTTTCATTATAGTGAAAAGTTCAGGTCAGTTAATCAGTCAAAATGTAATGTTATGTCTTCAGTAAAGATGGTGCTGGGGCAGACCAAGAAAAGGTCAAAGCAATTGTCAACATGCCCACACCAAATAAGTGTCAAAGAGATACAGTCTGGACTTGGGATGAGCATCATAGTGTCAGTCTCAGCTCATTATAATCCCAAGATTCCATTAGTCTTGTCAGTCGACTCGTCAAGTCAAGTTCCATGCGACCCAACTCGTCAAGAGGGAGAGAGGAAGGTGACAGACAGGAGTATATGTATACGTAACTAGAATATTAAGATTATCAATAGATGTCTAGATTGAATAAGTAGTTTAAGTAAGTTGTATAGCGTAGTGTCAATTATTGTCAAGCGTCTAATTTGAACTCAACAAGGGGGATGTTGTGACATCACTAATTAGTATGTTACTAAGCGTCAAGCTCTAGTGATGATCTATGGTACACATCCTTCCGGAGGCCATAACTTGGTCTCACCGCGTCTGCGATACTACGCACTGTCTAGTGTCTGTCTACATACAAAATGTAACCTGTGTCCTGTGATAATTAAATTAAGTATACTCAAGGGTATCTTTCATTCCAACCATCCAACATAACATGGTGTCATAAGTGAGCACCATACCTAACAAAAGACTTCGCCGAGTCTAAGAGTCTCATCCCCAACGAGCAGTTCGGCTTCAGGACCGGACACTCTTGCATTCAACAGGCCCATTGCATCGTAGAACACTTAAGCGCTTGCTTCCAGCGAGGAGCGATGACGGGTGTGTTGTTCTTCGACATAGCAAAGGCTTTCGACAAAGTCTGGCACAACGGCTTATTATATAAGCTGTACAAACTGGGAGTGCCGGACCGTCGACTGTCGGATCGCACCTTCCGCTATCGCATCGGGAAGGCACTGTATTCCCCCCACCCCATTAGAGCCGGAGTCCCTCAGGGCTCCGTCGTCTCTCCCCTTATCTTTACTCTGTTCACCAGTGACATCCCTGAGAGCAAGAAGGCTCAGTTAGCCCTGTTCGCGGACGACACGGCCATTTATTACACTGGCCGCAGTCACGACGCTATCTATAGCACCCGCCAAACCTCAGCCAACGTCTTAGGCGCTTGGTTCCGGAAATGGAGAATCGAGGTGAACCCCGACAAGAGCCAGGCAGTTCTTTTCTCTAAACAGCGTAAAAATAAGCCACTCGCGCTCAGCCCAATCACTATGTACGGTAAGCCTATCCCTTGGGAGAAGCAAGCCAAGTACTTAGGAGTCTTACTTGACAACCACTTGTCTTTCGCGGCGCACATCAAAGCAGCTCGCGACCGAGCTGCGTTTGCTATGGGTAGGCTTCATTTCATGATTTCGGCAAAAAGCAAGTTGTCACTCAAGTGCAAGTTGCGCCTTTATACCGCGGTGATCCGCCCCATTATGACGAACGCTTGCGTCGTGTACGCTTACACCAAGCCTAAGTACATCCATAGGATGCAAATTTTACAGAACCGGTTCTTACGTAGAGTCACGGGAGCCCCTTTTTATGTCCGTAATGACCGTCTACACGTAGACCTTAGAATGCCCACCGTCCTTCAGTTTATGAAACGTCTTTCGAAGCGTTTCTTCGATAACGCCATTAAACACCGTAATCCCCTGATCGCAGCGGCCGCCCGTTACGAACCCTCGCGCATTAGTACAGTACGCCGTCCTAGGCATACCCTCGTCACTCCAGATGATGCTATCACCCTCCTCCAGGAGAGTAGCAAAGAGACTAGCACTCTTAAAAAATTTCCGACTCAAACCGCCGTCTTTCCGACCTCGCCGTCGAGGTCCGTCGCGACGTCCCGGTCCATGCCCTCCCCGACCCTCGCTCGAGCCATCCCGCGATGCTGTGCCAGTAGTTTTAAATCAGCCCCTAAATAATGATACCATTCAGATCCAGCCTGTACCCATGCAGTCCTCCCCCAGCGACGCCCTAAGCCGAGGTTCGTACCCCACAGTGGGTGCCCTTAGCGTGCAGTCGCTTAGTTTGTAAGTTTTTTGCCCTGGCTGGAGGTCTTACTCTTAAGGCACCCACAGGATAGTCCGGTTAAGCAGACGACAACCTCATAGGTTGAATTGCGAGACGCCATTCAAAAAAAAAAAAAAACCGTCCGCAGCTCAGTTGTTCCTGCGACGCCGAAGTGTAAATAACTAAAAGTAATACTGTCACGCTGTGAAGAAATATTCCTATCCAGGTCAGTTAATCTTATGTTAAAATGTTTAAGATGTGTTAATACTATTGATGGTTATTCTTTCTAAATTACTTGTGCCGTGTGACTTGATTTAATCCTAGGATGTAATGTCATTTGCTGATGCTAGTTATATCTGGTTTATTAAGTGCTTTAGTTTTCAATAAATGTTTGTGAGATTATTAAAACCACTTTTTTATTTCAAACACCGCTCTAGACAACCTAAAGTTAATTAATAATTCAATGCTAACAGTATACATTTGAAAAAGATAAACACTGCAAAAATCCTTTAAACTTAACCAAATTCTCTTTAGACAAATCCCTTTTCTGAGTGCACCAATATTTTAAATTGCAAATTCTACTTTCTTGAATTTTGAGGATTTGAGCTGAGTGATCCAATATCGCAAAATCAATAACATCACTAGTGCATTTTAGGTTCGCATTAACAGCAAAATTATCCAAACAAGTAAGGCTTCTTGGTCTTGTGGCCTGCCTTATGATCAATTTGAGGTTGTAATTTAGGAGCAAATATTCAAAGTCCAAAGTGCATCTGTTACGTTTTAAAATGTCTATGTTGAAGTCTCCGCATAGTACCGCCTTTACAATCATTAGTGTTATTGGACAACTATTTTAATAAAGCATCTAAAGTTTCGAAAAAAAGATTGATGTTAGACATGTAGGGAGGCCTTTAAATACACACTACTATTAACTTATGTTTTGGCAGTTCTATCGCACAACATTCAAAAACACCTGTGATAGAAAAACTCATTAAATCGCTTAATTCCTTGAATTCGAGATAAGTCTTTACTAAAATACATGAACCTCCTCGTCTTTGCTCCTTTCTTGAGTAGCATGACGCCAGTTTAAAGTTTGGTATTTTAATGAGTATTTCTTGGCCAGAAATTACAAAATGTTCTGTTTAAGCATATTATTTCTATGTTGATTTGATTTTGCAATAATTCCTGAATATGTACTGTTAGTTGGTCAGATTTATTTAGAAGGCCAGCAATGTTTTGATGCATGATGTGCATATAGTTATAAAAGAAAAAGCTCCGAGTTGTTTGTTTTCGTGCTTGCATGATCCTTTTCCATACGTTCATTTACGCTAGAAGTGGAATTTATTTTACACTCTTCAATATATTTTGCAGAATTTGCTGCTATGAACATAATCATTTTTTGAATGTCATTAAATATAGATTGAAGTCCAAATTTATTTATCCTTCCGGAATGTCTATCAAAAATTGTGTCGTCGTAACTTAAATTTCTATTGCTGTCCAAGAAATATGCGTGTTCGTGAGTGAGTATGTCAAGATATAGTAAGTTGTTGAAAGTTTCCACTCTTGAATTGTAAAGGTAGTTATAATTAAAAAACTTGTACGTTGGGGTGCAGATAATAACACTTGTGTTCGTTATGTCTTGCAAGACTTGTCTAATTTGAACGAGACAGTCTAAGTATCTGTTCGTAAGTGTGAAGTCCTCTACTCCTAGCAATATAATACAGTAATCGTTTAATGTGTAGTTGGAGAGTTTCTGTTTTATTCCGTTTAGTTGAGCTTGCATGTTTCCGTGTGGTGTGATATAATGGCAAATGTCGGACTCAGCTAAAGCGTTTTTTGCAATGTATAGAATATTATTCTTATTGTCATTACTTAAAATACAAATTTTATTGCCTTCCACATTAAAGTTTTCTTGTAGCTTGGTCTTATTTTGAGTTGTTGGCTTTCCATTTGTTTCTAACATATTTTTCTTTTCCCGTTCTTCCGTTTGAGTCTGTTAATTATGTTTTTTACTATTGGTTAAAATCTTATTTGGTATTGATGTTGATTGCTTCATATTTGCTGTAGGCGTACCTTTATTATTTTGCTTGGTTTTCCGTTTGCACCACGAACAAGGAGTCAGATTATTTGTATCGGTCGCATTTATTTCCTTGTAGGCATTTATTATTTTAACATATTTTTGTACGTCTGTTTTTAGCCTGAAGTTTTCAGAATTAAGATTTTCTATTTCTTGATGCGCGCTTTGTAAATCTATAGACATCTGTTTAATTTTTTCCTGTAGATCGATAATAGTTTGGCTGGTGTTTAATGAGGTGTTTGGAAGACTCATTAACATCGCATCATAAAGAGCGGAACTATAGTCATGTCACGTAATGAGCTGGTTCTAAATAATTTTCGGTTACATTATCATCCATATTCATGTTTTAATAGTTCCCAAAAATTTTAAGTTTTCTGCCAAGTTATTATTTATTTTTACCTATGGTATTACCACCCGCAAGTAAATCTTCTTGTAACGAAACGTCGTCTCAATAAGTTGGTATTCAATATTTTAAAGTCAGGTTTCTGAACGATGGGGGGTCCAAACGCCTCCTGCCAGAGGCTCTATGCGGGGGTCGTGCGGTCCATGGCCCTTTATGGGTGTTATGTTTGTGGAGCAATGAAACGACTAGGTGGCGTTGAAGCTAGTTTATTACTGAGGTAACGACGAGGCGCGCGCGCGCTGGCCGTGCGCCGCGCGCACATACATGCGTACATGTGCATACATACACCACATTCCTCCACCACTACTCGTTAAATACTCTATAACAATAAAATTATACAAACATTAGGGTAAACTTAAAAGAACTTTTTATAACATACTTCCTTTCTTTCCCTAACAGAACGACCGAGTCCGGATGTCCCACTGCCCGGTTCTGTTTGTTTGTCACAACAAGAAACCGCATCAGAAGATCGTTCGGGCTCGGTACTTCCAGTTTCCTTTAACCCAGCCCCCGCACCAACATCCAACCCCTGTTCTACCCGTCCATCTAGAACTTCAATATTTCCTTCTGTAGGAATGTTTGCTCCACCTTGGAGTTCAATAGCTGACTGTGAGGGTGATGGTGGGCATGGTGGTGCGGCTAATGACCCATTAGTAGGCAAACTTGACACTGTCTGCTGCTGCTGGGACTCTGTGCATTCAGAAATCTCAGCTGGCAAATATTCATCACAATAATTATCTACAGATTTAGTAATAATGTTTCCTTTTTGTTTACAAATTTGATCAAGATGTCTTTTACATACAGTATTAAATTTTTCAATACACATCAAAAACTCTTATACCTAATTTCCTTATTATTTTTCCTATTTCCCATTGTGCTTTCCTACCTGAAAACCATTTACACCATATAACTTCCCCCACCTGGAAATTCCTGCTTGATTTTAATTTGACTTTATCGTCACTAATATTTTCCTTGGTAAAATCACATCTAACCTAGACCGTAAATTTCTGCCAAACATTAACATAGCTGGGGTAATTCCTGTTGAACAATGAGCGGTGTTACGATATTCAAACAAAAAACTCAGTAATTTTTCGTGTATTTTACGCTGTGAGGTTTTGTTATCTGTAATACATTTTAACATCTTTTTACAAGTTTTTTACCGAATTTTCCGCTTGACCGTTACTAGCAGGATGATACACAGGGGAAGTTAAATGCTTAATACCGTTATTATCACAAAACTGATGAAATTCAGAGGACCGAATTTTTGCGTCATTATCAGACACTATAACGTTTGGTATTCCAAATGTTGAAAATATGCCTTTCAATTTCATAATCAATGCATTTGTGGAGGTACCGCTGTTCATATGAATACATTCTAGCCATTTACTAAACGCGTCAATCACAACCAAATAAACATTCTGTCCTAAACTCAAGTAATCTATGTGAATACGATACCACGGCTGAGAAGGGCGAGGCCAAGGTGCGGGAACGGCGTGGGGGGTCGCGTTCCGAACTCGCGAGCACTCGTCACATTCACCTATCCACCGCTCGATGTCTGTATCAATACCCGGCCACCACATTCTACTGCGGGCTGCACTTTTAGTTTTTACAATACCAAAATGAGCTGAGTGCAATTCTTCTAACATTCTGTCTCTGTAAATCTTTGGGATTATTATTCTATGCCCTCTGAACAGACACCCGTCATTCATTTCCAAATCAGTTTTACAGTAAAAATAAGGCAATACGGATTGACAAGTAATTTTACGTGGCCAACCATAATACATGTACTTTACCACGGTGGCTAACACTGCATCTAGTTTTGTTGCTTGTTTGATATCATCGGATGAAACCGGTTTGATAGTGTTATCAAGAAATAGAAAAGGAATATCTTTGTTTTCCTCTTCCACCTTACAGACGTGTTGTGACGGAGGTAACGGCGCTCTAGAGAAATAATCTGCTACTAAATTATTTTTTGCAGAAATGTATTGTACTACATAGTTATATGCAGACAATATAATTGCGTATCGTTGCAATCTTAAAGCCGCCGTTACGGAAACGCCATTTTCTTTCCAAATATGGATAGAAGGGGTCTGTGGTCTGTTTTAAGAATGAAAGGCTCCTGCCTACCGTAAAGATACTGGTGGAAATGTTTAACACCAAATATGATTGCCGTTGCCTCTTTTTGAATCTGGCTATATACCTTTTCACTAACAGATAACGACCTAGAAGCAAAAGCAATTGGACGCTCGCAGCCCTTATTGTCAACGTGAGAAAGAACCGCACCTAAACCCGACGGCCCTGCGTCCACAGTAAGTACCAATGGTACTGCTGGGTCAAAATGAGCTAGCAGCCGATCAGAGGCCAACTCCTCCTTTACTTTGTCAAACGCATTTTGCTGACTTTCGCCCCAATGCCATGTTACGCCTGCACGCAGTAATGAGTGTAACGGGTTTAATAAAGAAGAAGCGTTTGGAACGAAATTACGGTAATAATTAACGACGCCCAAGAACCTTTTTGTTTCAAGGACATTAGTAGGACGCGGCGCTTTTAAAATAGCATCTACCTTCTTGGGACACGGCCTAAGTCCATTTTTATCTATTACGTACCCAAGGTATGTGACACTGTCCTGGAAAAAGGCACACTTGTCCTTTTGCAATCGTAATCCCGCATCCTGCATCCTTTTAAGGATTTCCTTAATCCTACACAAATGCAATTCACGAGTGGGAGCAGTACAACAAACGTCATCTAACCAACAAGTCACGCCCTCTATACCCGCTAACAATGTTTCCATAGCCCGTTGGAAAATGGCTGGCGCATTAGCAAGACCGTATACTAGGCGGGTATATTTAAATAATCCTTTAGGAGTATTTATTGTGGTGAGATCCTGTGACGAGCTACACAATTTGAATTGATTATAAGCATTACTTAAATCCAATTTAGAGTACTGCAACCCTCCCCCAATTTTGGCAAATACCTCCTCTATGCGCGGCAATGGATATTTATCAATTTTCAGAATTTTATTCAGTGTACACGAAAAATCTCCGGCAATTTTTACTTGTCCATTAGCCTTTAATACCGGAACAATCGGTGTCGCGTATTCAGAAAAGTTTACGGGAACTAAAATACCTAACTTTACAAGCCTGACTAACTCATCTTCAACTTTATTTTTAAGGGCAAAAGGAATAGGACGCGGCTTAAAAAAAATTGGCCTTGCCCCCTCTTTGACCTGAAAATCTATTTCAAACTTATTAAAACCTCCTAGTTCGTCCTTCCAAAGGTCAGGAAACTCATTTAACAGCTGCTGCACCTCCCCTGTACATTGATTATCAACATTTATTTTATTTACGTAAGTAGAAGAAAAATATATTTTAAACTCAGTCATGAAATCACGGCCCAGTAACGGTGGTCCGCCATTTTGTATAACATAAAACCTAATGTTCCGGCACGTGTTGAAATATGAAATGGTACAAATGAAATAGCCTACAGGAACAATTTTATGCCCATTGTACCTACAAACACATTCTCAAATCAGTTTTAATTAAATTATAATTTTTAAAATGCTGTAGATATAACTTTTCTGAAATTACACTAATACCTGAACCAGAATCGAATTCCATATCGAATTTCAATTTATTAATCTCTATTGAAACAATAATGGGATCATTATTAACATACCGCATATTGAACAGGTCGCATTCTTCACATTTGTGAGACTGTTCATCACTAACTAGGTGATGCAATTTCGATTTTTTACGGTTACCTTTACACATTTTTTTTAAATGTCCTTTCTCACCACATTTTTGGCAAATATAATTTTTAAACCGGCACTTCACTGATTCGTGATTTTTATAACCACACACTGAACAACGCACACTGTTAACGGCTTCACGTGCCGTCGAAGTAGTAGCCGCTGATAAATCTCGCCGTTCGCGAGCCTGTCCAACCCTGTAGACAGGTTCTTCCTTCATAGCCGCCGCTCCTGGCCCGCCATCCACAATGACATGGGTGCGAGCTCCACGTGCGCATGCCGCCTGTTGAGCAACTTCCACCGCTTTTGCAAAGGTTAAAGTTGCCGAATCCTTCTCGAATAGACGGTCCCGTTCACACCCTTCTCTTAGGCCTAAAATGAACTTATCCCGTAGCAAAGTGTCCAATAACTCCTCGCCGAATTCGCAGTATACGGCGAGTCCTCTCAAACGCGCCGCCCAGTCTTCGATACTTTCGCCTTCGGATATTACCGCGTCATAAAACTTGGCTCTGTCTACGAAAGTCGACCTTTTGGGTTTGAAATGACCGTTGAGTTTCGACACTAAGTCTTCGAAGGATACTGTATCCAATTCCTTAGGATGAACCAGATTCCTTGCCAGACGATATGTTTCATCTGACAAATGCGTGAGTAATAAGGACGCTTTGTCACCCCCTGTTATTTTATTCAGCTTCATAAACTGGTTTAATTTTCCATAAAATATTTGCCATTCTTGATTTTTATGGTCAAATACATTTAATGATCCAATAAAACTCATTTTCTATTGACTGACACACACGCGGGTTAACAATTATTCTCGTCGCCAAATGTTATGTTTGTGGAGCAATGAAACGACTAGGTGGCGTTGAAGCTAGTTTATTACTGAGGTAACGACGAGGCGCGCGCGCGCTGGCCGTGCGCCGCGCGCACATACATGCGTACATGTGCATACATACACCACAATGGGGCCCCGGTGTGGGCGCGTTCTTTGAGGCGGCGAGCCGTCCATTACCTAAACGCGCCCCAGAAGGTGGTAGCCGTAAGGCTGATCCGGGGGTACCGCACGATCTCCGGCGAGGCGGCGAGCCTCTTGGCCGGATTGCCGCCATGAGATCTGGAGGCGATGGTCCTCGCGCGCCTGCATGAATGGCGCGGAGCGAGAGGGAATGGGAAGCCGTCGCCTCCTTCTGCGAAGCAGTCATGCTAGCGAAGGAGGTGGCGGAACGTGAGAGGGAGAGAACCTCACGTCCCAGCCACCGCGGGAGACGCCCCGGGCGTCGGGGGGCAACCAGTGGCCCCCGGCCACCGTAGGCGCGAGCCTGTGGCCGGTGAGTAATGGGCTAGCTCACCGTCCGTCCGTCTCATGACGACAGGCCGTGTCGACGGCGCGTACGTGTTCCACGCGCGCCTCAAGGAGATGTCAGCAAACCGGAAGGGTTCCGAGAGGGCCGATGCCTGCCAGGGCTGCGGGTTGTTCGAAAGAGATACCGCGGCCCTGGAACACAAAGGGCGAAGAAGGAACATGGGTGGGTTTTAGTCAGTACAAGTCTGACACTAAGAAAGTTTCTGAACGAAGATTCTTATGTCAAGTCACAGTTGTCTTTGAGTGATTGGTCAATAGTTTGTCATGCCATTTAAATGCACCGTTTATGAGTCATCTTTTCTTTGTTTACTTAGTAAAAATATCAACGATTTTTTTCTTGTTAATAGTTGTTTTTAATTTGACCCGGTATTCTTGCGTAGACTTATTGTTCTAAAATAGTTAACAACCAAACCTGCTTTTATGATGTTGTTTCATCGTTACGTGAGAAATATACACTTGCACTTTTATCACCTTCTTAAATGCGTATTTGGAGTTTCAAGCCTTGCTAACACTATCACTGAAGTTACAGCTTATTCAGAGTGTATCACTGTACTTTTAGACCTCTTTTATAGCGATAATATATTATTTAGGAATTAAAACACACAGTTCGATGTTCGACGTTTGACAGCTCACCATAGACCCAATGACCCCCTTTATATCAATGATCTCCCTTACATGATGGCCAAATTATCGGATATAATTCTATTTGCTGATGACACTTTGTTAATTTTTAAAATTCATGGAAAAGATACGGATCTCATTCATGTCAACGAAAGTCTTACTGTTCTCTCGAAATGGTTCGCAGCTAACAATATTTTTCTGGATGCGAACAAAACAAAATGTCTTAAGTCTCTTTACCAAATGTAAAGAGACTTATATTTAAATCTTGACGGTAAAAAACTTGATGTTATCGCGGAAACACTGCTGTCCTATGACTAAAAAGCCGTTAAGCCCAAAAAGTAGTTTTCGAGATAATGGCAAAAAAGGTGCGAATCGTTGCTTCTTAAAAACTATGATACTTAGGTTAATGATTGTTGGACACATCGATTGGTATTTCTTTCTGCTTGTCGTTAAGAATTATGTCTGTCCAGAAACTCTTATTACTTACTTTTAAAATTAATTTTTGTTTTTTAGTTAAGGATATAATTTAGTTATTGCACCTTATTTCTGTACTAAAAGGCCGTTAACTATACCTTAGCGGCTTTTTAGTGAAGTAATTTAATTTAAAATTTTAACGTTTAAAATATTTGCTAATATTTTTGCAGAAATACTTAACAAAAAAGTTGTTAGGTGATCTTAACTGCTTTATAGCCATGGAATTCGCTCAGATTAAAGTAACAATAACTTTCCTTAGGAGAGGTTACGGGGTTTTAGCTGTTTTTAAGCTAATTATGCAAATTTTATATGGAAGTTTTGTAAAATCTTACCAAACTTACTTAACTAAAAGGTGGCTAAACGTATTTCGTTTGTAGGTTAACGTCTTTTTAGTTTAGCAATAATAAGGAAAATGTGAGATTTATTGACAAGTTCTTGTTAAAATCTGAAATATGAATCAAAATTTTAAAGGTAAAGGCAAAGTTAGTTTAAATAAATATGATATTACGTTATTTTTATGCCCACGCTGCCACTACCACAGCCACTGGGCTAGACAAAAGTACTTTGAAAGAAAACAAAGATGTAACTTATAATAAAATTGGTTAGTATAGATGACATCCCAAAGGAACTACTTAAGTACGAAGGTGAGAGATTTCATGAAGTCATCAGGAATCTCTTCGTGGCCATGTGGAACGAAGAGCCATGTGGAGCACCGCATACTTTAAAAGTACCTCCAATAAACGCATTATATACTAAGAATAAACGCGACCGATCAGAGTGTTACTCTAATCGTGGAATTGAGCGAAAATCCATCTCAACCGCCCTATTCAGAATCAATCCTTCCAGAGACCCACTTTGGTTTTTGTCTTGGAAGCGGAACTTTTGAAGCTATATTCTCTATTCGCCAGCTTCAAATTTAAAGAAAAGGACAAAGTCGACTTCTTTTGGTACCTCTGTTTTGTCGATCTTGGAAAATCTTTTGATAGTATTTCCCGAGAAGCTGTTGATAAAACAAGAATGTTCTAAAAACTTGTGTTTACACTCTTTGCTGTCGTCATTCAGGAAACTTTAAAACGTACTTCAGAAGGCCTTTAAATTCGTTTCCTTACTGGTATTAGCCGCACGAAAAACTTGCTCTTATACCGGCAATACAAAGATTATCTAAGTACGCTAATGACCTGTGCTTCCTGGCGGACACTTACAAGAGTTTGCAAGAGCGCAACTCTAAAAGAGAGCCAAAGTCCTTGGCATAAAGGCCTGGTTGAGGAGATGCCAGCTAAGTTTGGGTACGTCTCTAAAATTTACGATGTCTGTCATCGTACCTTTAAGCTTCAAGCTTGTTCAGAATTCTTCCAATTACTGAAGGTTAGCCATTTATTTCTGCTTCTCGTGTGCGAGGTGGAACAGCTCAGCAGCAGCTCCTGATTCCGGTCCATTCGAAAATGTTTTTAAGTCAAAACTTTTTTTCTCCAACCGACATTACGATTCCTTATTAGTTTTCCCACTTCTGGTGCCGAAAAACTTGTTCGAGGTTATAGTCCAAGATCCCAGGGCCGCCAGACGTCATGTATTTTCTGACGAATGAAATGTGGACGGTTGAGTAGTGTTAGTATGTACTAAGAACGCATGCGTACCTGCTAGCTTGCTTAGACGGCCAATTTTCAGGTATCAGGTAATCAAGGTACAGTGGGGTTCATAAGTGGAGTAGCAATCTCACAAAGCAATAGAATGACACTTTGGTGTGACTTACGACCTTCTTTTAATGAATAATTACTTTAGTATAGGCACACACACTCTCACAATTGTCTGCAATAGGTTGTAGTTCATAATTTCAATCAATTGTGCAGATGACATCGTGGCTTAGCGGTTAACGTATCCTGGTAAGAGTCCAATGTAATGATCTGTGAGTTCAAACCTCACTCACGCTGTCTTTTTGTTTTTTATAAGTTTTAATAATCACTTGTTGTAGTTCGATAATTATTAGTTTTGTCTCTTTCGTCTTGTTCACATAAATAGTAAAGTTTGTAGGTAGCCAACAAAAACTAAATAGATTATTTCGATTTCTGTAAGGTAGACATAGTATGCAGTTACGACTTATACACCTAAATCGAAAAGAACGTTGTTGGTTGGGTGTTATTGTTGGTTAGTGACGTATAATTATTTATCAGCGGTGTTGTAATTATTATTTTCAAAATGCAAGCAAATATAAATATAGAAGCGAGGGCGAACATTATTTCGCTGCGTGAAAGTGGATGTAATATAACACAAATATCTAACGAAACTGGACTGAGTGTGAGTATTATGATTTTTATATTTAGTGAATATAAAACTGTGGACCGAGATTTCAATCGCCAGATAACTCTTATGTGATTTAAATGAAGGAAATATTATGTCAACCGGCGTCAAAGATAATTATTTGATCATTTAGTATTTTTCTTAAGTAAAGTTTATAATTCATATGAGGTTACACAAAAAAGACTTATAGTTTATTTATTTTTATTAAAGAAAGATTAATAACATTACGTAATAATTTTATTCTACTCTTTTCTTAGCGTGTCGACGACATTTGAAATTAAGTCAGCCCAATAATTTTTGTTTTTAAATTATTAATAGTAAAGTAGTTTTAGTAGGTATTTTGCTTATGGATTCCTAACAGTTTTCCTCTTTTGTTCTAGAGAAATACTGTGAGTAGCCTTGCTAGTCGAAAGCGAAGTGGAAGGCCAGCGCTTATTAAAGAGGCGCAGCGACGTCACATGGTGAACGAGTATGAAACAAATGGTTTCATACCCACGAGACATTTTGCAGATTTATTCGACACGTCATTACTCACCGTTCGCCGTGCACTCCACGCCGAAGGTGTGCATCACCGGAGACCTGCTAAAAAAACATTTTTGACGGAGAAACATAAACAGGAACGTTTACGTATCGCGCGAGAATATTTAGACTTTGATTGGGCCACTACTATATTTTCAGATGAAAAATATTAAGGCCTTACCCCCACAAATAAACACTGAATAAAGTTACTTTATAACATAATATGAGTAATTTCGGTATAACCATTTTTTTTGACGTTTTTGCTTCTCATAACTTTATTCCGTGTTTATTTGCGGGGCTAAGGGTTTTGTTATAATAATATTAAGTGAAATATTAAATTGCGCCATTTTCGTAATTATTAATTGATTCAGATTTGAGGTTTAGTTTCAATCTTCTTTTCGTAAAGAAAATGAATACTTAAGCTATAACCTCAACTCAATACCTAATAAATAAACAAAACATAATTGTAGCGGTTTGTAACTTTAAATGTAATCATACTGAATAAAGGTTTTTGTTTTGTTATCTCTTATCACCCATGTTTTATTCTCAAACCTTAATTGCAATTACAATATTAAAAAGATACTATCAGTTTGGTAAATATTATTGTCGATAAATTAAAATAAAAAACATCAAAAAGTTACACCTCGAGATTTGAACTTACACCAGGTGCGTCTCATTCCAACGCTTGACGCTTACCGCTATCAAGACATATTTATTTATTATGAATTTAAGCAACTTATGAATCGACCAAGCAAGATCATGCGTTTGCTGCGTGGATAACGAATGAGACGGAAATATTTTTTTGTTTCGTGGTGCGACGCCGACGAGCGACTTGCGACTTGCGACAGTGCTTACTCTTTGGCTGTGGTGTGCGTACAGTATTGAGTTTGGGATCATTTACACATACAGACAAGTGGACAGGTAAGAGATGACAGGTGGACCAAAAGAGTAACATCATGGAATGGCCCAGTAGGAAAACGCCAAAAAGGTAGACCGCATACAAGGTGGGAAGACGAGATAGTAAAAACGGCCGGCCCACAGTGGATGCAGAAAGCACAAGACAGAACCAAATGGAATTCTTTGGAGGAGGCCTTCACCTGAAGAGGGGTTCTTGCATTTAACAATATTTAAAAAAAAAAATCTTTTAAGCAAAAATAAAACTTACCTAGTAATAATAGAAAAATAGTTTATTTAAGTCATGTTTATTTAAGTCAATAATGGTAAATAGTGTATTTTAATCATGTTTGTAATGCAAGAAATAAAAGGCTGTTTTATTTTTATTTTATTTTATTTATTTTATTACACATACAGACGCACGGACGCTCGCTTGTACGTTCACAGCAATTTAATACTTAGCGCGCTACTGCACTTATGAACTCTTACTGTACATAAAAACATGACTTACCTCACGTAAATTCTGAAAGCTGATTTTTACGGATATTTAAGGCAATATCCTTAATAATAAGTCGCCAATACTGCCAGACACTTTTCGTGGGCCGTTTTGCTTAACAGACGCTTTAAAGGTCCAAAAATTATTACTTAACTTCACGTAAATTCTGATGCTCCATTTTTATATATGTCCACCAGACAACTATTTTAAAACCTTTTACAAGAAGACAGACCGATCCAAGGGGCCAATCATCCCCAATTCAATTGTAATGTACTCTTAATCTTAACTCTTAATGTAATCTACGCGCATGAGATCAGCCTCATGCGCGTGTGTCTCACTCAGATTGCAATATCAAGGCCCCCTTCGGGCCAACAGCTAAATTCACTCGCAAGCAGTGTTGTCAGATACACCGCTTTTCCGCTTTTTACCCCACCTTTTGGAAAATTTTGTACAATGGTTCCGCTTTCCGCTTTAGGCCATCGCGGTCCCGCTTTTTAGGGTTCCGTAGCCGAATGGCAAAAAACGGAACCCTTATAGATTCGTCATGTCTGTTTGTTTGTCGGTCCGTCCGTATATCAAAGCCACTTTTTTCCGAAACTATTAGGACTGCACCGCTGAAACTTGGTAGGTAGATGTATTCTGTAAACCGCTTTATGATTTTTGTACAAAAATAAAAAAAATATAGATACGGATATCCCCCCCCACACGTAACTGAAACTAAAAAAAACCTCTCAAAGCTATACGTGTGGGGTGTCTATAGGTAGGTCTTTAAAAAAACTTTTTTACAAAAAAAAATAACCGACTTCGAAAAAAACACTAAAAAGTGGCAAATAATTTTAGTTTTGGAAGTCGGTGGCAAAAAAGTAAATGAAACAAACAAGTCACCGACTTATTACGGTTATTTTTTTTTGTAAAAAAGTTTTTATTTTAGCCTTTTCAGTTGTGGTATCTCACTTTAATCCTTTTCAAGTAGAATTTTTACATTGTAACTAGACACCAGCACATCGTCCATACATACAACAAAAGACAAAATGCATAAAAAAAACTTATTAGTGGTACACCTGGAAAGTGCATACCGTTACAATTCCAACAAGCCCAAACAAGGCTAAGATACATTGCCTTGTTATGGAGTTTCGAAGCTTGTCTCTTGGATTCATCATCAGATCTGATGGTATAATGGTTCTTATTGAACGCAAATGCTTCATTTGTTGTAGAAAATACCAAAATCGCTGTACGTTTTCCTATAAAATTTGAAGAGTTCCCTCGATTTTGCCAAGATTCCATCATCAGATCCCAACTTGGTGAATATGGGACTATTTGGGAAGTATACCCTTTCCAACAAAAGAAGAATTTTTCAAATCGGTTGGCAAGCGACGGAGTTATGCCCGAACAAACATAAAAAAAATGAACTAACGCTGTAAAGCGTTAGTACTTCAAATATTGTAAAACCAAATGATTTTAAAAGAGTAGCCATGGAGATTCTTGCCGGTTCTTCTCCATAGGAAAAGACAACCCGAACCGTGCACCTTTTGTTGACGTTTTATAAATGCCCACGTACTCGTAGGCCTATGTAAAATAAAATTGATTTTGGTGAATTAGCTAATTTCAATGACGATGATAATGAAGATTAGGGGCACTACTCAGAAATGTTGAGAGATTAATGTTTTTCTTCTTTGGTTTTTTTTAAGATTAATCCTCAATAAATAAATGATTTGAAAAAAATGCTGTTATTCAATTAATTTGTTAACAATATCGAATTCTTTGACAGTACTTTAAAAAAAAATTGAAGTTTTTTCGAATTTATCTAAACAGCTTACACGATAAAATTCTATTATTATTGTAGCCAAATGAGCATTTTTTTTACATGTTAATTTTTAATTATTTACCTGATTTTTTTAAATTTTCGCAGATTTTTTATATTAACAATTAAGTGATATGAGTAAACTGTAAGAGAGTGAGAGTACGCGCATGAGATTGAGTGAGATATGTATTAATACATGTATCACTCAATCTCATGCGCGTAGATAAAATGCCCTCGCGCTCCTACCAACAGAGATTTATTAAAATTGAATTGGGGATGATTGGCCCCTTGGATCGGTCTTTCTTCTTGTAAAAGGTTTTAAAATAGTTGTCTGGTGGACATATATAAAAATGGAGCATCAGAATTTACGTGAAGTTAAGTAATAATTTTTGGACCTTTAAAGCGTCTGTTAAGCAAAACGGCCCACGAAAAGTGTCTGGCAGTATTGGCGACTTATTATTAAGGATATTCCCTTAAATATCCGTAAAAATCAGCTTTCAGAATTTACGTGAGGTAAGTCATGTTTTTATGTACCTTGATTACCTGATACCTGAAAATTGGCCGTCTAAGCAAGCTAGCAGGTACGCATGCGTTCTTAGTACATACTAACACTACTCAATCGTCCACATTTCATTCGTCAGAAAATACGTGACGTCTGGCGGCCCTGGGATCTTACTCTATTAGAAACCCTTGTTCGATTAACGGTCTGCATGAGTGGGGGTCTCTTTTCGTCTTAAGATTTCGTTATGTATGACTTTCTTCGTCCAGCTCACTTTTAAAGTTAAAAATAGATACTTACTAAAAAAATGTGGGTACGAAATGGACCTTAATTTCGACGTCATGAGCAGCAGCAAGTTGCATTAAACGTGATGACCTTAAAGCAAGACCACCAACAGATATAACTTACAATGTCTTCAATGGTGTTCCGACATGTCCGCTTTGAAGTCATAGTTTTTCGCCCAAAGTTAGATATGCTAATAACTTGAGAGCACATGAAAGAGCATCACACCAAAACACCTACAAAAACGTCGAACAAAGTCGCTGTGGCCGAAATCGGCTGGACGGCATCATCATCAATTCACAGTCAGTATGTTAGTATATAAAATTACAGTTTGATATTCATGATATAGGATGTTTATTCATCCATCACACCTCAACGTCTGATCGGATTTCATAGAAATTCGGCACATTGGTAGAACATGATCTGGAATAAGTCATAGAATACCGAACCGTAAACGAAGCGCAAGAGTCGGAAAACTGCCTTTTAGCTAAGTAAATACTAATACTAAAGGGATTGTCAGCAGTGTAAAGAATATTTATGCAATATTTACATATTGCAAAAAAACACCGTCAAGACATTTTTATTGCGGGCGACAATTTGCTTAAACAGCGTAAATCAACGGAAGTCTGACCTAGAGTATGACGCACTAGGTTCCCTCATAGTCGACTGAGTTAATAGTTATATCTGTGTTCAGCTATTTTTCTAGCAAGACACTCTGCGTCTCCCGTTTTGTGGTCACTGGGTTTTTTAAAGCGGGAACAAGTCGCGCATCTCGGAGTGTCCGCTTTCTTCGCGCATTCGGACATCATATCGATGGCCCCACTGAATAAACGTGAGTTCAAGAGTGAGAACAAGAGTTCTTACACGTTTTTTTTTTCATTTTTCGTTTTTTTTTTGCCTATCCTGCACCTATCATATTTTTTTTTATGAATTCGAGACTCAAAACACGCGTATTAAAATAGTGAATTTCTTTATTCTAGGGAAATAAATAATTTAAAGAATACAGGATACAGGAGGAGGAGTTCATGCTTTTATTACATGCTTTTTGAGCCGCCAAGTACACAAGAATAAACGTGTTAAAATCTACAGACGTTTGAGAAGATTTGTGATTGTTTTCGAATTTGGGTAATGTCTTCTTACACGTTTATTCGTGTAAAAATGTATTATTAGTATGTTTTATCCCACAAAATTGAAGTTTGAATATAAATAAGTTATTAAAATTAAAGTATTGCATTGTCTCTTACTACAATTTTTTTTTTTTAATTGTGTTCAAGTCTGGAATGCCTAAATTATTAAATTAATTCAAATTGCAGGGTGTTATTTGTCTTGGGTTTATCTGAATTTTTGTAATGGTATGTAGGACTCGAAAACAACGGTTTGCCCACTGTGATCAGAACGGAGGTAATTAACAATTGAAAATCCAAGTAGTCGCAGCAACAAAAACATGTAGCAGTATTTGTTTTAATTCGGGTTGGTTCCAAAAACATATTTAACAAATTAAATTATTTAAAAATGTGGTAATCTAATACTATTAGAATTTTTGTCTAAAATATTAATAGAAAAGTCCAGGTAACGTGATTTTTTTTAACTGTTGTTTTGCTAAAGCATCTTCCATTACTGACTCAAATGAGTGGTAGTTTTAATCATGTGGGGTTCTGTAAATGCACACTATTATAATAATATGCTTATCCAGCTGAACACAAGACATTTCAATATTATTCTCAACCGATTGATCAACAATAGCGTTTCGAGACTTAAATTTAATACAATTTTTAACTATGATTAATGAACCCTTATGCATTTTAGATTTTTGGATAAAGCAACTGCCAACACTGTTATTTACGTAATTAATTTGCATTCCATGGTCATTTAACCAATGTTCAGTGAAAAAAACAATTTCAAACTTTGTTTTTTCTAAAAATAATTCAATCTCTAATTGCTTTGAAGAGAAACCTTGAATGTTTCGATGGTTTTTTTTTTCTCATTATGTTGTAACCGAATGGTGGTAGTTATAACAATTACAATCTAGCCTTGAGGCTAATAAGTAATTTAAATTTAACTTAATTTGCTAGTAAATTTATACTAAAGAATGTGTCCATTGGCACTTTTCTTATTGTCTCTATTATGACGGAAGGACACTTAATTCTTGTGTTCTTAAAAGGTAGCACTCACTGCACTCCGTAACAATCACTAAACTTATTCAAAAGGTCCTTTTTAGTCTCCTTACTATGTCCGTGGTGTCAAGGAGCTGAATAGCCTCGACATTCACATGTTTATGAAGTCTTTGTTCGTGAGCTTCGGCGCATTTTTTTATAACTTTAGCGACAAGGTCCACTCCTAAGTCCCGGTGGATGTCCTCGTTTCTAATGTACCAGGGAGCGTTAACTATGCTCCGAAGTACCTTATTTTGAAATCTTTGAATTATTTCAATATTGGTGCGTTTTGTACAGCCCCAAAGCTGTATACCGTATGCCCATACAGGCATAAGTACTTGTTTGTACAGAAGTACTTTGTTGTACACTGACAATGATGAATGTCTGCCAAGTAGCCAGTACATATTCCTGGAGCGTAAATCTAACTCCAGGCGTTCCTTTTTGACATGAGCCTTCCAGTGAAGTTTTGCGTCAAGCGTCATACCTAGGTATTTGGCTGTATTTTCGTAAGGTATTACGCAACCGTTAATGTATACCGGTGTATAATTAAGTCTTCGGTTTGTGAAGTCTATATGAGTCGATTTGGATTCATTTAACTTAATTCGATTCCATTTTTTTTGTCCAGTTGGTGATGGAGTTGACAGCAATTTGTACTTTATCTACGGCTTCTTTGTGAGTGACACCTATAGCCATGATGGCTGTGTCATCTGCGAAGGTTGCAATGAAGTTTTTTTCCATTTCTGGGATATCACAGGTGTACAATAGGTACAAGATTGGGCCAAGAACACTTCCTTGTGGTACACCAGCTTTTATTTGCTTGAGATCGGAATAAGCATCTTCATGTCTGACTCTAAACGTCCTCTCTGATAGGTAGGATTCTAAAATGTCTGCAAATTGTTTTGGCAGCATTTTCCTTACTTTATAAATAAGACCCTTATGCCAAACCTTATCAAATGCCTGTGCTATATCTAGAAATACTGTAGAACAGACTTTTTTTTCTTCTAGAGTTTTTTCTATAATGTTGGTAATTCTATGTACTTGGTCTATCGTGGAGTGTTTTTCTCTGAAGCCGAATTGGTAATTTGGAATCAGTTTTCTGTCTTCTATTATAGGTTTTAAGCGTCTTACGAGTAGTTTTTCAAATAATTTTGAAATGATTGGTAAAAGTGATATAGGTCTGTATGATGTTACTTCCTGGGGTGGTTTTCCAGGTTTGGGGATCATTATGACTTCAGCAACTTTCCAGATATCAGGCACGTGTTTCAATCTGAATGTTGCATTTATAAGGGTTGTAAGTTTTACTAAGGCTTTTGGTGGCAGATTTTGAAGGAGTTCACCAGTGATAAGGTCGTATCCAGGCGATTTCTTTTTGGCTAAGTTATTTATCATATTTTTTACTTCTTTCGGCGTAACTAGTTTTATATTGAGGAGTGACATCCAGTGTTATGTTTTCAGAGCTTTCCTCACCGCTGGTTTGAAAAGTTTGTTCTAAGTGTTCTGCAAATATATTTGCGTTCTGTTCATTACTCATGGCCCATTTGCCATCTACTTTTTTAATCTATACGTTTAAATAAACGTATAGATGTTTTCCATAGTGAGTGTTCTGTTTTTCCACTACTAGTTAATTGGCTGAGGTAATCTTTTGTAGCATCATCATGATAGTTCTGTATTGCTTTGCTTAATCTTTTTGTAAGTCTATTCAGCATTGTTTTGTCAGGTGGATATCTTGATTGTTGCCACTTTTGTCTCTGAGCTCTCTTTGTGGCTATGAGGTTTCCTATTTCTAACGGGTATCTAAGACTTGCGACTTTTCTTTTCAAGAGAGGTGTATTTCCCCAAGCGCAGCTTTGAATGTTTGTCACAAATTTTGTCATTTCTTCATCCAACTTCTGAATGTTTTTGAGTGGTACTTTAAGGTCAATGATATTGTCTAAATCGAATTTGAAGCTATCCCAATCCGTATTCTTATTTACTAAAATTGGATTGCTTTCTTTCTGAATTATGGTCTCACTAAAAGTTAAGATAATGGGGTAATGATCAGAGTTCATATCAAATCCCTCCTGTATGTGAAGATATGTAGCTGACAGATTCTTATAAATGAAAAAGTCAATCAGACCTGGAATTTTTTGAGCATCAGTAGGCCAGTAAGTAGGTTTTCCTGTTGATATTGCATTGCACTTGATTTCTCGCATAGCACTAAGCAATTCCTTTCCTTTAGTGTTGGTGAGCCTAGATCCCCAAAGTATATTTTTTGCATTGAAGTCACCTCCCAATATAAACGTGTTACCAAAAAGTTTTAGTAGGTTTCTGTACTGCTCTATTTTCAAAGCATGCTTTGGTGGACAGTATATAGCTGCTACGGTAATGTAATGAAGTTTAGTTTTGACCCTAGCGGCTACAGTTTGTATGAATTCTTCTTCATATTTAAATTCTAGGTAATGGTAGATGTTCTCTCTTATTAGAAGGGTACTTCCCCCTCTCACAGTATTCACAGGGTGCAGCGCATGATAGATTTTATACCCATTAAGGTGAATATACGATTCTCTTGTGAAATGAGACTCCGATATGAGGCACACATCAATTTCTTCTGTTGCAAGGACCACTTCTAGCTTGTTTTGATGCTTTAGTTGTCCATTTTTCCTTTTTCGTCCGGATCTTTGCCGCAAGCAGACGTGCGCTGCTAATTTGTTAAAAATATTTAATAACTAAAGTCAAAGTATTTACTAGTTTAGAACTTATTTTTAGTGCAATAAACTCGTAATTTCAATAACATATTTTAAAGTGAAAGTAAACGGACAGTCGCCGCGCCGGTTCAGATCGCTGCAATAACAAGCGGGCCCCTGCCCCCCGCGACCCTCGAGGAAAAGGGACCGTCACCATAATTGCCCTCTCTGTCATCCACGTAGGTGGAGCAAGCGTCAGGCATTTCGCTACGAAACGTGACGTCATAAACTACGAGCTACGACAGCTACGGCAGTGCGGCCACCTGTGCTACGACATTCACCGAATGTTATTATTGTAACTTACTTCTACGCGTCTGTTTACGGAAGGATATTAACATTAAATAGTTATACGTCATATAGTCAGCAGAATGGAACGACACACCTTAGATAAATCTTTGTCGGAAACGGACTTGGACCGGGCAGGCCTGCGGCAACCGGAGCATAAAACACCCCCCAACTTCGTGACATCCCGGCAAAAAAGAAGACGTGATGAAGATTTTATTGCTGAATTTGCCATATTTAAGGAAGAGATGCAGTCTATGTTCTCCAAGATGATAGCAGCCGAAGAGGACGAATTCAAAAAAAATGCCACAATACTTCAAGGAATACAACAATCAAGTTGCAACATCGATAGTTCCATCGCCTTCTTGACAGGACAAAATAAAGAATTTAAGAAGAAAATCGAATCTCTGGAGGACAAACTAAAAGAGGATAAAAAACATATTATCATTTTGGAGGATAGAATAGAAAGTATGCAGCAAGACAGTAGAAAGGCTAATTTTGAAATAAAAAACGTACCTAAGAAGTCAAATGAAACCAAAGACGACCTAATCCATATGGTTACAAGCCTATCGAACTCAGTGGGTTGCCCGCTCGATAAGACGGTTATCCGTGATATATACAGAGTTCGTGCAAAGAATGATTCGGCTAACACACCTATTGTGGTGGAAACAAACTCAACACTGATAAAAAATAGTATTTTGAAATTTTGTAAGGCATTTAACATAAAACAAAAGGCGAAACTATGTGCCAAACACCTGGGCATGCGCACAAACGAGAATACCCCTATATTTATCACTGAACAACTTACTGCAAAGTCCTACATTTCCTTGCACGAGACCTCGTGAAAACAAAAACTTACAAATATTGCTGGACTGCATACGGCCGGGTATACCTCAAAAGAGAAGACGACTCCCCAACCATTATAATTAGAAGTGAAGCTCATATCCAACAGTTAATTATCAATAAGTGACAATATTATCATAGGGAAGATCAGTACTGTCTTTGCTACTATTTTGCTTATATTCTGTGCTCATCAAACTGGGTATGTAAAGTCTGTTGCACTTACTTAACATTCACACAATTTACATTATTCATTACTTTTTTAAAAACACCTACAAACACACACACACACACACACACATTATTACTATCATTCATATTATACTGCTAAAAGTTTATATACATTTGAGTCAATTTTAATTAATTATTCTTTCGTCATGCACCCCCCCCGCGGTTATAAAAGATTCGACGGCTCACCGATTCGACGGATGACGTCACCCCGCCGCGCGCCAGATGGCCGGCGCACGAAATGTTTTTTTGTCGCCTCGTTTGTAACGTGAGTCGTCTCAAGTGTTGTTTTTATTCAAGCTAATGAATGGCTCTTTCGAGTTGCGTCAAGTGTTTGTTAACGTTTCGTTTTTGTTTGTTTATATTTAGCGGTAAATATTGACGTAAGTAGAAAAAAAAAAAAAACACGTTATGTGAATTTTAAAGAGGTTTATTTTAAAAAGTAAATCGATGACATATATATATTATGACTTTTATTGGTAGAAGGGTTCTATCTACGTACGCAAAAAAATTATATACATACTTCATGGTATAAAAATATTTATTTACATGCAATAAGACTGGCATAAATATTTGCCGACGGCGAATAATTTTTCAACCAAATTAAAAAAAATATTACGACTAAACCGTTTAACGTAAACTTAAAACATTGATATTATCTAAAAGCTACATTCATAGAGGAACTTATGTGTAAATATGAAGTTGGTAGGTTAATCTACTACAGAAATATATGGGATTGATTGAAGGAACTCCCGCTTACGTAAAACGCACATAACAATTCTTGTATTTTTTTGATCAGTGAAGTTTGAGTTAAGAAAGTACATTATATCTAACATTTTTCTACAAGAAATGTTCTTTCCAATGAGGTATAACACATCTTATTCAATAGCCATCGAAAAAAACACAAGTAAAGAAATATCACAAATCGGGAGAATGGACAAAAAAAAAAGAAACCACGTGATGTCATAAAGGCGGGGTAACACTGAATACACATCCACATCCAGGTTAAAAGCTATTGTTTTTATATGTGATAAAAATAAAAAAAATGTAATGAGGTCACAGGTCCCAATCCCTGTTTCAATGGAAAGATGAAAAACAATGTGATGATTTTTATTACCCGACTGCAAAAAAAAAAGGGTAATGTTTTTCGAATGTATGTAGGTAATTATTATAATTTACTCACCTGACTGCAGACTGGGCGGCACTTCTGGGGTTCCCGGCACCAAAGGGCGCGGCACTGACACACCACACACTATACACCACACACAAGACACCACACACCACACCGGCACTGAATCGAGTCAAAATGTGCACTGTGTTCCAGCCTTTATTGGTGGCCGCCATCTTGTTTGTTTACGTTTCGCTGTTTTGCCGACTCAGTTGAACAAACATTATTATCTTATCACAAATTTTGTAGCTTTGGTATATGTTTTGCTTGAAAACTATTATCGAATAAATATACAATGCAATATTATTATTAGTTTTTACACAGAATCGGTCGCACTATTTAATAAATTACGATAGAATTCCGCCAAATTCTAGAACCGTTACGAGTGCATTGAAAACCATATAAAAATAGAAATATCCTTAGCCTCAGGTCAAAAACTGGTTGCTCACACATAAACTATATTCTAATTAACTAATTAAAGCAGTTATTTACTCAAAACACTCATTCACAACCGAAAAAATGCAATTAATCCGCGGAACAACTTTCGCGTGTCGCACGTGAACCACAGACTGACTTTGACATTATTTTTTAAATCAAAATGAATGATTGGTGAACGGTTGTCGTATTTTTTGCATGAAGGAACTCACTATGGTTCAAGTAGAAAAGAGAAAAAGGATATTAAACACCGTGAAATAGAAAGAAATAGACATAATAAGACGCCGTATCGTTACATCATACTTGGGTGACTCTAGTCACCCAGGTGCGATCTACGGTATATTTTTTTTGGGTAGTGTAGTACTCAAGAGAGGTCTAGCGGTAAACTGGTACAAGTGACCACTTATACCAGTTTATACTGTACTTATTTTTATATATAATTGAGGAGAATACAAGGATATTACTATTTTTAAATGCATTATTTTATCTATTGAATAATACAATGCTTACAATATTAACAAAAACATCTTTTTTTATCGACTTTTAAACACTTGCACCAGTTTACGTAGTACTGGAAAACTACTTGCTACAGTTTTCTACATGGCTTTTTGTAATTAACCTGAAATATTTGAATGTGTATAGCAGTAAATGAAAAAAAAAATGTATTTAAAAGTCAAAATAAAACTTTATTTCATATAATAACTTCACCAGACCTTAATAAATAGGTGGTAGTTTGATGTTAATTTATTATGTCACACATGAAGAAAATTTTTAATCACTGGCCTTGCCATCTTTAAATAGTAAGATATTCTTCTTAATTTAAGTAGGAAAGAAGTAAAAGTTGTTAACTCTATTAATTATTCTAATTCTTTATGTGTGATAAAGTCGGAAAGGCTGATGAACTGTGTAATGAGAATGACTAATCATTCTTTCCGACATTATCAATCGTCGAGTCACATACTAGTAGTTATCTATCGTAACCACAATCACAGTAGGTTACGGTAGAATATGACTTGGACATTTATAAAGAGAAACAACTTCTTAGAAAAGAAAACTAGGCTTATTCAAAATTTTACTTATTCAGAGACATTTCGAGAGTGATATTCAAATTATTAGTAAAATGTGTGCACTGTTAAAAATTTTCAGGGAATTTTACATAATTTTAGGGCAACTTTCGTTGCCCTAACATTTCTGTATTTTTCCATAATTATGTAATTTTACAAGGCGTATGTAATTTTACATATCGACCTGATTTCATTATTATGTAATTTTACATATATGTAATTTTACATAATTAAACAAAATGACGATTATGTAAAATTAAATTTATGTAATTTTACATAATAATGAAATCAGGTCGATATGTAAAATTACATACGCCTTGTAAAATTACATAATCTGTAAAATCTCACTTATGTAATTTTACATAATCTGTAAATTACCACTTCTGTAATTTTACATAATCTATAAATTTTCAATTATGTGTTTTTACTTTTTTTTTCGGTAATATTACAGAGTAATTATGTGTTTTGTTACAAATTTCGAATGTAAAAATACATAAAGTTTGTGTATTATTCATGATATTTTATGTATATTTACATTTTATTCAATAATATTACCGAATTATTATGTATTTTGTTACAGATTTCGTCTGTAAAATTACACAAACTTTCTGTATTATTCATGTTTTTTTTTAGTATTTTTACTTTTTATTCGGTAATATTACATAATTATTATGTATTTTGTTACAAATTTCGTATGTAAAAATACATTAAGTTTTTGCATTATTAATTATATTTTATGTATACTTACATTATATTCGGTAATATTACAGAATTAATATGTGCTTTATTACAGATTTCTTCTGTAAAATTACACAAACTTTATGTATAATTAATGTTTTTTTAAGTATTTTTACTTTTTGTTGGGTAATATTACACAATTATTGTGTTTTGTTACAGATTTCTTATGTAAAAATACATAAAAATTTGTGTATTATTCATTATATTTTATGTACATTTACATTGTATTCGGTAATATTACAGAATTATTGTGTTTAATTTCAGATTTCGTATGTGAATTTACCACAAAATTTATGTATTTTTAATGTTTTTTTAAGTATTTTTCCTTTTTATTCGGTAATATTACTGATAAAATTTATGTGTTTTTACATAAGGAAACTGTGATTTTAAATATGGGCACGGTAAAATTACGTGTTGTTTGTGTATTATTACCTGTAAAATTAGGTAAGATTACATGTTATTATGGGATATATTCTGTACATTTACATGCTGTCGGTAATTCTTCGGATTTAGTTATTAGCCATAGTTTTTCTTATGTTTTTTAAATAATGCAGCCAGCAAAAAATCACTTGGAAATAGTCAATAACCGATCTAACTTAAATACACTGGTTGCACCTGTATTAGTAACAATCCACCCAATATTACATTTATTAGGATTCTTCATTTAATGGTGTGACCTCAATGCAAATTAAAAACCAAAAACTTCATTGTTATTGAATAATTTGCTTAAACACACTGCACACATTTTACAAATACTATATTACTCCTGTAATATTAGGCGCACAGTTATATTATTCAGATGTGACGAGCGATTATACCCAGATCGGTTAGACTGATGTTTCCTAATGATTTTCACACAAGTATTTTGATTAATACGACTTCATTTATTAAAATACATAAGAAAAAACAAACAACTTGCCAATAGCAAAACCTGAGAATTTTCGATGGCATATAAATGTACAAGATTTGCATTGAATTCTTTAGATAATATTATCGCCTAATTACATGTAAAATGAACTAATTTTATAAGTCATAATATACAAACAACAAGCAGTTTACAGTTTGGAGGTTATCTAATAAAAAAACAAAATTCCTAAAAAACAACAATTTATTTATTTTCGTACAGGTAAAGGATATGCTTAAATGAATAATTAAATGCTTAGCTTATACCTTCTTTTGAAGTGACTTCTTATACTAATAATGACAAGGATTTACTTTATGTTTGTTCCATGGTGGATGCTCCAGGGTAGCCCGCAAAATTCAATTTTTTTTTTTTCAGTTTTTTGCAATTTGCAGGCCAGTGCTAGATTGTATGTTGATAATAATATTAATCGCGTCTGTAAACGTATGTAGTAACAGAATTATAATCATCAAAATCACCAATACAACCTGCGAAGTTCATAAAGGTGTCAAGAATGAATTTTATCATGAAATAGTCATTCTTGACACTTTTATGAACTTAAGAGTGTTAAAACGATAATTTTGATGATTATAATCCTGTAACTACATACGTCTTACAGGCGCGAATTAAATTTTCATCAACATAAAACCTATCACTGGCCTGCAAATTGTAAGAAACTTAAGAAAATTTGAATTTCGTGGGCTACACTGGAGCATCCACCTTAAAAGAATGAGCCTGTATTGTGTGGAATTGTACCATTAATTTCGTACGGCAATTAGACCTCTGCTTAAAATAATATAATATAATTATATACACACGCAAACGATATAATTAAAAATTAACAGCAATCCCGTACATAAATTATATTATGTAGGTACTTCTTATAACTATACCATTTAAAGGAAAAAAAAAATTGAAAATATTTGTTACAGAAATAAATTAGAGATGCAACGGATAGTTGGTTGGCCGGATACCGGATACTGGATGTTTGGCCTGACCATCGGTCGAATATTCGGTATCCAGCCGCCGAATATTCGGCCGGTGCAATTATACCTGCATTTCGGGTTTTCAGCCCCCCTAGCATGACCGTTCTATCTCTATTCTACCAAGAAACGACAAGAAATCTTTTCTATACAACTTGACATTTCTTCTGGCCGAGCATGGCGCGCCCCATCGACTCGCGTTTCTACGAAGACATAGACAGAAATTCTTTCCATAGCAACGGGGACGTATCACGTGATGTTTATATTCCCTGAATATTATTACGTTTAGTTAACAAAAAAAAGTTGCCAATAAAATTGCACGAGTTTTTCATTTTTTGTGGGCGGAATGGTGTTGCTGCATCCTGGATCCAGGCCTGGATCTTTTTCGCGAAATTAAACCTAAATATTTTACATAACATTTCAACCTTTTGAACGTAACTCAACGCAACCACGAAATGTATTTTTCGTATTTAGTTTTTAATAAGACTAGTTTGACATTTGTCAGAAGTAATGTTTCTACCCCCAAATGTCAAAAGAAGAGAAAATATGGTCGTCATGCTCGACGTTGTAGACTTGAGTCGACTGAAGAAAAGAAACATTTCTTTTCTACATTCTTAATATCGCCATGCTTGGGACGATAGAAATATCTGTCAAATTGTCGATTCTTCCGTAGACATAGCCCGTTTCTACGGCGGTCATGCTAGGCCGGCAGGTGCGCATTGTGCAGGTTTTGACCTGTTTCGTAGTAACGTAGTATAAAGGAGAAATGAATCACAAGTTGAATTGTACATGAACGAGACCTATGCACAGTAATAATAGTACATTACGATACAAGTGTACTGTCACAAATCCATCCATACAATAAATGAGGACATCATTATTCTAAGGGTTTCTTTTAGGAATTAACAGGTCAGAACTGTTGTTTTGGCTTCATCAAGTACATACATGTGTGCCAAAGGGCGATTCTGCACATAATTTCTGTTTTTTTTTGACGTAGATATGCCTTACAGTATATTTGTATAATTATGAGTAATATGTTTATAATTATGAGTCTTTTAAGTAGCACGTAAATTATATAGTGCCTAATAATGTATTATTGATGGGTATCCGGGTGCCGTCTGTGCCTCTTTTTAATGATAATACTAGTAAAAGTAGACGAACCATATGAAGTTGTTTCAGATGAAAGATTATATGGACAAGTTACCGCTTTTCCAGATTGAATATTATGAGTTCTTGAATGGTATTCGACATTTTTTAACAATATTCTATGATTACATTCTGTACACTTAGAATAGAGGTTGAATTAATGTCAACTCGTGGACTAGCAGTACTAATCCCAGGCATATGCAATCTAAAATTGAGATTTCTAAAAGACTCATAATTATTGAAAATACTCTTACACAAAGGATCTATACACGGAAATTTAACATTTTTACAGAACCTGTGACTTTTTTGATGGTTATTGTACGAAATCACTGAGGAGAAATTCTCGCCACAATAACCGCATGTAAATGACATAATGTCTTTTATATAATGTGAAGTTTACTCATTAATGACAATACTTTATTCAGCGTGCGTCCTTTACGGACTTTACTTCCTTCTTTAGGATTTATCTTAAAAAACATACCTTTGTATAAATTCTAATGTGTTTTGACACTCCACTGAATATTCCATATTCAAGTTGAAGTAAGCCGCCATCAATAGTTGTAACGACGTAGACAGACTCGCAGTTTCGCTAACAATCGTTTTTTCTACCAGCAAGTAATATATGTTTTCATTATCTGTGGGCAAAAAAACAGAATTAAAACAGGCAATATAGGCTCCCAAATTTTATAATAACGTACTTACATTAAAAACCGGGACCTCAAAAACTGATCACTAGACTAGATAATTAAAATAATAAAATATTACCGGTAATGGTTATACACGCATGTCAGTCTCAATTTAAATGTATCGTATTACGATAAGTGGCCCTATTAGTGATTAAGAGTACAAGTCTCGGGCAGCGCAGTTTGAAAAGGGTGTAAGTTCTAGACATGGGTAGCTCGCGAATGAGAGATAAAATTGAACTAGCTCTTTAATTACAATCTAGCTCCTTAGTCGCTCAGTCGTTCACGGAATAGCTCACTAGTTCATTTAGCTCAACGGCTCATTGACTCTATACTCTGAGGCTTTGCGAGTTACTAGTGATACCGACGAAACGCCGACGAAACGCCGACAGCGGCCCGACAATGCCCGAACTTTCCCGTCAAATCATTTATGTATCCCCCAAAACAAAAAACAAAAAAGTTTAAAAATAACTAGCTTCAGAAATCGGTGGCAATTTTTAATTTTTTTTTGCACATGATTTTTTTCATTTAAAATGCCCCATATAACAAACTCACTAAATTTTGTGGCAGTTCACTAACTACAATAAAGTTGCGGCATCGTTGTCTCCTGAGGCAGCTCATCCAATTTTGCAGTCTACTACTCCAGTTCCAAAGCAAGCTTACTACAGAAACTAAAAGCACATTATATTTCATGTCCTCTATTGGTAAATACATACAATTAAAAATGGCAACTCAGACATTTTTATCTGCACAACATTTAAAACAGTAATAAGTTTCTATCAATTTTTTTAATCTAGTAATAAACAATTAAAACCAGTGAGTTAACTCAGTAGTCAATTTGCTAGTCACCGGCATTAATATAGTGTTCGGTAACAAAGTTTTAATTTCATTGCTGGATCGTAGAGTGAAAGTAAAGGAAAGTAACAATTTTGAAGGAGACGGTCCAGTTCATAGAAAGGTTATTAACCATTATCAATAATTTTACTTTACAGATTCCTTTACCTCTGTTGGTCTCATCTGACGATCTGATTTATGTTAATTTTTTGTAAGGTGTAGCAAGTGTCCTACCAGTAGGTAACGTTATATTTTTGTAATAAACATAAGCAATTAGTTACCTTTTTTTCTTTAATTTACCCTGAGTTTACCTGACAAAATGTACACTAACTATTTTCTGTTTTGCTGTACTACGAGTAAACGAAAGTGAATCTATAAGGAACAGAAGTGAGATTTTTTCAAAAGTGTCTCTACAAGGAAAGTGTATCTACGAGGAATAATTCGATTGTAATGAAACTTTGCACAAACAATGACATGAGATATATATAGGTTTTTTATTAGTTTATATTGCTCCAGTTAATAGAATAAAAGAAATAGAGCAAAAACATATGATGTATGAAAAACTTAAACTTGCTGTATTTTTTTCAACTATGGTATTTGCAGTTACTTAAACTAATTACAGACATATACCTTATCCTATTGTAAGTACAAAGTTTCAGAGCAAACTAGCAACTCGTTTTAAAATGAGAGTTTAACTAAGTTTGTATGGAGAACCGAGCTTACCGAGAACCCTGAAAGCAATCTGTGTATTAAAAATCAGCTAAACTAAGGTAACCATTATCAATTGATAATGGTTAATAACCTTTAAATGAAACCATGGAATTCAAACATTGTTACCGATCACTAATAATATGTTTAACAAATTTCTGTACGTAGTTGTGACTTTTCAAGTTAGCGCTATGTGGTACAGTGTAATTAAATGTCTGCTTAATACTTCCATTCAGGTATATTAAGTTTGTATGTATTTAAATAGATGTTTATCTGCACAAATACATCTAATTATGTGACAGAAAATAGGGGCTTCTATATATATACAATCTACCTATCTAATTGGATACGGTTTAGCAAAAATTTTGCAATACTTATGTCAACTGTAACCATCTAATTTTTTAATTGACGTAGATGTGGTTTGTCAGCACATTATTGCTTATCAGTATCCAATTATAGTCTACTCTACAATCTATATACACTAGAAAGGTTTCATTAGCAAAAGTGAAATAGATTTACCTGATTGTATTACATTTTCCACAGTTAATTCCAATATTGGTACAGCTTTCTTTACTTTTAGGTCTGCCTACCAAATTTTCACGACGGGCATGTTTTACTGTGAAAGAATAACAGAATTTATTAGCGTTATTGACGGTACTCCTTTTCTTCTCCTAAAATTGTTTGTCCGAAAATCATTATCCATAACACGTTTGCTATAAACTTCAATACCCATAATGTTCGAAATCCCGAAATTTCGTTTAACATAATTATCTTTAGTTCTAAAAGTATTCTGTCATAATATCGAGTACTATAATAGTTGAATCTCATAATTTTACATGGCCTAAAGTCATATGTCCTAGGTATTGTGTTAAATAATGTGTATTATTCCGAATGTTCATTTATAATATTCTTTTTAGTCCTAAAATATTTGCTAAAAATTAGGTTTTAATGACAGAACCGAATCGCTGTAAATCCGACTCCACGCAGTCTTGTCTGCTCTACCCCTAGAGTGTAATTTAAAATCGCGTAGGCGCGGAGGGGCCAGGCGGCCCGCGAGTTGAGGAGCAGGTGGTTGTAACACTCGCCGCCGCGGCTGAGGCTGGCCGGCTTGCCGGCCAGCAAGCCGAAGCTGCGGTGGTGAGCGTTAAACCCATCTGCGACGATAAACTCGCGTGGGACCGCCGGAGCCCCGAAGCGCCGGAGCCGTGACAGAAACCATGCCTGCTGCATGTTGCATGCTTGCTTGCATGCTGTATGCTGCGTGCTTGCTTGCATGCTGCAAGCTGCGTGCTCGCTTGCATGCTGCGTGCTTGCTTGCATGCTGCATGCTTGCTGCAATAATGCGTCTGGTTCGTGATTGTGTTCCCCCATTCCTTTGTTTAACAGCGTGTGTACACCATTTTCCTCTGAAGTAATCACTCGCACATTACACTTATATTGTTTATTGTTTTGTACTTTTCAGATACCCAGTAATATTTTTCGTTGTAAAATCAATTTTTGTCGTAAGTAAAGCCATTACAATTTAATTTTATGCCACCCTTGTTGGTCTTTAAAGGTTCACATTGGTGCATTTTCTTTAATTTATTTTTGATACGTGTATATTATAAAACAAAAACGTATTTATCCTGCTACTAAACAGAACTACATAACAAGTTAGTGAAGTATCTCAAAACAAGTCGGTAGAAGGAAAAATATTGCCCGCTTGTATCTGCGTAAGGGCTGAGAGAAGTTCATATCAAAAGCTTTGTTATAAAAATTTGTTTTAAGAATATTATTATTATAAATAAACATTATGTAATTAGAATTTAGGACTTATGACTTTTATTGAAAACGGTTTTATGTCTTTTCTATATTATTTATTGTAATATTTATGACAAACGGATTTAGGACATATTATATTTAGGGGTTTCAATTTTATGCCATGTGATATTATGTTATATTAAATTCGGGTAAGTTATCATTCGGACAAATGATGATTAGTACAAAAAAAGTTATGGCACTTTAAATTATGGATAAAAAAGTTAGGTGACACAATAGAGAACCGTTATTGACCAATTATTTGCGTAGCAGTTTTAATAAAAAAAATGTATCATCGCTTTTTGCATAAGGCACGCCTGTCGTATCATGAAACAAATGTTTGCCCGCCACAGCCAAAAGTTTTTGAAAATGTAACACGCAACGAATCGGTTAAGTTATTAAACCAACGAAAATCAAAAAACGGCTTGGACTATTTTAAATTAAGATGTACTTTTCTAGTATGCTGGTAAGTACTTACGTTTATTTAATGGCAAACAACTTCAACAAGATCATTCGTCCACCCTGGACGTGAACTGAACGTGAATCAACTGCAAGCTGCTTCCACAATCCACAAGTTTTTTCTAAAACAATCATATTACGTAACGGTTTACGGTCTAAAGCAGATTTCACTAGATTTTTGATGCAAGAAACTTAAAGTATATCTGTTACTCACCCTAGTAGTACTACGGTGTGGTGTGAGCACAAACACTGCAGGTTAAAACTTGTTCATGTTCAAGGTTCTTGGCACTGGGGCAGCAAGTAGCCTCAACACGTGGCAGCGTGGGTTCTCGGTACCCAAGTACCACGTGACGTGATGTGAGGCACAGACGGCAGTAGCGGCCGCGTGGATAGTGCGCGTGTTAGACTCGCTCGCCGACTGACTGGAACCCTGGAATCAGCGCGTGGCGGGTGCATCCGTAAGCGTTGTGCCAGAACACAGCAAGCCTCCGTCGATGCGGGCGTCTCCCAGCCGTAAGCCCAAAGCAAGGTGGATGGAGGATGACTCCCCCATCGAGGCGGCTTAAAATTAGAGGTTATGCGCGCACATGCCCACAAGCTTCTCAAAGGTTCCTCGCCGCGTGGTCAAGCGATCTATGCGATGCGCGGCGAGGCAAGCATGGTGCAGGAAGGCGAAGCATGTGAGCGCATTCACAGTGAGGAGCAAGGTGGCAGGTCAAGTGGTAAGGGCCAACTATGTACATAGCCTTTCTCGACACTCGACAGTCATAGCGAGGCTGCTGAGAAGTTTAAATGGCTGCCGGACTGCGCTGACAGAAATACATATGTAACGAATGTGATCCATCAGGAACCAAAAAGAATTACAATCACACAGAGCACTTACCCGTTTATAGTAGCCTCAGCCTGGGTTGGAGTTGAGAAAGAGGCTGCGCGCCCGCGCCGCGAAATGGTAATCGGTTAAAAGACGCGACGCGTCATGACGCCTCTATCTATTCTACTAAGCACTGACGTTCAGTGTTGCCAACAAATAAACAAGCTCTCCACCAGATTCAACTTCTAAAACCACTAACAAAATTCGGATTTTCTCCAAAAATTTGTAAAAATCGCTAAATTTCCACTAAACAAATCTTTGGTTTTTATGAAAGAAAACAGTAAGTAGTTATATTACTAAAAAAAGTTCTTTATTATTACGTAATAAAATATTTAAAATCAGTAAATCAACAAACAATATTATTAGTCAATAATCAACAATTCAAGATGAGGAACATACAAATTATTCAATAACAACAATAACTATAAAAATAAAGTGATATTCTAAAATTCAAAAATGATTTTTTCCTGCCACATAGTCTGTTTCACGTTTATATGATTCTTTGGTCCCAATTTGTTTTATAACTTTTATTGTAATTTCATAATCTTTGCAGCATTTTCCTTCCAATCTTAAACCACAGCGTATTCTTAATATAGTAGTTAAAAGATTCAACTTCATTCTGTTCCTCTGCTTGTTTTTTATAACATTCATACAGCTAAATTGCCTCTCAAAATCGGCATTAGAATGAAGCAGTATTAATAGAGTAAGCGCAAAAGTCGCTAATTCCTCAAACCTAGATTCCCCTTGAGCATCTTTGAAATGCAATATTTCATTCCAAACAATTTTGGTATATATATATGGTATATTTCGTAACGTTTTAGAGGCTTAGTCGTTGAGTGATAGCATTTTCAGTAATTATTGAAAGTGAGTTCTACTAAACCACTAGAAAAAACCACCAGCCACTTAAAGCAATATTTCGCTACTAAAAGGGGGGTCGAAACCACCAATTTTAGTGGAAAATCCACTGAGTTGGTAACACTGCTGATGTGTTCGTATTTGGAAGATTTAGTCGGTTTTTAGAAAATTGACTACAATCGAAAACTTATGCCATAATTGGACGTAGTTTAGCAGTAAGGACTCAACCCACAATACGTCTTTTTTGACTTATCGAGGTTTTTACTTTAGGTGTGTATTGCTGTAATGATGTTGTATTTGGAATATTTTGAAATATAATCATGTAAGGGCAAAATATACAAAAATTTTATGAGTCAAGTTGTAGTAACATAGACCAACTTATTTGAGAGTTATTGGGAAAAATGTAGGTTTGAGTCGTTTCTGCTAAATTGGTTTTAACATTAGGAAGTGTTTCTTTTAATTTCTCCAAAAAGATCCAAGTAACAAAAAATTGTGAACAAACTGATATTTAAATGAAAAATATTTATTATTTAGCAAGTTACGTATTTAATAAAAAATTACATAAAAATCTAATTTCTATTCTTCCTCATCATCACCCAGCTCCGGCTCCACCTCGAAATCTGGT
The DNA here is from genome assembly GCA_963082945.1 of Cerastis leucographa. Taxonomy (NCBI): domain Eukaryota; kingdom Metazoa; phylum Arthropoda; class Insecta; order Lepidoptera; family Noctuidae; genus Cerastis; species Cerastis leucographa. The sequence continues at coordinate 857,440 of CAUJBK010000002.1, forward strand.
TCCGCTCCGAACCCATCCACATCTTCCTCAGATTCTTTTCCTTTTAACGACTTGTAAAAGTCCAGACAGTCTTTAGGGATAAGGTGAAACATTGATGTTAAATCGTCCAATTTGGCCTGTGCAATTTCTTTGCCATCAGGCCAAAGAAAACTGAAATCATCCTCAGAAATATCTAAAACTTTTCCTCTAACTTTTTTTTCAATGCAGAGTTATTTAACTACTCCATCTATTTTCATAAAAATGGAATGTTTAAAATTCTTTTTAATACAAATTTCTTTTGTCTTTAACCAATTCACTTTTTCTTTCGAAATAAATGTTTTTCTGTTCACTATTTTCTTTTCAATTTTAGACGTTGACACAAAATCTTTCATCTGCATTCTGTAAACTTTAAGTGGATTCTTCTTTCTGCAGCTTTTCATTACGTTAATGTAATCTTCGGCAGTATATATTCTTTCATGGAATTTTAGCTGGTATTCTATTTTGGAGAAATCGGTATCATTCGGTAAGAATGTGTGGCCGGACTCTAGGTATTTGAATGTGATGGTTTGGAGACTAGGGTGTGAGTTTAGTAAAGCCTTCAGCATTAAAACTATTTTAATGTTGCGATTTTGTCCCCCGCAACAGTCACTCCATAGTGCCAGCTCTTCAACTCTTGGGTCCACATTATGTTTTATGTATCGTACCAGACACGATCCGACCTCTTGTGCTCCTCGACCGGCTTCACCTTCCAACCATACGTTACAGTGGCCGGCGTCATTTGAGCCAGCATGTAAGAATGACAGCAACTCAGTATTTTAAGTTTAAAAAATATAATTTTGTGTTGCCAAATAAAAATTTATAAAGAAATAATTTAATACCTTTTTGAGCTGTGTATCAAACAGCAAGTAATCAATCAAAAAATAAACTTAATTCATATAAATGTAATTTAACTGAAACGATTTAATAGTTTAGGTCATTTTAGCTGAATACAAAGTCGGCTTGTTTCTTGGTAAATCAATTTATCAGAAATGACCCACACAGTATAAGTCGTTTTAGTTGAATAAAAAATATACTAGTTTCCATGAAGGTAATTTAACTGAAACGACTCATATAGTTTGGGTCATTTTAGCTGAATACAAAATCGGCTTGTTTCTTCGTAAATCAATATAACAGAAATGATCCACACAGTTTGAGTCCTTTTAGTTGAATAAAAAAATGTACTGGTTTCTATGGAGGTATTTTAACTGAAACGATTCAAGTGTTTTGGGACAATTCTGTTATATTAAATATAGACCTGCTTCTTTCAAGTTGGATTTATTAAAAACGACCCAAGCAGTTTGGGTTATTACAGTGATTTGTAGAAAAATACCCGTCCCTATGTGGGTTGGTTCGCGTCATTAAAAAATCATCCTTATGTTAGTAGTATCACGGATCTTTTTTGCTGAGTGAAAGAACCAACCTTTAGGACCTCTTTGGCATATATAACTCATTTTTGACCATAGTGTGGGTTGAGTCCTTTCAGCTAAACTGCGTCCAATTAATATGCATCGGTTTGTGTTCTATTCTATTCTACTAAATGTACTCGTATGTTACCAGTGTTGTAGGGGTGGGTAACTCCGGAATAGTGATGGGCTGAGTGATGATTTTTCTGTATCGGTGACTGCATGACAATGACAAAAAAATATCGGTGACGGGAACAATGACAAAATCATCAATGATTTTTATTTGAGTATTAGATCTCGTCACTTCAATTGTGAGTAGATACTGAAATGATCGCGGAACGGCTTAGTGAAATTATCATTAGTTATTTATGTAGGCATGGGTCGAGATTGTGACTTAGCCGCGGAATTCAATTTGGCATGGCAGGGTATTTTAATGCAGCACATTTCGCACGCAAACGTAAACAAGTGCAAGCATTATTGCCGTTCCTTGCGCCAGTCCCGGTCATTGTCATTTTATCGAAATATGTGAGTTCTGTGACTTCAGTATCGCCGATCGCACAGCATCGCAAAGTCGCAATTCACAATTTCACACCGCAGCGCCCCCGAGACCGTCCGATCCGAATCACCGAAGTTCACGTTCATTCTAATAATGATTTAAAAGCATTGATGATTATGTCTTTGTCATTGCATGATGAAATGATTTTAAAATATCGATGATTTTTACATGTGACATGATATCGGACTCATCTCTACTCCGGAAGTCCGGACTCCGGTGGTAGGTACTGAATACTGATACAAACAAAGGTGCGTTCCGAACGCGGATACGTAACTAAAATTAACTAAATAATAAACCTTAATAATTAATCCTCCAATCCTTACCACCGCGGCACAGATTATTAAATATTTACACAGATGACAGATTATTAAATAGATACTTCGTAACAGATATTTCACTCCAATAAAAAAGTGAAAATACCGACGATTATCCTACAAAATCTTAATAATAATACCAGCTGTTTGCAGTGAAAAGAAATGTACTGGATGAGTAGAGTACACAGAGAGATATTTGAGATTGTTTTGCCGCCGCGCGCTAGGGTGGTATTGGTATTATAACGAATGTAGAAAAACAAATATTTTTTATTTGTTGATCAATAATATGTTTCAGTTTAATAAAACGTTGTTCATTTTTTTCCTCCCCTGAATTCCCGATTATTAAATTTTATTAAACCTTGGGTAGGAGGAGGGTGGACCTGGGATGGCGATCTGAGATCGATTAATTGAAGAATCGATTTTTGGAGCCAAAAAGATCAATTTTTTAAATCGATATGTAGTACTGAATCGATTCTGTGAATCGATACTTCACCCTTGAAAATCGACATTCGATTTTATTTAATTTTTTGGTATAAACCAAAAAAATATTTACAATTAATTGAATGTAGGATGTTTATTCGGAACGCACCATAAATTTAAAAAAAACTAATCAAGTGTGAACGCAGCAATGAGTGAATGAGAGAGTGTGAGTGGGAGCGGGAAAGGGAGTATGGCAAGCTAACTAGGAGGAAAAAGTCGACTCCACTGTTTTAAGGTGATTTATATAATAAAAAGAAGTTTTCAAGACGGAAGATTATTTTTTTCGGTCATCCACACCACCCTACAGCCTCGTCCGGGATAGACCGTAATATTAAAGGTGTATAAGACGAAGAAAGTTAAGAAGAAAAAAACACCGGTACAACGACGGCGGCCATTACGAAAAAACACGCGCTCGCGCCGGTGGAAAATAAGTTGTATTTTACGAAGACATCATGGAAAAAGACGATACCATGGAAGCAAAAATTCAACCCTTGCAATATGGTATGGTAGACACCATAATTAAATTCAATGGTGAAGACATGACCTACTCGTCTTCGAAGTGGTCACAAGACATCGAAGACAATGCCGAAATCTTCGGTTGGACGGCTCAACAAAAACTCATCATAGCCAGAAGATCGCTTACAGGAACTGCTGAGTTATGGTTACGAACGGAAAAACCATTCAGATCATACGAAGATTTGAGGAACGCCCTGTTAAAGGAATTTCCAGATTCGATAAATACCAAGCAAATGCATGAAATCATGGCGGCTCGTAAAAAACGTAACAATGAGAGCTATTACCAATATATGCTCATCATGAAGGAGCTTGGCAAAAGGGCTAAGTTCGCCGACTACGTTTCGATCCAATATATAATAGACGGGATTGCCGATTATGAGCAGAATAAAATTGGTCTGTATGGTATTACGACATATGCGGTTCTTAAGGAAAAGTTGGCACAATATGAAGCTATGAAGCAGAAGATGGTGAAACGAGGAAATTCACGCAGTACGACGGACAAGCAGCGTGAGTGTCGCGAATCCTCAAGGCAAGTTAAAGCAGACGACACTAACGTCAAGGAAAACGCAAGTGATAAAGTTTATCGTTGTTTCAAGTGCGGGGAAAGAGGTCATTTAGCGAGTTCATGCAAAAAAGGTACCAAGTGCTTCAAATGTAACCAATTCGGCCATATTGGTACCGAATGTCAAGAAGGTGACGTGTCAAACGGCGTAAGCGGAAAATGGAAAGGCGAACCATCGATGAGTCGGAATGATGGCGGAAGCAGCGGAGGCGGAGCTAACTCCAAGGCACGTTCCATGTTCGCTCAGAATCAATCCCTAGGAATAGATAACGGAACGGAGAGTGAACGAGATAGCACGCTAATGTCAAACGGGAAAATAATCCATCAGTGTCAAAGTTGTTGCCAATGTCAAAGTAATAATCACAGTAGTAGTGTTCTAAATGTAAACAATAACAATCCAGTGAATAAATCAGTTAAAAGTGTTATCATAGGCGGTATCACAGTAAAGTGTTTAATAGATACGGGTAGCGACCTAAATCTAATATCCTACGATGTGTTTACGATGTTATCAGTCAAATGTGAATCTGACAGGATGTTATTAACCGGTCTTGGTTCAAGTAAGGTGTATTCAATAGGTAAGTTTAACATTAAGTTGATAATAGATTGTCATTGTTATGAGGTTTGTTTTCATGTAGTGCCTAAAGGTGTCATTCCGTATGCAGTTATTCTGGGGCAAACTTTTCTAGTTAATACTATCACTATGATTAACAAAGGTATCATTGAGATAAGGCCTCAGTGTTATGATAGTTCGTATTTACAGTGTTTACTTTCCAGTGGCACTGATGAAAGTGATTTACCAATTCAAGTCCAAACTATAATAGATAATTACAAACCTTTAAAGACGAAAGAAGCCCCAATAAAATTAAAAATAGTATTGAAAGATGACATACCAGTAGTACAGCGTCCACGGCGTCTAGCTTTGCAAGAGGAAGAGATTGTAAAACATCAAATAGAAGAGTGGTTAGTTAATGGCATCATACGTCCTAGCTATTCGGAATATGCCAGTCCCCTCGTTTTGGTGAAGAAGAAAGATGGAAGTACAAGAATCTGTGTTGATTACAGGAAGATAAACCAGAAGATGGTGAGAGATGAATATCCCTTGCCAGTAATCAATGATCACATAGATAAATTGTGTACAGCTAGGGTGTTTAGCACTTTAGATTTAAAGAATGGATTTTTCCATTTACCAGTAGATGAGGACTCAATAAAATATACTGCGTTTGTGACCAGCAACCCAGAAGGTCAGTTTGAATTCCTACGAGCACCTTTTGGCTTATCAATTTGTCCCAAATTCTTTACTAGATATATCAACATTATTTTCACCGACTTTGTAAGAAGAGGAGTTCTACTCATTTTCATTGATGACCTAATTATCCTGGCTGAAGACGAACACCAGGCAGTCCAAAGACTTGAAGAGGTACTGAAGGTAGCTGCAGAGTATGGTCTCGAGATAAATTGGAAGAAGACACAGTTACTACAAAGATCAGTAGAATACCTAGGTCATGTAGTATGCAATGGAACAGTGCAGCCTTCAAAAGAGAAAACGGAAGCTGTGCAAAAATTTCCAGTGCCAAAAAATCTTAAAGAAGTTCAAAGTTTCATTGGATTAACCTCATACTTTCGAAAATTTGTTCCAAATTATGCTATGGTAGCGCGACCTCTAAGTGACCTGTTAAAGAAGAAAGAATTCTACTTTGAAGAAGATCAAAGAAATGCTTTTATGAAATTAAAACAATTTCTATGTTGTGAACCTGTTTTAAAGATATTCGATCCACAATTAAAGACAGAACTTCATACAGATGCCTGCAAGTACGGATATGCTGCGGTACTGATGCAAAAGGATTCTACAGATGGTAGCATGCACCCTGTTCATTACATGAGCAGAAAGACTGGTGAAACTCAGCAAAAGTGGTGCAGTTATGAACTGGAAGCACTAGCGGTGATAGAAGGCGTGAAAAAGTTTCGTAGATACCTTATAGGAATTCCATTTACCATAATCACTGATTGTCAAGCTTTCCAGAAGACTTTAACAAAAAAAGATGTCTCGGCTAAAGTAGCCCGATGGATTATGTACCTGCAAGATTTTAACTACACTATTGTGCACAGACCTGGTGAGAAGATGCAACATGTTGACGCTTTAAGTCGAAATATATGCATTATTCAAAATGAACTCCATGTTCGCATACAGAACGCTCAAGAAGAAGATGCAGGATTGAAGGCAATTAAAGAAGTTCTCAAAGAAAATAAGTATGAAGACTATGTGCTTGAAAATGATGTTATCTACAAAGGTGAAGAAAAGAAATTGGTTGTTCCAGAATTAATGGATCTGGAAATTATTAGAAAAGCTCACAGTATTGGACATTTTGGAAAAAAGAAAATTAGAGACATAGTAGAACAAGATTATTACATTTCCAAGTTAGATAATAAAATTGAAAAGGTAATATCTGCATGTGTGCCCTGTCTACTAGCTAGCAGGAATACCGGAAGGAAAGAAGGATTTTTAAACCCTATACCAAAAGGAGAACTGCCATTAGATACACTTCATTGTGATCATTTAGGACCTTTGGATGCTACCAAGAAGATGTATAACCATATCTTAACTGTCATAGATGGATACACAAAGTTTGTATGGATATACCCAGTTAAAACTGTTACAGCAAAGGAAACGGTTGATAAATTAAAGATCCATCAAAAAGATTATGGAAACCCCAGACGTATAGTGACTGACAGAGGAACAGCATTCACAGGAAAAGAGTTTGAAGATTATTGTCAGGAAGAGGGAATAGAGCATATTACAATAACAACAGGAATACCTCGTGGAAACGGTCAAGCCGAAAGAATGAATCGAATAATTATCTCCGTACTGACCAAGATGTGCATTGAAGAACCTGCACTGTGGTACAAACATGTCAGTAAAGTTCAGAGGGTAATAAATAGCTCATATCAAAGATCCATCCAAACATCACCTTTTGAATTATTAACAGGGACTAAAATGAGGCTTAAAGAAGACATGAAAATATTAGAATATTTAGAAGAACAAAATAGAAGAGAATTCATAGACAAAAGAGATGATTTAAGGAAAGAAGCAAAAGCTCAGATATTAAAAATTCAAGAAGAAAACAGAAGAAATTTTAATAGTAAAAGGAAGGAAGGACAGAAATATAAAATAGGGGATCTCATAGCAATACAAAGAACTCAATTTGGAAATGCATTGAAATTAAAACAAAAATTCTTTGGACCCTATAAAGTAGTAAAAGATATGGGAAAAGATAGGTATGAAGTTAGGAAATTAGACAACAGTAAAGAGGGACCTAAACACACCACTACAGGAGTAGATTTTATGAAAAGATGGCCTTAATTCAAAGATGTCTTGTTAACATTTTAACTTATTTCATTCATAAAATAAGAAAGTAATAATTGATATTGCAAACTTACCGTTGAACACAGCTAACTTACCATTCTATTTGTTATGTAATAAAGTGAGTAATGTTGATAGGTTGTTATATCATAACAAGCAAACTATTTAATTGTATCATTTATTTTATATCATTGTAAGATGTAAATGAGTACTAGTATAAAGTTCAAAAGTTTAGTAAGTGTAACTTAAAATGCCTAGCTATCTGTAATTATAAACAAAGAATTAAAATACCTACCTTGTAACTAACCATAATAGTAAATCTGTGTAACAAATGTACCTACATTTAAGTAGTAAGTAAGATTTTACCTAGATAATACTTAGGTGCTGGAGTATTGTTGAAGGAGTGAATGCCTGGCTGTGTGAGAGTATTATAAGTAAGGATTAATTTAGTTTTAAGTTCATTTTTGTTATTGTGTAGAAACATGTTTTGTTAGTTTAGTTCTAAACCTCATTGATTTTTAAAGAAACTTAGTGTGTAAACTTTATTCAGCTCAGTTTATCTTATTGTATTAGAGTCAGTCTGAGGGCAGACTGAAAGCAGAATGGCCGAGTTGTAGGATGTTTATTCGGAACGCACCATAAATTTAAAAAAAACTAATCAAGTGTGAACGCAGCAATGAGTGAATGAGAGAGTGTGAGTGGGAGCGGGAAAGGGAGTATGGCAAGCTAACTAGGAGGAAAAAGTCGACTCCACTGTTTTAAGGTGATTTATATAATAAAAAGAAGTTTTCAAGACGGAAGATTATTTTTTTCGGTCATCCACACCACCCTACATGAATGTACCCGTATTATAAGAGTGCTGTCGGTTAAAGGGTAAATTATTCTAAAACTCGCGAGATGACTGTATATTTGGATTCCTTCGCCTCTCTAAAAAAAAAAGTTACGTTTGTTTGTAATCTTTGAATTTTTGTATCTGTGTCTGTGTAATGTCTTGTTTTATACCGGCCCCCGTATTCACAAACGCTCGGATTCGATTTCGATTCGGAAAGTCGTATGTCTATCTCGCTCGCTTTCGTAATGCCAAAACAAGATAGACATACGACTTATCGAATCCGAGTATTTGTGAATAGGGTACCTGCCCCCTTATTCACAAACGCTCGGATTCGATTTCGATTCGATAAGTCGTATGTCTATCTTGTTTTGGCATTACGAAAGCGAGCGAGATAGACATACGACTTTTACCCTTTAACCGACAGCACTCTTATAATACGGGTACATTCATGTAGGGTGGTGTGGATGACCGAAAAAAATAATCTTCCGTCTTGAAAACTTCTTTTTATTATATAAATCACCTTAAAACAGTGGAGTCGACTTTTTCCTCCTAGTTAGCTTGCCATACTCCCTTTCCCGCTCCCACTCACACTCTCTCATTCACTCATTGCTGCGTTCACACTTGATTAGTTTTTTTTAAATTTATGGTGCGTTCCGAATAAACATCCTACAACTCGGCCATTCTGCTTTCAGTCTGCCCTCAGACTGACTCTAATACAATAAGATAAACTGAGCTGAATAAAGTTTACACACTAAGTTTCTTTAAAAATCAATGAGGTTTAGAACTAAACTAACAAAACATGTTTCTACACAATAACAAAAATGAACTTAAAACTAAATTAATCCTTACTTATAATACTCTCACACAGCCAGGCATTCACTCCTTCAACAATACTCCAGCACCTAAGTATTATCTAGGTAAAATCTTACTTACTACTTAAATGTAGGTACATTTGTTACACAGATTTACTATTATGGTTAGTTACAAGGTAGGTATTTTAATTCTTTGTTTATAATTACAGATAGCTAGGCATTTTAAGTTACACTTACTAAACTTTTGAACTTTATACTAGTACTCATTTACATCTTACAATGATATAAAATAAATGATACAATTAAATAGTTTGCTTGTTATGATACAACAACCTATCAACATTACTCACTTTATTACATAACAAATAGAATGGTAAGTTAGCTGTGTTCAACGGTAAGTTTGCAATATCAATTATTACTTTCTTATTTTATGAATGAAATAAGTTAAAATGTTAACAAGACATCTTTGAATTAAGGCCATCTTTTCATAAAATCTACTCCTGTAGTGGTGTGTTTAGGTCCCTCTTTACTGTTGTCTAATTTCCTAACTTCATACCTATCTTTTCCCATATCTTTTACTACTTTATAGGGTCCAAAGAATTTTTGTTTTAATTTCAATGCATTTCCAAATTGAGTTCTTTGTATTGCTATGAGATCCCCTATTTTATATTTCTGTCCTTCCTTCCTTTTACTATTAAAATTTCTTCTGTTTTCTTCTTGAATTTTTAATATCTGAGCTTTTGCTTCTTTCCTTAAATCATCTCTTTTGTCTATGAATTCTCTTCTATTTTGTTCTTCTAAATATTCTAATATTTTCATGTCTTCTTTAAGCCTCATTTTAGTCCCTGTTAATAATTCAAAAGGTGATGTTTGGATGGATCTTTGATATGAGCTATTTATTACCCTCTGAACTTTACTGACATGTTTGTACCACAGTGCAGGTTCTTCAATGCACATCTTGGTCAGTACGGAGATAATTATTCGATTCATTCTTTCGGCTTGACCGTTTCCACGAGGTATTCCTGTTGTTATTGTAATATGCTCTATTCCCTCTTCCTGACAATAATCTTCAAACTCTTTTCCTGTGAATGCTGTTCCTCTGTCAGTCACTATACGTCTGGGGTTTCCATAATCTTTTTGATGGATCTTTAATTTATCAACCGTTTCCTTTGCTGTAACAGTTTTAACTGGGTATATCCATACAAACTTTGTGTATCCATCTATGACAGTTAAGATATGGTTATACATCTTCTTGGTAGCATCCAAAGGTCCTAAATGATCACAATGAAGTGTATCTAATGGCAGTTCTCCTTTTGGTATAGGGTTTAAAAATCCTTCTTTCCTTCCGGTATTCCTGCTAGCTAGTAGACAGGGCACACATGCAGATATTACCTTTTCAATTTTATTATCTAACTTGGAAATGTAATAATCTTGTTCTACTATGTCTCTAATTTTCTTTTTTCCAAAATGTCCAATACTGTGAGCTTTTCTAATAATTTCCAGATCCATTAATTCTGGAACAACCAATTTCTTTTCTTCACCTTTGTAGATAACATCATTTTCAAGCACATAGTCTTCATACTTATTTTCTTTGAGAACTTCTTTAATTGCCTTCAATCCTGCATCTTCTTCTTGAGCGTTCTGTATGCGAACATGGAGTTCATTTTGAATAATGCATATATTTCGACTTAAAGCGTCAACATGTTGCATCTTCTCACCAGGTCTGTGCACAATAGTGTAGTTAAAATCTTGCAGGTACATAATCCATCGGGCTACTTTAGCCGAGACATCTTTTTTTGTTAAAGTCTTCTGGAAAGCTTGACAATCAGTGATTATGGTAAATGGAATTCCTATAAGGTATCTACGAAACTTTTTCACGCCTTCTATCACCGCTAGTGCTTCCAGTTCATAACTGCACCACTTTTGCTGAGTTTCACCAGTCTTTCTGCTCATGTAATGAACAGGGTGCATGCTACCATCTGTAGAATCCTTTTGCATCAGTACCGCAGCATATCCGTACTTGCAGGCATCTGTATGAAGTTCTGTCTTTAATTGTGGATCGAATATCTTTAAAACAGGTTCACAACATAGAAATTGTTTTAATTTCATAAAAGCATTTCTTTGATCTTCTTCAAAGTAGAATTCTTTCTTCTTTAACAGGTCACTTAGAGGTCGCGCTACCATAGCATAATTTGGAACAAATTTTCGAAAGTATGAGGTTAATCCAATGAAACTTTGAACTTCTTTAAGATTTTTTGGCACTGGAAATTTTTGCACAGCTTCCGTTTTCTCTTTTGAAGGCTGCACTGTTCCATTGCATACTACATGACCTAGGTATTCTACTGATCTTTGTAGTAACTGTGTCTTCTTCCAATTTATCTCGAGACCATACTCTGCAGCTACCTTCAGTACCTCTTCAAGTCTTTGGACTGCCTGGTGTTCGTCTTCAGCCAGGATAATTAGGTCATCAATGAAAATGAGTAGAACTCCTCTTCTTACAAAGTCGGTGAAAATAATGTTGATATATCTAGTAAAGAATTTGGGACAAATTGATAAGCCAAAAGGTGCTCGTAGGAATTCAAACTGACCTTCTGGGTTGCTGGTCACAAACGCAGTATATTTTATTGAGTCCTCATCTACTGGTAAATGGAAAAATCCATTCTTTAAATCTAAAGTGCTAAACACCCTAGCTGTACACAATTTATCTATGTGATCATTGATTACTGGCAAGGGATATTCATCTCTCACCATCTTCTGGTTTATCTTCCTGTAATCAACACAGATTCTTGTACTTCCATCTTTCTTCTTCACCAAAACGAGGGGACTGGCATATTCCGAATAGCTAGGACATATGATGCCATTAACTAACCACTCTTCTATTTGATGTTTTACAATCTCTTCCTCTTGCAAAGCTAGACGCCGTGGACGCTGTACTACTGGTATGTCATCTTTCAATACTATTTTTAATTTTATTGGGGCTTCTTTCGTCTTTAAAGGTTTGTAATTATCTATTATAGTTTGGACTTGAATTGGTAAATCACTTTCATCAGTGCCACTGGAAAGTAAACACTGTAAATACGAACTATCATAACACTGAGGCCTTATCTCAATGATACCTTTGTTAATCATAGTGATAGTATTAACTAGAAAAGTTTGCCCCAGAATAACTGCATACGGAATGACGTGAACGCAGCAATGAGTGAATGAGAGAGTGTGAGTGGGAGCGGGAAAGGGAGTATGGCAAGCTAACTAGGAGGAAAAAGTCGACTCCACTGTTTTAAGGTGATTTATATAATAAAAAGAAGTTTTCAAGACGGAAGATTATTTTTTTCGGTCATCCACACCACCCTACATGAATGTACCCGTATTATAAGAGTGCTGTCGGTTAAAGGGTAAATTATTCTAAAACTCGCGAGATGACTGTATATTTGGATTCCTTCGCCTCTCTAAAAAAAAAAGTTACGTTTGTTTGTAATCTTTGACTTTTTGTATCTGTGTCTGTGTAATGTCTTGTTTTATACCGGCCCCCGTATTCACAAACGCTCGGATTCGATTTCGATTCGGAAAGTCGTATGTCTATCTCGCTCGCTTTCGTAATGCCAAAACAAGATAGACATACGACTTATCGAATCCGAGTATTTGTGAATAGGGTACCTGCCCCCTTATTCACAAACGCTCGGATTCGATTTCGATTCGGAAAGTCGTATGTCTATCTCGCTCGCTTTCGTAATGCCAAAACAAGATAGACATACGACTTATCGAATCGAAATCGAATCCGAGCGTTTGTGAATACGGGGGCAGATCTGATGTTTTGTTATGGTAATAAAAATATTTTTTATCATCGAATTACCTGATTTGGTTGATAAGAGATCGTTGAATTATAATATGTATCTTGTTTTTAATAAAATAGATTTATATTACATTATAAACAAAAATTTGAAAAAAAGATCGATTTTTCAGAAATCGATCTTATTGGCTTCGATTTTTTTGTAGATCGATTCATTAGGTCACGATTCGACTCGATTCAAAAATCGATCTTTTTCGGAAAGAATCGCCATCCTAACCCCTAAATCTCCCTAGGTATTAGACTTCTATTCTATACCTAGGTTCATGCAGGTGATGCAGCCCCCGTATTCACAAACACTCGAATTCGATTTCGATTCGGAAAGTCGTATATTATCTCGCTCGCTTTCGTAATGCCAAAACAAGATAGACATACGACTAATCGAATCGAAATCGAATCCGAGCGTTTGTGAATAGGGGGCCAGGTCCTGTTATCAAAACACGACGACGCTAGTAGTACGTTTAGTTAACCAACAAAAGTTGTCAATTGCACGAGTTTTTCATTTTTCGCGGGCGGGATGGTGTTGCTGCATCCTGGATCCAGGCCTAAATCGTTTTCGCGAAATTAAACCTAAATATTTTACATAACATTTCAACCTTTCGAACGGAACTCATCGCAACCACGAAACGTATTTCTCGTATTAAGTTTTTTATCTGTGGCGGACTCAGATGACATGTTGGATTGTTTACAAAGTAAACTTTATAATACGCTGTTTGTTTTGTTAATTTTCGCATATTCACAATGCAAAAATAAACAGCAAGACCAAGAAAAAGAGGTCAGCGTACACTCGGTTCCTTGTGTGAATTTTTCTAATAGTATGTGTCTTTAAATCATTTTAATCTTGTTACAATGTGAAATAAGTTTAAGCGATTTTCAAAGCAACAGAATAATACAGTTGATACAGGCATAGGCCTCTGCTTTGTCCTAAAAATATGTTGAAATAATAGTCTTATTCGTTTCAGGATATAAGCAATAGTAGCCTTCGGAATGGTCGGAAGGAATGGTCTGGCAGATAAATGAGACGACGCCGACGATTCAGATAGGTACTGAAATTATTTATTTACATAAAATAATTTCTTATAATGTTAGCTCTTGTATTAGTTACAGCTTGTAGATAGGCCTTCTCAGGCACATGAGCATTTCTAATTGGTGTCTTGAGCCAAGGCTCCAAAGCATAGGCTGAATTCCCCTGCAAATCAATGATAAATAAATTTTTTGTTCATGTTATGTTGGCAACTAACAATATTTAACTATATTTTGTGTTTGCGTTTCAGATTAAAACGAATGAGGATTCAGAAAAATGAAAATATGGGCCCCAAATATTCAATTTATTTACATCAACTACTACTATTGAATGTCCCACTGTTGGGCAAAGGCCTTTTAATACATATAAATTATAAACAAAAAACTAATATATTATAACTGTTATTATTTTAAATGATATTGTTCAATGTTGCAGTTAAAAGAATGATTTGGTTGCATCTTACACGCATAGGACACAGAGTATTTTTAAGTTTTTTTTAGAGTGTGTTGAGACAAAGTAGTATACAGTATGTTAGGTTAAACGAGGGACATATTGAGGGAGGGTATTCAGTATTCGATTCTCGTTCCAAATATGTAAAAAACCTGTAACGTATATAGAAGAATTTTTAATGTTTTGTTTAGTGCCTAGATATTTTGGACTGTCCTAAGCCAGGTAAGTTTAAAGTATGAAGGGAAAATGGATTATACCTAAGAGTCATTGCCCCGCTCACATGTTCTGCGATAGTATTAAGTCGCTAGCGCAAGGGTGTATACACGTTGCGTGACATTTGCGAAAATTTTAGTATGGATCGGTCTGTTATTTATCAGTGTTTTTTTTTTGTTTATATTTTTATTAGTATCATGTTGGTATGTACTATTATGGGTTTCAATATGTCCCTCGTTTAAACTAACATACTGTATAAGCAGAACATTTTGTAAATAAATTAAATTTGAATTTTATATTATTGTCTCATTACCCCTCACTGTGGCCAAGACAACTTTAGCCATCTCTGATCAGTCTCGTGAGTCTGCGGGACTGGCAGTGAGTGTACCCTTCCCGAACCTGGTATTCCTGTCTACTATTCGTCTGTAACCTTAGGTCGCATGGTGCAAGCATCCTGGTGGCGTACCATGACGTCTTAAAACATTATTGTTCCATTCTTATTCCAGAGTGAAAAAGAGAGGGAGCTATACAAGTCGTCTAGCTCCATCTCTTTCCCACTCTGGAATAGGAATGGAACAATAATGTTTTAAGCGTCATAGTAACCCCCCTGAAATTATTTATTTATTTATTTATTTATTTAAACTTCATGTACAATAGTGGTACATAGGCGGACTTAATGCCACAAGGCATTCTCTACCAGTCAACCTTTGGGTAAAATACGAAAACTTTGTGATAGGGTACAAAACAAAATATATAAAAAAATCAACTACTAGTTTACGAAAATACATACCTACAAATACATAGACACTAATACACATTATACAAATAAATATACTAATATATATTATAACAAATACCAAAATAAAAACGAGAAACCTAATAATAATTACTATGACTAGACTTTAAATGAAGAGCTATTTAGTCTGACTTAAATAGTGAGTGCGAACTTTCTTTTTAAAAGTGAATTTACTTTCTGCTTTTTTAATGCAGTAGCGCGTTCCAGAGTTTTATAGTCGAGATAGCATAAGAATTAGATAAAAAACCAGTGCGGTGAGAAGGAATTTGGAGAATTAGATTTATATGATAGGTTAGGGCTTAGGGTCGTAGGGAATGTCATGCTTGTGGGTCTTTGTGGGTTCCATTAATTTTCATATATTTTCTGGTTCCGTCACATTCACGTCATCACGTATTGCGGCCTTACATGACGTTTGTTAAGGGTGGATGTACAGACATACTTCGTTTTTATGACTTGTTGTGTTTTTGTACCTAGTAGATAATACTGGTAAATTTTGGATTCATGTAGTCTGCGTAGGTCTGTTTTAATGATAAAACCACTAAACTAAATTGGTCATGAAACCCTGCCTGGAAAATTTGCATTCAGATTGAGTACCTATTCTGCACTCAGCATCTGCGATCTAGAAGTAACACTTGATCTTTGGCAATATCCTGTAAGCAGGATTTTCATCGAACAAAGAACCTAGTTATGGTACCTAGATTGAATTAACTTTAACGAAAACAGGCAGACCCTGAGATGTGCTAGGAGACAGATGCTCGATCAGCTAGCCTGGCACAAATACTGCACCATCTCTTTGCGAATTTGTAGGTAAGGAATTCTTTTTAAGGGAAATCGAAAGCCCCAGTTAACGCTCGTACAGCAATCCTTTCGGCCTTCCTTTCATTCTTCTCGGCATACAAACTGAGGAGATGGCGACGGTAGGTCCCCAACATGTTTTTTTAACCTTTTGACCGCCACAGTCGTGTGTAGACGACAAACCAAAATGTGCCCAGCACGCCACGGTCGCGAATGGTTGACAGAATTTTACACATAAATAAATGTCATTAAACAGCATTGTTTTGTGTTTTTCCCTTGTTAATTATTTACCTTGACTCTTCTTCATTTATTTGAAGTGAACTGCTTTCATTAGATTTCATCTGTAGTAACATAAGATGACAAAAAAGAAAACCAGTTAAAAAGTTCGTGCCCTCAAAGCCACAGTCACCTCAACAGGACACGTAGTGATGTAGGCAGCAGTCCATATAACAAGAATATCGACCTCGACGGCAACCTACGTTATATTTGATTTACTCTGAATTCTGCATTATTAAACAAATAAAACATTTGATATTGAACTTTCATGTTTGAGAAATCAAGAAAATTTTATAATACTGAACTATGCGCTCTTTAAAAGTCGAGTGTTAATAGATTATCGATTGATTGTAATGACTGCAATGCCCATCCCTATCACCCAATGTATTGTCTGTGCCGGGAACGCCACAGTCGTCTATGATTGACAGTCCCATGACGTCAAACGAGGAAAATTTTTGAATAGAGTAGTTCTTTTGCTGTTATTATTATTGTTTACTGTATACATGATTAATAATGGATAACTATAATATGAGTAGTGAAGACTTATTAAGTATATTGCAAGGAGTCGATACTGACACGTTTATAATGGTTTTTTTTTATACTATCCTACCTAAAAATACATACGTATATCGATATAAATCAATATACAATTGTTGAATTAAACTTATGTTGATTGTCTTATACATATTGAACGGTATATAATGTGTGAAGGTATTAAAAATGGTGTGATTGTTCTACCAATTTCTACCACCCAATTTTTTAATTAAAAAACTGATTTTTATAAAATGTTTTATTTTATCTTTTGTGAACTTCATGTTTGTGACGCTTAAGAAACTTTGTCCAGGTAGGTACCATTATTCCTCATTATTTCCTATTCATTACAGTGTTGTAAATTGTCTACATTCGAAAGTAAACAACACTAACACAGTAAACGGTATTTACTTCTGCACTGATGTCATCAGTGACTGGCGTTATACTAAAGCATTAATATTGCTTGTTCTTCCAAAGAAACTTAAATTTTATTAGTTGACAAAGTTAAAAGTACAAAACGAACAAAATAAAATATTTCGATATTATTAATAAGTATCGGTGTCGCACCTCTAGAGAAGAAGCGAGCAATTTCAAGAAATACGTGCCAACTGCGCCACTGTCGTCTTAGGGTGACAAAAAATTACGTCATGATGGACAATAGTGCTGTAATACTATTGACTTGGTTTTATCGATTGTTGTTTCTATTTGTGGAATAAACGCCGTAACTGTGACACAGATTATTACATTTATGTCATAAAGTACAAAGCGCGATGAAATAAAACTCAACAAAAGGATGGTATAATAATCTTTATTGAAATTAAAACCCATGTAAAAAAAAATTGTCGGGTTTCTATGAGCTTTATCGATATAATTTCGCCCTCACTATTATTTTGTAGGTATTAAATTATGAATTCGGAGCTTGGCGCTGAGGGCACGCTTTATCTTTTTTGACGTGGCGGTCAAAAGGTTAAAATCACAGAAGCTCAAGAAACACAAATACCTAATAGCTAGATTCTTTACAAAAAGAATCTTGTCTAGGTCCGATGTGATGAAGACTATTTTGACATTTGTCAGAAGAAATGTTTCTACACCCAAGTGTCAAAAGTAGAGAAAATATGGTCGTCATGCTCGACGTCGTAGACTTATGTAGACTGAAGAATAGAAA
Organism: Cerastis leucographa; assembly: GCA_963082945.1. Classification (NCBI taxonomy): domain Eukaryota; kingdom Metazoa; phylum Arthropoda; class Insecta; order Lepidoptera; family Noctuidae; genus Cerastis; species Cerastis leucographa. The sequence continues at coordinate 875,385 of CAUJBK010000002.1, forward strand.
AAAATTCTTTTCTACATTCATAACAATATCGCCATGTTTAGGACGATAGAAATCTTTCTACTCTTTTTCTTTTTTTCTTTTCTTTTTTAATTTTGTCGATTCTTCCGTAGAAATAGCCCGTTTCTACGGCGGTCATGCAACGCGTGCTGGAAATCAAACGTTTTCTATACCTTAATCCCACTCGTGTTGCTTCAAATATCTTTAATTTGCATGCAATATCTTGAACTTGCAACTGCGACTGACTCGACTGAGAAGGAAATACACGGCTAAACGTTCCGATTTACGCTACACAGTGTTAAGTGTTTTGTAACGTGGTTGTATGATCTTTCGTCGCTAAAGGCGGTTTAGAGACCTTACTTTTGGTTGAGCCCCCTTGTCGATGTCAGATACTTACTTATGTACGGAATTTTTACTCGGTTTCCTTACGAAATGATCTGTGTAAACGGGACGTCGCTATACACATTCATAGAGCTGTCTCGTTTGCACATGTCATTTCGTTCGGAAAACTGATAAAAAGTCTAATACCTACTTATAAAAAGCATATTTAAAAATAGGAAGTACGGCGGAGAAGGGGAGGCAGCTTCCTAACAGACTAAGCCGCGGGACAATTTATAGTAGGCGACGGCGCGGCCACATTTTTGTATCGCGCGGAAGCTATAACAGCTCTGCGCGAGAGATCAGAGGGCCGATACGAGTACTACGACCGATCACGAGTTTCATAACTTTGAATTGTAATAGTTTTAGTCATTTTAAAGTATAGTGGACTGCTGTGTATTGTAAACCGTGTGTTTGAGTTTAATAGACTGTTTTAACTACAGTGCCGGTTATTATTATACTTACACCCGCTAATATACACATTTGAACAGAATGTTTACAAAAAAATTGTAAAATTAAAAAAATACTGGGAAATTTCATAGTTTTTTTATAAGTTTTCTGATATTTTTCGGAATATTACATAGGAAGTAATTAAATTTACATAAAAATTAATTTTTCAAAAAAATTGGTACAATAACGAGAATTTTATGTAAAATTCCCGTTTTAAATGTTAAAAACACATTTAAAAAGTATTAGTCCCAAACATTACATGTAATTTTACAGATTTTATGTAAACTTCTATCACTTAGTGATTATTACATATTAATTATGAGAAAAGTCCATTTAATGAGTAAATTCTACAGAATACATTTAAAATTAAAGAAATGTTGGGAAATTTCATAATGTTTTTTGTAATTTTACTGACATTCTTTGGAATATTACATAAGAAGTGAGTAACTTTACATAAAAATGTAATTTTCAGAAAATTAGGTAAAATTATGAGATTTTTATGTAAAATACCCGTTTTCATTGATAAAAACACATAAAAAAATTATTTGTCCCAAACGTTCCATGTAATTTTAAAGATTTTATGTAAAGTCCATCTCTTAGTGATTATTACATATTTATTATGTAAAAAGACCATTTAAACAGTAAATTCATAAGAATATATGTAAAAATTGAAGAAATGTTGGGAAATTTCAATAAGTTTTTTGTAATTTTACTGCTATTTTTCGGAATATTACATAAGACGTAAGAAATTTTACATAAAAATGCATTTTTCGAAAACATTGGGAAAATTACGAGATTTTTCTGTAAAATTCCCGTTTTAATTGCTAAAAACACATTAAAAAAAGTATTTGTCCCAAACGTTGCATGTTATTTTACAGATTTTATGTAAACTTCCATCTCTTTGAGATTGTTACATATTAATTATGTAAAAAGACCCTTTAGACAGTTAATTCAACAGAATATATGTAAAATTAAAGAAATGTTGGGAAATTTCACTATGTTTTATGTAATTTTACTGTCATTTTTCGGAATATTTCATAAGACGTAAGTAAATTTACATAAAAATGTGTTTTTCACTAAAACAGTAAAATTACGAGATTTCTATGTAAAATTCCCTTTTCCATCGTAAAAAATACATACGAAAATGTATTTATCCCAATAATCCATGTAATTTTACAGATTTTTTGTAAATATCCATGGCTTAGTGATAATTACATAAATTTTATGTAAAACTACTTAAAAACTGTTGATTTTAACGAACAAATGTGAAATTGATGAAATTTATGTAAAATTTCATAATTTTCCCAGAGTTTTCGGGAATTTTACAGGATTATGTAATATTTTTCAATGTAAAATTACATAATTTTTAACAGTGTGGTCCGCTCAAGAATCTTATTGGATTTGCAAAGATCTTGAAGATCCTTAATTTTTTATTGTAAACTTATTGGTATCAAACTTTTGTAAGCTGCATCCAATCCGAGAAAGGTATTGTATACTGCCACGTGTTAATACTTCTCAGATATAGTTTCGTTAGCCTCTTTTTTAAACGCTTATTTATGATTAAGCATAAAAGTAATCTTTGGCAACCTTACGCCACAAAACAAGTTCGCCAATGCAATTTTATCTTTCAGATATCAACAAAGGCAAGGCATAATTTTAAATTGAAGACACAGATAGAGTTAATTCATTAATAATGTATGGATTTGCATTATTAGCTGTCGCCGTTTTGAAGGTTAGGGTCCACTATTGTGGGGTATTTCTGGGTTTCCTTTCTATAACTAAGTGAGTGCTCTCATCCTTATTTTGAGTACGGCCATCAAAAAGAAACCTATAGGCAATGTGCACGTTAAATTTCCAAACGCAATACATATGAATACATATGTCGCATCATGGGTGGCCGAGATGCGAAGCATCGGGTCTTCTTCACGATCCGACATAGTTTTAGGTAAATGTGGGCACTGACTTGGGTACTCGAACGAAAGAACTTTTTAATTCAAATCTCAATAACTTTATTTAAAAGTAACGGTTGTACAAGAAACAAACACGTGCGTTGGTACTGAGCGTCTGCCATGACTGTTGGAGTTCGACTGTCCCAAGTCGCAACACTCCGTCCCTCTGCTAGGGTTCACTGCATCCCCTCTACCGACGATCGTGTCCAAGCGTTTGGCGCGCTTGCGTTTCTAGTGACAATATTGTTAATTCCAAAACGAATTGTTAGATGGCGCTGTCTGTTGCACCATGGCGCCATCAATCCACGACACATAAATAAAGAAAAATTCTATTTCGATTCTGGCATCAACAAATGTTCGAATTAAAGTTTAGAGACCTTGTTCCACCTTCATACCAATAAAATTGAAAATACAGCTGGCCATTTTCAATGGCTCATTTTTAGAAGTCTGTTTGCCTATAATCTAATTAAGTAAAATTTCTTTACACAACAACAAAATATTTGAAGCTGTTGGTAAACCTATATCAATAAATGAATAAATATTTCTTTAACCCGGCGGGAGTGTGGCGGGGTGTAGCATACCCCACCAATTCTTTTTGCTGGCGTACATTTTTATTATTGTAAGTTACGTGTTAGCGCCTTCGCGTAGCTGGAGCTGAGGTTGTGCAGGAAGGCACAGTGGCGTGATCGAAGTGTGGCGTCAGCCGGCGTTCGAGATACACACGATTATATGTACGTGGGGTATGTGACACCCCGCCACATAGTTTACGTGTGCTTTTAATCATAACATTCTTACATTTAATTTTATTATTTCTTGTCTTTTTTAGGCTTTTGACAAATATGGGTGAAAACAATACACTGTTAAAAATTTTCAGGGAATTTTACATAATTTTAGGGCAACTTTCGTTGCCCTAACATTTCTGTATTTTTCCATAATTATGTAATTTTACAAGGCGTATGTAATTTTACATATCGACCTGATTTCATTATTATGTAATTTTACATATATGTAATTTTACATAATTAAACAAAATGACGATTATGTAAAATTAAATTTATGTAATTTTACATAATAATGAAATCAGGTCGATATGTAAAATTACATACGCCTTGTAAAATTACATAATCTGTAAAATCTCACTTATGTAATTTTACATAATCTGTAAATTACCACTTCTGTAATTTTACATAATCTGTAAATTTTCAATTATGTATTTTTACTTTTTTTTTCGGTAATATTACAGAGTAATTATGTGTTTTGTTACAAATTTCGAATGTAAAAATACGTAAAGTTTGTGTATTATTCATGATATTTTATGTTTATTTACATTTTATTCAATAATATTACCGAATTATTATGTATTTTGTTACAGATTTCGTATGTAAAATTACACAAACTTTCTGTATTATTCATGTTTTTTTTAGTATTTTTACTTTTTATTCGGTAATATTACATAATAATTATGTATTATGTTACAGCGTATGTAAAAATACATAAAGTTTTTGCATTATTAATGATATTTTATGTATACTTACATTATATTCAGTAATATTACAGAATTAATATGTGCTTTATTACAAATTTCTTCTGTAAAATTACACAAACTTTATGTATAATTAATGTTTTTTTTAAGTATTTTTACTTTTTGTTGGGTAATATTACACAACTATTGTGTTTTGTTACAGATTTCTTATGTAAAAATACATAAAAGCTTGTGTATTATTCATTATATTTTATGTACATTTACATTGTATTCGGTAATATTACAGAATTATTGTGTTTAATTACAGATTTCGTATGTGAATTTACCACAAAATTTATGTATTTTTAATGTTTTATTAAGTATTTTTCCTTTTTATTCGGTAATATTACTGATAAAATTTATGCATTTTTACATAAGAAAACTGTGATTTTAAATATGGGCATGGTAAAATTACTTGTTGTTTGTGTATTATTACCTGTAAAATTAGGTAAGATTACATGTTATTATGGGATATATTTCTGTAAAATTCAATATAAATTCTGTACATTTACATGCTGTCGGTAATTCTTCGGATTTAGTTATTAGCCATAGTTTTTCTTATGTATTTTAAATAATGCAGCCGTATTAATGAAGACAAAAAAATCACTTGGAAATAAGTCAATAACCGATCTAACTTAAATACACTGGTTGCACCTGTATTAGTAACAATCCACCCAATATTACATTTATTAGGATTCTTCATTAAATGGTGTGACCTCAATGCAAATTAAAAACCAAAAACTTCATTGTTATTGATTAATTTGCTTAAACACACAGCACACATTTTACAATACTATATTACTCCTGTAATATTAGGCGCACAGTTATATTATTCAGATGTGACGAGAGATTATACCCAGATCGGTTAGACTGATGTTTTATGATTTTCACACAAATATTTTGAGTAATACGACTTCATTTATTAAAATACATAAAAAAAAACAAACAACTGGCCAATAGCAAAATCCTGAGAATTATCGATAGCATGTTAATGTACAAGATTTGTATTGAATTCTTTAGATAATATTATCGCCTAATTACATGTAAAATGAACTAATTTTATAAGTCATAATATACAAACAGCAAGCAGTTTACAGTTTGGAGGTTATCTAATAAAAAAACAAAATTCCAAAAAAACAACAATTTATTTATTTTCGTACAGGTAAAGGATATGCTTAAATGAATAATTAAATGCTTAGCTTATACCTTGACTTCTTATACTTATAATCACAAGGATTCACTTTATTTTTGTTTACAGTTTGGAGGTTATCTAATAAAAAAACAAAATTCCAAAAAAATCAAAAAAAAAAAAACGTACAGTTAAAGGATATGCTTAAATGAAAACTTAAATGCTTAGCTTATACCTTCTTTTGAAGTGACTTCTTATACTTATAATCACAAGGATTTACTTTTTGTTTACAGTTTGGAGGTTATCTAATAAAAAAACAAAATTTTAAAAAAAAAACAACAATTTATTTATTTTCGTACAGGTAAAGGATATGCTTAAATGAATAATTAAATGCTTAGCTTATACCTTCTTTTGAAGTGACTTCTTATACTTAAAATCACAAGGATTTACTTATTTTTGTTCCATTAAGCTGGAAGCTCCAGGGTAGCCCGCGAAATTCAATTTTTTTTCAGTTTTTTGCAATTTGCAGGCCAGTGCTAGATTGTATGTTGATAATATTAACCGCGGCTGTAAAACGTATGTAGTTACTAACATACTACATAACTACATACGTCTTACAGTCGCGAATTAAATTTTCATCAACATAAAACCTATCACTGGCCTGCAAATTGTAAGAAACGTAAGAAAATTTGAAGTTCGCGGGCTACACTGGAGCATCCACCTTAAAAGAATGAGCCTGTACTGTGTGTAATTGTACCATTAATTTCGTACGGCAATTAGACCTCAGCTTAAAATAATATAATTATATACAGGGTTATTGATAAAACACCAACAACCTCTAAAGAGGTCGAAGTACTCATCATTATGAACAACATTTACTATGGGACCAAACTTGAAATCTCGAAAAAAAACAGCTGTTCCGTACTTAATTTTCACATAACTCGTCAAAATGTAGGGAACAGCTGATTTTTTTTTTCACGATTTCGGGTTTGGTCTCATAGTAAAAGTTGTTCATAATGATGAGTAGAATGACCTCTTAAGAGGTTGTTGGTGTTTTTCCAATAACCCTGTATACACGCAATGAAAAAACACGAGAACACGAGGCCTGCAGAATAATGTAACAAGAATGTAACCGTCTTGGTTATTACAGTACTACTATAATAAAGTAATACTAGTTATTAATACATATAAAACGATATAATTAAAATTAACAGCAATCCCGTACATAAATTATATTATTATGTAGGTACTTCTATAAGAAGTATCTACATAAAATCACTACATCATCATCATGTACATTAGAAAATTATTAAACATTTATATTAAATATTTGTTACAGAAATTAATTAGAGATGCAACGGATAGTTGTTTGGCCGGATACCAGATACTGGATGTTTGGCCTGACCATCGGTCGAATATTCGGTATCCAGCCGCCGAATATTTATGTACGTCAGAACCACGGGTGTACTTTTCAGTTCCGCCTAAATTCTTTTCAGATCCGCCTAAATTTATTGCTGACAGCAATAAATTTAGGCGGATCTGAAAACATTTGGTACATTCTGTGTACCTTTTTCATACCTCTCTTGATAATCTGTGTACCTACACCCGTACAATGTTATTTTAAAAATTAGGTACACCCGCCATCCTGATGTCAGAACCGCGGGTGTACTGCTAAGTAGCTAAGTACACTCTTTAAGTAGATTTGGTACCTCTTGCGTACCTGCAGAAACAAGTATTAAATAAACAAAATACTATCAGGTTACTGCGAAAACTTAAAAAAAAAATGATTTTATTTCTATGAAGTTGTTCTTATTTAAAAAAAACATACAATCTTCAGTATTAATAACTAAGTTAAATATTTAAAAAACCTATTAGAAAATCAAACATCAGTTTGCCTATTTTAGAATTGTGAAGGATTTGTAGAATTTAGATGTTTGTCTGTGTTTTCAGAAATCAAAATGAAACGAGAGAGTTTTAAAGGATTTTTTAATTAATTTTAATGGTAACGAAATAAGTGATGGTATGGCCACAATACATGCTTAACGTGGAGGTTCTGGGTTCGATTATCGAAGATTGTTATTAATTTATTCTTTGACGTCGTTACTGTTTTATAAAACAGTAAGAACGTCAAAGAAAGAAAATTGTTTTTTTTTTTTTTACTTTTCGCAGCAACCTGACAGTATTCTGTTTATTAAATACGTGTTTCTGCAGGTATACAAGATGTACCAAATCTACTTATAGTGTACTTAGCTACATACATTGATAAAAAGTACACCCGCGGTCCTGACATCACGATGGCGGGTGTACCTAATTTTTAAAATAACATTGTACGGGTGTAGGTACACAGATTTTCAAGAGTGGTACGTTAACCTCTCAAGCCTTTCTGGCTGACAAAAAAAACACCCCGCGGGCCCCCCAGTTACGTCATCGCGCGAGTCAAGTGGCCTGCGCTCACAAAAACGCTTATCGCTCGAGTTCTATTAGCTCTTATCTCAACCGGTAAACAGTTTCGGGTTGTTGAAAAACGAGACCATGTATTACAATATAAACAACTGTCTCATAACTACTTGAGAATTATAAACATCGCATAGAAATCAGAGAGCTCGCCGCAAACATACTGTTGTCGTAGTTTGTTTTTTTTTGGTAAAACTACTGAATCAATTTACACGAAACTTTAGATCTAACATAAGAAATATACAAGTAATCTAATGACAGTGTTTTTGAGGAGTCCTACATAAATTATTCTTGCAAGATTCCAACTCAAACGTCTTATTAGAATCGGCCATTTTCTAACTGCGCAGTTCAATGCATGAAAATACTTGAAATATCAATAAATATGAATAAATATGCCTCGAATGCAAGAAATAATGAATTATCACTATTTTTTCGCTTATTACTAATGTTTCCAAGACCATATTTCATTGTAAAAGAGTCAAATTCATATTTTCAATTTCGACTGACGAACTTCACAACAAAGGAATTTTGGAGAAATTTTTGGAGAAATTTTTGGGTCAAAAACATAATTTTTAGATATTTTTTCCAGCAAATGACTATCTAAAAAGTTACATTATACACTTATAACATACTATACATTTACTTACCAAAGTTTAACAACACAAAACACAAAAATTTCACTGCATTCCAAAACAAAACATCACCGTTCCACACTGGCCGCCATGACGCATTTTGACAGTCCACAAAGACGCGTTTCTTTATTTTTTAAATAATTTTGTGCAGTTGTTAGGTTGGTATGATGGTTTCATTTGAATCGAACTCTAGTTGGCCCGAGACGTAAATTTTAACAAGCGAATTAGAACCTTACTTCTCGTACGATAAGGGTTTAAAGTTGCTGGTGCGCCGCGTACCGAATTCGGTACGGCGGGGATCAACGGTAAAGCTTGCGCGTACCGAATTCGTTCCACTCCGGCCGGAGAGGTTAAGGTACACAGAAAGTACCAAATGTCTGCAATAAATTTAGGCGGATCTGAAAAGTACACCCGTGGCTCTGACGTACATGGATATTCCGCCGGTGCAATTATACCTGCATTTCGGTATTTCAGGTGCGCATTGTGCAGGTTTTGACCTCATAATGGAGAGATGAATCACAAGTTGAATTGTACATGAACGAGACCTATGCATAGTAATAATAGTACATTACGATACAAGTGTACTGTAATAGTTATTTATCCAACATGTGAGGAAAGTTCGTTTTTCCTATGAGTTTTGATTTTGAGTCTTGAGCGAACGAAGGATTGAAAAATAGAATCACGAGCGCAGCGAGTGATTATAAATTTCAATCCTGAGTAAGCGAAAGACTCAACAAAACGAATAGCAAATGAACTTGCTCACAAGTTGCATACAAAACTTTTCACCACTCCCAGCAAGAAAGTATTCAGTCATCATAGGTAAATAAATTAAATAGTCACAAAGCAAATCAAAATAATTCTTTTTTCGAATTTTTGCTTCTAATGTCCTTCTTTCACAGGCTTCTTTCTTTGAGTGCGTTCAAAAATTATAATCCTAAATTTCAATATTTTATCAAACTATTTTTCACCACTCCCGCACGAAAGAAGTGTCTTTCCTGTACGAAAACAGTGAGGAAAATTGGTTTTTCCTCACTGTTTGAACAGTGAGGAAAGTAATGATCCCGTTCAGAAATTAACTTTGCTTGATATTTTTATGTTAAGTTTTAAAGATATTTTCAATAATAAATAATTTTATGCTTAGAATAGAAATATTTATAAGTTAAGATTAATGTTTTTTATAAAATTTATCAAATTATTGTGAGTGTATAAGTTCAGAAACATTAAAAAAGTTTGATAAAATATTGAAATTTAGGATTATAATTTTTGAACGCACTCAAAGAAAGAAGCCTGTGAAAGAAGGACATTAGAAGCAAAAATTCGAGAAAATAATTATTTTGATTTGCTTTGTGACTATTTAATTTATTTATCTATGATGACTGAATACTTTCTTGCTGGGATTGGTGAAAACTTTTGTATGCAACATGTGAGCAAGTTCATTTGCTATTCGTTTTGTTGAGTCTTTCGCTTACTCAGGATTGAAATTTATAATCACTCGCTGCGCTCGTGATTCTATTTTTCAATCCTTCGTTACTCAAGACTCAAAATCAAAACTCATAGGAAAAACGAACTTTCCTCACATGTTGGATAAATAACTATTATAACATTTTCGCAAATCCATCCATACAATAAATGAGGATATCATTATTCTAAGGGTTTCTTTTAGGAATTAACAGGTCAAAACTGTTGTTTTGGCTTCATCAAGTACATACATGTCGCGGGTCTCAAACCATAGGGGCGTATACGCCAAAAAGCGATTTTTCGTTTTTAATACCATTGGATTCTGCTATAAGCAATACATAACCTCAATTTTTCTTATAATTTAATACTAATTACTTTTTGTATAAATTGCAAAATATTATTTGCCATAAGATAGACAGTCTATAATTATTTTCAAGCCATATAGTCGTATAATAGACGTAAGTGCAATATTATTGCTTATTGACTCAGTTTTGACGTGACATATAGACGTATGCACGTACGATTGTAAATTTTATTATAATCCAAGGAAAACGTGTCGGTCCATAGAGACGTATGCGCATACGACCGTCAATATTAACACTATCCAGGAGATATTTAGTAATCACTGCAGACGTATGCACATACGTCTATATTTTAGTATTTTGCTGTCTCAAGATATCTTCAATACGTGGGCGAATAGTTTATTTAGACCAATGTTAATTTTTACCTAGTTGAAATATTGCAATTTAGGAATGAGAACCCATCAAAACTACCGTTGTTTACGTGATTTTAAAAATTCATACGCCTGTTTGCCTTGTCATTATTATTGAGATGTGTTTGAATTCAAAGTAGAAGTATAAACCAGTTTTGGTCGATAATCTAGAAAAAAAAGGAAATGGTAGCAATGTTTTATGTATGAAAGGAAAAATAAGCATACATTTAAAAATAAAATTTATTCATAAACCTGAACATTATTATTTTATTTTAAATTAAAGTAAATGAAAATAATGTAGATACTGCAAGTGGTTCTGAGTACAGAATTGTATCCAAAGAAGAGGAAATGACCGACCGCGTTACATTTCTGATAAACCTTGCCTCCTTAAATTCTTCCCAGTAGTCGAATTTAAAGAAAAGCGAATTGGGTTTGCCCATTTTAAAACCGTTCCATCCGTGGCAAAATTTTGAATGGTCTAACACCTCAACAATGTATGGATTGTCTTTCCATGCCCATCGTATCACTCAATGTGATGTGTGATACGATTGTTGTGGACGATTGTTGTGGTGTTAGACCATTCAAAATTTTAAGACTTTAAAGCAATGCGAGGTTGCTCTATCTAGTAACACAATAAAAGCCACGGATGGAACGGTTTTAAAATGGGCAAACGTCAGATGGATACAGGTAAGGAAAGATGTTCCCAATTCGCTTTTCTTCAAATTGGAATACTGGGAAGAATTTAAGGAGGCAAGATTTACCAGAAATGTAACGCGGTCGGTCATTTCCTCTTCTTTAGAGACAATTCTGTACTCAGAACCACTTGCACTAAAACAAGTTAAATATAAAGACCTTATGGCTATGTGTAAGGATGGAACTATTCCAAAGAATTACCACAGCTAAGTATAACCAAAATTTTCCTGTAGTAGATAACGAAAATTCGGAGACAGGAGCTACAAATGGCGACGACGACTTAACCCTTGCTGCAACAAGAGCATCTTATATACGACGCCGACCAAGGAACAAAAACTAATTGTTTATAGTGTCTTATTTAGTCATAATCTTGGCATAGCTCATTTGTGGTAAAAATAAAAAGATATTAAACTTACAAAAAAGTATTTAATACAATAAGAATGGCTAATTTCTCAGATTTTTAATGCCAAATTGCATTAATGAGGCCAAGATTGTTCTTCGTTGATACTTCAGTATTTACATTATTTTCATTTCTTTTTTCATTCTTATTTTACGATATCTTTTATTTTGTTTTATTTTTTTATTGTTTTAGAGAATTTATTCTCTTGGTTTTATTTATTACGACTAATTTTCTATTAAAGAATTCGTTTTTATTATATTTAAAGGTTTTATTGATGTAAAAGCCTTTTTTACCCGTTTCAACTTATTATGTTCATAAGAATTTTATTATTATTAAGACATTTTAACTTTTAGACGTATTTTTTTAAGATTCCTGTTAAATTTGGTTTCTTGTAATGTGCATTGATCTCAATTTAAAATGTTTGTGATTTTAAGTAATTTAAAATAATAATCAGATTTATGAATAAATTTTATTTTTAAATGTATGCTTATTTTTCCTTTCACACATAAAATATTGTGTTATTGCTACCGTTTGCTTTTTTTTCTAGATTATCGACCAAAACTTGTTTATACTTCTACTTTGAATTCAAACACATCTCAATATTAATGACAAGCCAGACAGGCGTATGAATTTTTAAAATCACGTAAATATCGGTCGTTTTAATGGGTTCTCATTCCTAAATTGCAATATTTTAAGTCACCAACTAGGTAAAAATTAATATTGGTATAAATATTAATAGTTTAAGGAGAAGGGTTTTACGTCCATAAATTACATGAATTTTTGGGGGAATTTTGTCAGACTTTTACCGTCTTTTGTCATGCCAAATAGACGTACCAACCAAAAATAAGAGTTAAATGGGGTATACTTCAAAATCAAGCATCCCATTATAACCGTAGTGTAAATATATAGCTACATGCAAAAACACAACAAGCTAGGTCAATCACAAGAAAAGTTATTAAGTTTTTTGTCTCTCCTGAAAAGTAGGTGTTCGGTAGATACGCCCCTATGGTTTGAGACCCGCGATGTGTGCCAAAAGGCGATTCTGCACATCATTTCCGTTTTTTTTGACGTAGATATGCCTTACAGTATATTTGTATAATGATGAGTAAGATGTTTATAATTATGAGTCTTTTATGTAGCACGTAAATTATATAGTGCCTAGTAATGTATTATTGATGGGTATTCTGAAACCAATATAAAACGCTCACTGCCTGCACTACTAGACATGTGCGTGTGGATTAAAAGATCTTTTCGAAAAACTTCCAATTCCAAACAAATTAAAAGAGGATTTAGAAAACAATTGTGAAAACTTTATGGTAAGGTATACATTTTGCGAAACCTAAACAAAGAAAGTTAGAACTCATTAAGTAGATCTCTCAATCTGGACAACTGAAGAAAAAGCCATAACGCGTATCCAAGAATATACTGCCTATGTGTTTATAATTTGCATTTTAATTAATTGTGAAGGATTTGCTAAACAAAACTCGATTCATTTCAAAGCCACGTTTAAGATTTATAACGGTTTATATGGATCACTCAGAGTGGACAATTTTTAATTGAGTGATCTTGTAAAACACTACCTAATACTGAAAAAGTATGAATAATTATCATGTTTATTGCAAATTATGCTTCTGGGAAAATTTGTGAAACAAAAATCGTGATTGAAATCTTACTGGTTCAAGAGAAAATGAAAATCTTGTTTTTTGTCGATCGTCCCAACTGAGAGATCATTATTTTGAACTATATTAAATAAACCAAAACTAATAGGTAGAAGGTAGATACATCAGAAATTGTGAAAAATGTTGTACTAAAATTGACGAATCAGTCGTCCCGGTAAGTGTTATACTTAAAAAGATAAATCATAATTACAATACTTGAGAAAAACAAAATTTTCCCAGAAGCATAATTTACAATAAACATGACAATTATTCATACTATTTTCACAAATTTTATACCTTACAATGAAGTTTTCACAATTATTTCTTAAATTCTCTCATAATTTGGTTGGGATTGGAAGATTTTTTCAAAAAGATCTCCCAATCCACACGCACATCTAGACACGAAAATAAATAAGAAAAAAATGGTCTATAAAAAAGAATGTACTGATGTGTGTACTACATCATCATTTCCTATGTGTGTTATCTTTATTACGCGTGTTTTTTTTACAATAGAAATGGCGATGACCTGGTCACATGATGACAGACGCAAAAAGGAAATGGATCATGACAGCAACAGATGGGTTATTCCCAGCACTTGCCTCTGCTGACCCAGTGCCAAGCCGACGGCATTGCCTGCCTACCTGCCGGCTAGCGCGGCTGACACGCGCACTATCCACGCGGCCGCTACTGCCGTCTGTGCCTCTCATCATCGTGGTACGTGGGTACCGAGACCCCACGCTGCCACGTGTTGAGGCTACTTGCCTCTGCTGACCCAGTGCCAAGCCGACGGCATTACCTGCCTACCTGCCGACTAGCGCGACTGACACGCGCACTATCCACGCGGCCACTACTGCCGTCTGTGCCTCTCATCATCGTGGTACGTGGGTACCGAGACCCCACGCTGCCACGTGTTGAGGCTACTTGCCTCTGCTGACCCAGTGCCAAGCCGACGGCATTGCCTGCCTACCTGCTGACTAGCGCGGCTGACACGCGCACTATCCACGCGGCCGCTACATCCGTCTGTGCCTCTCATCATCGTGGTACGTGGGTACCGAGACCCCACGCTGCCACGTGTTGAGGCTACTTGCCTCTGCTGACCCAGTGCCAAGCCGACGGCATTTCCTGCCTACCTGCCGGCTAGCGCGGCTGACACGCGCACTATCCACGCGGCCACTACTACCGTCTGTGCCTCTCATCCACGTGGTATATCTCTCTCTCTCTAAGCTCTCAATCCACACGCACATCTAGACTCGAAAATAAATAAGAAAAAATGGTCTATAAAAAAAGAGTGTACCGATGTGTGTACTATATCAACTATGAAGTAATTTTTCAAAAAAAAAAATATATAGGTATATAAACCCCTATAACGGAAACCTATTTCCTATGTGTGTTATCTTTGTTACGCGTGTTTTTTTTTTTCAATAGAAATGGCTATGAGCTGGTCACATGATGACAGACGCAAAAAGGAAATGGATCATGACAGCAACAGATGGGTTATTCCCAGCTGTTACCAGCTGTTACAAGTGGTTACAACTGGTAATAACTGGGAATTTTTATTTCCCAGTTGCCAGCAGTTACCACCAAAATTTTGTTAGAGTTCAATACTGATAAAAACCTTATAAATAGGTAAAAGAGTATGAATATAGAATGATTTAATAAACATATATATATATATATACAGTATGTTAGGTTAAACGAGGGACATATTGAGGGAGGGTATTCAGTATTCGATTCTCGTCCCAAATATGTAAAAAACCTATAACGTATATAGAAGAATTTTTAATGTTTTGTTTAGTGCCTAGATATTTTGGACTGTCCTAAGCCAGGTAAGTTTAAAGTATGAAGGGAAAATGGATTATACCTAAGAGTCATTGACCCGCTCACATGTTCTGCGATAGTATTAAGTCGCTAGCGCAAGGGTGTATACACGTTGCGTGACATTTGCGAAAATTTTGGTATGGTTCTGTCTGTTATTTATCAGCTTCGATCAATAATAGTACTAGATTCCCGATGAGACCACAAATGCTTTTGTGGTCTTATTTCAAATTAGTATGGTCCAATCATAGCCAACGTTAAGACGTCGAAATGCCCGCAGTGCGCGTTCAATAACTGTGAAAATAATGACCGTAACACTAAGATTTTGAAAGGAATATGTTTTTTTTCGATAAGGATATAATATAAGTGATTTTTCATGAAATGAAAACAGAATTAAATAGTCAATATAAGTGAATTAGCTAATATTATAATTGTTTGACCAATGTTTGCAACAACGCGCCAACTATTGTTCCAAACATTGACTATTCTGGAAAAGGCAATTCATGGAGTAGTGTTGTTATTTTAAATATTATTTTTGTTTGTAGATGTTCTAGCGACCCATTTCGATTTGCAGAATATTAAACCTTATAAAAATTCGAGAATATGTTCGATTCATTCTGATAGTTTGAACATAACTGGAAACACGCAAAGGCGTAAATTACAAAAATCTTTATCGAATGAAAACTATACCTGTAGGTATTTTCATGAAATACTTTAAAACTATTTTCAATAAACCGCGTAAGTATGTTTCTTTACAGGCCACACCTTCAACAAGTTTATTTTTTTAAGATACCACAGAAATATGTGACGTGCCTCGTTAGAAAGTACATGAAAAACATTGTATAAGTACCTATAAAATTTGAGGGTTGCCCTCGATTTCTCTGGGATCCTACCATCAGGTTCTGACTAGGTGACAACGGGAACACCACTAGAGTATTATTAGGCTTTCGAATAAAATAATTATAGGTTAGCAATAAGTGCAGAAATCGGTCAACAAAAAAAAAACAAAATATGGTCAAATTGAAGTCCTCCTCCTTTTTTTTTGAAGTCGGTTAAAAATATTACCTACTAGGTACTTAGTCTACTACTTTTTTAAATCGGTCAAAACTATTTGCAACCTTACAAAACGAACCTTGGCCAAAAAAAAATATATTCTGCAACTCTACGTCTTTCAATACTTACTGTGTTCTGAGCATTGAAATGTAATACCAAGAACTACGTCTAGTTCTAAATTGGAGTAAGCACGAAATCGTCAATGTAATGTTTATAACTTTGTCACTTAAATTTTAAGATTCATTTTAGAATATTTATTTTTGAACTCATGACTTTTTATTTTCAAGCGCCATTTTGAATTTATTGCCTTTTATCTTTCTACTATGAAAGGACTTAAATAAATATATTTTGTAATTGTAATTTAACTTTATGTTAGAGTGTTAAGGATTATAATAAACTGAAGTTGTTAATATTATTAAACTTTTTTCTATAAAATACAGATGTTTACGTGTGTGCAAACGTGGACACTTTTGCGATTCATTTTTGTTCCTGATCCTTAATCTAGTACTATTATTGATCGAAGTTTATCAGTGTTTTTTTTTGTTTATATTTTAATAGTATCATGTTAGCATGTACTATTGTGGGTTTGAATATGTCCCTCGTTTAAACTAACATACTGTATATATGTGTGTCGAAGTCTAGTTAAAGATCCCACTTTTTTTTTTCGCTTACCATAAGGACGAGATTTGCTGGTATCGTAATACGAATAACCTGTCAAAGCGTCCTTATGGCAAGCGACAAAGTGGGAGTTCTTGCTTGGAAACGACACATATGGCGATTAGTGTTTCAGTAAACTGCTTTAAAACTGATCAAAAACATATGATTTGTTTGTTTGATCGTATAAATAATTAAAAAACAATTAATAAAATACACCTGATGTAAAACGACTGAGCAAATGCATGACTGAGTAGTTACTGATAAACGTTAAATGTTTTTGATTAGTTTTAAAGCAGTTTTACAGAAACACTATAGTTCACATAATATCATTATTAATTAAGCACACTATATTTATACTATACTAATTAAGCTGTTTTATCACTATTGAACTCTAACAAAATATGGTGGTAACTACTGGGAAAAATGTCCCAGTACTGACCACCAAACCAAGTTAGTGATAACGACTGGGTTTTTTTATCACAGTTGTTATTGTTACCACTGGTAACAACTTGGTAGTAACAGCTTAGAATAACCCGAACAGATTAGTACCCAGCAAAAGATAAATAGAGGAAGCAGGGAATGCAGACTATGAACTGGGAAGTTTATCTGAAATTAGCCGCGAAGGTGTGATACTACACAGCACGATCACAGCGATATTTTGCATTTACTTTTGTATATAGAATCCAACTTGGTACCTAAAGAACGAAACGAATTAGATATAAATACCTATTTAACTACCTAAGTATCAGCTGTGTTGGTTTTGGGGCCAAGATAATATTAATAATGGGTCCAATTCGTGAATTTTGTCACATATTATGTATAGCGACCGAAACTCGATGAACCTAACTACAACTTTCTAAAGCAAATCTAAAAAAGCATGATGCAGACATATAAAATGGCAATTGTCAATTTTATGTGTTCTATAAGTGTTAAAATGTAGCAAGCTTTGGTAATCACTGCATATTTTATTTTCATTAAGATCTGATTGAAGTGAAAGCTTTTGGCATAAGCCTATTTCTGAATTATATTGAAATTTATTATTACATCCAATGAAATGTGGATTTTCATACGTATCACTAAATAAAATCATCTCTACTTCAAGGAAATTCAGTACGTTTTCTTCTTGTTTATAGAGAAGATAATCGCCTATTGCATAATTTATTCCCCTGTAACTTATTTGTGAAGCCGAGAGGATTGTTCCAGAGGTGGTGTTAGAAATCAAGCACCTAACGCTTGGCGGTAATTCGTCGATTCTGTTCATACGAGAATGTTGAGAAAATAATTTGGTATCATACCGAATACCCTGGGAAAGATAACCCTCGTGTAGTTGATGACGATTTGCTAGTGAACGTGTGATATTGACGAAATTTGGAAGGTGACGGACAACGTTTTTGAAAAACCTATGTTTGCTTTCAAATCTAAGCGTCCAAGAATAGATCAACGGTCCATGAATTCTCGTCAATTCACCATAGTGTAACAGGTAGTGATGTTTAGGTCTAAGCGGAATATTAGGGAACAACTGTTTCCTAAGTATTAAATATTCTTTTGTGCCAGATGATAATAAAGCTGTTTGGCCAATAGATATCTCATATGCGCAAATAAGTTGTGCTATTTCCCGCAACTTTATTATCATTTGCCAGACAGGGTCGTCAATATTTACAGAGTTTAATAAAACTAGCGGCAAATAATTTAGAAAATGCCAGTTTTCAAGAGCTTGACCCCCTATTTTAACAGAGCCAGCTTTAAAGGGTGGTGGCACACTTTTTTTTTCTATTTTTGACAAACGTTCCATTTTCATGTTTAAAAAATTTTGGGTTAAGCTTTTGTTATTAATGAAATAGTTGATAGCTAAAGCGATGTCAAATTGCACAACACCCTCAAATAAATCATGTCCTAAACACGGAGGCAAACCGTCAATGACATGATAGTTTTCGATTTGATTAAAAACGGAGTCCTGTTTAACCCCTCGATTATGAACAGATGAACAACCACTGTCATGTAATTGGTTAGAGATTTTTACGTCTTCGTTATAGTCTTCAATAGTTCTTTTTTTTCCTAAAAGAATTGGATTTTGTGCAAAATGTTCTTTCTCAATTAAACAAAACCTGCAAAAATGTTTTGCATTAAAGTTTTCAACAAAACCACCAATAGTATGACTTCCTAAATTGTCAGCAATTATTGTAAGAAGAGTGCCATAAATAATCTGATTACACTCTTTAATATACACTCCACGTGTTTCTAAGCTGCTAAGGTCTTCCGTTAATTTACCAAAAATTTTATCATGACCAAACTCTTTTAAATGTTTTTCCTTGCACAATAATACCAGTTTCATGTTATCTATTTTAGACCTATTATAAGGAAATACATTTACCAGCGTCATGTAAACTCCTAGTATTTTATGTTTGATCTTAGATGATCCCAAGGGATTACAAACTTCAAAGGCGTCTTGATACATTATTATTTTTAATGTGTTTGGATTATTTATAAATTCGTTATTACACATTTTTGAGCCACATGTTATATCTTTTAAAACATCATTTACTTTATTTTTTGGATTTTGAAATTGTTCAAGAAATGTCTTATCTGCAAACCACGTTCTAATGGTGTCTAAAATTGGTACATATTGTAAGGAACACATTTTGTTAAAATTGTTTCTACCTAACATTATAGAAATTGGTAACACAATGTTACAAAGCTCCGAGTAAAGTTTAAATCTTAAGTACTTGCTTGTCAACTTTTTAGACCAACTGCCATTCATACTATCTTCATAGTTCGAATTGAAAACATGTTTCTCAATAGCTTCTTTAGAATCTCGATAAGTTTCAAGCGCATATAGACATTTCATTTTAATATTTTTCAAAGTATTTTCATGGACATCTGAATAACCTTCCACCACACTGCGAATAGCGTCTTGAGAAAGAAGATTTCGTGTCTCTAACTTGAGTAAAAGTAACAGCAATGGTTTCAGAAATAACAACTCAGTATCGTTATTAAGATCCGTCTTGACTTCTAACTCGTCAGACATATTACAATCTTGAATATCGCTAGTAGTAGGCTGAACGTAATCTAGGCTGTTCGGGTTTAAATATTCTTGATCTGTCAAATTCGAAACCGAATTAAAATGATTGCGATACACATGACTTTTTAATGATGGTATACTAGTAAAAGTAGACGAACCACATGAAGTTGTTTCAGATGAAAGATTATATGGACAAGTTACCGCTTTTCCAGATTGAATATCGTGAGTTTTTGAATGGTACTCAACATTTTTTAACAATATTCTCTGATTACATTCTGTACACTTAGAATAGGTTGAATTAATGTCAACTCGTGGACTATCAGTACTAGTCCCGGGCTGATGCAATCTAAAATTGTGATTTCTAAAAGACTCATAATTATTGAAAATACTCTTACACAAAGGATCAACACACGGAAACTTAACATTTTTACAGAACCTGTGACTTTTTTGATGGTTATTGTACGAAATCACTGAGGACAAATTCTCGCCACAATAACCGCATTTAAATGACATAATATCTTTTATATAATGTTAAGTTTACTCATTAATGACAATACTTTATTCAGCGTGCGTCCTTTACGGACTTTACTTCCTTCTTTAGGATTTATCTTAAAAACATACCTTTGTATAAATTCTAATGTGTTTTGACACTCCACTGGATATTCCATATTCAAGTTGAAGTAAGCCGCCATCAATAGTTGTAACGACGTAGACAGACTCGCAGTTTCGCTAACAATCGTTTTTTCTACCAGCAAGTAATATATATTTTCATTATCTGTGAGCAAAAAAACAGAATGGTTAAAACAGGCAATATAGGCTCCCAAATTTTATAATAACGTACTTAATTTAAAAACTGGGACACCAAAAACTGATCACTAGACTAGATAATTAAAATAATAAAATATTACCAGTAATGGTTATACATGCATGTCAGTCTCAATTTAAATGTACCGTATTACCTTTTTTTTTTTTTTTTTTTCGGGATGGGAAATCATCAAATGACTTCTCCCGCTCTGGGCGGAGCGGGAGGGAGTGTCAGACTTGTACTGACTAAAACCCACCCATGTTCCTTCTTCGCCCTTTTTGTTCCAGGGCCGCGGTATCTCTTTCGAACAACCCGCAGCCCTGGCAGGCATCGGCCCTCTCGGGCCCCATCCTGTTTGCTGACATCTCCTTGAGGCGCGCGTGGAACACGTACGCGCCGTCGACACGGCCTGTCGTCATAAGACGGACGGACGGTGAGCTAGCCCATTACTCACCGTCCACAGGCATGTACCGTACCGTATTACCTTAAGTGGCCCTATTAGTGAATAAGGGTACAAGTCTCGGGCAGCGCAGTTTTAAAAAGGGTGTAAGTTCCAGTAACACTTAGGCCCTTTTACAACTAAGCTGCGCAAGACTTGTATTTCACTAGGACCATAGGTTTATTCAATACATTTACGTTTTAACACTGTAGGTTACATTTAAATTATATTATGATTAATTATAAATTATACGAAACATACAGTGTTATGCTTGGCAGGTAAGGCATTTTATCATTGTAATAAAAAAAAAATAAGTCTTACCTAAAAATACAATGTTAGGCGCAGCTACTTTGGATAGCTCTGTTGCAACTTGAACCCTAGTTAATGGTTCCTGAAAAAGTAAAAGTTAATAAGATTAGTAAATGTAACTACTATGTTTAGCATTGAACCACATCCGGAAGAAAATTATGAAAGTTAGAATGAAAAAAAAAATATATATGTAATAGATACCTCATGTGTTTGGAATATGTGTTTTATATCTTCATTGAAATAAGTTGCAACCATCTGTAGGTTGTGATTTAAGCTATTGTCATTAACAGTGCACTTATTTTTTTTCTTCGCGATCATAGCTTTCAATCGCTCGTTCAATGACGTCGTTTTGTTTTGAAAGGCGTCCATACACTGGCCAGAATTCAAGGCACAAAGACGATCAAAATGCGAAATCATATATTTTTCCTCTAACAATACTGGCCACTCGTCACGAATATGTGTTATGGTAGGTGCGGAGTTCAGAAATATCCTTTGCTGTGCATAGGTCTCGTTCATGTATAATTCAACTTGTGGTTCATCTCTTTCCTTTATGGAAGAAACTGATTTAAGCCAGACCTTTTTATAATCTAAAGTTTCAAGATCCACATTACCGGGATCACTGGGTTGCCATTCCTTACAGCCTGCACTCAAATTTCTGATGACTCTAGATTTCTTTCTTGATCCTAAGGTATCGTCACGTATACCTCTTTTGTTATTCGGCCTTTGGAGATAATGAACTCTTTCTTCAATTTTTTTAAAAATTGTGTGGTAGCCTGTTCCAATTAGTTCTTTTGTATCAGCATCTCTATCATATAGTTGTGGAAATTTGTCACACAAATCCCGTGCAACCACTCTGTAAGCTGATCTTGATGCTACTTTTGATTCCTGGAAGAGTTCATCTGTTACAGTTCTTACGATAGTGTTGACATCGGTATTAGAAATCGGTTCACAATCATGTAATTTTGTCAAAAGCGTCGATGGAAGTTTGTCATAGGGAATGTCAAACGCAAAACTATTTATGCTTTTGTCGCTGTTATTGCTAACTGTGCTTGTCGTTGGTGAATTAGGAGCCGTGATTGTTGACGCAGCGTCTGTGCGACTTGTATTATCGCTTCGATCAGGTTCCCAACTATCCCCTATAAGTATAACCTCATTTTGGAGTTCTCTGAGAGCTTCATTGTCTTCTATTTCTGTGCCATCCATCAAAAAAATCTTAGATCCGTATATATTCCTTTCATTAGCTGTAATTTTTTTTTTTAATATAATTGTTACAATTAACATGAACAAAAAATATACAGCAATAACTTTAATGAGAACCTACATATTCCTCCCCTTCATGGTTCCAACATATTTCAATGATTATTACAATTAATTATAATATTTTAGCATAACAGCGTGGTGCGTTGTGTCTAAAAAACTAAAGAAACTTTTTATAATAAAAAAAACGCCCTACGCTTGTTTGCTAAAAAATATGAATTAATCAAATCATTTATGTATTCCCCAACACTGCTTTTTTTAAACCTTTTTTGCAAAAAAATTAAACAGACTTCAAAAAACAAAAAAGAACTAGCTTCAGAAGTCAGTGGCAATTTTTTTGCAAATGATTTTTTTAATTTAAAATTGGGCATTTTAAACTAACTAACTAACTATAACAAACTTACTAAATTTTGTGGCAGTTCACTAACTACAATGCAGTTGCGGTATCGTTGTCTCCTGACGCAGCTCATCCAATTTTGCACAGTCTACTACTCCAGTTCCAAAGCAAGCTTACTACAGAAACTAAAAGCACATTATATTTTATGTCCTCTATTGGTAAATACATACAATTAAAAAGCTGAAACCATGAAATTCAAACATTGTTACCGATCACTAATAATATGTTTAACAAATTTCGGTACGTAGTTGTGACTTTTCAGGTTAGCGCTATGTGGTACAATGTAATTAAATGTCTGCTTAATTAATACTTCCATTCAGGTATATCAAGTTAGTATGTATTTAAATAGATGTTTATCTGCACAAATACATCTAATTATGTGACAGAAAATAGGGGCTTCTATATATATACCATCTACCTATCTAATTGGATACGGTTTAGCAAAAATTTTGCAATACTTATGTCAACTGTAACCATCTAATTTTTTAATTGACGTCATAATGCAACATAAATGTGGTTTGTCAGCACATTATTGCTTATCAGTATCCAATTATAGTCTACTCTAAATACACTAGAAAGATTTCATTACCGAGATTTTAAAAGTCAAAATTAATTTAGATTTACCTGATTGTATTACATTTTCCACAGTTAATTCCAATATTGGCACAGCTTTCTTTACTTTTAGGTCTGCTGACCAAATTTTCACGACGGGCATGTTTTACTGTGAAAGAATAACAGAATTTATTAGAGTTATTGACTAATTATTTGCGTAGCAGTTTTAATAAAAAAATGTATCATCGCTTTTTGCGTAAGGCACGCCTGTCGTATCACGAAACAAATGTTTGCCCGCCACAGCCAAAAGCTTTTGAAAATGTAACACGCAACGAATCGGCTAAGTTATTAAAGCAACAAAAATCAAATTACGGCTTGGACTATTTTAAATTAAGATGTACTTATCTAGTACGCGGGTAAGTACTTACGTTTATTTAATGGCAAACGACTTCAACAAGATCATTCGTCCACCCTGGACGTAAACTGAACGTGAGTCAACTGCAAGCTGCTTCCACAATCCACAAGTTCTTTCTAAAACAATCATATTACGTAACGGTTTACGGTCTAATGCAGATTTCACTAGATTTTTGATGCAAGAAACTAAAAGTATATCTATTACTCACCCTAGTAGTACTACGGTGTGGTGTGAGCACAAACACTGCAGGTTAAAACTTGTTCATGTTCAAGGTTCTTGGCACTGGGGCGGCAAGTAGCCTCAACACGTGGCAGCGTGGGGTCTCGGTACCCACGTACCACGTGACGTGATGAGAGGCACAGACGGCAGTAGCGGCCGCATGGATAGTGCGCGTGTCAGCCGCAATAGTCGGCACTCAGCAGGTAGGCAGGAAATGCCGTCGGCTTGGCACTGGGTCAGCAGAGTCAAGTAGCCTCAACACGTGGGAGCGTGGGGTCTCGGTACCCACGTACCACGATGATGAGAGGCACAGACGGCAGTAGCGGCCGCGTGGATAGCGTGCGCGTGTCAGACTCGCTCGTCGACTGACTGGAACCCTGGAATCAGCGCGTGGCGGGTGCATCCGTAAGCGTTGTGCCAGAACACAGCAAGCCTCCGTCGATGCGTGCGTCTCCCAGCCGTAAGCCCAAAGAAAGGTGGATGGAGGAAGACTCCCCCATCGTGGCGGCTTACAATTAGAGGTTATGCGCGCACATGCTCACAGGCTTCTCAAAGGTTCCTCGCCGCGTGGTCAAGCGATTTAAGCGAGCTAGGCGATGCGCGGCGAGGCAAGCATGGTGCAGGAAGGCGAAGCATGTGAGCGCATTCACAGTGAGGAGCAAGGTGGCAGGTGATTCGCAAGGGCCAACTATGTACATAGCCTTTCTCGACAGTAGCGATGAGTCTGATATGATGTCACAGGTAAAAATCATCGATGTTTTAAAATCATTTCATCATGCAATGACCAAGACAAAATCATCAATGCTTTTAAATCATTACTAGAATGAACGCGAACTTCGGTGATTCGGATCGGACGGTCCCGGGCCGTATCGGGCGAGTGCGCGACTATTTGCGACGTTCCGAGGCTGCGCGATCGGCGATGCAAGTCGCAGAACTCGCATTTTTCGATAAAATCACCGAGAGTGGACGCACGAAACGGTAATAATGCTTTCAATTGCGTTGTTTACGTTTGCGTGCGAAATGCGCTGCTTTAAAATACCCTGCCATAAATGTCACAAACTAAGAAAAAAATAATTACGAGCGCTAACTGACAAACTCGACCAATACCTACAAAAAAAACGAATGATAATTTCACTAAGCCGTTTCGCGATCATTTGAGGACCTAGGTATCTGCTCTAGGCATGCGTCAGATATATCAAAACGAATTCAAAATCCGATTTCAAACACAAATCGATTCGTATCGATTTCTCAAACTTGAAGATCTGATTCTAAAAATCTACCTAGCCGAACCAAACGCTAACGATCTACCACCAACCGAATCGACAATAAACTCACTGGATCACATCACCAAACTCGCCAGTTTGCGTTTGGTTGGATTTCGTTAGAAATTCGCTTTCCCTCTTTCTAACTAAGCGTAACATAGCGGAGTAAAAAATATAGCGCGAATTTTGTGATTTAGATTTCGGTTCTCGGAAATCTAACAGACATTATAATGCGATCAATATAATCTTTACTGCCAAGTATTTAAAGACTACATTTTCGAGATTATACGTTGATGTAATTTGGTTTATATGCTTCAATGTTTCTTGGAACTAGAAATAATGTGTAAGTTTACGAAGTTTCAACCAATTAAATACTAACTAATGCATATTTGACCTTGGTGACAAGTGCAACAAGGAAAGGTTTTATTTAAGATTAAATAAAACTTTTCTGCTAGTCCTAAGCTTAAATTAAAGCATGAAGGAAAATCGCGCAATCCTTATCTGATTCCAACGAAATCTAAGTATGCAAGCGAATTGGCGAGGCTAAATCAATTAGGCTAAATCGGATTTCTAAAAACGGATTTTGAAATCGATTTGGATATCTGAAATCAAATAAATATCAGTTTGCGTTCAAAACCAAAAATGCCCATGTCTAATCTGCTCACAATTGAAGTGACGAGATCTTAATACTCAAATAAAAATCATTGATGATTTTGTCATTGTTCCTGTCATCGATACTTATTGTCATTGTCATGCAGTCATTGATACAGAAAAATCATCACTCAACCTATCTCTACTCGACAGTCATAGCGAGGCTGCCGAAAATTAAATGGCTGCCGAACTGCGCCGACAGAGATACATAGGTAACGAATGTGATCCATCAGGAACCAAATAAGAATTACAGTCACACAGAGCACTTACCCGTTTTACGTAGCCTCAGCCTGGGTTGGAGTTGAGAAAGAGGCCGCGGCACCTCGAGCAATCGCAACGTCCCCGACATGGGGGCGTGGCGGGCGGGATATGGGCAAGCCCTTTCCTCGCGGGGTCAACACAGTGCCCGTAAATACGGGCACCTCAATTGGGTTGCCTGTATAGGCGTGGTACTTGGCGAGTGCGTGTAAAAAGCG
Source organism: Cerastis leucographa (assembly GCA_963082945.1). Lineage (NCBI taxonomy): Eukaryota > Metazoa > Arthropoda > Insecta > Lepidoptera > Noctuidae > Cerastis > Cerastis leucographa. Next base: position 902,143 of record CAUJBK010000002.1, read on the forward strand.
CAACTCGCCTGTGTGTGGTTGTCATTATTGTCCGGTAGGAGGCGCCAGCGGCGCTAGCGCTGCGCGCTTAGCTACGGTACAACGTTACCGTAGCGAGCGCCGCTTTCTTCACGCCGCCTCGGCGGCTTGTCATCGCCAGGTGAGACCTCCGGTTACCCGGAGGAGGCCCAGCAGATGCAGACCTGCCAGAGGCGACTCTGGTGGCGCATCCTACCGCTAAGGTGTTGACCCCCGTCCGTTGCGCTCTCAGAGCTAGCCGATTGCGTTCCAGACTAAGGGGTCGTAATGAATGAGTTAGAGCGGCATTGTATTGTGTAACGCCGCTCTTGTAAGCGAATGAATAGCGAGCCCGCGCCGCACATTCATCGCGTGAGTTTGGATGCATGTGGAGTAATGAATGCATGATCGATGCGCGTCATGCCTATATTAACCTAGATCATGACGCGTTTCGAGTGTATGTGGCGATTGTGGAGTCTTAGTGGTTGGGTAGGTCGCGTGTAGACTGGGGCGGCCTACCCGGGCGAGTCAAGTCCGGTAGTGACGACGGCTACGTCACATCCGCAGGCACCAGGTCGCACATGTGGCGACAAGGGCAGGAAGCGGGCGCTCCTGCGGTTGGCGAGGTGCCGCGGACGTGACATGCCATCGTGAGTCGGCGGTCGCAGGTGCTCCCTCGGTGCAATACCTGGGGCAACCGTGCTACGCCGGCTTCCGTCGATCCGGGTAGTCCTACAAACCTAGAGGAGGAGGCGGAGATGGGCGGCCTTATTCTAAGGTCGCGGCAATCCAGACTTGTTGCTCGACGGGCTAACGTAATAGAGCCGTAGTAGCTCGGTGAGCCCGTCGAGGATGATAAGGTCCGCGTCTTGGCCCTCTCTAATGGCCCTTATGAGGTCCATTAGGAGTCTTATGGCGCAGGCGGTGAACTCCGATGTAGGAGGGTGTGGCCGCTGTAGCGCTGAGGCGCCGGCTAGCGGTTGGAGTGCGCTAGGCGCCGCTACTGAGTGAGCGGCGACCGTAGCCGAGTCTGTGGGTGGGGCGGGTTTCCCTGCCCTCTTCCCCTTTTTCGTGCCGGCGCCTGTAGCGGCGTCGGTGGATAAGGTGGCGGCCGTCATGGCAGCGGTGGTCACAGGCGCCTGGGTCGACGCCTGCGCTGGTACAGGGCCAGGGTCCTGTCTGGATTGCGCTGCGGGGGGGTGGGGTTTTTTCCCCTTCCTATTCCTCCCCCCGCGAGGTCTCTTTTTTCTCCACCTCGAGGCGGGAGCGTCTTGTTTATGGTTTGAGGGCCCGTTCGCTGTCGCCATCAGCGACGTGCTGGGGACCTCATGGGCCTCAACTGGAGTGGGTAACGTCACCGTCTCTCGGCGCTGCCGAGTAATGGCGACAGTGCCCGCTCGCTTGTTCCGGAGTTCTCTCCGGAGCACAGTGGAACGAATGTATGGGAGCGGTTGGACGTAGACATGTCCGAAAAAAAAGAGTAAAATTATGCCAAACTAATGATGCCATCTTATTCGATTACTTAATGCCTTCATAAATTGTGGTGATGAATTTCTTCATAACTCCCATATTTCGGGAGTAATTTGAGAAAATGTGAAATTTTACTATGAAAATGAGTGTATCGAGCTCTCTCCCTCCTGATTCCGGGCTTGTTTCAAGTAGCGGTCTCTAATATCATAATGCTATTACTAAGAGCTATATTTAATACTAAGACACATAGTGCGCCAAATGTGCACTTTCTGGGATAAAAGGAAATGAAAATTTAAAAAAAAAAAACGTTTTTTCCCCATTTGTATTTACTTTAAACCGCAGACAGACTTATTAAGAGGTCTATAAATATATTATATATATACAGAAATATATATTAACAAAAATATTCACAAGAACTGATGAGAGTATGACTTTTAAGTAAGTTGATAATAAATTACCTAGTTTCATTAAAAGTACAATAAATAATTAAGATGTAAGCTCTAATTTACTAAGTTACACATTTTAAAACAATAACATCATTTAATTATCTTCGTCATCATCATCATCATCAATTAATTCAAATTCAGAATCGATGTCCGCTAAATCATTTATGTTAACAAATTCGATATCACTTTTCTCAGAATCCGTAAGCTCATAAAATTCCTTAAAAGAAGATTTTTTTACAAACTTATTTCCTTTTGGACGGATACTTGTAACAAGTGGATCAGAAGACAGTAAAAGATTGTGCATAATATCTTCATTGCATGAGATACTGCTATGCTTTCGAGAATGCCCCTCTCTATATTTTCTAAAATCTTTATTTCTAGCCTCAGATGCCTCTTCGGATAGAAAACCAATGGGCACAATTGACATGTTCTGAACTATGTCTGGCCCATGCATTAAAATTTTATGAAGTGAAGAAGGCATATAATACCATGGGTATAACTCCACGTAAAGCTTAGCAGTATCAAAGCAGAACTCTCGGAATTTAGTTACGTTGATCTTCTCTCCTGATGAAATACACTGCAAGATCACACAGATTTTTCTTAAAAGCATAGCATCTATTCCGGTCAGTTCAGCAGATTTAGTGTAGTTTTCAAAAAATCTCCTTGCCGAGTTGCCATTGTTGGTGGATCCACTGCCTTGTTTCACAACATCGAGAAGTAAGCCCGTTTCTCTTCTTACAGCCTCTTGAACTCTTTTCTTCCTGTCATCAACTTGCCTTTTTGCTATATCACCCCTTACTTGCCATGATTTTATGTCTAATTTGTAGGAAATGTGTAATAAGCATTCCATTGAGCGAATCCAAGCGTGAAGGGTGCTTAAGCTATATTTATACATGTCCTCGTTTGCGTGTTTATCTTTGATTAACTCTAAATTATTCATTTCTTTAGGACAAGCCTTGCATATGTCACACACTGAAGCTGCTGTATTGGATATAATGGAATGAATTTTACCATCAATCATTGTCAACAGCAGTTGGTGTTTGACACTAATTCCATCAGTGATGGTGGATGGAGTTAAGGCTTCAATCTCTGCTTCGATTTCAGCCATCTCTCTCTGCACATTTTCTTTGGTTTCCTTTATAAACTTAAACAATATTGGCCGGCAAAATGAAGTGGAAGATGGTCGCTCGTTTTCCCAAATTGTTACACCTTTTGAGACGAGCCGCAGTGGTACAAGACTAATCATAAAATTACTAGCAAGATCGATTTGCTCATCTTCACTCGTCCTTTGATGATAAATGCTTTGGCTAGATGATCCGTCAAAACCCCATTTGCTGGTCAATACGAGCTGTTGATTGGGATCAACAGGGGTTTCTAACGACCTAATAAGTCTTCTTGAGGTTAAATCCATCAAGGCTTGTAATTTGATTTTTGCAGAGCTCTCTGTAACTGTGAGATCTTCTTTGGCCGGATAGCACTTAATTTTTTCTTTAACCAACATGTAGTAACTCGGGTATTGAAGAGCTCCTTCTTGAGTGTTGAAATCCCGAAGAGTGTTATAGCGCCATTTCGATAAGTTCATCGATACATAAAGAGCCAATGCCTTCAAAGGGGATATTTCCCGTACCTGAATTGATTTACCTTCAATGAAGGCTTTGATTTTTGAGGCCTCTTCTGGATTCTCCGTCAAGTATTTCATAACATAAGCTGTATCGCTTTGTCCTGCCTTTTGAAGCGCCCTTTCGGCCGAAAACATAATTTCAGCGCTGCTACTGCTGCATGAAAGACTATCTTCAGTGCGTCTTCTTTTTTGCCGGTTACTAAGGTCCTCAAAAGATTTACGAGGACTAGGATGTGTACAAGTTGAAGCATTAGATTTAGCAGGAGAAATTATGGGCTCGATGACGTCACTTATATTTTCTGTAGAAGGTTCCATATTTTCATTCTGTAATTCCGGCCATTGAATTGCAGCCTGTAGCCAAATCTCATGTTTCTTCCGAAACTTATCTGTGCTTCTTCCAGACTGTGTCCATTTTGCATAAATGCGGTAGCAAAATCGACGACACCAGTCTTTTAAACTTGTTTCAGCACTTTCACATAACTGAACACAACTGTTATCTTTTAAAACACTGAACAAATAGTTAAAGTCGCGTAAATCTTTATGTGCGCGTGCGCATAAAGCAACGTGAATATCAAGATTTGTATTAAAATTTGGAAAATACATTGCGAGATTAGCTTGGATACAACGAGGTGTAAATCAACACTGATTTTAAAGTTACTAATAGTGACCTATTTATATAAAATCCAGGTATCCCAGGTATCCTTTGTTAAATATTGCAAGGTAATTAGTTATTGTGATAATTAGTAAATGATGCATGCTAAATTAGTGTATTAAGAGCCATTTAGTAATTAAATAATAGCAATGTTCTTATCAGTAATCATTAGTGCATCAGTTTTATATGTAAACCTTAAGTCCCTAATTATATATCCTAATTAGCTTATATCTTCTCTAATTGGCTGCTCAGAAATGTTATTGTAATAAGGTAAACCTTTAGAAAAACGGTTTTAATCAACAAAATAAACAAAAAATAAAAAAATTGTGTTATAAAATAAACATCACTCTTTATCCCAGAAAGTGCACATTTGGCGCACTATGTGTCTTAGTATTAAATATAGCTCTTAGTAATAGCATTATGATATTAGAGACCGCTACTTGAAACAAGCCCGGAATCAGGAGGGAGAGAGCTCGATACACTCATTTTCATAGTAAAATTTCACATTTTCTCAAATTACTCCCGAAATATGGGAGTTATGAAGAAATTCATCACCACAAGTTATGAAGGCATTAAGTAATCGAATAAGATGGCATCATTAGTTTGGCATAATTTTACTCTTTTTTTTCGGACATGTCTACGTCCAACCGCTCCCATACATTCGTTCCACTGTGCGGAGCACTGGACATCCGCCACTGTTGGCCGGATGGTCACCCGCGCAGTTCACGCAGGTGGCCTTCTCGGTCCTCGGGCGTGGACAGTCCTGGGCGGCGTGATTTTCCCCGCAGCGCACGCATGCGAGCGGGCGGTGGCACCGGTGCGAGCTGTGTCGAAACAGCTGGCATCGGTGTCACTGGGCGGGCCCTTGTTTGCTCCGCCAGGCATCTATGCGAACACCACGCATGTGTTAGGATATTGTTGTTGTTGTTATATTTTGATTCAAAACTTACACATTTATTATTTAAAGTCAATTTGTTAGTTAATATACGTATTTCTAACGTACACTGTCGATTTGTATACATTTTATTCGATATTTGAAAGTTTACTCAAAAACCGTTATTTTATGAATTTATTTTATTGTAAACATAGTCAATTATTATGCATTTAAAATTGATTCGTCATTTTACACTTGGTCATGTATTTTTAAGCAAAACTGTGATTTTAATAGCAGTTATTCATTAATCTTCATTTAAATAGTTGATCCCGTCTAACTATTGAGTAGTAGGGATTCTTGTTTAAAAGACGTTGCGATTGCCCGAAAGCGGGGGGGCACTTGTTGAGTATCAATCGTCGAGGACAGACATCACTTTGTACTAGCAGCTGAATACACTTTAGATAAGTATACTTGTTAACAATGTTTGTATTATTATATGTAAAACTAATAAGGTTTTCGGATATTCTCTAAGAATAAACTAAATGGTTTAACTAAAATTTGTATTATTAACATAACATATTTACATCTGTAAAAACTTTGATTTGACACAAATAAAATAAATAATACCACCGCTTGCTTCTAACATCAGAAGTGGGATCAAAGAGAACCTTTTGCCCAAGAACTAAATTTGTTTATTTTTATTTTAGATTATGGAGCCGTCTCACTTATACGAAACTATGGTGCAAGCCATTCGCGATGCAGTAACAGCAAATCAGCGCCATGATGACATCGCACTACCGCTCTTCGATCCCGATAAAAATGACAAAGGAGCAGAGACGTGGTGCAGAAGTATCGAGAAACTTGGTGCTGAATTCAAGTGGAGCAGTATTCAACAAGCTGCTAAAGCAGACAATTACATGAGCTATTTGATAGCTGGCAGGTTAGACATCCATGATAGCTACCGGTACCCCACGTGGAAATGGCAAAATAGAACGATACGTTGCCACAATTACAAATATGATTAGCACCTCTTGTACTGACGTGTCAGACTGGCCGAGCGTTTTGTGGAAAGTCCAACTGTCTCATAATACCACAATTCAGAAATCAACCGGATTTTCACCTATGTGGCTGCTTTTAGGCAGAACTTCTAATGTTCCTTGTATACAAGCTTGATTAGACGAAATTATTGAAAATACTGAAATCGAAATTATAGATGTAACTTCTGATAGGCAATTGGCACGACAGTGTCTTTTAAATGTAGCTAACATCTTTAGAGAACGTTTTAATGAAACTAGAATATAACATAGGCGACACTGTTTATGTAAATCAGCACCATAGACGACATGACAAATTAAAGGCAAAATTTAAGGGACCCTATGAGATAATCAGAACAACAGGTTCAAAACGGCAGGTTTTTTATTTAGGTGTGTTGAAAATTTGAGAAATATAACTGTTGCCAAAGAAAAACTTCGTCTATGGCCTGGTAATTGGGTCAAACAAAACGATAATGTTGAAGATAATGTTGTATAATGTGATGTGTTGTAATTTTATTAAAACTATTGTTGATGATTGTAAAAAGAATAAAAATGAAGAAAATATGAAACATTATGTGAAATAAAAAAATGAATGGATTATTGTACGATGAGCTTTGTCTTGACTGTATTCACTTGCGGCGGGTTTCGCCACATACAGTAAGATGTGATTATGTTTGTATGAATTTTTGATGATGATTGTAAAAAGAAAATATGTATATATATATATATGAATGAGAATTGACTTTGACTTTGACTTTGAATAAAGAAAGATATTATGAAATGTGAAATAAAAAAATGAATGGATTATTGTACTATAAGCTTTGTCTTGACTGTATTCACTTGCGGCGGGTTTCGCCACATACAATATGGCTGATATGATTATGTTTATATGATTATGTTACGAAAATGAATGGTATAATTAAGTTTTTTTATATGATGTTACGAAAATGGATGGTTATGTTTATATGATTAAAATGAATGGTATAATCTTGTACTTCGAGAACGAAGTACATGTCAGTATGGCCGTGTTAGGATATTGTTGTTGTTGTTATATTTTGATTCAAAACTTACACATTTATTATTTAAAGTCAATTTGTTAGTTAATATACGTATTTCTAACGTACACTGTCGATTTGTATACATTTTATTCGATATTTGAAAGTTTACTCAAAAACCGTTATTTTATGAATTTATTTTATTGTAAACATAGTCAATTATTATGCATTTAAAATTGATTCGTCATTTTACACTTGGTCATGTATTTTTAAGCAAAACTGTGATTTTAATAGCAGTTATTCATTAATCTTCATTTAAATAGTTGATCCCGTCTAACTATTGAGTAGTAGGGATTCTTGTTTAAAAGACGTTGCGATTGCCCGAAAGCGGGGGGGCACTTGTTGAGTATCAATCGTCGAGGACAGACATCACTTTGTACTAGCAGCTGAATACACTTTAGATAAGTATACTTGTTAACAATGTTTGTATTATTATATGTAAAACTAATAAGGTTTTCGGATATTCTCTAAGAATAAACTAAATGGTTTAACTAAAATTTGTATTATTAACATAACATATTTAAATCTGTAAAAACTTTGATTTGACACAAATAAAATAAATAATACCACCGCTTGCTTCTAACACATGCATAGCAGCTCTGTGGTGTCGAATATCGTACGGAAGTCAATTTGCCTCTTGAGGGTCGCGTAAAAGAGGCAGCCAGGTCGTCCGCCGCGCGCTTTTATGTTGCGGACGTACTCTGGCTCGTAGCCACGCGCCCTCAACTCCTCAAGGATTTCCTCCAGGTCCGTGTCCGCCGGCAGTCCCCTGATGGCAACCTTAACACTGCGCTCCGCCGGCAGTGAGTAGGAGAACCAACTAAGGCCCTCCGATTTCTCCAGGTCCGTGAGGTACCTCTGGATCACCCTGAACTCGTCCTCAGTTTCAGGTAGGAAACGAATCCCACCCTGATAAGGACGTGCGTTCGGTGGATGACCCAGGATGGTCCTCACCGCCCTAAAATGGAAGGCCCAGTTGGGCATCCTCTCCACCACCAACGGGGGGTAGCGGGGCCTACTTGTTGGCTTGGCACTGGCAGCTGTTGCTGCGCTCGTGCCTTGCACTGGGGCTGCGGCGGCGGGTGGCGTCACATTATGTGAGGCGTCTTGGCCGGTGGGCGGGCGGCGAGCCGCCTCGGCGAACGTCGGCGACCCGGCTCCGGCTCGACCACGCGGTTCACGCTGTGGGAGCGGGGAGTCGGGGCAGACGCGCTTCGCCTCTTCGGCGGCCTCGTCGTCCGAGCTGCGTGGTCGGCGCTGGGCGCGAGTATCGCGCTCGAGCGCCGATTCGTTAGGCGTCACTTTATTAGAGGTAGGGGCACCCACCTCATAGTCCTCTTCGTCCATGTCGCTCTGCTCCACGTCGCTGCACTCACTTGAGTAGCAGGGCGACATGGGCGCGGGCGCGGGCGAGTCTTGGGCTGCGCTGCGGGGCGGGGGCGGCGACATCAGTGCAGACGACGCTGCGGCGGCTGAGCCTGCCAGCAAGCGGGGTGGTGCGGATGATGTGGCGCGCTCGGCGCTGTGCGCAGCGGCGGCGGCGGCCGGCCGTGCGTGTGTAAACACACTCGCGGCAGGGCGTGGCACGGTGGGCGCGGCCTGGGTGATGGCGGTGGCGGTTGGTGGGCGCGTGTTGCGCGGGCTTGCGGCGTGAGGCGCGTGCGTCGCGGTCGCCCGGTCCTCCTGCGCATAGGCGCGTAGGGGGGGTGCGACGGCGCGAGCAGCGGGCGCGCTGCTGCTGGGCCCGGGACGATTCGGGGCCAGGGTGGGCGGGTGGCGGAACGCCGGTGGCCGGACCGAAGTGGTCGGGGCATGCACCGGCGACGGCGTTTTTGGTTTGGCGCTGCGGCTTGGCGTCGGCGCAGGAGGTGAGGCCTCGAGGGCCCTCCTTCGCTGCGCTTCTAGTAGGGCAGCGATGGCGTCTCTGTATGAGTCGTCCAGAGTACGCTCTTTCTTGGGGATCTTGGTGTGGCTTCTCCGCAACCGGTACGGTGCAGCAGCACCGGGCAGCACGGGCAGCACCCGCTGGGTACCCACGGAGCTAGGTGGCCATGGGTATCCAGCCGGCGCCTGCCTGAATTAAAAACTTTACGATGAATATTTTTTTCCGGTTCGGACGGTAGAACTGAAAAGTTTTTGTCGCGTCTACCCTCGACCAGTTTGTTTGTTAAAACTGGGAGGTCGGCCAATCACAGCCCGCGCCAGAGGTGGCGCAGGGGGCTTCGGTGGCGGCCAGCGGAGGCCTGCACACGTCGGATTGTGACTGGTCGATACCGTACGGTTATAGAACGCGGCACTAAAAACTTCTCAGCTCGGGTGAAGCCACAAGCCGATCCAAGAGGCCGCGGAATGACCTGCGTCGGTTTATATAGACGCGTCCTGACGCCTCTAAGCACTAACGTGCAGTGTTGCCAACAGATAAACAAGCTCTCCACCAGATTCAACTTCTAAAACCACTAACAAATTTCGGATTTACTCCAAAAATTTGTAAAAATCGCTAAATTTCCACTAAACAAATTTTTGGTTGTTATGAAAGAAAACAGTAAGTAGTTATACTACTAAAAAAAATGTTCTTTATTATTACGTAATAAAATATTTAAAATCAGTAAATCAACAAACAATATTATTAGTAAATAATCAACAAGTCAAATTGAGGAACATAAAAATTATTCAATAACAACAATAACTATAAAAAAAAGTGATATTCAAAAATTCAAAAATTAATTTTTGCCTGCCACATCGTCTGTTTCACGTTTATATGATTCTTTGGTCCCAATTTGTTTTATAACTTTTATTGTAATTTCATAATCTTTGCAGCATTTTCCTTCCAATCTTAAACCACAGCGTATTCTTAATATAGCAGTTAAAAGATTCAACTTCATTTTGTTCCTCTGCTTGTTTTTTATAACATTCATACAGCTAAATTGCCTCTCAAAATCGGCATTAGAATGAAGCAGTATTAAGAGAGAAAGCGCAAAAGTCGCTAATTCCTCAAATCTAGATTCGCCTTGAGCATCTTTGAAATGCAATATTTCATTCCAAAAAATTTTGGTATATATATGGTATATTTCGTAACGTTTTAGAGGCTTAGTGGTTGAGTGATAGCATTTTCAGTAATTAAAAGTGAGTTCTATAAAAAACCACCAGCCACTAAAAGCAATATTTCGCCACTAAAACGGGGGTCGAAACCACCAGTTTTAGTGGAAAATCCATTGAGTTGGTAACACTGCTGACGTGTTCGTATTTGGAAGATTTAGGGACGTCACTCGTAACTAGTGATGTGCGTTTTAGTCGGTTTTTAGAAAATTGACTACAATCGAATATTTATGCCATAATATGCATCGGTTTGTGTTCTATTCTATTCTTTTAAATGTACTCGGTAACATACGAGTGTTGTAGGGGTGGGTAACTCCGGACTCCAGTGGTACTGAATACTGATACAAACAAAGGTGCCGGTTCCGAACGCGGAAAGTCAAAGATTACAAACAAACGTAACTTTTTTTATTAGAGAGGCGAAGGAATCCAAATATACAGTCATCTCGCGAGTTTTTGAATAATTTACCATTTAACCGGCAGCACTCTTATAATACGGGTACATTTAATTAATTGTAAATATTTCTGTGTCTGTGTAATGTCTTGTTTTATACCTGATCTGATGTTTTGATATGGTAATAAAAATATTTTTTATCATCGAATTACCTGATTTTACTGATAAGAGATCGTTAAATTATAATTATGTATCTTGTTTTTAATAAAATAGATTTATATTACATTATAAACAAAAATTTGAAAAAAAGATCGATTTTTCAGTATCGATCTTATCGATTTTTTTGTGGATCGATTCATTAGGTCACGATTCGACTCGATTCAAAAATCGATCTTTTTCGGAAAGAATCGCCATCCTAACCCCTAAATCTCCCTAGGTAGACTTCTATTCTATGACATACCTACCTAGGTTCATGTCATGCAGGTCCTGTAAAGGCGGAAACACATTAAGGCGGAAACACATTATTAACACGCGACGCCACCCGATGAAACGTGATGCGTGTTGAGTCGAATCAAATGTATTGTTTTCTTATGACCAGAATCACACTATGAACACCCGACGCGACGCCATGCGCGCACACGCCACCCGATCCAGACGTGCCAGGTCGGTGTGTTGCCCATGGTGGGGGTAAACACGCCATCCGACGCGGCGGCCGCAGTATATTCTAGGAAACACCCAACGCCACTGTCAGCCACTCGCCGCCTGACCGCCGTCGCGTACGGACGTGCCGCTACCTGCTCGCATTCCCGCTCGCTATCAGTGTGTGTCATCGGTTCGTCGCTTCCCAGTGTCGTGACGTCATCAGTTGTCTTTCGACTACACCCCCGAACAATTGCTGTCTTTTTATTAAGACAGCACTTGCTCATTTGCTTCGGATATTATTCCGATTTAACTTCCTTTGCCCCATCAGGGAAAAATCCTCAATTTCGAGGTTCTTGGTGGGAAACCTAACGGTGCCAACGAAACCGAGAGAGGGTGGTGACCCAACCCGCCCGCCTAACCCCTTCAGGGTCTAGGTGAAAAATTGGGCTCCGTCGCGTTCGCATGCGCCGCCGATATACTGTGCTAGTGTTTCCCGTTTGAACAAGTTCCTGAAAGCAAAGTTCCCTGGACTGGAGTTGGAGTTGCTACCAAGCCAGGACCCTCGGACTGTGCCTGCGGGAAGGTTGAAGCGGGTGAGTCACTGATTCAGTAAATTCCCTAAATAATTGGTCAAGGAATTAGGTTGTTAGGCGCGCTGAGCTTCACTCAAAAATCCGCTAACTTTTAGCCGATAAAATGTCGTCCCTCGACGACACAGATAAAGCGCTTTTGCGCTTTTTCTTGCGCGTCTTCACGACCGACCCATATTTACAAAAATATGGGTCAGAAATTGCTGCCATTCAGCAAACCACCGATACCGTCACTGACTTCAGTGACGCGCTCGAGAGCCCCCTGTCACCGCCACCTGCCGACAGAGGCTTACCGCCAGCCGTCGCCGCCGCGATTAAGGCAACTCCAAGACCCATTGTAGTGAAACCCATTGTTTCGCAAACAAAGGTCCAGTCCGCACCTGCGTCCATTGTTCCCGTTTCTGAGAACATGGACAAAGGCTCACCGCCAGCCGTCGCCGCCGCGATTCCGGCTAACCCCGGACCCATTGTTAAGCAAACAATGGATCAGTCCGCACCTGCGTCCATTGTTCCCATTTCGGAGAAAATGGACACAACTGTGCCAGTCTCCGACTCGGAATCGGTTATAGATTCCTGCTCTGCTTCCTCGTCCTCTGAAGACGACTATCAAGTCGTCGGAAAGGGCAAGAGGAAAAAGGGCAAAAACTCTCAGGCCACCATGGCCAAAAAATTAGTCGCGCTCCCTCTCATCCCCTCTCCCGAGGCCTCCCGCCCCACCTCCCCGGTCCCCGCACCAAAGTCCGCCGCTGCTCATACCAGCAGACCATCCAGCCCTAAGGCTAACTCTTCAGCCGCTTCTTCAAAGAAGCTGAAGCCCCCTCCCCCGTTGTTCATTCAGGACAAAGGGAAATGGACAGACGTGTCCAAAATGTGTGTTGAGCGCCGCATTCAATACACTAGCGCAAAAAGCACCCAGCAGGGTATCAAAGTGGTAGTCCCTACGACCACCGACTTCAGGGAACTAACCCGTCAGCTGATCGGAAGGCACATAGCCTTCCATACATACTCCCTTCCAGAGGAGAAGCCCACCCGCGTGGTGATCAGGCGGATCCCGAAGGAAATCCCCACGGAGGACATCCTAAACGACCTCCAAGGCCAGGACATCCCGGTCGCAGCCGTCCACCGCCTTCATAAGGCGAGAGGTGGAGACCAGTACGATATGGTACTGGTCATCTGTGACCCAGTAGAAGGACACCACCCGATCTTCAAAGTGAAGTCGGTATGCTCCCTCACAGGCATCTCAATAGAGAAGCCTTACCGCTCAACCGTAGTAGGGCAGTGCCACCGCTGCCAGCTGTACGGACACAGCCAAGCCAACTGCCATGCGCCGCACAGATGCGTAAAGTGTCTAGGCGACCATGGTACGGCAGACTGCCCCCGTCCCAAAGACAAATCGCTATGCACGGAGCCACCGAGCTGTGTGCTTTGCGGCCAGTCGGGCCACCCGGCTAACTACCGCGGCTGCCCGAAAGCCCCCAAAGGCTCCTCCTCTAAACTGGCGAAGCGTGCAAACGCCCGCCAGCAGAGAGAAAGCCCATCGGTGAGGCTACCAACTGCACAGATGCCGGAGAGACTCAGCCCTCAGAGGCCCTCTCCCTGGACCTCGCTGAACCACCAGAGAGCCTTCCCGGCACTCGGCAAAGCAAAGTCCAGCCCCATTCCCGGGCTATTAGATGCCCCTGTCCCCACTCCCGTGGCCCAAGCGAGCGCACCGGCGCCCGCTCGTCCCGCGCCTCCCGGCCCCGCGGCCGCGGTCTCCTCTCCTAACGTAACTTTAGAAACGTTAGCAAAGTTAGTCACCCCCGAAGCAGACCGCATGGCGGCAGATCTCAGGGAGGCTAACACTGACGGTGATAAGCTTAAAATTATCCTCAAGTCCCTAATCAAGTTAGGCGAAGCCTTCAGCGGCATTAATCTTTAATTTCAATGGATAATACGAGATTAACGTGTACCAAACCCCGATCCCTTAAATTAGGGTACTTTAATGCCAATGGCATTAGAGGCCAGCGTGATGAAATCGCCACCTTCCTCCGTGACCATCGGATTGATATCCTCCTCATACAGGAGACCTTCCTCAAGCCCAGTCACCGCGATCCGAGAATTGCCAACTATTGCATAGTTCGCAACGATCGGTCACGTTGCCACAAGGGCGGTACTCTAATCTATTATAGAAAAGAACTGCACTGCATCCCCTTAGATCCCCCTCCCATGGAGTCTCTGCTCGAGACTTCAGTTTGTCGACTAGGCATGACCGGTCATCAATCGATCACTATCGCCTCCGCGTACATCCCTCCCGGCGGCACGTCCGAGGAGCACACTCTGTTCACCAAAGACCTTGCCGTCCTCTTCGGCTTGAGTGACTCCGTTATCATAGCGGGCGACCTCAACGCCAAACACCCCGCCTGGAACAGCACGACGACCTCTGCCAGAGGACGTCACGTGTATAACCTGGGTGAGTCCCTCAACTTCGATCCCATCGCTCCTATGGAGCACACTCACTATCCCCACGACCCCGACCAACGTCCGGACGTTCTCGACATAGCGCTACTCAAGAATGTCAACCTTAAGTTGCATTCCATCGAGACTTTACATGAGCTTAACTCAGACCATCGACCAGTGCTCATGCACTTATTTCCCCGCTCGGGTCCCTCTGACCCCAGCCAGCCCCCGCCGACCCAAGTGATAACCGACTGGAGGAAAGTCAGCGAAAAGCTGAAATCCACCACGTCGCCTCACCTGGAGGCCATCCCCGACCACATTGTCTCAGTCGCAGATACGACGGCCGCCATCAACTCGTTTACAGAACACGTTCAATCCGTACTAAAGGATTGCTCACGGGAAGTTCCAGCAATGAGCGATCAACGCTGGATTCTACCCGCTGACGTACGTGAACTGATAACCGAGAAGAACGCGGCCATCCGTGCCTACAGCAACTTTCCCTGCGACGCGAACAAAGCTCACATGCGTTATTTACAGCGTGCTGTAAAGAAGCGCACTAGTGAGCATCGTTCAGATCAATGGGACAAGACGCTTAGCGAGCTCGAGCCTACCCACCTAGCCTTCTGGCAGCTCCAACGCAAGTTGCGCTCCACCGAAGAGGCTTCGATGCCTCCCCTCACCCGACCCGATAAGAGCGTCGCGTTCGACGACTCTGAGAAGGCCGAATGCCTAGCCGACAGCCTGGAGTCCCAGTGCTCCCCCAGCTCTCAACCAGTAGACAAGCGACATCTCGATGAGGTGAACGCATTCGTCGAACGTAAAGCCGCCCTCCCTCCCGTAGAAGACCCAGATGATCCTCTGCCTCCGGTCACAGCTGACGAAGTGCAAGACATCATTAATAAGCTTCAACCGCGGAAAGCACCCGGCTCCGACGGAATCACCAATAGGGTGTTAAAACTCCTCCCCGCTCAGCTCGTCGTGTTAATGGCGGCCATCTTCAATGGCGCCCTGAGCAACAACGCCTTTCCCCAAATATGGAAAGAGGCCACTGTCATCGGTTTCGCCAAGCCAGGCAAACCCAAGTCTGAGCCCTCAAGCTACAGACCTATCAGTCTCCTGAACGCACTCGGCAAAATCTACGAGAGACTTATTTATAAGCGACTCAAAGACTTCGCCGAGGCTAAGAGTCTCATCCCCAACGAGCAGTTCGGCTTCAGGACCGGACACTCCTGCATTCAACAGGCCCATCGCATCGTAGAACACTTGAGCGCTGGCTTCCAGCGTGGAGCGATGACGGGTGTGTTGTACTTCGACATAGCAAAGGCTTTCGACAAAGTCTGGCACAACGGCTTATTATATAAGCTGTACAAACTGGGAGTGCCGGACCGTCTCGTGCTCATCTTACGAGACTTTCTGTCGGATCGCACCTTCCGCTATCGCATCGGGAAGGCACTGTCTTCCCCCCACCCCATTAGAGCCGGAGTCCCTCAGGGCTCCGTCGTCTCTCCCCTTATCTTTACTCTGTTCACCAGTGACATCCCCAAGAGCAAGAAGGCTCAGTTAGCCCTGTTCGCGGACGACACGGCCATTTATTACACTGGCCGCAGTCACGACGCTATCTATAGCACCCTCCAAACCTCAGCCAACGTCTTAGGCGCTTGGTTCCGAAAATGGAGAATCGAGGTGAACCCCGACAAGAGCCAGGCAGTTCTTTTCTCTAAACAGCGTAAAATTAAGCCACCCGCGCTCAGCCCGATCACTATGTACGGTAAGCCTATCCCTTGGGAGAAGCAAGCCAAGTACTTAGGAGTCATACTTGACAACCACTTGTCTTTCGCGGCGCACATCAAAGCAGCTCGCGACCGAGCTGCGTTTGCTATGGGTAGGCTTCATTTCATGATTTCGGCAAAAAGCAAGTTGTCACTCAAGTGCAAGTTGCGCCTTTATACCGCGGTGATCCGCCCCATTGTAGCGTTGTGAGGGTCTCAACTGAAATTAGTCGAGTAATCCTAAAATGTCATAATTAGTAAGTAACTAGGGACCTCACTAAAAACGCGGTACAACACTAGTTTTTGACAGGACGCTATGACTCTGCCATTTCGATCCCGTTGGCTTAGCTGAATATATATATACTCTGACCTCAAGATTCTTTGTGCCCCGACTTAGGGTGAGTTCCACATTAGTTAAGTAATTCTGCCTGTCATGCCTGATTCTCTGCGCTGGATAACCTATATGGATTTCATCACCTAAGTGATATCTGATTTTGCATGTGTCTATGCCACATGTGGCTAGTAGTTGTCCAGCGCACAGGAAACTGTAATTGTGAATGTATCACTGCTGCATCGAGGTGTGTAGTGCTCCTTACTGTGTTATTTGTAAGTAATCATGTATACTTTATGCACATTAGATGTTCATACTTAACCTAACTTTTCATCTGTCATGGTGCTTGCTATGTTTGCCCACTTTTACCTGTAAACCGCTGCGATGTACTGAGCCTACACCTACAATGCGTCCCATACCGTTCCTTGGCCTACAAAGGGGTGTAGCTGGTACATCGCATGCGGCTTGCTGCCAACTGCATCGCAACGCATCTAACATGCGCACCCTATGGTGCTTCCAGGGTTCTTCCCACGGGCTTGGGGCTGTGCCCCTGGCCCACTCCTGCACGCTGCCTACTCCTGCACGCTACCTAAGCACGCTACCTACTGCTGTGCCGGTGTGCAGCCTACCCTGCGCACGTGGCTCTTCGCCCAGGCCGTGACCGGCCTACCTGTGGTCTACCCCACGGGAGCCGGTGCCTGCGCAGCCTGCCGTGACCTGCCTACCTACCTGCCTACCTGTGGCCTACCCCACGGGTACCCTGCGCAGCCTACACTGCGCAGCCCTGCCGTGACCTGCCTGCCTGTGGCCTACCCCACGGGTACACTGCGCAGCCTACACTGCGTAGCCCTGCCTTGACCTGCCTACCGGTGGCCTACCGCTGAGCCGGTGCCGACCGGCCCCCACGTCTGCACGTGCTGCCAAGGGACGGTACCCCTTTTAATTAACAAGTGATAGTGAACGGAACAGAACATAGTGACAGTTACCCGCGACCTAGTTTAGTGCTCTCAATATATGTATTAACTGGTCCAGCTGTTTTACTTTACCTACCTACCTATTTGCTAACGGCCTGCGCAGACTACCCTGCGCAGCTCTAACCGTTACACCATTATGACGTACGCTTGCGTCGTGTACGCTCACACCAAGCCTAAGTACATCCATAGGATGCAAGTTTTACAGAACCGGTTCTTACGTAGAGTCACGGGAGCCCCTTTTTATGTCCGTAATGACCGTCTACACGTAGACCTTAGAATGCCCACCGTCCTTCAGTTTATGAAACGTCTTTCGAAGCGTTTCTTCGATAACGCCATTAAACACCGTAATCCCCTGATCGCAGCGGCCGCCCGTTACGAACCCTCGCGCATTAGTACAGTACGCCGTCCTAGGCATACCCTTGTCACTCCAGATGATGCTATCACCCTCCTCCAGGAGAGTAGCAAAGAGACTAGCACTCTTAAAAAGTTCCGACTCAAACCGCCGTCTTTCCGACCTCGCCGTCGAGGTCCGTCGCGACGTCCCGGTCCATGCCCTCCCCGACCCTCGCTCGAGCCAGCCCGCGATGCTGTGCCAGTAGTTTTAAATCAGCCCCTAAATAATGATACCATTCAGATCCAGCCTGTCCCCATGCAGTCTTCCCCCAGCGACGCCCTAAGCCGAGGTTCGTACCCCACAGGGGGTGCCCTTAGCGTGCAGTCGCTTAGTTTGTAAGTTTTTATGCCCTGGCTGGAGGCCTTACTCTAAAGGCACCCACAGAATAGTCCGGTTAAGCAGACGACAACCTCATAGGTTGAACTGCGATATGCCATTCAAAAAAAAAAAAAAAAAAACGCCACTGTCAGTCGTTCGAGAACTGTCACAGAGCATACATGCATTCCTTGACATCCTCTATTCTTCAAACTGTCAAACGGAATTTATGCCTATTTAATATTATTTTTTGCATTTATTTAGCAAAATGACTGACGAAAACGATATCCTGTTCTATATGACATGAATTTAGCTATATCGTAATGTGAGAAAAGCCTAGTTATTCTCTTTTTCTTGAGTCCTCTATCATATATGTACCCATAATTTGCATCAAATCTTCTTCAAAATCTTCATCTGACTCGTTATTTATTAAATCCATAGTACATAACCATACACTTCCACTGCTGGTATTCAGAAATTGCTAGTATGTCGTGGCGTCGCGTGTTGGTAATGTGCACAGTGCGTATCGAGTGTCGACACGTTGCGTCGCGTCGCGTGTTAATAATGTGTTTCCGCCTATCAAATCACGACGACGCTAGTACGTTTAGTTAACCAACAAAAGTTGTCAATTGCACGAGTTTTTCATTTTACGCGGGCGGGATGGTGTTGCTGGATCCAGGCCTAAATCGTTTTCGCGAAATTAAACCTAAATATTTTACATAACATTTCAACCTTTTGAACGGAACTCATCGCAACCACGAAACGTATTTCTCGTTTTAAGTTTTTTATCTGTGGCGGACTCAGATGACATGTTGGATTGTTTACAAAGTAAACTTTATAATACGCTGTTTGTTTTGTTAATTTTCGCATATTCACAATGCAAAAATAAACAACAAGACCAAGAAAAAGAGGTCAGCGTACACTCGGTTCCTTGTGTGAATTTTTCTAATAGTATGTGTCTTTAAATCATTTTAATCTTGTTACAATGTGAAATAAGTTTAAGCGATTTTCAAAGCAACAGAATAATACAGTTGATACGCGCATAGGCCTCTGCTTTATCCTAAAAATATGTTGAAATAATAGTCTTATTCGTTTCAGGATATAAGCAATAGTAGCCTTCGGAATGGTCTGGCAGATAAATGAGACGACGCCGACGATTCAGATAGGTACTGAAATTATTTATTTACATAAAATAATTTCTTATAATGTTAGCTCTTGTATTAGTTACAGCTTGTAGATAGGCCTTCTCAGGCACATGAGCATTTCTAATTGGTGTGTTGAGCCAAGGATCAAAGCATAGGCTGAATTCCCCTGCAAATCAATGATAAATAAATTTTTTGTTCATGTTACATTGGCAACTAACAATAGTTAACTATGTTTTGTGTTTGCGTTTCAGATTACAACGAATGAGGATTCAGAAGAATGAAAATATGGGCCCCAAATATTGAATTAATTTACATTACTATTGAATGTCCCACTGTTGGGCAAAGGCCTTTTAATACATATAAATTATAAACAAAAAACTAATATATTATAACTGTTATTATTTTAAATGATATTGTTCAATGTTGCCTTTGGGACTCAGCACTCGGCCTGGCTCATGTGCGGCCCAGTTAAAAGAATGATTTGGTTGCATCTTACACGCATAGGACACAGAGTATGTTTAAGTTTTTTTTAGAATGTGTTGAGACAAAGTAGTATATAAGCAGAACATTTTGTAAATAAATTAAATTTGAATTTTATATTATTGTCTCATTACCCCTCACTGTGGCCAAGACAACTTTAGCCATCTCTGATCAGTCTTGTGAGTCTGCGGGACTGGCAGTGAGTGTACCCTTCACGAACCTGGTATTCCTGTCTACTATCCGTCTGTAACCTTAGGTCGCATGGTGCAAGCATCCTGGTGGCATACCATGACGTCATAAAACATTATTGTTCCATTCTTATTCCAGAGTGAAAAAGAGACGGAGCTATACAAGTCGTCTAGCTCCATCTCTTTCCCACTCTGGAATAGGAATGGAACAATAATGTTTTAAGCGTCATAGTAACCCCCCTGAACTTATTTATATGGTAGGTTAGGGCTTAGGGTCGTAGGGAATGTGCTTGTGGGTCTTTGTGGGTTCTTTTAACTTATCATATATTTTCTGGTTCCGTCACACCCTTGACGGTATTGCGGCCTTACATGACGTTTGTTAAGGGTGGATGTACAGACATACTTCGTTTTTATGACTTGTACTATATCATGTCTTACCTAGTAGATAATACTGGTAAATTTTGGATTCATGTAGTCTGCGTAGGTCTGTTTTAATGATAGAACTACTAAACTAAATTGGTCATGAAACCCTGCCTGGAAAATTTGCATTCAGATTGAGTATTCTGCACTCAGCATCTGCGATCTAGAAGTAATAGACTTGATCTTTGGCAATATCCTGTAAGCAGGATTTTCATCGAACAAAGAACCTAGTTATGGTACCTAGATTGAATTAATTTTAACGAAAACAGGCAGACCCTGAGATGTGCTAGGAGACAGATGCTCGATCAGCTTGGCACAAATACTGCACCCTCTCTTTGCGAATTTGTAGGTAAGGAATTCTTTTTTAAGAGAAATCGAAAGCCCCAGTTAACGCTCGTACAGCAATCCTTTCGGCCTTTCTTTCATTCTTCTCGGCATACAAACTGAGGAGATGGCGACGGTAGGTCCCCAACATGTTTTTTTAAAATCACAGAAGCTCAAGAAACACAAATAATAGCTAGATTCTTTACAAAAAGAAAAGACTATTTTGACATTTGTCAGAAGAAATGTTTCTACACCCAAGTGTCAAAAGTAGAGAAAATATGGTCGTCATGCTCGACTTTGTAGACTTATGTAGACTGAAGAATAGAAACATTTCTTTTCTACATTCATAACATCGCCATGCTTAGGACGATAGAAATCTTTCTACAATCTGTAATTTTGTCGATTCTTCCGTAGAAATAGCCCGTTTCTACGGCGGTCATGCTACGCGTGCTGGAAATCAAACGTTCTCTATACCTTAATCCCACTCGTGTTGCTTCAAATATCAAATATCTTTAATTTTCATGCAATATCTTGAACTTGCAACTGCGACAGCCAGTGCGACTGACTCGACTGAGAATGAGAAGGAAATTCAAGGAAATACACGGCTAAACCTTCCGATTTACGCTACACAGTGTTAAATGTTTTGTAACGTGGTTGTATGATCTTTCCTCGCTAAAGGCGGTTTAGACCTTACTTTTGGTTGAGCCCCCTTGTCGATGTCAGATACATAAGTACGGAATTTTTACTCGGTTTCCTTACGAAATGATGTGTGTTAACGGGACGTCGCTATACACATTCATAGAGCTGTCTCGTTTGCACATGTCATTTCGTTCGGAAAACTGATAAAAAGTCTAATACCTACTTATAAAAAGCATATTTAACAAAAAGGAAGTACGGCGGCGAAGGGGAGGCAGGGTACCTACTTCTATACGTGTCGCGGTTGCGGCGAATGATTATCCGTAATATGACAGTTCTTTCAAAAGGGCCCTCCACACTCGTGCGCGAATCACGGCGCGAATTTTACGGTTTTACAACAAAACAAAATGCAAAAACAGCTAAATCACGTTAATGCCGTAGTTAACCAGCAGTTATTTTAGTTACAGATTTTTTATGTAGTAAATTAATTAGTTATTGGGAAATATCATAATATTGTTTGTAATATTACTGACATGTTTCGGAATATTACATAAGACGAAAGTAAAACATAAAAATGAATAAAATATTGGTAAATTTGCGAGATATTTAGGTAAAATTCCTGTTCCAATTGTTGAAAATCCATAATAAAATGTACTTGTCCCAAACATTCCATGTAATTTTACAGATATTTATGTAAACGGGCATTTCTTAGTGACTATTACGTACCCAGCAAGCTTCTCGCGTGCTTTAGATCCTAGAAGTGGGCGTCTTCCCAAGAGAGCCAGTCGAGGTCGACCCCCAGCTAGCTTCTTAGCAGACTAAGCCGCGGGACAATTTATAGTAGGCGACGGCGCGGCCACATTTTTGTATCGCGCGGAAGCTATAACAGCTCTGCGCGAGAGATCAGAGGCCCGATACGGGTACTACGACCGATCACGAGTATCATAACTTTGAATTGTAATAGTTTTAGTAATTTTAAAGTATAGTGGACTGCTGTGTATTGTAAACCGTGTCTTTGAGTTTAGACTGTTTTAACTTCAGTGCCGGTTATTATTATACTTACACCCGCTAATATACACATTTGAACAGAATGTTTACAAAAAATTTGTAAAATTAAAAAAATACTGGGAAATTTCATAGTTCTTTTGTAAGTTTTCTGATATTTTTCGGAATATTACATAGGAAGTAATTAAATTTACATAAAAATTAATTTTTCAAAAAAATTGGTACAATAACGAGAATTTTATGTAAAATTCCCGTTTTAAATGTTAAAAACACATTTAAAAAGTATTTGTCCCAAACATTACATGTAATTTAACAGATTTTATGTAAACTTCTATCACTTAGTGATTATTACATATTATTTATGAAAAAAGACCATTTAATGAGTAAATTCTACAGAATACATGTAAAATTAAAGAAATGTTGGGAAATTTCATAATGTTTTTTTGTAATTTTACTGACATTCTTTGGAATATTACATAAGAAGTGAGTAACTTTACATAAAAATGTAATTTTCAGAAAATTAGGTAAAATTATGAGATTTTTATGTAAAATACCCGTTTTCATTGATAAAACACAAAAAAAAATTATTTGTCCCAAACGTTCCATGTAATTTTACATATTTTATGTAAAATTTTATCTCTTAGTGATTATTACATATTTATTACGTGAAAATACACATTTAAATAGTAATAATACATAAAATATGTAAAATTTAAGAAATGTTTGGAAATTTCATATTATTGTTTGTATTTTTACTGACTTTTTCGGAATATTACATAAGACGTAAGTACATTTACATAAAAATGTATTTTTCAAAAATATTGGTAAAATTATGAGACGTTTATGTAAAATTCCCGTTTTTTAAGTGTTAAAAACACATTAAAAAAAGTATTTGTCCCAAACATTCCATGTAATTTTACAGATTTTATGTAAACTCCATCTCTTAGTGATTATTACATATTTATTATGTAAAAAGACCATTTAAACAGTAAATTCATAAGAATATATGTAAAATTAAAGAAATGTTGGGAAATTTCAATAAGTTTTTTTGTAATTTTACTGCTATTTTTCGGAATATTACATAAGACGTAAGAAAATTTACATAAAAATGCATTTTTCGAAAACATTGGGAAAATTACGAGATTTTTCTGTAAAATTCCCGTTTTAATTGCTAAAAACACATTAAAAAAAGTATTTGTCCCAAACGTTCCATGTAATTTTACAGATTTTATGTAAACTTCCATCTCTTTGTGATTGTTACATGTTAATTATGTAAAAAGACCATTTTGAAAGTTAATTCAACAGAATATATGTAAAATTAAAGAAATGTTGGGAAATTTCACTAAGTTTTATGTAATTTTACTGTCATTTTTCGGAATATTTCATAAGACGTAAGTAAATTTACATAAAAATGTGTTTTTCACTAAAATAGGTAAAATTACGAGATTTCTATGTAAAATTCCCTTTTCCATCGTAAAAAATACATACGAAGATGTATTTATCCCAATAATCCATGTAATTTTACAGATTTTTTGTAAATATCCATGGCTTAGTGATAATTACATAAATTTTATGTAAAACTACTTAAAAACTGTTGATTTTAACGAAAAAATGTAAAATTGACGAAATTTATGTAAAATTTCATAATTTTCCCAGAGTTTTCGGGAATTTTACAGGATTATGTAATATTTTTCAATGTAAAATTACATAATTTTTAACAGTGTAGGGAAAATAGACTTAGGTCAATGTTATATGATCTATTAGAAAATTCTTCAGATGAATCGAGCAAGGCCATTTGTCTTGAACACGCTATTTTTTCCTGCAAAAACGGTGCTAATTCTGAATCTAGTTCTTAATGATAACTTTAGTTATTTTAATGTTTTTTTATTCAAGATCTCTTGTTCTTTATGTCTTTTAGAGTTTTATTTTGTTTAATTAAGTGATATTAGTTTATTTTAATAGGATTGATGCTTCTTATCGAAGACTGTTTTGATTTGAAACTTAAAATTTGTCCCTGAACTTTGGTAATAAAAACTATTAAAATATAATAATATGACTAAGTTTTTCATATAAATATAAGTAAAGGGATTGTGTTTTAATAAATAAAATTAAAATTTCAAGTAATTTTGATTATTATAATCATATACAGGCAGTTTAGTTTACGGGCATGTCATACCCCGCCACATGCTCGATGAAATATTTTGTCACCACACTCCCGCCGGGTTAAACTTCTCTTTTTTTAACAATTCCGCACTTTGAGGTAAGGGGGAATTTCATAACGATATAGTGTAAGGTGGAAGGGGTGCCGATGCTAAACGGATAACACGTGTGCAGCACATCATTCTAATCACCCACATACAACAATTTCATCGTAACTAAAAAAAAAAAACAGCTGATCCATACATTTTGACCGCGTAGGTATTGCAGTTTTGCAGGTAACAGCTGTTTAAGAATGGTATTCTGAATACACAGAAACCATTTTTGCGTCGGTGTCCCTTCCAACCAGCATAACAATAATGTAGTTAATTGCTGCTAAAACATATAATAAAATATACTGTTTCGATTTATTGTATTAGTAAAGAAATATTGGTGTTAAAATAATGTGACTTATGTCAGATTACAATATAAATGGAAAAAAAAACATCAGATGAGACCTTGTATACTGATACAACTGTAAAAAAATCTTAAAAACAATTCATAAATCACAAAATCACTTCATGTATCTGGTATAGTCTCTTTACTTGGCTTTTCTATTAAAATTTTATTTGTATTTTTTTTTTGTCATATAATTCGGTCTTCTCTGGTCCTGTTGCACATTTTAACATTTAGGTCCAATCACATACTGGGTGTTCTCAGGAAAACTGTGACCTCTGTATCCAAAACAGTAAACATAAGTCACGATACACGGAATCCAGAGAGGAATATCAACGAGACAAAGAGCAAGGTCTTACTGACAAAGACTGCATATACTTTTCTGTAGATCTACAGAAAGTAATCATGTTGCCACGAATGGACCAATATAAAACAGCGATATTTTGTCCTCGTGTTATTACATTTAACGAAAGTTTCGTTCCACTTGGAGGTAGTAATGGTACAAATGTTCCTTATGCAGTGCTTTGGAATGAAACTGTCTCTGGTAGAAGCCAAGAAGATATAATTTCAGCATTCAGATCGTTTTTTATACATGAACGCGACATGAAACATATCGTTGTATGGGCCGACAATTGCGCGGCCCAAAACAAAAACTAGGCGTTTATGTGTTTTCTGGTGAACATAGTAAATAGTCAGCTGATTGCTGCCGAATCAATTACCGTAAAATATTTTGAACCAGGCCATACGTTCATGTCGGCTGATAGCTTTCACCATCAGGTAGAAATGGCATTAAAAAAGAAAAAGAAAGTTTATGATTTTGATGACTTTGTAGATTCGGTAAAAATGGCCAATTCAAAAAAAAAACATAGTAAGAGTGATGACAGTATCTGA
Organism: Cerastis leucographa; assembly: GCA_963082945.1. Lineage (NCBI taxonomy): Eukaryota > Metazoa > Arthropoda > Insecta > Lepidoptera > Noctuidae > Cerastis > Cerastis leucographa. The sequence continues at coordinate 927,914 of CAUJBK010000002.1, forward strand.
TTTTTATAGTTATGAGGATGTGTCGTCTCAGCATAAAATTCGAAACATGGAACCCAGAGTCTATCTAAAAGATATCATGGCAGTCAGAGCCGAAAGAGGAGCATTTACCATAAAGCAAAAAGCTACCCACGTGTCTGATTGGAAAGAACTAGATTTTCTACAAGTCAAAATAATTAAAAACAAATGCTTTCCTAATTTTGCAAACAAGAATTCACCGAGAGGAATAACAAAAGAACGAAAAGATAGAATAATAGCCGACTTAGTACCTTTGATGCCTGAAACCAGGAGAGGTTTTTGGTTAAACTTACCTGAAACGTCCCGAGCTTTGAACCTAGACTAAAAATATTTAATTAGTCATAAGTTACACTGAAAAAAACATTGATCTCAAATTATGTCTTAAAATAAAAAAGTAGATATACATTTTTTTAAGTTCGTTTTTAATAATAACGATTGTGTACTTTAACTACTATTAAGATTAATTTTGAAATGTTTGTTATTTAATTGTAGTAACCGTTGAATTTTAAATGCTGGCTAATAGACCAGAATTAATAAGTAAAATAGCGAAGTGATTGCCATTGTGATTGTACTTTTTTAGTTAGAAATAAAAAAGATTTAATATGATAAATTATTTTTTATTCATTAAATTATAAATATAACCGATTTCACATTATTTTAAAAACACAACTGAACGCAGATATTATGAGTAGACTTGACTTTACCGAAAACAGTTTCATGCTAAATCGGTAAGAGGTAAAATAATGTTTTGCAAACTTCTGTTTATTCATAGGTAATTATAGACATAAAAGTGTAACATCTCTGTTTTTGTAATAGTAAAAAGTTAAAACTTTGGCGTTTTAAACTTGTCTCTTACTAATGAAAACCGCAATAAATAAGAAACTTAATGCATATTTGGTTAGGAAGCAGTTAAAAAAAAAATGAATTGCTAGTCAAAAATGCATCATGTTGGTTTCCTAACCATTAGTGCAATAAATAGGTTACTTGTTGCGGTTATGACTAGTAAACATTCTTTCTACATAGTAATAATACTTACCATTATTGTATTGTAGCGTTGTAGTCGATTTCTTAAAAACCGACTATAACGCACATCACTAGTTTCGAGTGACATCCCTAAATCTTTCAATACGAACACGTCATTGCTTAGTGGGAGCGTGTGTGAGGGACTATATAAACCCACGCAAGTCATTCCAAAGCCCTTTCTCAACTCCAACACTACATATTTAACCCCGAGATAAACGGGTAAGTGCTCAGCGTGATTATATTTCTATATTGTATTTCTTTTCTGTGTATTTCTGTCGGCGCAGTCCGGCAGCCTTTATTCTTCTCGGCAGCCAGCTATGACTGTCGAGAAAACCTATGTACTGTGATTGGCCCTTGCCATATCGCCTGCCACCTTGCACCTCTTTGTGAATGCGCCCACATGCTTCGCTATCATGCATCATACTTGCCTTGCCGCGTATTGCCTAGCTGCTCGCTTAAATCGCCTGGCCACGCGGCGAGGAACCTTCTAAATGCCTAGGAGCATGTGCGCGCATAACCTATTATTGTAAGCCGCCACGATGGGTGAGTCTTCCTCCATCCATTCTGCTTTGGGCTTAAGGCTGGGAGACGCACGCATCGACGGAGGCTTGCTTTCGCACTGGCACAACGCTTAAGGAAGCACCCGCCACGCGCTGATTCCAGGGTTCCAGTCTAGGGCTGCGCTTCCAGACTAAGGCTGCGTTTCCAGTCCGGACTACGCTCCCTGTAACCACTGTCAGGCGTCACCGCTGCCTCCGCACCTACCGCTGGAGAGACGCCGGTCAGGGGATTGTCCACGCGGCCGCTACCGCCGTCGGAAACCTGCACCCTCGTGGTTCGTGGGTGCCGAGACCCCACGCTGCCACGAGTCGGGGCCACTAGCCTCTGCTACCTAAGCCGGACTGGAGGCGTAGCCTGCCTGCGACGGAAGCGCAGTCGCCCCACTACCTACGTGGTGCTGCCCACGCCCAGGTGACCACTGGGGTCACCTCTCCGCTCCGCTGCCTGCCCTGCGACCTCACGCCGGCCCACGTGCTACAGCGTGGCCTAAGCCCAGGGCAGTAACTTTCTACCTACCTACCAAGTGCCAGTGCAAAGTGCCTTAGAGACCCTAGAACCCATTCCCTGTTATTTTTCTGTGTCTCGTGTTTTCACTACAATATATGTGTAAAGTGACCTTTGGTTTCATTTCCCTAATCTACCTAGAAACCCACTTGCCACAGTATTTATTGGTTTTTATATCGGGAATAAATGCAGGAACAAACATTAAGTACCACATAATATTCTCTACATTGTTTTACATCGTGTAGTGAAAGTTTCAATCCGATACCATGTATAGTGATGGAGATACAATCAAAATAAAAATAAAATCTTTTCCCGCGTTTATCTCGAAATCAGGTTTGACCTAGTTATTGCACTTTTCGTAGGGACGGCAGAACTGTCTCAACCACTTTATGCTAAACATGAACAGGAAGCGGCACTATGCTTTTATCGCCATCCTACGCACTACTGTTACAGACCTACGTACAACCTTTCTATCGTTATCTAAAATAAAACATTGCCAAACTACACCAACAACTGTTACTAAAATTAACTTTGAGAGCGCTTTACAACATTAAAAAAAAAATATCGACACTACTTTTTTGTGAAAATCCTAATTACATAATAGAATGTTTAACTCAAGAACTTATTGAGTCACTAAAAATAAATACTACTGTTCACAAAATCCCTAAAAGTTTCGCGGGTAGGTGCACAAAAGTAAAACACTTGTTCCCGAATCATTTATTTTAATTTTAATAGTATTTTCAATATTTAATTTAAAATTCCTACCAAATATCTAGTGTTATCATACAGCTAAGCACATATTGTGTGGGCAGTAATATACACATGCTCTAAACAGTTTTAATTGCATTTACTTGCTGGCTTGAACTGTCACTTGAACTTTTTACTCACTGAATCTACTGCATTTCAACACTAAGCCACAATCATGAGCTCAATAGCTGACATTGCGGAGACACAGCGCTTGGCAATGGCATCACTCAACCAGTGGATGGCCGAGTTTGAAGAACATCTCAAGATTTCATCAGCTGAGGCGGACGTGAGCGGGCTTCACAAAGACTTTACTGTCTTCAAAGAACATGTTTGGAATGTTCTCAGTGCGTTGCAGCTGCAGATTGCTAAGGTGAGCAGGAGTGTTGACGTTATTGAGATGCGTCACAGGAAAAAGTTCTTGCTGCTTGGCGGTGTGCCTGAGAAGCCTGGTGAGAAACTCCCAGAAAGTGTGGTATCCATTTTGCAGGATAAGCTTGGCATTGTTGATCTGGGACCCTCTTCACTAACAGTATGCCACAGACTGGGCACGGCATCGGAAGGTCACTCCAGACCTATTTTGCTTCGGTTCTTGGACTCCGATATTAGGGGCCAAATTTGGAAAACCAAGACCAAGCTGAAGGGATCCACTTATGTCGTGTCCGAGTTCCTCACTCGTCAGCGGCAGTCTGCTTTTACAACAGCTCGCAAGTTGTTCGGTGTGTCTGATGTGTGGACTATGGACGTTAACATCAACATCAAGCTCCCTAATGGCAAACGTCGTCGGGTCTTCACTGTTGAGGAAGTCATCGCGCTGGGAGCGGAGCATGGCAAGTCGCTGGATCAAGTAGTTCCTCCAGACTCCAACCCTGGCTCGAATAACACAAGCCCGGCGCCGGCGCAGGCTCACTAGGGCAAAAACTCTCAGGCCGCCATGGCCAAAAAATTAGTCGCGCTCCCTCTCATCCCCTCTCCCGAGGCCTCCCGCCCCACCTCCCCGGTGCCCGCACCAAAGTCCGCCGCTGCTCATACCAGCAGACCATCCAGCCCTAAGGCTAACTCTTCAGCCGCTTCTTCAAAGAAGCTGAAGCCCCCTCCCCCGTTGTTCATTCAGGACAAAGGGAAATGGACAGACGTGTCCAAAATGTGTGTTGAGCGCCGCATTCAATACACTAGCGCAAAAAGCACCCAGCAGGGTATCAAAGTGGTAGTCCCTACGACCACCGACTTCAGGGAACTAACCCGTCAGCTGATCGGAAGGCACATAGCCTTCCATACATACTCCCTTCCAGAGGAGAAGCCCACCCGCGTGGTGATCAGGCGGATCCCTAAAGAAATCCCCACGGAGGACATCCTCAATGACCTCCAAAATCAGGACATCCCAGTTTCGGCCGTCCACCGCCTTCATAAGGCGAGAGGCGGAGACCAGTACGATATGGTACTGGTCATCTGTGACCCAGTAGAAGGACACCACCCGATCTTCAAAGTGAAGTCGGTATGCTCCCTCACAGGCATCTCAATAGAGAAGCCTTACCGCTCAACCGTAGTAGGGCAGTGCCACCGCTGCCAGCTGTACGGACACAGCCAAGCCAACTGCCATGCGCCGCACAGATGCGTAAAGTGTCTAGGCGGCCACGGCACGGCCGACTGCCCCCGTCCCAAAGACAGATCTCTATGCTCGGAGCCACCGAGTTGTGTGCTCTGCGGCCAGTCGGGCCACCCGGCTAACTACCGCGGCTGCCCGAATGCCCCCAAAGGCTCCTCCTCTAAACTGGCGAAGCGTGCAAACGCCCGCCAGCAGAGAGAAAGCCCATCGGTGAGGCTACCAACTGCACAGATGCCGGAGAGACTCAGCCCTCAGAGGCCCTCTCCCTGGACCTCGCTGAACCACCAGAGAGCCTTCCCGGCACTCGGCAAAGCAAAGTCCAGCCCCATTCCCGGGCTATTAGATGCCCCTGTCCCCACTCCCGTGGCCCAAGCGAGCGCACCGGCGCCCGCTCGTCCCGCACCTCCCGGCCCCGCGGCCGCGGTCTCCTCTCCTAACGTAACTTTAGAAACGTTAGCAAAGTTAGTCACCCCCGAAGCAGACCGCATGGCGGCAGATCTCAGGGAGGCTAACACTGACGGTGATAAGCTTAAAATTATCATCAAGTCCCGAATCAAGTTAGGCGAAGCCTTCAGCGGCATTAATCTTTAATTCCAATGGATAATACGAGATTAACGTGTACCAAACCCCGATCCCTTAAATTAGGGTACTTTAATGCCAATGGCATCAAAGGCCAGCGTGATGAGATCGCCACTTTCCTCCGCGACCATCAAATTGATATCCTCCTCATACAGGAGACCTTCCTCAAGCCCAGTCACCGCGATCCGAGAATTGCCAACTATCGCATAGTTCGCAACGATCGGTCACGTTGCCACAAGGGCGGTACTCTAATCTATTATAGAAAGGAACTGCACTGCATCCCCTTAGATCCCCCTCCCATGGAGTCTCTGCTCGAGACTTCAGTTTGTCGACTAGGCATGACCGGTCATCAATCGATCACTATCGCCTCCGCGTACATCCCTCCCGGCGGCACGTCCGAGGAGCACACTCTGTTCACCAAAGACCTTGCCGTCCTCTTCGGCTTGAGTGACTCCGTTATCATAGCGGGCGACCTCAACGCCAAACACCCCGCCTGGAACAGCACGACGACCTCTGCCAGAGGACGTCACGTGTATAACCTGGGTGAGTCCCTCAACTTCGATCCCATCGCTCCTATGGAGCACACTCACTATCCCCACGACCCCGACCAACGTCCGGACGTTCTCGACATAGCGCTACTCAAGAATGTCAACCTTAAGTTGCATTCCATCGAGACTTTACATGAGCTTAACTCAGACCATCGACCAGTGCTCATGCACTTAGTTCCCCGCTCGGGTCCCTCTGACCCCAGCCAGCCCCCGCCGACCCAAGTGATAACCGACTGGAGGAAAGTCAGCGAAAAGCTGAAATCCACCACGTCGCCTCACCTGGAGGCCATCCCCGACCACATTGTCTCAGTCGCAGACACGACGGCCGCCATCAACTCTTTTACAGAACACGTGCAATCCGTACTAAAGGATTGCTCACGGGAAGTTCCAGCAATGAGCGATCAACGCTGGATTCTACCCGCTGACGTACGTGAACTGATAACCGAGAAGAACGCGGCCATCCGTGCCTACAGCAACTTTCCCTGCGACGCGAACAAAGCTCACATGCGTTATTTACAGCGTGCTGTAAAGAAGCGCACTAGTGAGCATCGTTCAGATCAATGGGACAAGACGCTTAGCGAGCTCGAGCCTACCCACCTAGCCTTCTGGCAGCTACAACGCAAGTTGCGCTCCACCGAAGAGGCTTCGATGCCTCCCCTCACCCGACCCGATAAGAGCGTCGCATTCGACGACTCTGAGAAGGCCGAATGCCTAGCCGACAGCCTGGAGTCCCAGTGCTCCCCCAGCTCTCAACCAGTAGACAAGCGACATCTCGATGAGGTGAACGCATTCGTCGAACGTAAAGCCGCCCTCCCTCCCGTAGAAGACCCTGATGATCCTCTGCCTTCGGTCACAGCTGACGAAGTGCAAGACATCATTAATAAGCTTCAACCGCGGAAAGCACCCGGCTCCGACGGAATCACCAATAGGGTGTTAAAACTCCTCCCCGCTCAGCTCGTCGTGTTAATGGCGGCCATCTTCAATGGCGCCCTGAGCAACAACGCCTTTCCCCAAATATGGAAAGAGGCCACTGTCATCGGTTTCGCCAAGCCAGGCAAACCCAAGTCTGAGCCCTCAAGCTACAGACCTATCAGTCTCCTGAACGCACTCGGCAAAATCTACGAGAGACTTATTTATAAGCGACTCAAAGACTTCGCCGAGGCTAAGAGTCTCATCCCCAACGAGCAGTTCGGCTTCAGGACCGGACACTCCTGCATTCAACAGGCCCATCGCATCGTAGAACACTTGAGCGCTGGCTTCCAGCGTGGAGCGATGACGGGTGTGTTGTACTTCGACATAGCAAAGGCTTTCGACAAAGTCTGGCACAACGGCTTATTATATAAGCTGTACAAACTGGGAGTGCCGGACCGTCTCGTGCTCATCTTACGAGACTTTCTGTCGGATCGCACCTTCCGCTATCGCATCGGGAAGGCACTGTCTTCCCCCCACCCCATTAGAGCCGGAGTTCCTCAGGGCTCCGTCGTCTCTCCCCTTATCTTTACTCTGTTCACCAGTGACATCCCCAAGAGCAAGAAGGCTCAGTTAGCCCTGTTCGCGGACGACACGGCCATTTATTACACTGGCCGCAGTCACGACGCTATCTATAGCACCCTCCAAACCTCAGCCAACGTCTTAGGCGCTTGGTTCCGGAAATGGAGAATCGAGGTGAACCCCGACAAGAGCCAGGCAGTTCTTTACTCTAAACAGCGTAAAATTAAGCCACCCGCGCTCAGCCCGATCACTATGTACGGTAAGCCTATCCCTTGGGAGAAGCAAGCCAAGTACTTAGGAGTCATACTTGACAACCACTTGTCTTTCGCGGCGCACATCAAAGCAGCTCGCGACCGAGCTGCGTTTGCTATGGGTAGGCTTCATTTCATGATTTCGGCAAAAAGCAAGTTGTCACTCAAGTGCAAGTTGCGCCTTTATACCGCGGTGATCCGCCCCATTATGACGTACGCTTGCGTCGTGTACGCTCACACCAAGCCTAAGTACATCCATAGGATGCAAGTTTTACAGAACCGGTTCTTACGTAGAGTCACGGGAGCCCCTTTTTATGTCCGTAATGACCGTCTACACGTAGACCTTAGAATGCCCACCGTCCTTCAGTTTATGAAACGTCTTTCGAAGCGTTTCTTCGATAACGCCATTAAACACCGTAATCCCCTGATCGCAGCGGCCGCCCGTTACGAACCCTCGCGCATTAGTACAGTACGCCGTCCTAGGCATACCCTTGTCACTCCAGATGATGCTATCACCCTCCTCCAGGAGAGTAGCAAAGAGACTAGCACTCTTAAAAAGTTCCGACTCAAACCGCCGTCTTTCCGACCTCGCCGTCGAGGTCCGTCGCGACGTCCCGGTCCATGCCCTCCCCGACCCTCGCTCGAGCCAGCCCGCGATGCTGTGCCAGTAGTTTTAAATCAGCCCCTAAATAATGATACCATTCAGATCCAGCCTGTCCCCATGCAGTCTTCCCCCAGCGACGCCCTAAGCCGAGGTTCGTACCCCACAGGGGGTGCCCTTAGCGTGCAGTCGCTTAGTTTGTAAGTTTTTATGCCCTGGCTGGAGGCCTTACTCTAAAGGCACCCACAGGATAGTCCGGTTAAGCAGACGACAACCTCATAGGTTGAACTGCGAGATGCCATTCAAAAAAAAAAAAAAAAAAAAAAAGATCATTTCCCAGCAGAGCATGAAAAGATGGGAGTTCTATTCGCATGCGGCATAGTTCTAGAGTTCCTCATACTTAAAAAAAAATAGTTCTAGCGTTTTTGCCCGAAAAAAAGTCGAATGAAAATATGCTCTGCTAACTTCCGTCAGCAGATCATTTTTTCCGAACTTAAAATTTTAAAATTGTTTTATACGCAAAAAGGTCAGTTCTATAGTTCCTAATAATTTTCCGGAAGAGTTCTGTCGCCCTAAGCCAGTAAAAAAAAATTAAAAATTATGAACTTTTTAGAAAAAAAAGACAATCATTTTGATAAAACAGGCGTGAACGACGTAATTTGTGCTTTTTCAAAGATATTTCAGGCGTTGATTAGATATCAAGAGCCGAGTAACAGAAAAAAAAACTAAATTAAAGCAGACATCCTCCAAACGGATAAGCAGGGCCTTGTGAAAAGTCAAGATAGAAGAAATTAAAATATAACTCAATTTTTCAGCTAGAATGATATTAACAAAATTCGAACATATCGAAGAAGCAGGAGCTCCTCATTCCTCGATACATGAGAACTGGAACTATTCAAAAAAGTGCAAGAACAGCCTAGCACTCTCACTCAGATAACAGCAGAGCATAGTTGAATAGTAACATAAGCAGAAATAGAGAAACAATTCTATGTTTCAGATTATATAAAAATTAAAAATTCTGGTATGCATGAGGCACGAAAATTCCTTGATTCCTGATGCTGGAGTATTAGACCTAAACAAAAAGGTGCAGGAACAGCCTAGCACTCTCACTCAGATATCAGCAGAGCATGGTTGAATGGTAACACTAGCAGAAATAGAGAAACAATTCAATGTCTCAGTTTGTATGGCAATAAAAAAAAACTGGTATTCCTGAGGCCCGGGAACTCCTCGATTCCTGATGCTGGAGTGTCAGACCTACACAAAAAGGTGCAAGAACAGCCTAGCACTCTCACTCAGATATCAGCAGAGCATGGTTGAATAGGAACACTAGCAGAAATAGAGAAACAATTCAATGTTTCAGTTTGTATGGCAATAAAAAAAATCTGGTATGCCTGAGGTCCAGGAACTCATCGATTCCTGATGCTGGAGTATCAGACCTATAAAAAAAGGTACAAAAACAGCCTAGCACTCTCACTCAGATATCAGCAGAGCATGGTTGAATAGAAACACTAACAGAAATAGAGAAACAATTCAATGTTTCAGTTTGTATGGAAATCAAAAAAATCTTGCTTGCTTGAGGCCCAAGAACTCCTCGATTCCTGATGCTGGAGTATCAGACCTACACAAAAAAGTGCAGAAACAGCCTAGCACTCTCACTCAGATATCAGCAGAACATGGTTGAATAGGAACACTAGCAGAAATAGAGAAACAATTTAATGTTTCAGTTTGTATGGCAATAAAAAAAAAATTGGCTTGCTTGAGGCCCATGAACTCCTCGATTCCTGATGCTGGAGTATCAGACCTATACAAAAAGGTGCAAAAACAGCCTAGCACTCTCACTCAGATATCAGCAGAGCATGGTTGAATAGGAACACTAGCAGAAATAGAAAACAATTTAATGTTTCAGTTTGTATGGCAATAAAAAAAAACTGGTATTCCTGAGGCCCGGGAACTCCTCGATTCCTGATGCTGGAGTATCAGACCTACACAAAAAGGTGCAAGAACAGCCTAGCACTCTCACTCAGATATCAGCAGAGCATGGTTGAATAGGAACACTAGCAGAAATAGAGAAACAATTCAATGTTTCAGTTTGTATGGCAATAAAAAAAATCTGGTATGCCTGAGGTCCAGGAACTCATCGATTCCTGATGCTGGAGTATCAGACCTACAGAAAAAGGTGCAAAAACAGCCTAGCACTCTCACTCAGATATCAGCAGAGCATGGTTGAATAGGAACACTAGCAGAAATAGAGAAACTATTTAATGTTTCAGTTTGTATGGCAATAAAAAAAAACTGGTATTCCTGAGGCCCGGGAACTCCTCGATTCCTGATGCTGGAGTATCAGACCTACACAAAAAGGTGCAAGAACAGCCTAGCACTCTCACTCAGATATCAGCAGAGCATGGTTGAATAGGAACACTAGCAGAAATAGAGAAACAATTCAATGTTTCAGTTTGTATGGAAATAAAAAAAAAATTGGCTTGCTTGAGGCCCATGAACTCCTTGATTCCTGATGCTGGAGTATCAGACCTATACAAAAAAGTGCAAAAACAGCCTAGCACTCTCACTCAGATATCAGCAGAGCATGGTTGAATAGGAACACTAGCAGAAATAGAGAAACAATTTAATGTTTCAGTTTGTATGGCAATTTTTTTTTTTTTTTTTTTTTTTATGTATTTTCTGCTCTATGGCAATCTGTTTGTAAACAATAAGCCACTTGTTTGGCTGGAACTACATGTCCTGATTATTTTTATTGTTATCATCGAGAGCCAATCAATTGCTGAACTTTCCAGCAAACCCTCCTCTTTACTCAGTCTACAAATCTTTGGGCGAGACTGGGAACGCCTTGTCTCTTCAGTCGATTGTACTGTAGTCCACCTTCTCCACTTAAGGCCTGTGCAAGTTCGTTTGCATGAGTTGCTAGTTTTTCCTGGTATTTCAGGCTTGCCTGGACTATTTCCTCACGAACAGTGTTTATACCTAGGTCAAGATACATGTATTTGTTGCTAATACATTGGGGTATACTGAACATGGTTCTTAGTGCTTTACTTTGGAATCTTTCCAGTATGTCGATGTTACTCTTGCTAGCTGTTCCCCATAATTGTATCCCATAGGTCCAGATAGGTTTCAAAGTTGCTTTATATACCAAGATTTTGCTGGTGTTATTTAGTTGTGAGCTTCGACCGATTAACCAGTGAAGACCACGAAGTTTTCCATCTAATTGTTTTCTTTTAGCCCAGATGTGCTTCTGCCATGTGAGCCTTCTATCCAGGTGCATTCCCAGGTACTTTGCATTATCGGTTTGAGGTATTTCTTTGCTGTTTAGCTTAACCGGAGGACAAGTGCCTCTCCTAAGAGTAAAGGTTACATGAGCAGATTTATTTTCGTTTGCTTTGATCCTCCATTGCTTAAGCCATGATTCTATTTTATTTAGATGACTTTGCAGAGTGTGTGATGCAGTTACAGGGTCGCTATGAGAGGACAGCAAGGCGGTGTCATCAGCGTATGTCGCTGTAATCGTTTGGTCATCTGTTGGAATATCTGCAGTGAAGATGAGGTACAGGATAGGTCCCAATATGCTACCTTGGGGGACGCCCGACTTGATTTCGTAGAGGTCAGAGCTGTCATCATTGCATTTAACTTGGAAGCTTCTTTTGTCGAGGTATGATTTAAGTATCTGAAGAAAACAGTGTGGCAGTGACTTTTTGATTTTGAAGATAAGGCCCTCATGCCATACCTTGTCGAAAGCTTGGCTGATGTCTAAAAACACTGCAGAGCAGTATAATTTATTTTCTAAGCATCTACTAATAATGTCAGCAATACGGTGAACTTGTTCGATTGTTCCATGACTTTCACGGAATCCGAATTGGTGCTGTGGTAGTACGGTATTTAAGTGAACTTTTATTCTGTTAAGGAGTATCCATTCAAACAGTTTTCCAATGACTGGCAGAAGGCTGATGGGTCTGTATGAATTTGTTTGTTCTATAGGTTTACCAGGCTTGGGAATCATTATCACCTGTGCTATCTTCCACTGTCCAGGAAAGTATTCAAATCTTAGGCAAGCATTAAATATATGAACAAGTTTCATTACTGCCTTGTACGGAAACTTCTTTAGGAGTGTTGCATCTATATGATCATACCCGGGCGCTTTCCCTTCCTTAAGATTTTTAATTTCTTGGAAGATTTCTTTAGGGCTAGTACTTTGTAATGGTAAGCAAATTTGATTTGGTGATTCTAAGTAGTTTTTTATTTCTTCTGTATGTTCACGACAGCTATCTGGGTGTGGATTAAATACATTGCTCAAGTGTTCGGCAAATGTTGTCGCTTTCTCTAGGTCAGACCTAGCCCATCCTCCTTTATTATTATTGACGGCAGGTATGTGTGTTTTTGGGCGCTTCATGTTTCTGGTGACCTTCCACAGCGAATAGTTTGTGTCAGCTGTCGGATCGAGGTTTGAGAGCATGTTTTGGATTTTGTCGTTCTCAACATTGTTGATGAGATTTTTAAGCTCATCAGAGAATTTATTAAATGCAGTTTTATCATTTTGATATCCTGTATTTTGCCAGACCTTTCTTAATTGTCGCCTCTTTTTGATTTTTTCCTTTATTTCTTTTGGATAGTTGTTATTTTTGGGTGGCTGACCCTTTCGTTTAGTGGTCGCTAAGTTGGCTGCTCTATGTATAAGCCTGTTGAGTTTCTCAATCTCGTCTTCTACACCCTCTATTGTGTCGATTTTTGTTTTAAGATTGATTTCTGATTTTATTAATCTCTGTATTTTTCCCAGTTTGTAGTCTTAGTGTTATATATTTTTGTGGAAGGCTCTACTAATTGAATTGTAGAATTAACGTTCAGAATTACAGGAGTGTGATCTGAGGTGAGATCGGTACAGGACTCTATTGTTATGTAGTTGCCATCCATGTTTTTCGTTATGAAAAAGTCAAGCATGTCAGGTATTCTATCTCTATCAGTAGGCCAGTAAGTGGGTTCTCCTCCAGACCAGTAATCCAGTTTCATGTCTTGTGTTACTGTGTGTAGTTGCCGTCCTCTTGTAGTAGTCAACCTGGAGCCCCAGTGCAGATGTTTTGCATTCCAGTCGCCAGCACTTACAAATCTTATACCAAGAGTAGTGAAGTAATCTTTGAAATCTTGAACTGAGATTGTATGTCTGGGGGGACAGTAGACAGCAGAGAAAGCTGTCTCACTGTGTTTTTCTAGGACGACTATGGTTGTGGCCTGAATTTTCTCTGTGCGATATTCTTCCGTCAAGTAATGTTTGATATTGTTTTTAATGATAACTGCACTTCCTCCGTGGCTGTTTCCGGAAGGATGGTTTGTTGTATAGATTTTATAATTATTAAAAGCGACGTGAGACTTAGATGTGAACCTAGTTTCTGAAACTAGTGCTATGTCAATCTTCTCCATTTCAAGGAAAATTTCTAATTCTTGACGTCTGTCCGTCAAGCCGTTGGCGTTCCAAGTAACTACTCGGAGGTTCTGGATCATTTTTTTATAAGGCTGCTGACTAACTGGACCATGCGGTCCAACATTTTGTCCATCATTTTTTCCACTATTGTAATCAATGTGTGTTGTAGTTTTTCTAGCATAGTCTCCATAATATTAGTAAAGTTATTAAAATCGTTGTTTGTCATGTTATTCAAATCATTATTTTTTTGTGCAGTTAGAGTTTGTGGTCCTGTTTTAACAATTTCAGCATAGGTATTGTATGAATTTGTTTGTTGGAATTGATGTTGCGATTTGGAATAATCTATTTTGTTATTGTCGAGGTTCATTATTGGTTGTTTTTGTTTAGGTTTAGGACCAACTTTTAATATTCTTTCTTTATATTGCTTGTAGATTTTGCATCCTTTGTAGCTGGCAGGGTGTTTTTCATTACAATTTGCACAGGTAGCCTCAGTGTCAGTTTTTTTTATACATTGTGTTGTAGGATGTTCATTACCACATTTGACGCAGCGAAAAGGTCTGAAACACTGATTTTTTGTGTGGCCGAATCTTTGACATCTTTTACATTGTATAATTTCTTTTTTCTTATAGGGTGCTTCAAAAGTAATTTTCATTTGGTTTAAATATCTGACGTCAAATATTTCTTTATTGTTTTGCTGTGGCTCCAGGTCTACATAGAAGATAGGTAGTGGTTCTTTTGTAGATCTATGTCTAATGTTGACTATTTGTCTTACTTTATGCCCAATATGTTCCAGTTCTCTAGTTATTTCTGTCGTATCTTCTGAAGCGTGAAGTCCTCGTAGAACCACTCGGTAAGCTTTTTCACTTTTTAACTGGTAAGTGTAATGCGAAATATCGTTGGCGATGAAATGTTCTCTAATAATTTGATATGTTTGGATGTCTTTTGGCATGATTTTTATTATGTGTCCAGATCTGAGTGTGGTCATGGTATATAGATCATTGTCTAGAATTTTGTTTAGTACTTCCTTAAGGGATGTGATGTTAATGACGCCTGTAACAAATATAGGTTCGGGTTTAGGAACATAAACTTTTTCTTGTTTGTTGATTTCCTGAGCACAAATGGTTTCATCACCAAGTATCTCAAAGCTGTTCTGAGTTGGTATAGCATATTCAGTAATATTCTTTTGTTTTTTGCTTGTGTTGTTTATTGGACTGGTTTCTTTCCGTTTTTTCGGTTTAGCGGGGATTTTATCTCTCTGCCACTCATTTTTGTTTGTATCTTCCTGGTCACGGGAGACTGTTTGGGTTTCTATTGTCTGTTCAATAGGTCCTGATTGTTTGACTACAGGCTTTTTGGTTTCTGTAGGTATTGCACCGAGAGAGTTACTTCTTTTTCTTTCAAACATACTGAGATGAAGTGTTTGTTGTATTAAATTGTGTGTTTTATTTGTGTTAGGGGTTTTTATATTTTGAGAGTTATCCATAAGATTCCCACGAGTATGGACGATAGGGTGGTCGCTACACAGGGTGACGCCATTCCTGTGAGAAGGCTAATACTCTATTCAAACTCCTCGATTCCTGATGCTGGAGTATCAGACCTACACAAAAAGGTGCAAGAACAGCCTAGCACTCTCACTCAGATATCAGCAGAGCATGGTTGAATAGGAACACTAGCAGAAATAGAGAAACATTTCAATGATTCAGTTTGTATGGCAATAAAAAAAATCTGGTATGCCTGAGGTCCAGGAACTCATCGATTCCTGATGCTGAAGTATCAGACCTACAGAAAAAGGTGCAAAAACAGCCTAGCACTCTCACTCAGATATCAGCAGAGCATGGTTGAATAGGAACACTAGCAGAAATAGAGAAACAATTCAATGTTTCAGTTCGTATGGAAATAAAAAAATTCTGGCTTGCTTGAGGCCTGGGAACTCCTCGATTCCTGATGCTGGAGTATCAGACCTATACAAAAAGGTGCAGGAACTGCCTAGCACTCTCACTCAGATATCAGCAGAGCATGGTTGAATAAAAAACACTAGCAGAAATAGAGAAACAATTCAATGTTTCAGTTTGTATGGAAATAAAAAAATTCTTGCTTGCTTGAGGCCCAAAAACTCCTCGATTCCTGATGCTGGAGTATTAGACCTACACAAAAAAGTGCAGAAACAGCCTAGCACTCTCACTCAGATATCAGCAGAGCATGGTTGAATAGGAACACTAGCAGAAATAGAGAAACAATTCAATGTCTCAGTTTGTATGGCAATAAAAAAATTCTGGCTTGCTTGAGGCCCAAGAACTCCTCGATTCCCGATGCTGGAGTATCAGACCTATACAAAAAGGTGCAAAAACAGCCTAGCACTCTCACTCAGATATCAGCAGAGCATGGTTGAATAGAAACACTAACAGAAATAGAGAAACAATTCAATGTTTCAGTTTGTATGGAAATAAAAAAAATCTTGCTTGCTTGAGGCCCAAGAACTCCTCGATTCCTGATGCTGGAGTATCAGACCTACACAAAAAAGTGCAGAAACAGCTTAGCACTCTCACTCAGATATCAGCAGAGCATGGTTGAATAGGAACACTAGCAGAAATAGAGAAACAATTCAATGTTTCAGTTTGTATGGAAATAAAAAAAAATTGGCTTGCTTGAGGCCCATGAACTCCTCGATCCCTGATGCTGGAGTATCAGACCTATACAAAAAGGTGCAAAAACAGCCTAGCACTCTCACTCAGATATCAGCAGAGCATGGTTGAATGGTAACACTAGCAGAAATAGAGAAACAATTCAATGTTTCAGTTTGTATGGCAATAAAAAAAATCTGGTATGCCTGAGGTCCAGGAACTCATCGATTCCTGATGCTGAAGTATCAGACCTATACAAAACGGTGCAGGAACAGCCTAGCACTCTCACTCAGATATCAGCAGAGCATGGTTGAATAAAAAACACTAGCAGAAATAGAGAAACAATTCAATGTTTCAGTTTGTATGGAAATCAAAAAAATCTTGCTTGCTTGAGGCCCAAGAACTCCTCGATTCCTGATGCTGGAGTATCAGACCTACACAAAAAAGTGCAGAAACAGCCTAGCACTCTCACTCAAATATCAGCAGAGCATGGTTGAATAGGAACACTAGCAGAAATAGAGAAACAATTCAATGTTTCAGTTTGTATGGAAATAAAAAAATTTTGGCTTGCTTGAGGCCCATGAACTCCTCGATTTCTGATGCTGGAGTATTAGACCTATACAAAAAGGTGCAAAAACAGCCTAGCACTCTCACTCAGATATCAGCAGAGCATGGTTGAATGGTAACACTAGCAGAAACAGAGAAACAATTCAATGTTTCAGATTATATGGAAATAAAAAAATTTTGGCTTGCTTGAGGCCCATGAACTCCTCGATTCCTGATGCTGGAGTATTAGACCTATACAAAAAGATGCAAAAACAGCCTAGCACTCTCACTCAGATATCAGCAGAGCATGGTTGAATGGTAACACTAGCAGAAATAGAGAAACAATTCAATGTTTCAGTTTGTATGGCAATAAAATAAATCTGGTATGCCTGAGGTCCGGGAACTCATCGATTCCTGATGCAAGAGTATCAGACCTATACAAAACGGTGCAGGAACAGCCTAGCACTCTCACTCAGATATCAGCAGAGCATGGTTGAATAAAAAACACTAGCAGAAATAGAGAAACAATTCAATGTTTCAGTTTGTATGGAAATAAAAAAATTCTTGCTTGCTTGAGGCCCAAGAACTCCTTGATTCCTGATGCTGGAGTATCAGACCTATACAAAAAGGTGCAAGAACAGCCTAGCACTCTCACTCAGATATCAGCAGAGCATGGTTGAATGTTAACATTAGCAGAAATAGAGAAACAATTCAATGTCTCAGTTTGTATGGCAATAAAAAAAAACTGGTATTCCTGAGGCCCGGGAACTCCTCGATTCCTGATGCTGAAGTATCAGACCTACAGAAAAAGGTGCAAAAACAGCCTAGCACTCTCACTCAGATATCAGCAGAGCATGGTTGAATAGGAACACTAGCAGAAATAGAGAAACAATTCAATGTTTCAGTTTGTATGGAAATAAAAAAATTCTGGCTTGCTTGAGGCCTGGGAACTCCTCGATTCCTGATGCTGGAGTATCAGACCTATACAAAACGGTGCAGGAACAGCCTAGCACTCTCACTCAGATATCAGCAGAGCATGGTTGAATAAAAAACACTAGCAGAAATAGAGAAACAATTCAATGTTTCAGTTTGTATGGAAATAAAAAAAATCTTGCTTGCTTGAGGCCCAAGAACTCCTTGATTCCTGATGCTGGAGTATCAGACCTATACAAAATGGTGCAGGAACAGCCTAGCACTCTCACTCAGATATCAGCAGAGCATGGTTGAATGGTAACACTAGCAGAAATAGAGAAACAATTCAATGTCTCAGTTTGTACGGCAATAAAAAACTTCCGGCTTGGTTGAGGCCCAAGAACTCCTCGATTCCTGATGCTGGAGTATCAGACCTATACTAAACGGTGCAGGAACAGCCTAGCACTCTCACTCAGATATCAGCAGAGCATGGTTGAATAGGAACACTAGCAGAAATAGAGAAACAATTCAATGTTTCAGTTTGTATGGAAATAAAAAAATTCTGGCTTGCTTGAGGCCCAAGAACTCCTCGATTCCTGATGCTGGAGTATCAAACTTATACAAAAAGGTGCAAAAACAGCCAAGCACTCTCACTCAGATATCAACAGAGCATGGTTGAATAGGAACACTAGCAGAAATAGAGAAACAATTCAATGTTTCAGTTTGTATGGCAATAAAAAAATCTGGCATGCCTGTGGCCCGGGAACTCCTCGATTTCTGATGCCGGTGTATAAGCCCTATTCAAAAAGGTGCAAGAACAGCCTAGCTTTCTCACTCAGATATCAGCAGAGCATGGTTGAATAGGAACACTAGCAGAAATATAGAAACAATTCAATGTTTCAGTTTGTATGGAAATAAAAAAAAATTGGCTTGCTTGAGGCCCATGAACTCCTCGATTCCTGATGCTGGAGTATCAAACCTATACAAAAAGGTGCAAAAACAGCCTACAACTTTAACTCAGATATCAGCAGAAGACCTTCCGATCAGCTGGCGAGTAAGTTCCCTAAAGTCGGTGGTCGTAGGGACCACTACTTTGATTCCCTGCTGTGTGCTTTTTGCGCTTGTATATTGTATGCGGCGCTCAACACATATTTTGGACACATCTGTCCATTTCCCTTTGTCCTGAATGAACAACGGGGGAGGGGGCTTCAGCTTCTTTGAAGAAGCAGCTGAAGGTTTAGCCTTAGGGCTGACTGGCTTACTGGTATGAGCAGCGGCGGACGTAGGTAAGGGGACCGGGGAGGTGGGACGGGAGGCCGTGGGAGAGGGGACAGAAGGGAGCGCGACGATCTTTTTGGCCATGGCGGCCTGGGAATTTTTGCCCTTCTTTCTCTTGCCCTTTCCGACGACTTGATAGTCGTCTTCAGAGGATGAGGAGGCAGAGCACGAGTCTAAAATTGACTCTGAGTCGGAGACAGGCTCAGTTGTGTCCATGTTCTCGGAAACGGGAACAATGGACGCAGGTTCGGACTGATCTTTTGTTTGCGAAACAAAAGGTTTCGAAACAATGGGTCTCGGTTTAGCCGGAATCGCGGCGGCGACGGCTGGCGGTAAGCCTTTGTCCATGTTCTCGGAAACGGGAACAGTGGACGCAGGTGCGGGCTGGCCCTTTGTTTGCGAAACAATGGGTTTCACAAGAATGGGTCTTGGGGTAGCCTTAATCGCGGCGGCGACGGCTGGCGGTAAGCCTCTGTCAGCAAGCGGCGGTGACAAAGAGCTCTCGAGCGCGTCACTGAAGTCAGTGACGGCAATACTGGATTGCTGCAAGGCAGCGACATTGGACTCATATTTCTTTAAAAAATCCGGGTCGTTCAGGAAAACGCGTTTGAAGAACGCCAAAAGGAGTTCATCATCCGCGTCAAGGGCTATATTGTCTGCTAAGAGTTAGCGGACATTTGAGTGAAGCTCAGCGCGCCTAATAACCTAATTCCGTAAACAATTATGTAGGGAATTTACTGGGTCCAGCGACTCACCCGCTTCAACCTTCCCGCAGCCACAGTCCGAAGGTCTTGGCTTGGTAGCAACTCCAACTCCAGTCTAGGGAACTTCGCTTTCAGGAACTTGTTAAAACGGGTAACACTAGCACAGTATATCGGCGGCGCATGCGTTCGCGACGGAGTCCAATTTTTCACCTAGAGCCTGAAGGGGTTAGGCGGGCGGATTGGGTCACCTCCCTCTCTCGGTTTCGTTGGCACCGTTAGGTTTCCCACCAAGAACCTCGAAACTGAGGAATTTTCCCTGATGGGGCAAAGGAAGTTAAATCGGAATAATATCCGAAGCAAATGAGCAAGTGCTGTCTTAATAAAAAGACAGCAATTGTTCGGGTGTGTAGTCGAGGGACTACTGATGACGTCACGACACTGGGAAGTGACGAACCGATGACACACACTGATAGCGAGCGGGAATGCGAGCAGGTAGCGGCACGTCCGTACGCGACGGCGGTCAGGCGGCGAGTGAGGAATTTAAAACGTTTTGCAAGAAAAATTGTATAAAACACGTGACCACAGCTCCTTACAGACCGCAGGGAAACGGAGCAGCGGAAAATGCGGTAAAGACCGTTAAAAAAGCGATCAAACGTGCTTTGTACGAGGGCGAGGACGTCGCCACGGCATTAAGTAAATTTTTATTTAAATAACGTAACTGTCAACATGCAACCACTGGTGTTTCCCCTGCGGTGGCGTTGCAAGGGCGTAGGCTTCGCGGGCGCCTTGATGCGCTGCGGCCTGACGTGTCGTGTGTAGTGCGCGCTGCGCAGGAGCGGCAAGTAGCCGCTGCAGGCGGCACGCCACGCGCACTGGCACCTGGTGACTCGGTGCTGGCCCGCGACTACACCGCCAGGGGGGATAAGTGGTTGTCGGGTACAATAGTCAATCAGACTGGACCGGTCTCGTACAAGGTAGACGTTGGACATGGAGTCGGTTGGCGTAGACATGTCGATCAATTAATGCCTATACATAACAAGAACCGTCATTCGTTATATCGAACGAGCATACTTTCCGTGAGTAAAGATTCGTCCCCAGAGAGGGAGGTTCCCTCGGTCCGTGAGGAGGTTTAGGGTACATTTGAAGACGCATCTGACGGCACTGGTGAGAAGTCACAGACCAACACTTGTTATGAAACGGCATCTGGGCCGGAGACACCAGCACCACCGTCTGGCGCGTCTGCCCGTGCGTGCTCGGGCTCGATCTGGAGTCAATAATAATAAGTAGTTTAGTAGGTATAAGTAATTGCGATTGTTAAAACTGCTTTCATGTTGATTGTGTTCATTTTAGTTTATAAATTTTAGATAATACTTTAGCTTAAGGGGGAGAAATGTACCGATGATTAAATCATTACGGGTATGATATTTGTACGGTGGCGGGTAGATGCCTTAAGTTATGAAATAAACCAGTGTGTGACTAACTCCCGCCTTTCATTGACGCTGCAGTATTTACAAATCTTAAACATTTTAACATAAAATTAACTGACCTGGATAGGAATATTTCTTCACAGCGTGACAGTATTACTTTTAGTTATTTACACTTTGGCGTCGCAGGAACAACTGAGCTGCGGGACTCGGGAAATCGCTACGTCCCCGCAGGGGGACGCGCGAGGCGGGGTATGGACTTATGTCCTTTGGCCCGCGGAAGAATGGTGTGCCCGTCAATACGGGCACCCTCAATTTTGGTGCCGATTAAGGCGTGAATGGGGGCGAGCTCGCGTAATTTAGTTTATTATGACGCAACTCGCCTGTGTGTAGTTGACATTTTGTCCGGTAGGAGGCGCCAGCGGCGCTGGCGCAGCGCGCTCAGGTACGATAAACTAACTTTACCGTAACGAGCGCCGCTCTCTTCTCGCCACCCCGGCGGTCTGTCACCGCCAGGTGAGACCTCCGGTTGCCCGGAGGAGGCCCAGCGGATGACGACCTGCGACAGAGGTGACTCTGTTGGCGCATCCTACCGCTAAGGATGTTGGCCCCCGTCTGCAGACGCTCACAGAGCTAGCCGTTTACGCTCCAGACTAAGAGGCCGTAGTGAATGAGTTAGAGCGGCAATGTTTGTGTAACGCCGCTCTTGTAAGCAACGAATAGCGAGCCCGCACTGCATTGTTCGTCGCGTGAGTATAGTCGCATGTGGAGTCACGTAATGTGTGGACGGACGTCGTGCCTATGTAAACTTAGAACACGACGCGTTCCAGTGCATGTTATGCATGTGGAGTGTTATTTAACATAATAATGGAAAAACATAATTGTGAAATAAGTTAGTATGAGTTAATGTATTATGATATACCTAATGGACATTAACGCTATACGAACAAAAATAATCTAGGTCAAACATGTACATTCAATCTAATAAAACAATTTGCAGCACTTAGGTAATTACTAATACTAAAAGGAGTGTCAGCAGTATAAACAATATTTATGCAATAGTTAATTATTGCAAAAAACACCATCAACACATTTTTATTGCGGGTGACAATTTGTTTAGACAGCGAAAATCAACGGAAGTCTGGCCTAGAGTATGACAAACTAGGTTTCCTCATAGTCGACTGAGTTAAAATATCTGTGTTCAGCTATTTTTCTAGCAGGACACTCTGCGTCTCCCGTTTTGTGGTCACTGGGTTTTTTAAAGCGGGAACAAGTCGCGCACCTCGGAGTGTCCGCTTTCTTCGCGCATTCGGACATCATATCACCTGCTTCACCACAGTGGCCACATGTAGAATTTACTTCTCGGCAAGATTTGGCTGCATGACCATATTGTTGACATTTATAACACCTCGTTACTAATGTAAAGTCCCTGACAGGACAAGATGACCAGTTTATAAAAATCCTTGTTTGAGGTATTAGTACTTTTCGTATATTGGCCGCAACTTCAATAACGTAGTTACAAGTCAGTGCCTCTCTCTTCCTAGATTTATGGCTTAATTTACCAAGCTCAAAAAGGATTCCAAGGACATCGCCGGTTACTTGTCAGCTACATTTTGTTCGAAAATGCATTTAAAGACCTCATTTTCAGCCATGGAAGTCGGCACTCCTACAATCACGATCCGGGGTTTGCGCTTGTTGGGTTCGTCGGCAGTAAGTCCAGATGAAGAGAGCTGGACTGCGTTCTTAAGCTTTTCAGCGTCATGTCTCGTCTCGGTACTTATTATCACGCCACCGTTCTTCGTTTTTCGGACACCACGTACTTGCAGCTTAATTTGTTCGGGCCGTATGATTTTTTGCGCCAGTTCTTTAGTTTCGTCACTGGTTTTCAATATGTCATTGGGATAAATGGCGACAGAGCTTAAATTAATAGGCCGAATAAAATGGTTAGATCCCCTTTTCACCATATCAGCAAAAGAAGAATTTCCGGTAGAACTAGAGTCTCGTATCGTTCGCTTGAGCTCAGAAATATGTTCTGTCAGATCACGCTGTTGTTTAAGGCTCTCGATCATGTTATCCGCCTGGATAGCTTTTTGCTGCAGCGACTGGTACAGGACTGCCATTTGTGACGTACTAGATTCGACTTTACGGCAAAGGTTTGTAATTTTCATTTTCTGTTCGTTGTTGAGTTTTCCATCGGCGGCAGTAGAGCAAACTTCGTTCAAGTACTGCTGGATGGTGGCCATCCATCGTAGAAGTTCAGGAGTAGAAACAATAACATCGGCCGTGGATGATTTCGATGGCGAGGCGGAGGGTTGCACTGGCTCCCTTGGATTACAGGGACTGCTTTCCATTTTGTTAGGTTAACAAAAACTTCACTATTTTGTGTCCATTATTCACTAAAACTACACACTAAGCAAGATTACTTTATGCATTACGATAGTAATACGCTAAAGGAGGTCACTATTATTTAAGTATTCATTAAATATTGCCAATGAGCACGTCTGTACGCTGCGAGTGCAAGAATTACAATCCAAACAAAACAGTATAAGAATTTATTATCTAAGGTAAGTTTATCAAGCCCTATATGCATGACATGTACCTTGATAAACCTACCAATTGTCGGCCCATCCAGCCTTTCCGCAAGTACCTTCAGAATGCCATTAGTGCTTCCCCCCATTCTGCGTATGACTGAGGCAACTTTCTTTCTCAATATGATCATATGAATTGTATATAATGAGGTTATAAGTTGATAGTTAAAATTTGAAAAGAAAATTTTATTTTCTTCTTTTTCTCCGCCGACGACGGTCCCAAGCCCGTGTGAAAAAGGAGGAGGGTTGGTTGCTTCAGTGGAGACCAAACCAGCCGTAAAAGGTCAACGTCGAGTCTCGGGCGACGGTCAATTAACCCGATCGTGTATTAGCAGAGGTAGGAAATGACAACTGCAACCCGCAACTTCGCTACCATCTCCATTCCAAGCAAAATCGGGGGTCTCGGCTTAGCCGCCCAGGCCAAGAGGTAGAAAGCCTTCATAAAAACTCACCCCAATCCTACGGTGGGATACGCGCCAATAGGATGAATGGACTGATGGGTTATCAGCCACGAACGCCAACCTCAATGGACCTGGCTCACATTGTTGTATTGTGCCTTCACATGGGAATGGGCGTTACCCTGTGTGCGACCTGTTTTAATCGACCCTACTCGTGGGAACACTATGGAAAATAAAGAACAATCAATCACTCTCTCTCAACTTGAAAAACCCCAAACTAAAATACTAACTCAACAAATTTTTCACAAATCTTTTTTTTAATACAAGACCTCAGTCACTGAATAATCTCGAAAACCTTACACCACCTAATACGGAAATGGAAACACTTACAGCCGATAGCGATCAATGGACAAGAGTACCTGAAAGGAAAAGGCAACGCGAAAGTCCTGAAATAAACAAAGCCCAAAAACAAAAGAAACTTGATACTTACTGGCTGAGCCAACCTACACCAACCTCAAATCCATTTTCTGAGCTAGATAAGGATACGGAAAACACAGATATCAATGAAATTGTTGAAAAACCTGCCAAGGCTTCGCCCTTATATGTAGACCGGGTCAGTAACATCCAACCATTACTAAAAATGCTTGATGAGGTAGCTGCAGATAACTATGAATTGAAAATCCTCCGTAATGAACAAGTTAGAATTCAACCCAAATCGGCAGAATTATATTCAAGAATAGTTAAAAACCTACAAGAAAAAAATACAGAATTCTACACCTACAAGCCCAAACAAGATCGCTGTTTCAAAGTAGTCCTCAAAAATCTTCACCCCTCCACCGATATTGAAGAAATAAAAACTGAACTAGAAATACAAGGACATAAAGTCACTAATATTTGGAACGTTAAACAAAGAAGTACCAAAAAACTACTACAACAATATGGGCAAACAAGAAAATACTGTTTTAGGATGCCCAAATGTATAAAATGTGCCGGAAACCATGCATCAGCCAAGTGCGAACGTAAAGAAAGGTCGGAGACAGTCAAAAATGTGTACTCTGCGATGGCAACCATCCTGCAAATTATAAAGGCTGCTCAATATATAAGGAACTACAGAAAATTAAGTATCCTACTGAACCTGTAAAACACCGTCAGAAAACGCACAAAACACATCAACCAGGCGAGTCGGACACCACTAGGCAGCAAGACCAACCATCATCATATAAACAAGCATTAATGTCCAATAAATCTTCGAACGCACCTACTAGCAAGCAAAGTCAAAATGAATTACCAAAACTACAAACAAACAACAATGACACGAAAGAAATTATGAATACTATAAAAAAATAAAAAAAATAAAAAACATTTAATTCAGACAAAAAAGTCCATAGACAAGGCAAGATTGTTAGTAACAAGAATTTTGCTTATAACTAATGTTAGTAATTAAAAAATAACAAAAACTAGACACACCATCTCCCCACAGTCCCCGCACAGTAGGCTCATCGCTCTCTCAACACATGGAGTTCAGTGAACCTACTGAGCAGAACAGTATCGGTTCTCTCGTCAATCATCCTGAGGACGCTATTCGGGCTCCCCCGTACTCGCCGCACCACTGACGCAACGTGCGTAGAAGTCATCTACGCTGGCGTCAGCAAACATCGGGGATGCACTGCAATATCGAGGAAGCCGAAACAGAGCCCTGAACACGTTATTATATTGGACGCGCAAGGCATTGTAGGTTTTCTGTGTAAAGTTTGCCCACAGGCCGCTCGTGTAGAATGTCTGGCAAAATGCCTTGAACATCGTTATTTTAACAGGAGCAGTACACCGTATAACACTACTAATGCAGCAATTAACGTCAATAACAAATCTCCTAATGGAAATCATGACCAAATTGTCACATTCTGTCCACTAAAAATTGCCCTTTGGAATGCCAATGGGCTGTCACACCATATCCTAGAAGTTGAGACATTTCTAAAAACAAACAAAATAGATATATTACTAGTATCCGAAACTCACTTCACGGGAAAAAAAATCCTTAGAATCCCCAATTTCAAATTCTACCAGACAATGCATCCCGATGGTACGGCCCACGGAGGATCTGCAATTCTCATTAAAAATAAAATCAAACATCATGAAGCCGAGCCTTTCAAAACTCCTGAAATACAAGCCACAAGTATTGTAGTTGAGGACTGGTGGGGACATTTGACTGTCACTGCACTGTATTCTCCCCCGAAACATACGATCAAAAAAGAAGACTACGTCAATTTCTTCAAAACTTTAGGACCAAGATTTAAAGCAGGTGGAGATTATAATTCCAAAAATACCCAATGGGGCTCTCGCTTAACTACTCCCAAAGGACGTCAATTACAGATGGCTATAAATGAACTACAGCTAGATACAATTTCGAACGGAGAACCAACTTATTGGCCGACTGACCCAAAAAAAACCAGATTTGATAGACTTTAGTGTTATAAAGGGGATTCCTATTAATTTCTTCAAATGTACTTCCCTTCAAGACCTCTCATCTGACCATAGTGTAGTCCTGCTGGAGGTTTCCCAGAAGTTCGTCCATGTTAAACCTATAGCAAGGTTACACGGACGTAGGACCAACTGGGATATGTTCCGTTCCAAAGTAGAGTTTGCGATCAATACTAACCTGCCTTTGAAAACAGAAGGGGACATTATGAATGTGGTTGAACATTTCAACGAGTGCGTCCAGAATGCTGCTTGGGATAGCACTCCTGCTGCCAAGAAATACACGGAACCAAACTGCTCGAAGCCTATCCGTGAACTTGTAGCCGAAAAAAGGCAGGCTCGTAAATTGTGGCAAACTACTAGATTCCCCAGACACAAAACACGACTGAACTACCTAACGGCTAAACTTAAAGCACTGCTGCTTACAGAAAGAAATGAAAATGTACAGAACAATCTGCGCAATCTGGATGCTACAGCTGCAAGTGACTATTCGCTCTGGAAAGCAACCCAAACACTTAAAAAAACCATTGCCTCTAGTCCACCGATACGCAGAAAAGACGGTTCCTGGGCTAAAAGTGACATAGAGAAAAGTGAAGCCTTTGCCTCTCATCTAGCAGATGTCTTTGTACCAAACGCTGCCCAGAACCCAGTAAAAACTAGCGGTGAAGACATTAGTAATACCCTTAGTAAACCTTACCAACTCGACCTGCCTATTGAAAGGATTAAGACACGTGAGGTCATGGAAACATTCAGAAATCTAAACACAAAAAAAGCCCCAGGATACGATCTGATTACCGCAAAAATACTACGCGAAATACCTGAAATAGCAATACAATTCTTGACACACCTGTTTAACTGCATACTGATCAGAGGCATCTTCCGACCCCAATGGAAGGTAGCACAAATCAAAATGATCCTTAAAACTGGTAAACCTCCTGAAGATGTATCCTCTTATAGACCGATCAGCTTACTACCCATTCTATCAAAAGTTATGGAAACACTTTTTTTAACCCTTTATAGGACGGCTCATACAAAGTGGCCAGTAAACTGGACACTCACTTCAAGGTCGTTATCTCATACATTTTTATTTATATATTGAACCTTATGTACATTTACGACCCGCGTTAGAGCACACTGGCCCGTCAACTAGCCAGCGTTCAAGTTCGCCGCGCGACATTTTAAATTCGCGCCTTTTTTCAAGATGGCCTGTGAACTGGCCACCGTGCACCCGCGCAGGAACATTTGTTGTCATCGCGCGTGTACGTTACGTGTTTACAAGTTTTATGGTGAAAAAAAATCATGACTTCTTGGAAAAGGTAAGTGAAACTATTCCTTTATATACTTCGATGTTATGTGCAAATGTAATCGAGGATAATAAGAAAAACATATATTATTTGCGATTGAATACAAACCGGTGTGTTGAAAAAACCCAACCTAAGAATTGCCTACCTAACTTTGAGATGTTGTATTGAGTATTTATTTTCGAGTAATCCCCATGAACCATATTGTTTTACAACAGGTATATAAGCATGTGTTATGATATTGTAATAAATTTGCGATAAACAATCTTGTTCGGTAGTTGTAACCTATTATTATGTACGTTTGGGGTTTTTTTTTGGCGGTTTTTTTGCAGGTGTGTGGGTACTTATGAAATTCGTAATGTAATAGTTACACATTGTAATTTTCTCATTGTTTTAGACACACATACACTTATCGGGAGTTGGAGTCACTAGACGAGGACCAATGGAATGACTTCGTGGGTATTACTGATGACCAGGCCACACAATCAGACATCGGTGGTGATTCTGATGCTGATGATTGTTTCGACGAAAGTTTTAGTACCAGCACCGTGAGCACACGTAGTCAAAATCAAGGATCATGCTCTGGAACATCGTCTTCATCACAACCACCACAGGAGTTTTTGTTTCTACCACCACTGCCTATCTCACCATCGCCACCTCCGCAGCCGCCTCCATCTCCACCGCCACAGCCGTTATCATCAAACGAAGACGCAGCTCCTCGAGAGAATATAATACATGAAGATCTTAGTAAGTGGAGTAATAATAGATTTCGAGAACCACCAGTGTACAAGAATAGTACATTCAATAATTTCGTGGGCATAAAAACCACTGATTGTGATAAGAAAAATTAAAAATGAAGTTTTCTTTCAGAAGAAATATGTTATGTTAATTCTATTATTATTAAAGGCTGATTAGGAAATACATTTTTTATTATTATTATCGTCTTTTCCTAAAAATAAAATAGATTTCATTAGTGTCCATTTTACTGGCCAGTGATATTGCTGTGATGGTTAGTGACGCAGAACGTTCAATGGCCAGTTTACTGGCCGTATGATTTTCATGGTTTTCTCGAAAAACAGAGATTTTCTTTTTTCAAGAACATGTCATTATGATTTACGGCACAGAATATATATTTAACGAAGGGGTTTCATACATTTGGGGTTCATCGTTATCAAGTCCAAGTTCGACATGGTTTAGGTACGAAATAATAGCCTCAACACTGATTATAACCGCCTATTTATTCACTCTCGATAACAAAACAACAAATCTCAATTAAGACGATGAAAATGGATAGTACGGAAACGCGGCAAGTTCGATACAGGCTGGCAGAACGACCTCTCGCACTCGTGTCTAACCGAAAAGTGAAGTCTCTCAATTGCAATGCGTCCAATGCCAACTGACAACTCTCAAACAAGACCTGCCACGCCCTGTACCGACCTCACCCAAGCACACTGCTTGACGTTTCCGACAAACGATGATAGATGGCGTTATTCTAAATTAACAAAATTAATAACGATTCTAATAATTGTGCCTCTGTGTTGATTCTGCGACACGGTCATCTTGACAATTCACACGTCCTCGTGTGCGGCACCTGTAACAAGAATTTATGGAAAGTAAAACGTTCCTTGCTCGGTCTTCCTGACCAAGGCGTTTGGGAATAAAGTCACACAATTCAAACAACCCAATTTCATTATGGTTCACATTCTCATCAAATCTTATAACGAAAATCACGACATTGAAATATCCACTCTTCAAGAATCATCAATATCCGACCAAATCTAGTATGCAATGCTCTGTTTGGTACCCCAGCTTCATCACATACAACACATGGCCTCCATCCGGCATCTATGGGACCTCCATCCGGTACCCAACCTCAACACATCGCATTGCCTCCATCCGGCATCTATGGGACCTCCATCCGGTACCCAACCTCAACACATCGCATTGCCTCCATCCGGCATCTATGGGACCTCCATCCGGTACCCAAACTCAAGACAATACATTGCTTTTATTTAGCACCTTTGGCGATTACCTACATCGCCATGCTGGACGTAGGTCACCAACCTTAAGTAAACACTTAGGCGTGCAGCCACGAACAGCATTGGAATGAATGTAATCTGAGTCACTTGCATACTACATTTGCATCTTTAATTTCATCACTTAAGGTCTAACACCTGCATCATCATCAGGTCTCGTCTCGTCAGTCTTGCTAGAGTCAGGGTCAGAGTCAGAACCGTTTTCGTCAAAATTGTCACTGTCAGGCATTTTTCGAAGACGGTCGTGCGCGTACTTGCATGACCGATTCGAATTGAGAGCTTTAAGTACGTACCGGTCTCCTTCTAGTACCTCTATAACTTTGAAAGGCCCTTTGTATTTAGGATCGAGCTTTGTTTGGCTCCTGCAGAAGTACAAAGTCTCCAATAGTAAACGGCTTTGGTAGAGTCAAAACGTACCTTATCGTAAGCTGAGCCTTTCTCCATATTCTCCACAGCCTGTAATGTAACCTGACTTGCTCAATATCAGTTCCGGGGTCGTCATCAACCACTGATAAGATATCTAAAGGCCTCGCAACTTTCCCAATGAGAGGTTCCAATTGGCTAGCTTGCGTGACTCGATTCATTGTGCAGTTGAGAACTAGCTGCATGTCGGGCAGAGCATCCTCCCACGAACGACTACTTGTTTCTATGGCAGTAAGCATGCTTTTTAATGTGCGCGTGACGCACTCTACCTGAAGTCACTCAAGTGCCTCGTCCGGCGTTTTCTGCATCGATGAGCACGTCATCCATATAGACTACAACGTAACTATTCACCAAATCCCCAAACGAGTGGATGAGAGCTCGCTGGAACACTGAAGGGGCGTTTCGAAGTTCGAATGGCATGGTCAAATATTCAAATCGCCCATCGGGCGTCACAAAAGCTGCCCGCTCTATAGATTCAGCTAAAATGCGGATTTGGTGATACCCAGACGCTAAATCTAAAATTGTAAAGAAATGGCCTCCATGCAACCTAGCCATTTGGTCAGAGATAAGCGGTAGTGGAAAACGGTCAGGTACTGTATTATTATTTAGTTCGCGGTAGTCCAAACACATCCTATCTGTACTATTCTTCTTTTTAACGAGAAGGATAGGACCCACAAACGGTGATGAACTACTGCGAATTATATTGGCCTTAAGCGATTCGCCAATTTTACTTCGTACAATCTGTCGCTCCGCTGGGCTCAGCCTATAAGGGCGTCAATTGACAGTTTTATGAGGGTCTTTTAGGCGAATTTGCATAGGTTCAGTGTCTGCAGGGGATGTAGGTACACCAGACCAGATGATGTTTGAAAGATAGCAGAATATCTAGCAGTTCAGTTTTTCTTTCAGGGGGGATGTCAGTGTCAATCGTTTCAAAATCACATTTACAGTCAATAATCACGTCACATGTCTGAACTGTCCATATTTTCTCAAATCTTATCCGACGACATATGAACGTTATGAACGACTAAACCAATTGATAAACATTCGCGTCCAATCATGATTTCAAATCGCAAAAGTCGCACCAGAGTCAAAATAAAAATCAAACTGCTCACCAGAATGCCGTAAGGATCCAGCAGGTGCGTCCACAAGGCACACATCAACTCACTTTTCCCTGACAGGATCAACCGCCGTGCTGCTGCTTGCCTCCTTGGCATTCCTCTTAGGGCAATTGGAGGAGTAGTATCCTTGTTCACGACAATTGAAGCAAGTGATCCAGTCGGCTTTTCCCGTTGCCTGGGTACTCTTGCCACTGCTAGACGCCGTCGATCTAGATTGCTCTTCATGTGCCTTCGAGTCTCTTTACAGGCGACATTGCATCGATCTGTGTCCTGGTTTCCCACAGTTCAAACATTTGGGTCCAGGGTAGGGCAAATTGGGGCAGTTCTTCTTCGCGTCAGGACCTTCACGTTCGTCGCCACCAGACGAGGCGATCCTCTGGCTATAAACACCTCCTTAAAATCGCTCCATTTCATACCAGGGTAAGATATAGACGACAGCCATGACGAAGCTTCGCTCTTGAGTGCGCGGCTCGAGACAAACATCAACGATGCACCTTGACTATTCGCATCGATAACACACATGTCTGTTGTTGCCGGCCAAGTACGCGTCTCGACATTCCGTTTTTCAGGGTCAAAATCCGGTAGGCGCACATACATCCATAATCGCAGAAGGTTTTTTTCATTGCTTGCACGATAGCCATAAGTTTTTGTTTTGCTGCTCAAACAGTAAACGCCATTTTTTTTTTATATTTCCGTGTCACCTTCAAACGCGCGCACACTGTCTTTACACTTTTCCTGGCTAGCACTGTCACTCACCTTGTGGGGCGTTTGAGTTGCATGCCACTTCTGATAACGAAGGGGTTTCATACATTTGGGGTTCATCGTTATCAAGTCCAAGTTCGACATGGTTTAGGTACGAAATAATAGCCTCAACACTGATTATAACCGCCTATTTATTCACTCTCGATAACAAAACAACAAATCTCAATTAAGACGATGAAAATGGATAGTACGGAAACGCGGCAAGTTCGATACAGGCTGGCAGAACGACCTCTCGCACTCGTGTCTAACCGAAAAGTGAAGTCTCTCAATTGCAATGCGTCCAATGCCAACTGACAACTCTCAAACAAGACCTGCCACGCCCTGTACCGACCTCACCCAAGCACACTGCTTGACGTTTCCGACAAACGATGATAGATGGCGTTATTCTAAATTAACAAAATTAATAACGATTCTAATAATTGTGCCTCTGTGTTGATTCTGCGACATATTTATCACAAAATATTAAGAATTAAAAAAAAAGTTAGGGTGTGCGTTAAAGGGTTAAAGCGTCTCAACGCAGTAATAGCAGAAAAAAAAAATCGTACCGGACCACCAATTTGGATTTAGAAAAAATCATGGCACGATAGAACAGGTGCATAGACTGGTAGAAGAAATCCATAAAGCTTTCGAAAGCAAGAAATATTGCTGCGCGGCATTTCTGGACATTTCCCAGGCCTTCGACAGAGTTTGGCATGAAGGTTTATTGTACAAAATTTAAAAAAAACTCCCGACAAACTATTACATATTCCTGAAATCCTATCTTGCTGACAGGTTTTTTTACGTCAAGCAAGGAGAAGAAATATCCAAGATTCACAGGGCTCATGCAGGAGTTCCACAAGGAAGCGTGCTTGGTCCGATCCCCTACCTAATTTTCACGTCAGACCTCCCCATGACAGATGGCGTCATGATCGGAACTTTTGCCAACGACACAGTGGCCCTAACTGTCCATGAAAAACCGGTGCAAGCAAGTAACATGCTTCAACGCTCCCTTGACAACATCACGGAATGGCTTAGTACCTGGCGGATTAAAGCAAACGAAAGTAAGTCGGTCCAGGTGACCTTTACGACGCGGCGTGAAACGTGTCCCCCTGTGTCGCTCAACAGAGTACAGATACCCCAAGCAAATGAGGCCAGATACCTTGGACTTTATTTGGATCGTCGTCTTAACTGGAGAAAGCACATATTCACTAATCGAATCCAACTAAGGAAAATGTACTGGTTGCTTGGCAAAAAATCACAGTTGTCGCTGGGAAATAAACTGTTTTTATACAAATGTATCCTGAAACTAATCTGGACCTACGGAGTTCAACTCTGGGGCACAGCATCAAATTCAACCCTAGGAATACTCCAGAGGTTTCAGTCCAAAATGCTGAGGATAATTACAAATGCTTCTTGGTTCATAACAAACCAACAATTACACCACGACCTAAAAATTAGAACAGTTCAAGAAGAGATTAAACACACCATGAAATCATACAGGATCAGACTAGACAATCACCCAAACATACTGGCTACGCACTTAATGAATAGTGATTCAACACATTTTAAAAGACTAAAAAGAAAAACCCCTGGAGACTTGTAAGGAATACGATAAATAAAGGGCGCACGTCGCTGGACTGACTGCCCTTCAAGACAATCACAAAATTCTTTATCATATGCTGAATGTTCGCAAGCAACAGATGGCAGGAGAACACAAAAGGGTTTTTTAACTTAATTTTATTTTAGCATTTTTAGTTTTGCCGTAATCTTTTCTAACCACACATCATTATCACAATCTCAACACTTTTTTCATTCCATGCTTGTACGGTCTCATCAACCGTACATTTACTTTGCGAACGCAGCAACCTACTTGGATGTCGTGCATCACAAATATTACGCTATAATTGTAACTTCTCAAGCAAGGCAGAGCGAGTCAGACAACAACTGCGGAACTAACCACTTGTCAAGAAAAAGAATCGCTACAACTTTAACTTGTAACTTCTACAGTTTTTAATATAACTTTAAAACTCCTTTGGTGGTTCTTTCTATGTACTCCACAACTAAACCAACATCAACATTGTGATAGTGTACGGTGCCTACAACCATTGGCTCCTACATTAAATGGTCCTTCGAGGAATATAGATCAAAGTTTGTAAGTAAACTTAATCACCGAGAATGCCGCACAGATGCTACGACTACCAAGGAAACGACTGAATGCAACCATAACGGGAGTGGGAGCAGCACCTGGAAACTGCAAAGGACGACTTCAGCTTACCTGTAAATCGATTCATTCAGACTACGCTTTCGAAACTCAGGCACTCATCTTAAGCAAACTGACAAACAATTTACCCAACTCATCGTTCAAGAAGGCTAACTGGCCACACCTGGAAAACTTGAAACTAGCAGATCCGGGATTCAACGTATCTAGTCCTATAGATCTATTACTGGGGGCAGATGTGTATTCCGACATCATCCTTGACGGAGTTTTGAAAGGCAGCCAACAGTCTCCTGTAGCGCAACAGACGCACTTAGGCTGGATTCTATGTGGCAAACTGAAGACTTTTAACTGTCATATAACACTGGTCGACCTAAGCGAATTAACTTAATTCTGGGAGAACGAAGACATAACTATCAGCAACCATGACACTCCCAAGGATATTCACTGTGAAGAATACTACAGCAAGACGGTAGAACGAGACGCAGATAACAAATACATCGTTAAGATGCCTATGAGCTCTGAGTTGCAAAAAAAATTAGGCAAATCAAAGTCAATGGCAATCTCGCAATTTCTCCAACTAGAAAAACTCCTGGGAAAGAACAACAAACTTGCAACAATGTACCGGGACTTCATTACAGAATATACGCAGCTACAGCATATGAAACCGGCGTCTCCAGTATCACCTTCTACACCTGAATGCTACCTTCCGCACCATGGTGTTCTGCGAGAACAATCCACTACTACCAAACTAAGAGTGGTTTTTAACGCCTCGCAAAGAACAACAACTGGGTATAGCTTGAATAGCTTAATGGAAAAGGGCCCAAATCTGCAGAAAGACATTCAAGCCCTTATGCTAAAGTGGAGGTCCTACAAGTACGCTTTTACCGCCGATATAGAGAAGATGTACAGATGCATCGGGGTAGCGGAAGATCAACAGTTACTGCAGAAGATAATATGGCGCGAATCACCTGCTGAAAAGTTACAAGAATTTCAACTTTGCACCGTGACATACGGAATCAAGTGCGCACCATGGTTGGCTATGAGAACTATGAAGCAGTTAGCCCAGGATGACGGTCATCAATATCCAGAGGCCGCCAACACATTACTCAACGAGTTCTACGTTGATGATGTAATTAGCGTTCACTACTCTCTGGATAAAGCTAAAGACCTACAAAGTTCCCTTATAAACTTACTGAAGGGCGGCGGCATGAACTTACGAAAGTGGTCAGCCAACCACCCCGCGTTACTAGAGAGTTTAAAAGATGATCAAATATCAACTAAAACCATATTTGATTTCAAAACTGAAGACTCAACAAAAACGCTCGGACTCGGCTGGAACCCTAACATCGACACGTTCATGTTTAACTGGAGTCTGGAAGAAAGATCGAAGAGTCGGACAACGAAAAGGCACTTACTTTCCGAAATTTCGAAACTGTACGATCCTCTGGGTTGGTTGGCTCCCATAACAGTGTCGGCAAAACTATTATTTCAAAGAGTATGGAACGGCAAACTTGCCTGGGATGAAGAATTACCGAGTGACATTCTAAACGATTGGGTCAAACTGAAAACTGAACTTCCAAATGTAAGGAAAATAAAACTAAACCGATGGATTGGTGCAGAACAATCAATAGAATTGCTGGGATTTTGCGATGCGAGTGAGAAGGCGTACGCGTGTGTTATATACAGTCGAATAAGGAACGAGCAAGATATACCGACTGTCACTTTACTCGTCGCTAAAACCAGAGTTGTGGCTCTATCACAAAAAACTACTTTGCCGAGATTGGAACTATGTGGTGCACTACTGTTGGCTAAACTCATGGAAAAAACAACGGAAGCTTTGGCTGGATACAATTTGTCAATACAAGCATGGTGTGACTCT
Source organism: Cerastis leucographa (assembly GCA_963082945.1). Taxonomy (NCBI): domain Eukaryota; kingdom Metazoa; phylum Arthropoda; class Insecta; order Lepidoptera; family Noctuidae; genus Cerastis; species Cerastis leucographa. The sequence continues at coordinate 963,921 of CAUJBK010000002.1, forward strand.
CAAGTAGTCTTAGCGTGGCTGCAAGGAGATGCATCAAGGTGGGATAAATACGTGTTCAACAGAGTCGACAAAATAAAACAAACTATTCCTGCCGACAAGTGGTGCTACGTAAAATCGGCACAGAATCCTGCTGACTGTGCATGTAGAGGAATGTTGCCGAGTAAACTAGTAAACTTCGATCTCTGGTGGCAAGGTCCGGAATTTATGAAAACGACACAAGAGTCTGGCCTCATGGGAAACTCAACATGTTTGTTTACAACCAACCAAGAAAGTGTCAATTTAGCAGTAGAAACCACAACGGTGCCGAAAAACAATGAACATTTTATAAATAACTTATTACATAAATGTAGTTCATTGGCGAAAGTAATTCGAGTAACGGCTCAGGTACTGCGCTTTATCGCAACGGCACGCTCCAAGATGAAATTGGAAACCAAGTACCTAAGTGTAAGCGAACTTAAACTAGCAGCTGATCGAGTAATTACTTATGTAACAAAGTACGGAGTTTGAAAATGAATACAAACAACTGAAAGCAAACGGTACTTTAAACAACAAGAGCATTTTATACAAATTGAATCCTTATTTGGATGAAAAAGGGGTTATAAGAGTCGGTGGAAGACTGAAAAAAATCCTACCTGCCCTTCGAGATGAAGAATCCTATAATTCTTCCTAGAATAGGACGACTAACTCAGCTCGTAATTGAACAAGCACACCTTACAACATTTCACGGAGGTGCGCGGCTGACGTTGGCTCAAATCCGACAGCGATACTGGATTGTCGGAAGCAACAGAGCTGTAAAAACTCAACTGCGACTTTGCGTGCGATGTCACCGCTATAAACCAACAGATAACTACCAACTTATGGCGGACTTACCTCAACAGAGAGCTACCCCATCCCGTCCTTTTACACATACTGGTGTAGACTTCACTGGACACGTGCAAGTCAAACTAAACAAAGGAAGAGGAGTAAAAACTACAAAGGGGTACATCGCTGTTTTCGTGTGCATGGCTACAAAAGCTGTACACATTGAACTGGTGTCCAATTCAATTCAATTCATTTATTCAATAACGACTTTTACACCGTGTCTGAATTTTTATAACTAAATATATAAGAACTATACATGCAATCCATATTTAAATCATTACAAATTATCCAAATTAAATTAAAATTAGAAAAACAAAGAGATATAAAAAAAAAAAAAAAATGTCTAAGGCAATTCATAGAAAACAAAAAATATTAAAATAATGTCTAAGGCAATTCATAAAAAACAGTAAAATTTAAAGTCAACGAAATTATATTGCTTTCCATTTTTGTATTAATTTATAATTCATCAATAGAATATAGACACTTGTTTAAAAAGAACTGTTTAAGCTTTCTCAGAAACCCACTTGTGTGTACTAGGCTTTTTATTTCTATCGGCAGTTTATTGAAAATTTTTATCGACTTATGGTGGGCGCTATGCTTTGCAACGTTCAGGTGAGGCACTTCCTTCATCTGGAGATCTTTCCTTCTTGTACTCTCCCTTTTTTGCCTTTCATCTTTAGTCTCATATTCAAAGATGTACTTTGATAAGTGACTGAGTAGGACTAAAATGTACAAGCTGGGGACTGTCAATATATTCAAGTCATTAAAATGAGGCTTGCATGATTCTTGCTGTTGGATTCTAGCTATGGTTCTGACTGCTCTTTTCTGAATCACAAAAGCTTTTTGAGCATTGTAGTCATAACTTCCTCCCCAGAAAAGTATGCTGTATCTCAGCTTTGACTCAACTAATGCGTAGTAGACCATTTTCAAGTATTTTATGGTTACCTCGTTTCTTAGACTTCTCAGTACGTAACAGGCTGAGCTGATTGCTTTCACCAGGTATGTTAGCTCTTGTTTCCACTTTAACTGGCTATTGATGTGAACTCCCAGAAACTTAACCACCTGGACCACGTTCACTGTTTCTCCATTTATGACGCAGTCTATCGTATCTTTATTATTGGAAGTGGAACAAAAAAGCATTACATTTGTTTTACTGGCATTAACTTTGAGACCGTTAACAGCAAACCGACTGTGGAAGATATCTAAGGCTTGATTTACTATGTAATTAAGTGCGTCTATATTGTTAGCCGAAACAACGGCATTGGTATCAAAATCAAAATCTAAATATTTTATTTTACATAGGCCTACATGGGCACTTATAAAACGTCAACAAAAGGTGCACGGTTCGGGTTGGTCGTTTCCTATGGAGAAGAACCGGCAAGAAACTCCATGGTTACTCTTTTAAAATCATTTGGTTTTACAATATTTGAAGTTACAGCGTTAGTACTTAAGTATGGGAGGACAGCGTAGGCCCGACAATAAGTCGATTGCTTACTACAGTACGGGAGTAATAGAGAAAAAAAAAAATACAAAGCCTAGAATAAAATATCATCGGCAAACACCACAAGTTGGATAGATCCCGCAGCTTTTTCCATCATGTGTTGAATAAGGTCATTTATAAACGTGATAAAAAATATCGGACCCAGTATGGAGCCTTGTGGTACGCCAGTGTGCACAGGAGACAATTGAGACCTGCATGTTTCCTCACTTGGACAGTTTTTACCTGAGGAATTTGTCCGTGACACCACTGCTTTGATCTCCACGAACATCTTCCTGTTTTTTAAATATGACGTGAGAAGTGCCAACACTTTACCCCTGACACCGTAGTGCTCAAGTTTTTCAAGCAGTAGTTTATGATCCACCGTGTCAAACGCTGAACTTAAATCTAGGAAAAGCCCAGCTACTTTCTGTTTGTCATCCAATCTGCTCACTACGTCCTTAATTAGAGTTGATATTGCGTCTTGTGTCCCGACGTTTTTCTGATAACCAAATTGTCTTCTACTGAACACTCCATTTTGGTTGAAATGTCTCAGTAATCTAGTTTTAATTAGCTTTTCAAAAATTTTTGAGTGAATAGGTAGTAATGAGATTGGTCTGTACATCTTTGGGTCTGTTTTGGAACCTTTTTTGTGTATAGGTATTATTTTAGCTATTTTAAATTGATCTGGAAAAATTCCTTCATCAAAACACTTATTATAAAAAATGCTTAAAGGTTCCGCTAGTACATCTATATTGTCCTTTATTACTGAAATATTTATGTCATCATAGCCACAAGATTTTTTGTCATCCATTTTATTCACTATATTGTATATCTCAAGGGGAGTGACAGGGTACAGAACAAGGTCATTACATACTCTATTTGCACTTTTACGTAGAATATCCATGGCAGCTCCTGTGCCTGTAGTAGCTGATGAATTAAATTGGAACTGCTGTGCAAGGATATTCACAATATCTGATGGTTCTGATATAATCTAATTATTTGATTTTAAAATTAGTTTTGGGTTGTTTTTGATACTCTTATTTCTATGTTTGTTTATAACTTTCCAGACATCTTTTGAGATGTTCGTTGATTTTGCTAATTCTGATTGTACTGAAAGCTTTTTGGCCATATTTATTACTTTCCTGTAAAGAGCTATATATTTTTGCCTATAGTCCGTCACTGTGTCATTTTGTCTATTCCCTTTGCCAGCATATAGAAATCGTTTCATTTTACTCGAAACCTTTACACCTTTGGTGACCCAGCGCAGCTGCGTGGTACGCGTTAATTGTACCTGCATTTTCCTTTTCCTAAAACAGCGTGTGAACATTTCATCAAATTGCTTTAAAAATGAATTTATTCCGAAATCACTCCAGTCATGATTTAAAAGCAAATTTCTAAAGTTTCGTCTTGTATTGCATTAAAAGTCCGTTTGGTAATTTGAACACTCCTGGTTTTTATATTCCTACATAGTTCGTTACTTCTGAATGCTGTACTGCAAAATAGTCCTGCATGTCCATCTGCCAAGCCATTGTGGTCAACATCGCAACTTATCACGCATTCATCTGACAAATTGGTGAACACATTGTCTATACAAGATCGTGAGTCATTTCGAATAAATGTAGTTGAACTAATTAGAGGTCTAAAGTTATAACATGTCAATAGATTTAATAAGTCATTTCTTTTCTTATTGTCAGTTGTCAAGTCAATATTAAAATCACCGCAAATAACACAGTTCTTGTTAAAGAAATGTTCTAATAGTTTTTCGAGCCTTACCATAAAAGTGTCTAAGTTTTTATCATAAGGCGTACGATAACAGCAACACACAGACAGGCCAGTTGAAACATCTTTCATCATCATCATCATCAACCTACCGCAGTCCACTGCTGGACATAGGCCTCTTCAATCGCTCGCCACTTAACCCGATTCTCGGCAACTCTCATCCAGTTGCTACCAGCTACCCTGCGAAGATCATCGCTCCACCGAGCCTGAGGGCGTCCCACCTTACGCTTGCCGATTCGCGGTCTCCACTCAAGAACACGTCGACCCCAACGGTCATCGGTTCTACGGCTAATATGGCCGGCCCATTGCCACTTCAGCTTACTTATTCTGTGGGCTATGTCGACTACTCTGGTTCTCTGTCGGATCACCTCGTTCCGGATGCGATCCCTCAAAGAGACTCCAAGCATAGCCCGCTCCATAGCTCGCTGAGTGACCTTGAGTTTATGGACCAACCGTACCGTGAGTGTCCACGTTTCGGCCCCGTAAGTCATTACTGGCAGGACGCACTGATTGAAGACCTTAGTCTTTAGGCTCTGTGGAATACGCGACGAGAAGATCCGACGAAGCTTCCCAAACGCTGCCCAGCCCAGCTGAATTCTTCTGTTAGCCTCTCTCTCAAAGTTGTTCTTACCAAACTGCAGAGTTTGCCCGAGGTAAACATATTCTTGAACAACCTTGAGAGGAGCGCCATTGACAACAATAGGTCCTGGGGTGACGTGTTCGTTGAACATAACCTGCGTTTTGTCCAAGTTCACCCTGAGCCCAATGCGTAGTGAAGAATCAACTAGGCCATCCAGCATCTGCTGCAAGTCGTGCAGCGATTCAGCCAGTATGACGATGTCATCTGCAAATCTCAAGTGTGAGATGTACTCGCCGTTGATGTTAATGCCACGTCCTTCCCAGTTCAGCGTCTTAAACACATCCTCCAGTGCGTTGGCGAACAATTTCGGGGAGATTACGTCCCCTTGCCTCACTCCCCGACGCAATGGGATACTCCCTGTTAGCTGGTTCTGAGTTTGGACGGTCATTGTGGCGTTTTCGTACAGACTTCTCAGCACTTGGATATATCGCCAGTCTACTTGGCATCGCTGCAGAGACTCCAGAACTGACCAAGTCTCGATAGAGTCAAAAGCCTTCTCATAGTCCACAAATGCAAGACACAGAGGCCGATTATACTCTTCGGACTTCTGTATAATCTGCCGCATTGTGTGAATGTGGTCTATGGTGCTGAATCCTCCTCGAAACCCGGCCTGCTCCGGTGGCTGAAAATCGTCGAGTCTTCGCGCTAGACGATTTGTGACGACTCTTGAAAACAGCTTATATACGTGGCTGGTTGAAACATCTTTGACACAGCATATCTCAAAACTGTCCATTTTATATAATTTTTTGGCAATGGGCAGCTCCTCAAATTCCCTGTCCGTTTCCGCTAGAATAATAGTCCCTCCTCTCAGCTTATTTACTCTGGTATTATATGATGCAACATTGTACTTTGTAAGATTTAACAAATTAACTAGTTCTTCGTTAAGAAAATCCTCGCTAATACACAAGTAATTGGAAGGGCTGCTCAAGCTATCTAGATATATTTCTAACACATTGGAAGGGCTGCTCAAGCTATCTAGATATATTTCTAACACATCTTTCTTATTATTTAGGCCACACATATTTTGATGAAAGATGTTTAAACGATTCCATAATGAACTATCTATAGACTCGTTCAGATGTGTTACAGTTGAGACATGATTATCCACGAAAAAAAATATCTTTATCCATTATCTTTTTTTTAAAGTAGTAGGGTATGGTACCAGGTTGCAACTGGTCGATTTTACTGGTTTCGTGATTTTCAACTATATTTAAACTATTACAGTTGTTTTCATATTCAAAATTTAGTGATAATTGTATGTAGCGAATGTAGCGATTCAAGTTCTGAAAGATATTTACAATAGCCCTATTGTTTACTTTGCCTGTATGTTTAGAAAACATTGTATAATTATATTCCAGATGTTTGTTGGTATCAAACAAATATGCATATTCAAAAGTTTGATTACTTTGGTACATAAGTCTATTGAAAGCTTCTATTCTACAATTAAATAAGTTAACATTGTATTTAAGTTTAAAATTAGGACAACATAAAATAATATTAGTATGCATTAGATTTTAGATTTTACATTTAATGTGGTTAACCAACTTTTTATAATCATTGGATTCTAAAAAGTCTTTCTCGCCGAGTAGGACTATACAGTAGTCATATAAAGTATAATCAACTAATTTCTTGTCCAATGATGCAAGGAGCTCTGCTGTACCCGCTTTGGGCATACAGTAGTGACAGATTTTTGAGTTCGGAAAAGTGTTTTTGGCTATTCTTAATATATTATTTGCATTATTAGCACTAATGATACATACTTTATTGAAGCATTTGTTTTCCAAAATTAGTTTACTTTCAGTCATCGATTCCATTGCGTACTCTTTAATCGTGGTGTCATCTGTAGTTACGTGTAGTGGCAACACATTGTAGACAACATTAGGTTCCATGTCAGGTAAGTTAGGACCTTCAGACGTCGGTTTACTTATTCCAATTTGTTGCACAAAACTCTGTTGTGTGCTTTTTGGTATATATAGCTGTACATCAGTTTGTGTTTATTTTGTTTTACAGTTTGTAAGAGGAAGAGTTCGCTTTGGAGTACTTTGGTTTATTTTACTTGGGCTAAATGTTGTTACTTTTTTGTATAGTTGGTTTCTCTTATTCAAGTCTTCATTTGTGCTCCTGAGTCGACTATTTTCTAGATTCAATATATCTATCTCCTTGTGAGCACTATCCAATTCAGATACAAGTTTTTGGATTTCTTCCTTCAATGCTCGTACTTGATCATTGTTGATGAAATAGCGGACGCGTGGTTCTAAAATTGAATAAATCCTTTTGGAAATCTAGGAATATTCAGTTAGGAGTGGACTGTATTGGGGAAATTAAATTTTGCGGTTTGCCTCAAAATATGGATGTTGGCTTGTTGAATTTAATTGATATTAAGTACGTATATCAGTCGCCATGGGATCTGGAGGCGATGGTCCTCGCGCGCCTGCATGAATGGCGCGCGGAGGCACTACGCCGGGGGGAAACTCCGCTGCCGCGGCAAATTGTCGCTCAGCGGACAGACCTCCGGCACGATCTCATGGCGACATGGAGACAGCGACTGTCGCAACCACGTGCAGGGCACGCCACAATAGTGGCGATAAGTCCCCTCTTTGAGGAGTGGCTAGAGAGGCGGCACGGCGCCCTCACCTTCCGCCTGACGCAGGTCCTCACCGGACACGGTTGTTTCGGGAGGTTCCTGCACCGAATCGGGCGGGAGGAAACGCCCGGGTGTTACCATTGCGAGGATCGGCCGGAGGACACGGTGGAGCACACCGTGGAGCTCTGCCCCGCTTGGGCTGAGTACCGCCGTGTCCTCGTAGCGGCGATTGGCGGCGGCGACCTCTCGCGTCCGGCCCTGGTTCAATCCATGGTCCGGAGCGAGAGGGAATGGGATGCCGTCGCCTCCTTCTGCGAAGCAGTCATGCTAGCGAAGGAGGTGGCGGAACGTGGGCCACCGTAGGCGCGAGCCTGTGGACGGTGAGTAATGGGCTAGCTCACCGTCCATCCGTCTCATGACGACAGGCCGTGTCGACGGCGCGTACGTGTTCCACGCGCGCCTCAAGGAGATGTCAGCAAACCAGAAGGGGTCCGAAAGGGCCGATGCCTGCCAGGGCTGCGGGTTGTTCGAAAGAGATACCGCGGCCCCGGAACACAAAGGGCGAAGAAGGAACATGGGTGGGTTTTAGTCAGTACAAGTCTGACACTCCCTCCCGCTCCGCCCAGAGCGGGAGAAGTCATATGATGATTTCCCATCCGGAAAAAAAAAAAAAAAAAAAAAAAGTACGTATATCAGTCAGTGACACATAGGAAAGGCCTTATGGGTGCAAATAAGGGTTTTAAAACACTTACGATTGTCCAGCTTGTTTTAGAGCTTCGTGATGGTAGAATTTTCTCCTCGTGCACGAGGTCACAAATATTGTTCTTGAAGGCTGCTTGAGTGTCCACCACAGTAATTACGGTTCACAAAATGTTAAAGGTTGCGAGATTATTAATTAAGAGTTAGATTTGGCCATAATTTATTTTAAATCGAATTTTCTTGTTCTAATGCGCGCGCGCCATGTTTTGATGATCGACGTGAAGTTGCATCGAAGTGAAGTGTGTTACGAAGGAAGGAATTAGGGGTGGGACATGTCACTGACTAATGAATACGAAGAAAATAGTGAGGTGTATCAACTAATACCGAACATATAATAGTCATGATCATAATAGTCCTCGTCAACTGATAAGTCAGGCATGCTACTAGCAGTGCACTCGATTATATGTGAGGTTGAGTCATTGTCGTGTGGAGCAGGGTCCGAATTTGTTCGAACGCGCGTTCGACGAACTGTAACATTTTCTAAGTAGTTCATACCAGAAATCTTGAAAGAGATTTAATTTAATTCTCAAAAAGAACTTTTTGTTATGACTCTTATGTCTAGCTTTGATCTCGCTGCGTCTCTAACGGCAGTCGTCGCCTTGTCCCACTTGGTCAATTAGATTTTCAATAGAGTTGTCGACATGTACAACCATTAAGCAAGCGAGCAGTGATTAATTGTTTGTAAACTAGATGGCTCTGTTTTAAAGTTTTAATTGACTAGAAGTTTGTTTTCTTTAGGTAGGTCATACACAATAAGGGCTGGTAACACAAATTGGTAGTATAGTCTTACACTAGATGGCGCGATTTTAAGGTTTTAATGTTCATATTATAATTTATATGGTCACACTGGTTTTAAAAATTGTCTATTGTTGGTGCAAATGATGAGTTGCAGTTTTGATGTTATTTTGTAGGAATTTAGATTATGCTAGGGTTTTACACTTTATAAGTACACTATTCATTATCATTTGGCACTTATCACTCTGAGAGCAATGTTTGTTTTAGTTTCTTGTACCGTACAACGCATATTTTCCGGTATTGTTCAAATCTGCACCACTGTTAGATGGATTGCACTTTCTTCAAGTTATTACACTTCCCAGGGTTTTCACTTAATCATTTATTATTCGTCCTGTTGAAACGCACTTTATATCATAAAGTCAAATGCTTTTTAACATTGGATTATCACTATTTATATTTAAAATTTTACTTTAACTGGAGAGCCGATGTAAACAGTAGCACAGTGGCGCCACGACCAAAAAAGAACCTGTCTCTGTCTGACTGAACCACCGAAACTTTCATTGCCGCTTTCCAGCGCATGTGCGCTAGACGCGGTACACCTAAACATGTGTACTCAGATTGCGGCACGAACTTCAATGGAGCTTCAAAAGTGTTGCGCGATGAATTTGAACATTTCAACCAAGAGCTTTCACCGGAATTTTTCAACGAGATCGGAAATATGGAGGTAGAATGGCACTTCAACGCTCCCGCGTGGCCAACGGCCGGTAGTTTGTGGGAAGCAGCTGTAAAATCAATGAAACATCATCTTCACCGTATAATAAGTGATCAAGAACTAACATTCGAGGAGTTCACTACGCTACTGGCAAAAATAGAAGCCTGTATGAGCTCAAGACCCCTCTGTCCACTCACTGAAGATCCTGATGAATTTCAAAACTATCTAACACCTGGACATTTTCTCACTGGAAGCCCAACGATGTCACTACCAATATCATCATACTTTGACGTAAATAACGTTAATTTACGTCAACGATGGCAGCTAACAGAGCACATGCTGCACCAATTTTGGAAGAGGTGGTCGGCTGATTACTTAACACAGCTCCAGATCAGGGGGAAATGGAACAAACCGAAAAAGAACATCCTGGAAGGTGATATGGTCTTGATCAAGTACAAAAACTTGCCACCAGGAAAGTGGGCCATGGGACGCATACTTGAACTGCATCCTGATTCCGACGGTTATGTTCGAGTGACCACGGTTAAAACTCAATCTGGTATCATCAAACGTCCAGTCGTGAAACTGTCACCACTCCCTATCGAGAACAACATCCAAGATCAGACAGAAAAGAAAACTCCAATAACGCTAAAGACGAGCGGAAATAAATGTTTTTCCACTCTTCTAACAATGTTATTAATTGTATTTACGTTAATAACTGGGTCATATGGCGAAATCGTGACGTCTGGCGTTAAAATTAGTAACTTCGACCTTGAGCGGCCGATTTATTACGACACAATAGGAAACGTACAAGTGATTCATGACGAATGGACACTACTTATGTACTATAACTTGACAACTTACTGGAACGGAGTACGTCGAATTGAAGCTTACCTCAAGGGATTGAACGAACTGTGCCAAAAAACCGACCCAAGATACTGCAAGACAACTTTAGAACAGCTTAACCACGAAATGGAAATACTGAGCTACTACAACAATATACTCCTGGCTCCTCACAAGCATTTAAGTAATCGTAAGAAACGAGGACTGATTGATGGAGTGGGATATGTTGCTAACAGTCTCTTTGGTATCCTAGAATCCTAGATCAACGGTTTGCAGATAAATACCACAACGACATACAAGCTGTTCAAAACAATGAAAACTATTTACTTGATTTCAATAGTTGAACTTCAAAACAATATGCTGAAGAAGAATGAACATAACATCAAGCGACAGTTTGGTTTGATGACGACTTCATGAGGCAGACTAACACCAACTTAGTCAAAGTGGAGTCTAAAATGGAAATAGTGATGGCTACTAACTACTTCAACTCGGCCTCACTAACAGCATATTTATTGATTACCAATTTAGAGAGGGTTCAAGAGATGCTGTTTGAAAGCCTAACCGATGTCTACAAAGGACACATAGACATCCATCTACTTACACCTGTCGACTTGATCAAGCAACTGACTGAAATTGCGGGCAAACTCCCGAGGACCTCGTCGTTGCCCGTCCGAAACATCAGAGACGATATCAAAGACCTCTACAAGCTACTATACGTGAGAGCGCGAGTCACCACTAACTATTTCTTGTTCGAGATACACGTCCCATTGATCTCAGATGAAGACTTCACTCTCTACAAGCTACTCCGTTGCCCATGAAAACAAGCACAGATACAGTCATCGTCCAACTAACTTCGCAGTACATAGCAGTGAACTTCGGGAAGAGCACTTATGTTTCTTTATCTGAAAATGATATGAAGCGGTGTAGTCACATTAAACCAGGCAATTTGATATGCAACAAAAATCTACCTGTCGGATCAAGTCATTAATACGGACAGAAAATGGCATCTATCGGCAAGCGCGCCAAAGGCGACCTACCAGTCTACCCACACCTTAGCGCGCTTCTACAGAGTCGAGATGTTTCGAGTTCGTTGCAAGGAGGACAGAGAGAGTTCTGATCGCGGCGGAGTCAAGACGTCCCGGAACTGTATCCCGATTCATGGTGCCTAGTGTTATTGTGTTGGATTGTAAAATCAAGTAATTTGTTCGTTCGATAAAAACAGTGTACTGTGTGTAGTGTGTGTTTTCATAGCACGAAACCCATGTTCTGCCCACATGATAACCGAGTCTAACGAAATAAAATCACCTCACTACGACATCAGAAGTGCGATAAAATCGTGCTAATGCATTCACACGCGGGGACAGTGAAAATAACAATCAGTGACGGTTACTTTTTGAAATGCAAAACAAATAAAGGCACCCGCGATACAAACTAACACCCAGCCAGTGAATAGCAAGTTAGAGTTGCCGGATTTCGATCCTGACAAAACATAACGTCACGCCAGTGTTCCCCGAAGGGTTAGGCAGAGTGTACCTAATAGAACACCCACATTTCACCGATGAGTCCGATGCGAACTCGTGGTGGGTTGTCGCTGAATTGTTTCTTGTTGTGAGTGCAGTGGAAGGAATTCAGCTTTTTTAGACATTGAGCAAGGCGTTGAAGGGCTCCACATCTACATAGCTGTAACCTATCCAGGTATGACGTGGGACCAGTTGAAATAATTGCTCAAAGCAAGATTCGTGTGCGCCGAAACTTTTACGGCTACCCTCATTAATCGGAGTAGCGACAAACGAAAGGAAAAACCCCTACAGATAATGTGCATTGACCATGACGAAGGAAAGAGAAATGTCAGAAGTGTTTTATCGCTACCGCAAATCAAGTGTCATGCATGCGGACCAGGGAAAAACCAGGACAAAACCAAGCGGATTGTCGCACGAAGAAGTCGCTGCCTGTACCGGCTGCTATGGGCATCGGGCAAGCGATAGCAAGCCAGCGAAGCCCTTGGTGTACGTCAAATGTGGCAAACCGTGTCACAGCCGTCCGGCTGCGAGCGACGGTGGCTGCGTGCAGTGGTGGCAGCGGGCCTGCTGACGGCGGGGCGCCGAACCAGCGGCGCGTCGATGTCTGCGTCGTCGTTACAAAACAAAGGTGAATTGTTGCGTTTTACTTATTATTCTGATGCTGAATGCTCGTTGGTGAAAGAAAGTTTTGCATCGAAATTAAATGGGAAACTTGTGAGTCATGTTGTTGCTATGACTGGTATAGTTCAAACGCGAGTATTCAGTACAGAATTACAGTACACAGGTTTTATGTTGAGTAGTGATTAACGATTACCCTCTCGAAATTTTGTTGCATGTTTGGCTGATAATTATTTACAAAGTGACGTCATGTTAGATGGTGACTGAGATTTTAAATCGGGGTTTTGTTGCAAACATGACGGCAAGGGAGTTTTTGTTAACGACAGTCCTTTGTGTACATCCGGTGAGGCATATTAGTGATAACAAGCTTCAATCGGTTTTATTTGTTTTCGCGACGAATGTAACTGGCAATGACTAGCCAAGACTTAAGTGGTACGTTGACGCGTCTTACACCGTCATTTTCAACGCAATGGTAGGTCTAAATGCTTACCGTATTTAGCTCGTGTTGACCGATGGTCTGTAGTCAATAATTTTCACGACTCTTATCGTTCACCTTGGTGCTGAAAAGACGACTGGAAAGCTTTTCGATTATTCAAAATTCAAAATATTTATTTCAGATAATAATCCATATACCTAGTGTTAGTAGTAATAAAACTTACCCTAATGTTAGTACCAATTATGTTGAGTTAAAAACAATAGATTATTAAATGACTAATGAACCATTGAACTGTTCGTTCAATGGTCCAACTTTAGTAAAGTTGGTCGAGGGTAGTCGCGCAATAAAACTTTTCGGTTCACCGTCCGAACCGGTTTTTTTTTTTTTCCGGAAAATTTTGATCGTCAAGTAGGCGCCGGCTGGATACCCATGGTTACCTAGCTCCGTGGGTAACCAGCGGGTGCCACCCATGCTGCCCGGTGCAGCTGCACCGTGCCGGTTACGGTAGAAGACACACCAAATAAGATGCCAAGGAAGACGCCGCCTCCACCGAACCCCAAGGGGGTACGAACCCTAGACGACGCGTAAAGCGACGCCATAGCTGCCATCACGGAAGCGCAGCGAAGGAGGGCCCTCCGGGCCTCACCTCCTGCGCCGACGCCTCGCCACTGTCCCACCACCGAGACGCCGCCACCAGTGCGCGCCCCGACCGCGCCGGCTCGACCGCCGGCCATCCATCCCGTGCCCACTCTGGCCCCGGGTCCTCCCGGGCCCAGCAGCCGCGCGCCCGCTGCTCGCGCCGTCGCCCCCCCCCTACGCGCCTATGCGCAGGAGGACCGGGCGACCGCGACGCACGCGACTCGCGCCGCAAACCCGCGCACCACGCGCTCACCAACCGTCACCGCCGTCACCCAGGCCGCGCCCGCCGTGTCGCGCCCCGCCGCGAGTGCACCGACACACGCACGGCCGGCCGCCGCCGCTGCCGCACCGAGAGCCGGGCCCGCTACATCTCCCGCATCACGCCGCTTGCTAGCAGGCTCAGCCGCCGCAGCGACGTCTGCCCAGGGACTGATGTCGCCGCCCCCGCCCCGCAGCGCAGCCCAAGACTCGCCCGCGCCCGCGCCCATGTCGCCCTGCTACTCAAGTGAGGGCAGCGACGTGGAGCAGAGCGACATGGACGAAGAGGACTATGAGGTAGGTGCCCCTACCTCTGTAAAAGCGACAACCGAATTAACGGCGCTCGAGCGCGACACTCGCGCCCAGCGCCGACCACGCAGCTCGGACGACGAGGCCGCCGAAGAAGCGAAGCGCGTCTGCCCCGACTCCCCGCTCCCACAGCGTGAACCGCGTGGTCGAGCCGGAGCCGGGTCGCCGACGTTCGCCGAGGCGACTCGCCCAGCTATTACAGCTTTACAAGGGCTAGCCGTTGAGTAACACTGGATTGCCGCGGCCCTACCAAAAAGGCCGCCCCTCTCCACCTCCTCCTCTAGGTTGTAGGATTACCCGGATCGACAGGAGCCGGCGTCGCACGGTTGCCCCAGGTATTGCACCGAGGGAGCACTAGCGACCGCCGACTCTCGATGGCATGTCACGTCCGCGGTACTACGCCAACCGCAGGAGCGCCCGCTTCCTGCCCGTGTCGCCTCATGTGCGACCCGGTGCCTGTGGATGTGACGTAGCCGTCGCCACTCCAGGACTTGACCCACCCGGGTAGGTCGCCCCAGTTTACACGCGACCTACCCAACCAATAAGACTCCACACTCATCACACACACTCGAAGCGCGTCGTGGTCTAGGTTAATATAGGCATGACGCGCATCGAACACGCATCCATTACTCTACAAGCATCCATACTCACGCGATGAATGTGCGGCGCGGGCTCGCCATTCACTCGCTTACAAGAGCGGCGTTACACAGTACAATGCCGCTCTAACACATTCACTACGACCCCTTAGTCTGGAACGCAATCGGCTAGCTCTGAGAGCGCAACGGACGGGGGTCAACATCTTAGCGGTAGGATGCGCCATCAGAGTCGCCTCTGGCTGGCCTGCATCTGCTGGGCCTCCCCCGGGTAACCGGAGGTCTCACCTGGCGATGACAGGCCGCCGAGGCGGCGTGAAGCAAGCGGCGCTCGGTACGGTAACGTTTCGCCGTACCCAAGCGCGCAGCGCCGGCGCCGCTGGCGCCTCCTACCGGACAAAATTTCAACCACACACAGGCGAGTTGCGCTTTTTACACGCACTCTTTTTTTATTTTTTTTTTTGAATGGCATCTCGCAGTTCAACCTATGAGGTTGTCGTCTGCTTAACCGGACTAACCTTTTTTTTTTTTTTTTTTTTTTTCCGGATGGGAAATCATCAAATGACTTCTCCCGCTGTGGGCGGAGCGGGAGGGAGTGTCAGACTTGTACTGACTAAAACCCATCCATGTTCCTTCTTCGCCCTTTTTGTTCCAGGGCCGCGGTATCTCTTTCGAACAACCCGCAGCCCTGGCAGGCATCGGCCCTCTCGGGCCCCTTCCGGTTTGCTGACATCTCCTTGAGGCGCGCGTGGAACACGTACGCGCCGTCGACACGGCCTGTCGTCATGAGACGGACGGACGGTGAGCTAGCCCATTACTCACCGTCCACAGGCTCGCGCCTACGGTGGCCGGGGGCCACTGGTTGCCCCCCGACGCCCGGGGCGTCTCCCGCGGCGGCTGGGACGTGAGGTTCTCTCCCTCTCACGTTCCGCCACCTCCTTCGCTAGCATGACTGCTTCGCAGAAGGAGGCGACGGCTTCCCATTCCCTCTCGCTCCGGACCATGGATTGAACCAGGGCCGGTCGCGAGAGGTCACCGCCGCCAATCACCGCTACGAGGACACGGCGGTGCTCAGCCCAAGCGGGGCAGAGCTCCACGGTGTGCTCCACCGTGTCCTCCGGCCGATCCTCACAATGGTAACACCCGGGCGTTTCCTCCCGCCCAATTCGGTGCAGGAACCTCCCGAAACAACCGTGTCCGGTGAGGACCTGCGTCAGGCGGAAGGTGAGGGCGCCGTGCCGCCTCTCTAGCCACTCCTCAAAGAGGGGACTTATCGCCACTATTGTGGCGTGCCCTGCACGTGGTTGCGATAGTCGCTGTCTCCATGCCACCATGAGATCGCGCCGGAGGTCTGTCCGCTGAGCGACAATTTGCCGCGGCAGCGGAGTTTCCCCCCGGCGTAGTGCCTCCGCGCGCCATTCATGCAGGCGCGCAAGGACCATCGCCTCCAGATCCCATGGCGGCAATCCGGCCAAGAGGCTCGCCGCCTCGCCGGAGATCGTACGGTACCCCCGGACCAGCCTTACGGCTACCACCCTCTGGGGCGCGTTCAGGTAATGGGCGGCTCGCCGCCTCAAAGAACGCGCCCACACCGGGGCCCCATAAAGGGCCATGGACCGCACGACCCCCGCGTAGAGCCTCCGGTAGGAGGCGTTTGGACCCCCCAGGTTGGGCAAGAGCCGCTTGAATGCAGCTCCTGCCCGTTCCAGTTTTGGGGCCAAACGTCGGAAGTGCTCCACGAAGTTCCACCGGCTGTCGAGGACAAGCCCTAGGTACTTCAGCGTCGACTCGACGCCGATGGGAACCCCTCCTACCGTCAGTATGGATCCCGACGGTGGCGCATTCCGAGGCCCATGAAAGCACATGGCCTCGGACTTGTGCAATGCCACCTCGAGACCCAGTTGCCGGATTCTCTCCACGACTATCGCAACCCCGCGTGTCATTAAATCGGCCGCCGCCTCGTGCGACCTCCCCTGTGCCAGCACCAGCGTGTCGTCAGCGTAGCAAACTACGCTGACACCACTAGGGAGGTCAGCGCGCAGCACCCAGTCGTAGCCGATGTTCCACAAGGGCGGCCCCAGAACCGATCCCTGTGGAACACCGCACGACACCTCTCGCCGATTCCATTCTCCGGTGCGACCGGGGTAGATGACGGCCCTATCCGTCAGGTAGTCCCCGACCACACGACGAAGGTAGGTCGGCACCCGATGATACCGAAAACCGGACTAACCTGTGGGTGCCTTTAGAGTAAGGCCTCCAGCCAGGGCATAAAAACTTACAAACTAAGCGACTGCACGCTAAGGCCACCCCCTGTGGGGTACGAACCTCGGCTTAGGGCGTCGCTGGGGGAGGACTGCATGGGGACAGGCTGGATCTGAATGGTATCATTATTTAGGGGCTGATTTTAAACTACTGGCACAGCATCGCGGGCTGGCTCGAGCGAGGGTCGGGGAGGGCATGGACCGGGACGTCGCGACGGACCTCGACGGTGAGGTCGGAAAGACGGCGGTTTGAGTCGGAATTTTTTAAGAGTGCTAGTCTCTTTGCTACTCTCCTGGAGGAGGGTGATAGCATCATCTGGAGTGACAAGGGTATGCCTAGGACGGCGTACTGTACTAATGCGCGAGGGTTCGTAACGGGCGGCCGCTGCGATCAGGGGATTACGGTGTTTAATGGCGTTATCGAAGAAACGCTTCGAAAGACGTTTCATAAACTGAAGGACGGTGGGCATTCTAAGGTCTACGTGTAGACGGTCATTACGGACATAAAAAGGGGCTCCCGTGACTCTACGTAAGAACCGGTTCTGTAAAATTTGCATTCTATGGATGTACTTAGGCTTGGTGTGAGCGTACACGACGCAAGCGTACGTCATAATGGGGCGGATCACCGCGGTATAAAGGCGCAACTTGCACTTGAGTGACAACTTGCTTTTTGCCGAAATCATGAAATGAAGCCTACCCATAGCAAACGCAGCTCGGTCGCGAGCTGCTTTGATGTGCGCCGCGAAAGACAAGTGGTTGTCAAGTATGACTCCTAAGTACTTGGCTTGCTTCTCCCAAGGGATAGGCTTACCGTACATAGTGATCGGGCTGAGCGCGGGTGGCTTAATTTTACGCTGTTTAGAGAAAAGAACTGCCTGGCTCTTGTCGGGGTTCACCTCGATTCTCCATTTCCGGAACCAAGCGCCTAAGACGTTGGCTGAGGTTTGGAGGGTGCTATAGATAGCGTCGTGACTGCGGCCAGTGTAATAAATGGCCGTGTCGTCCGCGAACAGGGCTAACTGAGCCTTCTTGCTCTTGGGGATGTCACTGGTGAACAGAGTAAAGATAAGGGGAGAGACGACGGAGCCCTGAGGGACTCCGGCTCTAATGGGGTGGGGGGAAGACAGTGCCTTCCCGATGCGATAGCGGAAGGTGCGATCCGACAGAAAGTCTCGTAAGATGAGCACGAGACGGTCCGGCACTCCCAGTTTGTACAGCTTATATAATAAACCGTTGTGCCAGACTTTGTCGAAAGCCTTTGCTATGTCGAAGAACAACACACCCGTCATCGCTCCTCGCTGGAAGCCAGCGCTCAAGTGTTCTACGATGCGATGGACCTGTTGAATGCAAGAGTGTCCGTTCCTGAAGCCGAACTGCTCGTTGGGGATGAGACTCTTAGCCTCGGCGAAGTCTTTGAGTCGCTTATAAATAAGTCTCTCGTAGATTTTGCCGAGTGCGTTCAGGAGACTGATAGGTCTGTAGCTCGAGGGCTCAGACTTGGGTTTGCCTGGCTTGGCGAAACCGATGACAGTGGCCTCTTTCCATATTTGGGGAAAGGCGTTGTTGCTCAGGGCGCCATTGAAGATGGCCGCCATTAACACGACGAGCTGAGCGGGGAGGAGTTTTAACACCCTATTGGTGATTCCGTCGGAGCCGGGTGCTTTCCGCGGTTGAAGCTTATTAATGATGTCTTGCACTTCGTCAGCTGTGACCGAAGGCAGAGGATCATCAGGGTCTTCTACGGGGGGGAGGGCTTTACGTTCGACGAATGCGTTCACCTCATTGAGATGTCGCTTGTCTACTGGTTGAGAGCTGGGGGAGCACTGGGACTCCAGGCTGTCGGCTAAGCATTTGGCCTTCTCAGAGTCGTCGAATGCGACGCTCTTATCGGGTCGGGTGAGGGGAGGCATCGAAGCCTCTTCGGTGGAGCGCAACTTGCGTTGGAGATGCCAGAAGGCTAGGTGGGTAGGCTCGAGGTCGCTAAGCGTCTTGTCCCATTGATCTGAACGATGCTCACTAGTGCGCTTCTTTACAGCACGCTGTAAATAACGCATGTGAGCTTTGTTCGCGTCGCAGGGAATGTTGCTGTAGGCACGGATGGCCGCGTTCTTCTCGGTTATCAGTTCACGTACGTCAGCGGGTAGAATCCAGCGTTGATCGCTCATTGCTGGAACTTCCCGTGAGCAATCCTTTAGTACGGATTGCACGTGTTCTGTAAACGAGTTGATGGCGGCCGTCGTGTCTGCGACTGAGACAATGTGGTCGGGGATGGCCTCCAGGTGAGGCGACGTGGTGGATTTCAGCTTTTCGCTGACTTTCCTCCAGTCGGTTATCACTTGGGTTGGCGGGGGCTGACTGGGGTCAGAAGGACCCGAGCGCGGAACTAAGTGCATGACCACTGGTCGATGGTCTGAGTTAAGCTCATGTAAAGTCTCGATGGAATGCAACTTAAGGTTGACATTCTTGAGTAGCGCTATGTCGAGAACGTCCGGGCGTTGGTCGGGGTCGTGGGGATAGTGAGTGTGCTCCATAGGAGCGATGGGATCGAAGTTGAGGGACTCGCCCAGGTTATACACGTGACGTCCTCTGGCAGAGGTCGTCGTGCTGTTCCAGGCGGGGTGTTTGGCGTTGAGGTCGCCCGCTATGATAACGGAATCACTCAAGCCGAAGAGGAAGGCAAGGTCTTTGGTGAACAGAGTGTGCTCCTCGGACGTGCCGCCGGGAGGGATGTACGCGGAGGCGATAGTGATCGATTGATGACCGGTCATGCCTAGTCGACAGACTGAAGTCTCGAGCAGAGACTCCATGGGAGGGGGATCTAAGGGGATGCAGTGCAGTTCCTTTCTGTAGTAAATTAGAGTTCCGCCCTTGTGGCATCGTGACCGATCGTTGCGAACTATGCGATAGTTGGCAATTCTCGGATCGCGGTGACTGGGCTTGAGGAAGGTCTCCTGTATGAGGAGGATATCAATTTGATGGTCGCGGAGGAAAGTGGCGATCTCATCACGCTGGCCTTTGATGCCATTGGCATTAAAATACCCTAATTTAAGGGATCGGGGTTTGGTTCACGTTAATCTCGTATTATCCATTGGAATTAGAAATCAATGCCACTGAGGGCTTCGCCTAACTTGATTAGGGACTTGAGGATAATTTTAAGCTTATCGCCGCCACTGTTAGCCTCCCTGAGATCAGCCACCATGCGGTCTGCTTCGGGGTGACTATCTTTGCTAACGTTTCTAAAATTACGTCGGGAGAGGAGTCCATGGCCGCGGGGCCGGATGGCGTGGGACGAGCGGGCGCCGGTGCGCTCGCTTGGGCCACGGGAGTGGGGACAGGGGTGTCTAATAGCCCGGGGATGGGGTTGGCCTTTGCCTTATTACCGAGGGCCGGGAAAGCTTTCTGGTGGTTCAGCGTGGTCCAGGGAGAGGGCCTCTGAGGGCTGAGTCTCTCCGGCATCTGAGTAGAGGGTAGCCTCACCGATGGGCTTTCTCTCTGCTGGCGGGCGTTTGCACGCTTCGCCAGTTTAGAGGAGGAGCCTTTGGGGGCTTTCGGGCAGCCGCGGTAGTTAGCCGGGTGGCCCGACTGGCCACAAAGCACACAGCTCGGTGGCTCCGTGCATAGCGATTTGTCTTTGGGACGGGGGCAGTCTGCCGTACCATGGTCGCCTAGACACTTTACGCATCTGTGCGGCGCATGGCAGTTGGCTTGGCTGTGTCCGTACAGCTGGCAGCGGTGGCACTGCCCTACTACGGTTGAGCGGTAAGGCTTCTCTATTGAGATGCCTGTGAGGGAGCATACCGACTTCACTTTGAAGATCGGGTGGTGTCCTTCTACTGGGTCACAGATGACCAGTACCATATCGTACTGGGCTCCGCCTCTCGCCTTATGAAGGCGGTGGACGGCTGCGACCGGGATGTCCTGGCCTTGGAGGTCATTTAGAATGTCCTCCGTGGGGATTTCCTTCGGTATCCGCCTGATCACCACGCGGGTGGGCTTCTCCTCTGGAAGGGAGTAAGTATGGAAGGCTATGTGCCTTCCGATCAGCTGACGGGTTAGTTCCCTGAAGTCAGCGGTCGTAGGGACCACCACTTTTATACCCTGTTGTGTGCTTTTTGCGCTTGTATATTGTATGCGGCGCTCAACACACATTTTGGTCACGTCTGTCCATTTCCCTTTGTCCTGAATGAACAGCGGGGGAGGGGGCTTCAGCTTCTTTAAAGAAGCGGCTGAAGGGTTAGCCTTGGGGCTGGCTGGCCTACTGGTATGAGCAGCGGCGGACGTTGGTACGGGGACCGGGGAAGTGGGACGGGAGGCCGCGGGAGAGGGGACAGAAGGGAGCGCGACGATCTTTTTAGCCATGGTGGCCTGGGAGTTTTTGCCCTTCTTCCTCTTGCCCTTTCCGACGACTTGATAGTCGTCTTCAGAGGACGAGGCGGCAGAACACGAGTCTAAGATTGATTCCGAATCGGAGACTGGCTCGGTTGTGTCCATGTTCTCCGAAATGAGAACAATGGGCGCAGGTGCGGACTGATCCATTGTTTGCGAAACAACGGGTCTGGGTTTAGTCGGAATCGCGGCGGCGACGGCTGGCGGTAAGCCTTTGTCCATGTTCCCAGAAACGGGAACAATGGACGCAGGTGCGGGCTGACCCTTTGTTTGCGAAACAAAGGGTTTCGCAACAATGGGTCTAGGTGTAGCCGGAATCACGGCGGCGACGGCTGGCGGTAAGCCTTTGTCCATGTTCTCGGAAACGGGAACAATGGACGCAGGTTCGGGCTGGCCCTTTGTTTGCGAAACAGTGGGTTTCACAACAATCGGTCTTGGTGTCGCTTTAATCGCGGCGGCGACGGCAGGTGGCAAGCCTCTGTCGGCAGGCGGCGGCGACAAAGGGCTTTCAAGTACGTCACTGAAGTCAGTGACGTCACCGCTGGTTTGCCGGATAGCAGCGATTTCGGACCCATATTTTTTATTAAAATTTGGGTCGGTCGCAACGATGTGCAAGAAAAAGCGCAAAAGCGCTTTTTCTGTCTCGTCGAGAGACGACATTTTATCGGCTAAAAGTTAGCGGACATTTGAGTGAAGCTCCGTGCCTAAACAGCCTACAACCTATTTCCCTAAAACAATTATGTAGGGAATTAACTGGGTCCAGCGACTCACCTGCTTCAACCTTCCCGCAGCCACAGTCCGAGGGTCCTGGCTTGGTAGCAACTCCAACTCCAGTCCAGGGAACTTTGCTTTCAAGAACTTGTTCAAACGGGATACACTAGCACAGTATATCGGCGGCGCATACGTTCGCGGCGGAGCCCAATTTTTCACCTAGACCCTGAAGGGGTTAGGCGGGCGGATTGGGTCACCACCCTCTCTCGGTTTTGTTGGCACCGTTAGGTTTCCCACCAAGAACCTCGAAACTGAGGACTTTTCCCTGATGGGGCAAAGGAAGTTAAATCGGAAAAATATCCGAAGCAAAATGAGCAAGTGCTGTCTTAATAAAAAGACAGCAATTGTTCGGGGGTGTAGTTGAGAGACTACTGATGACGTCACGACACTGGGAAGCGACGAACCGATGACACACACTGATAGCGAGCGGGAATGCGAGCAGGTAGCGGCACGTCCGTACGCGGCGGCGGTCGTGCGGCGAGAGTCCTTTACACGCACTCGCCACTTATCACGCCTATAAGGCAACCTAATTGAGGTGCCCGTATTTACGGGCACTGTGTGTCTGTTGACCCCGCGGGGAAAGGGCTTGCCCATATCCCGCCCGCCACGCCCCCATATCGGGGACGTTGCGATTGCTCGAGCGCCCCTGGCGCCGTCGCCGCCGCCTCGCCGCCGCCGTTGCGTCGCCCGTGCGCGCGCCGCCAATCATACTACTAAAGTACTCAGTACTCATTTCGCCTCAGCGCCTGCCAGCGCGATGACGTACTATGCGTCAAAGGGGTCAGTGCCGCCGGCGCGCGGCACGCACAGGCGGCCGGCGGCCCGATGTCGCACGAGTCCAGTGTGCTCACGTGACAAGTTTCGCGTGATTAGTTACTAGGGAGTTGACGATGCTACCTTGTTTTGTATCTACTTGTGTTTTAGTCGACGTTCATCAAATATGAATGTGCATACTTTCGTGTCTGTGATATTAACCGTTGAGGAATTCCCTCGTGAGAAGACGATCCTAGCTGCAGGATGAGATCATAATAGAATTCATGTTTACCCATCAAATATGAACGTGTATACAAATTTTCATGCTAGTGCTATTAACCGTTGAAGAATTCCCTCGTGAGAAGATGATTCTGGCTGCAGGATGAGATCATGATAGAATTCATGTTTACCCATCAAATATGAACGTGTATACAAATTTTCATGCTAGTGCTATTAACCGTTGAAGAATTCCCTCGTGAGAAGATGATCCTGGCTGCAGGATGAGATCATGATAGAATTCATGTTTATCCATCAAATTTAAACGTGCATACAAATTTTCGAGTCTGTGCTGATACGATACGAGGGTGTAGATTACCACGTAGTGATGGATGTCATGTGGTGACAAAATCTCACCTAGTTCTACGTCGCTGTTTCTCATCTGCTTGATTTGTTTGTAGATTTTGAGCAAGTCGTCATCTACGTCGTCCTCCTCAGTTTGATTGTCGTGGGCCTTCTCCATCGGTATGCTCACATTGATAATGTTGTTTAGTTGGTCAATCTTGGGTACGTAAATATTTGACTGAACTATTATGTTGTTGTCAAATTATGTGTTTGCATGCAAGGTTAAATCTTGCCCTTTGATAACACATCCTTGTTCGAGGTATATTAATCCTGCTTGGTTAAGTTGTTCGACTGTGATATGCTCTCCACAAATTATTTTAATGGAATAGTTGTTGCAGCAGTGATATAAATGCTCAGTAGGAACGTTCAATGGTACCCACATGTTTGAACATAAGGTTTGTTCAACTTTACATTGGTTAGTCTCATGATTGAGATTGCAGTTATTGTTGTTATCACTGCCTAGATGGTAAACAGACTTCTTTAGCAAGCACATGTACGTCTCTTCCTGAGTGAGACATGTTGAAAGCTCATCGTTGTTTATTGGTATGTATGAGTCCTTTTTTAGATTTACTGCCATGTATTGTGATTTTGGCAGAATGCTTTTCATATTCTTACCGAATTGTTTGGGGATCGGTATCACTCTGTATAATTTGTATCGATCTCTGCTGATTAATGGAAATGTTATTTGGAATATGAAATATTTTTCAGTGGTCTGTACTTTTATTTGCAATAGATGATACAGTTTTCTCACATCAGTTTGATCGACAGGTAGCATTAGATCATCCGTAAATTGGCCAGCAATGACGTTGAGTTCTTGTTGTAGTTGTTTAGGCGTTAATAAATGTATGTTGAACTGACCATGGCGAATGTCTGTCAGAGTGTCCAGTAAAGTATCTTGATTCCCCTTTAATGTTTGAAGCAAAGTATTTGCAGTCAATGCAGTTACGATCTGCCCTTGTACTGCACTCATGTTACTCATTACTAGTTGTAATCCATTTGTTAATCTGTCCAATGTTTCTAAATGTTGATTTATAGTTTTATGTTGCTT
This sequence comes from Cerastis leucographa, assembly GCA_963082945.1. Taxonomy (NCBI): domain Eukaryota; kingdom Metazoa; phylum Arthropoda; class Insecta; order Lepidoptera; family Noctuidae; genus Cerastis; species Cerastis leucographa. The sequence goes on from CAUJBK010000002.1 coordinate 988,524, forward strand.
ATGGATAATCCTTTCAGTTCGTTTCAGAACGTTGTATTCCGACTCTACAACAGATGTTTGATTTTTCCATAATTTTGCTAAATGATTTTGATTTCGCTTTATGAGTTCAATGTCCTTAGTGTATTGTTCAGCGATACGCTCATCCAATACTCCGAAGAGATAATTCGCCGCGTAACCTAACCCATTGATAAGCCGATAGATAATCGGACATCGGGAAGTGGTTCTAATTTAGCTTCCAAGATTTCACCGTAACAAACATACAAACATACATACATTGCAAGTTAAAAATAAAAGCTTTTAATTTAATAATAAAAATAAAAAAAAGGAACGATTTTTTTTTTTTTTTTCAATGGCATCTCGCAGTTCAACCTATGAGGTTATCGTCTGCTTAACCGGACTATCCTGTGGGTGCCTTTAGAGTAAGGCCTCCAGCCAGGGCATAAAAACTTACAAACTAAGCGACTGCACGCTAAGGGCACCCCCTGTGGGGTACGAACCTCGGCTTAGGGCGTCGCTGGGGGAGGACTGCATGGGGACAGGCTGGATCTGAATGGTATCATTATTTAGGGGCTGATTTTAAACTACTGGCACAGCATCGCGGGCTGGCTCGAGCGAGGGTCGGGGAGGGCATGGACCGGGACGTCGCGACGGACCTCGACGGTGAGGTCGGAAAGACGGCGGTTTGAGTCGGAACTTTTTAAGAGTGCTAGTCTCTTTGCTACTCTCCTGGAGGAGGGTGATAGCATCATCTGGAGTGACAAGGGTATGCCTAGGACGGCGTACTGTACTAATGCGCGAGGGTTCGTAACGGGCGGCCGCTGCGATCAGGGGATTACGGTGTTTAATGGCGTTATCGAAGAAACGCTTCGAAAGACGTTTCATAAACTGAAGGACGGTGGACATTCTAAGGTCTACGTGTAGACGGTCATTACGGACATAAAAAGGGGCTCCCGTGACTCTACGTAAGAACCGGTTCTGTAAAATTTGCATCCTATGGATGTACTTAGGCTTGGTGTGAGCGTACACGACGCAAGCGTACGTCATAATGGGGCGGATCACCGCGGTATAAAGGCGCAACTTGCACTTGAGTGACAACTTGCTTTTTGCCGAAATCATGAAATGAAGCCTACCCATAGCAAACGCAGCTCGGTCGCGAGCTGCTTTGATGTGTACCGCGAAAGACAAGTGGTTGTCAAGTATGACTCCTAAGTACTTGGCTTGCTTCTCCCAAGGGATAGGCTTACCGTACATAGAAAGAAGAAAGAAAACGTATTTATTTGGCACATGCCACAAGTGCACACAACAAAAAAAAGATAAAAAATTAAAACTTAAAGCTAAACAGAAAAAAGATAAGATGTGTGTCTCACGGCTGCGCCAAAACGCTACATAGTGATTGGGCTGAGCGCGGGTGGCTTAATTTTATTATTTTACGCTGTTTAGAGAAAAGAACTGCCTGGCTCTTGTCGGGGTTCACCTCGATTCTCCATTTCCGGAACCAAGCGCCTAAGACGTTGGCTGAGGTGGAACGATTTCTCGCGAGCAATCGCAACGTCCCCGACCATGGGGGCGTGGCGGGCGGGATATGGGCAAGCCCTTTCCCCGCGGGATCAACACAGTGCCCGTTACGACGGGCACCTCAATTTGATTGCCTGTATAGGCGTGGTACTTGGCGAGTGCGTGTAAAAAGCGCAACTCGCCTGTGTGTGGTTGTCATTATTGTCCGGTAGGAGGCGCCAGCGGCGCTAGCGCTGCGCGCTTAGCTACGGTACAACGTTACCGTAGCGAGCGCCGCTTTCTTCACGCCGCCTCGGCGGCTTGTCATCGCCAGGTGAGACCTCCGGTTACCCGGAGGAGGCCCAGCAGATGCAAACCTGCCAGAGGCGACTCTGATGGCGCACCCTACCGCTAAGGCGTTGACCCCCGTCCGTTGCGCTCTCAGAGCTAGCCGATTGCGTTCCAGACTGAGGGGTCGTAGTGTATGAGTTAGAGCGGCATTGTATTGTGTAACGCCGCTCTCGTAAGCGAATGAATAGCGAGCCCGCGCCGCACATTCATCGCGTGAGTTTGGATGCATGTGGAGTAATGAATGCATGTTCGATGCGCGTCATGCCTATATTAACCTAGACCACGACGCGTTTCGAGTGTGTGTGATGAGTGTGGAGTCTTATTGGGTGGGTAGGTCGCGTGTAGACTGGGGCGGCCTACCCGGGCGAGTCAAGTCCGGTAGTGACGACGGCTACGTCGCATCCGCAGGCACCAGGTCGCACATGTGGCGACAAGGGCAGGAAGCGGGCGCTCCTGCGGTTGGCGAGGTGCCGCGGACGCGACATGCCATCGTGAGTCGGCGTTCGCAGGTGCTCCCTCGGTGCAATACCTGGGGCAACCGTGCGACGCCGGCTTCCGTCGATCCGGGTAATCCTACAAACCTAGAGGAGGAGGCGGAGAGGGGCGGCCTTGTTCCTAAGGCCGCGGCAATCCAGTGTTACTCGACGGCTAGCCCTGGTAAAGCTGTAGTAGCTGGGCAAGCCCGTCGAGTATGACGAGGTCCGCGTCCTGGCCCTGCCTTATGGCCCTAATAAGGTCCAATAATAGCCTAATGGCGCAGGCGGTGAACTCTGATGTGGGAGGGAATGTGCGCTGTTGCGCTGGGGCGCCGGCTTGCGGCTGGAATGTTCTCGGCGCCGCTGCTGAGTGAGCGGCGGCCGGGGCCGTGACTGTGGGAGGAGCGGGTTTCCCCGCCCTCTTCCCCTTCTTCCTGCCGGCGCCAGTAGCGGCGTCGGTAGGTACTGTGGCAGCGAGTGAGGTGGTAGATACCGCGGGCGTCTGGAACGTCGCCTGCGCTGGGACAGGGCCAGGGTCCTGCCTGGATTGCACCGCGGGGAGGTGGGGTTTTTTTCCCCTTCCTGTTCCTCCCTCCGCGTGGTCACTTCTTTCTCCGCCTCGTGGCGGGAGCGTCTTGTTGGTCAACTTGGGGCCCGTTCGCTGTCGCCATCAGCGACATACTGGGGGCCTCATGGGCCTCTACTTGGGTGGCAGCTGCCGCCGTTTCTCGGCGCTGCCGAGTGATGGCGACAGTGCCCGCTCGTTTGTTCCGGAGTTCCCTCCGGAATACTGGGCACCCGCTGCTGTTGGCCGGATGGTCACCCGCGCAATTGACGCAGGTGGCCTTCTCGGCCTTTGGGCGTGGGCAGTCTCGGGCGGCGTGGCTTTCCCCGCAGCGCACGCATGCGAGCGGGCGGTGGCACCGGTGCGAGCTGTGTCGAAACAGTTGGCACCGATGGCACTGGGCGGGCCCTTGCTTGCTCCGCCAGGCATCCACACGAACACCACGCATGCATAGCAGCTCCGTGGTGTCGTAAATGGTCCGGAAATCAGTTTGCCTTTTGAGGACGGCATGGAAAAGGCAGCCGGGACGTCCGCCGCGCGCCTTGATGTTGCGGACGTACTCCGGCTCGTAACCAAGCGTCCTCAACTCCTCTAAGATGTCCTCTGGGTCCGTGTCCGCTGGCAGTCCCCGGATAGCCACCTTGACGCTGCGCTCCGCTGGTAGTGAGTAGGAAAACCAGCTTAGGCCCTCCGATTTTTCCAGGTCGGTGAGGTACCGCTGGATCACCCTGAACTCGTCCTCAGTTTCAGACAGGAACCTAATCCCACCCTGATAAGGACGTGCGTTCGGTGGGTGACCCAGGATGGTCCTCACTGCCCTAAAATGGAAGGCCCAGCTGGGCATCCTCTCCACCACCAACGGAGGGTAGCGGGGCTTGTCCCTGGGCTTGGCCTTGGCAGCTGCGGCTGCACTCGTGCCTTGCGCTGGGGCTGCGGCGGCGGGTGGCGTCACATTGCGTGAGGCGTCTTGTCCGGTGGGCGGGCGGCGAGTCGCCTCGGCGAACGTCGGCGACCCGGCTCCGGCTCGACCACGCGGTTCACGCTGTGGGAGCGGGGAGTCGGGGCAGACGCGCTTCGCCTCTTCGGCGGCCTCGTCGTCCGAGCTGCGTGGTCGGCGCTGGGCGCGAGTATCGCGCTCAAGCGCCGATTCGTTAGGCGTCACTTTAATAGAGGTAGGGGCACCTACCTCATAGTCCTCTTCGTCCATGTCGCTCTGCTCCACGTCGCTGCACTCACTTGAGTAGCAGGGCGACATGGGCGCGGGCGCGGGCGAGTCTTGGGCTGCGCTGCGGGGCGGGGGCGGCGACATCAGTGCAGACGACGCTGCGGCGGCTGAGCCTGCCAGCAAGCGGGGTGGTGCGGGTGATGTAGCGGGCCCGGCTGTCGGCGCGGCGGCGGCGGCGGCCGGCCGTGCGTGTGTCGACACACTCACGGTGGGGCGCAGCGCGGCAGGCGCGGCTTGGGTGACGGCGGCGGCGATTGGTGGGCGCGTGTTGCGCGGGCTTGCGGCGCGAGGCGCGTGCGTCGCGGTCGCCCGGTCCTCCTGCGCATTGGCGCGTAGGGGGGGGGCGACGGCGCGAGCAGCGGGCGCGCTGCTGCTGGGCCCGGGGCGATTCGGGGCCAGGGTGGGCGGGTGGCGGAACGCCGGTGGCCGGACCGAAGTGGTCGGGGCATGCACCGGCGACGGCGTTTTGGTGGTGGCGCTGCGACGTGGCGTCGGCGCAGGAGGTGAGGCCTCAAGGGCCCTCCTTCGCTGCGCTTCCTGTAGGGCAGCGATGGCGTCTCTGTACGAATCGTCCAGAGTACGCTCTTTCTTTGGGTTCAGTGGAGGCGGCATCTTCTTTGGCGGCATCTTATAGGTGTGGCTTCTCCGCAGCCGGTACGGTGCAGCGGCACCGGGCAGCACGGGCAGCACCCGCTGGCTACCCACGGAGCTAGGTGGCCATGGGTATCCAGCCGGCGCCTGCCTGACGATTAAAAATTTTTGATAAAATTTTTCCGGTTCGGACGGTGAACTGAAAAGTTTTATTACGCGACTACCCTCGACCAACTTTACTTAAGTTGGGAGGTCGGCCAATCACAGCCCGCGCCAGAGGTGGCGCAGGGGACTTCGGTGGCGGCCAGCGGAGGCCTGCACACGTCGAACTGCGACTGGTCGATACCGAACGGTTGTAGATCGCGCACTAAAAACTTTCCAGCTCGGGTGAAGCCACAAGCCGATCCTGGAACGATTTTATACGGTGCAACGCCTTATATAGGCTTGATTTTGAATGAAAATATGAATGTGACCGAACGCTAGAATGAAATGCCTGCAGTGCTGTCGTCATCCTGTTGCGGCGGATGGCGGCGTGAAGCGGCGATGAAGTCTCGTCCCCGCGGCAACAGATGTCGCTAGTGTGGCTTAGCCGGGCACCAGCCTGCCCCCTTCGTCGGTAGATGGCGCGAGCAGTCGGCGTGAACATGCCCCCGGCCTTGAAAGCACTGCTTTCAAACGTTTCAGCACGGAGTCGGGCGTCGTCTGTAGGCTGCGTTGGCAGAGGGCAGATCTTGGAGAAGGCCCGTCTTATGGGGTGCTGAGTCAGAAAACCTCCCCGTGCGCCTAGTGGCTGCTAGTCCTTCTCGATACGTCTGGAGGGAACAGCAGCTGCTAGGACGGTGCACCCCGGGCGCCGGCAGTGTCCTTCCCCGAGGAGTGGGAAGAGATTCCCATTCTCCGGGAAATGTCACTGCCGGTGGCAAATATTCTGACGTGGAGGGGTCCAACCCGGACCAACGCGGCGTTTCTCCGCGTGACCCTCTGAAAAGCAGAGGGCACAGCGGAGGAGCAAGGGCGGGCTCGGTGTGCACTCACCCTGCCTCCGAGCAGACAGTGAGGGACGTAGTCCTTCGCTGTCCCCGTCGTTCTCGTAATCCCATCATCGGAGTGTCGTGGATCACGTCTCGCGGCTTCGATCGGGACCGAGGGTCTTGGCTTAACCACCCGGACCGCGAGGTAGAAAACCTCTATAAAAAGTTACCCCGAATCTCAAGCGGCGGCGCACCGTGAGGGGATGTATGGCTGACGGGTGTTCCCATGGAACAATCAGTCTCTAGTGCGACCCCCGCCAGGGTACCAGCCGACCCCCTGGCGGGTTATAAATGTCAAAGGCTTATCCGGGTACAGGGGGCACTGCCCGGATGGACCTCGTATTTCCCCCATACTCGTGGGATCAAAATGGATCAATTTGAAAAAATAAAAAACCCAGCCGGTAAAGGCAAAGTGAGGGAGAGGAGGGATGCGGGGTCGGAGTCCGACGCCGCGTCCAGTGAAGTGAGCGCGGGAAGCTCAGAGAGCTCCCGCTTCGAGAGGGCCAGGACTGCTGCGGAGGAACGCAAGCGGTCCAGACCGGAAGGCGATCGCGAGTCGTCTTCTGAAGGGGAGCTTGCCTCGGCTCCAAAAATTTCCACCAGCAGGCGTGGTGGAATAAGGAGCATGGGGAGGGGGCTCTCTCAGCTCTCAGCCTCCGAGAGATCGGGGGTGGCCGGTCGCGGGCAGGCCCACTCGGGCACCTGTGAGGACGCGGCAGGTGAAGCTGGCGGCTCCGATGCGGAGCGTAAGGCCAGGTTTGTGAAGGAGGTGGAAGCTGCAATAAGGGTTGTGGCCTTGAAAGTCAAAACATCGACAAAACTCGGGGCCATACCTGCAGCTTCCGCCTCCATCATGGCGGCAGTGGAGGCTAGCTTCCCTCCACCTGGCGAAGTGGCCAAACTGCGGGCGGAGGTCGCCCGTCTGACGGCCGCCACGGAGCTTCTCCGCGAGGAGAACATGAAGCTTCGGGCAGACCTGACCGGTCTGCGAGAGTCTGGCTCCCGCGAGGTGCCTCTGCAACAGCAGAGCCAGCCTGTGCCGGAGGAGAACCAGGTCCTGCACCTGGTTCGGCAGGAGCTGGCTGCCGTCCGGGCGCGGTTCTCTGTCCTGGAGGGCATTGTACTGCGCCCCCCCCTGGCGGCGAACAAGGTGGCCGCTGCCCCGGGGGCGGGCTCGGGCCCGAATGCGAACCCGGGCCCGAGGGAGGTCCCGGGCCCGAGGGTGGTCCCGGGCCCGAAGGCAGTTTCATACGCGGCTGCTGCGGCTGCCAATTCTGGACGGAGTGGCGCGACCTTTCTTCTCAGGCCGCGAGCATTCCAGTGCAGAATCCTCAGCGAACTAAGCATTGTAGCTCTCTAACAATGCTAATAGTCCGTCGAGGATCACAGGCGTGGCGACCACTACGCAAGAGCAGCCACAGAGGCCGGCTTACAGGCCTCTACCGATCGCCATCACGCGAATGGTCGCCCAGAGGAGGCGCCTGCGCAAGCGGTGGCAAGACACCGGGTGCCCACGCGACAAGCGCGACCTGAACCGCCTCGCGGAGAAGGTAAGGGCCAAGCTACAGGAGCACAACGCCGAGAGCTGGGAGGAACGTATCGACGCCGCAGCGACAGACTGGACGTCGGTACACAAGCTGTGCAGACAGCTTGCGAATTCCCCAGCCCCGGTACGTCCGCTATTACACAGCGACGGGGCGCCAAGATACACCGCAGCAGACCGTGCGGAGATCTTCGCCGAGCACCTGGAGCGTCAATTCGTCCCGAATCCGACCTCTAACACCGAGCATGTCGCAGCAGTCGAGAGGCACCTTAGGGAGTACTTCTCGACGCCGCTAGCTCCCGACGACAACCCAATACATTTCTCCCCTTGTGCAGTCAGACGCGCCTTCCTGAAAACTAAGCTGAGGAAGGCCCCCGGTGCGGACGGCGTGTCCAACACAGCGCTGCGCCACTTGCCCTACCGTACAGTAGCGGCAGTGGCGCGCCTGTTTACGGGCATCGTCCGCACGGGCGCTTTCCCAGCCGCATGGAAGGAAGGGCGCGTGATTATGCTGCCCAAGGCAGGTAAGAATGTTCTTAAGCCAGAGAGCTACCGGCCAATTACTTTACTTCCCACTATCTCCAAGGTGTTTGAGCAACTCCTGCTGCGACACCTGGCCCAATACATCGTCCCTCGGCCTGAACAATTTGGGTTTCGGGCCGAACATTCGACGACGCTTCAGTTGTCAAGGGTACTGCACCTGCTGACCGCGGCACTCAACAAGAAAGAGCACGCAGTCGCAGTATTCCTAGATATGGAAAAGGCGTTTGATCGAGTCTGGCATGCCGGCCTGCTGTACAAGATGTCACAGACAGGCGCGCCTCGTCGCTTGATACAGGTGGTTTCTTCCTTCCTCACAGACAGGACAATAAGGGTGGTGGTCGATGGCACGGTATCGGGCGCCCGCCCGGTTGCCGCAGGGGTGCCGCAGGGCAGCTGCGTCTCGCCGCTCTGTTACACGTGCTACACCGACGACATCCCAACCACTCGCGACACCACGCTCGCGCTGTACGCCGACGACGCCGCGTACATCGCTGTCTCTATGAACGCGAGACACGCGGCCGTCAAAATGCAGCGCGCGCTAGACTTGCTGCCCGACTGGTTGTCGAAATGGAGGTTGTCGGTGAACGTGGGCAAGACGCAGGCGCTCCTTGCAGGCACCTCTCCCCTCCCGCCACCCCTCCAATTGGACCGAGCCGACATCGCGTGGTCGCCCCAGGTAAAGTACTTAGGGGTCACTATCGACCGTCGGCTAACGATGACAGCCCATATCCGTGGCATTGTCGCCAGATGCAGGAACGCCCGCTTCCAGCTCCGGCCAGTGCTCTCGTCGAGACTCCCGCTGCGTACAAAGCTGGGCGTGTACAAGTTGTACGTACGCCCGCTATTAACCTACGCCGCGCCAGCTTGGCTCGCCCTCGCCAGCGAGACCAATAAAAAGAAGCTCCGCGCGCAGCAATCGCTTGCGCTACACGCGACCTACCCAAACAATAACACTCCACATGCATAACATGCACTGGGACGCGTCGTGTTCTAAGTTTACATAGGCACGACGCGCACCGTCCACACATTACGTGACTCCACATTCGTTTATACTCACGCGACGAACAATGCAGTGCGGGCTCGCTATTCGTTGCTTACAAGAGCGGCGTTACACAAACATTGCCGCTCTAACTCATTCACTACGGCCTCTTAGTCTGGAGCGTAAACGGCTAGCTCTGTGAGCGTCTGCAGACGGGGGCCAACATCCTTAGCGGTAGGATGCGCCAACAGAGTCACCTCTGTCGCAGGTCGTCATCCGCTGGGCCTCCTCCGGGCAACCGGAGGTCTCACCTGGCGGTGACAGACCGCCGGGGTGGCGAGAAGAGAGCGGCGCTCGTAACGGTAAAGTTTGTTTATCGTACCTGAGCGCGCTGCGCCAGCGCCGCTGGCGCCTCCTACCGGACAAAATGTCAACTACACATAGGCGAGGTGCGTCATAATAAACTAAATTACGCGCGCTCGCCCCCATTCACGCCTAAATCGGCACCAAAATTGAGGGTGCCCGTATTGACGGGCACACCATTTCTCCGCGGGCCAAAGGACATAGTCCATACCCCGCCTCGCGCGTCCCCCTGCGGGGACGTAGCGATTTCCACGAGCGCGTCGCTTCCCAGTGTCGTGACGTCATCAGTTGTCTTTCGACTACACCCCCGAACAATTGCTGTCTTTTTATTAAGACAGCACTTGCTCATTTGCTTCGGATATTATTCCGATTTAACTTCCTTTGCCCCATCAGGGAAAAGTCCTCAGTTTCGAGGTTCTTGGTGGGAAACCTAACGGTGCCAACGAAACTAAGAGAGGGTGGTGACCCAATCCGCCCGCCTAACCCCTTCAGGGTCTAGGTGAAAACTTGGGCTCCGTCGCGAACGTTTGCGCCGCCGATTTACTGTGCTAGTGTATCCCGTTTTAACAAGTTCCTGAAAGCAAAGTTCCCTGGACTGGAGTTGGAGTTGCTACCAAGCCAGGACCCTCGGACTAAGGCTGCGGGAAGGTTGAAGCGGGTGAGTCACTGGACCCAGTAAATTCGCTACATAATTGTTTCAGGGAAATAGGTTGTTAGGCTGTTTAGGCGCGGAGCTTCACTCAAATGTCCGCTAACTTTTAGCCGATAAAATGTCGTCTCTCGACGAGACGGAAAAAGCACTTTTGCGCTTTTTCTTGCGCATTGTTGCGACCGACCCAAATTTTAATAAAAAATATGGGTCCGAAATCGCTGCTATCCGGCAAACCAGCGATAACGTCACTGACTTCAGTGACGTACTTGAAAGCCCTTTGTCGCCGCCGCCTGCCGACAGAGGCTTGCCACCTGCCGTCGCCGCCGCGATTAAAGCGACACCAAGACCCATTGTTGTGAAACCCACTGTTTCGCAAACAAAGGTCCAGCCCGAACCTGCGTCCATTGTTCCCGTTTCCGAGAACATGGACAAAGGCTTACCGCCAGCCGTCGCCGCCGTGATTCCGGCTACACCTCGACCCATTGATGCGAAACCCTTTGTTTCGCAAACAAAGGGTCAGCCCGCACCTGCGTCCATTGTTCCCGTTTCTGGAGACATGGACAAAGGCTTACCGCCAGCCGTCGCCGCCGCGATTCCGGCTAAACCCAGGCTCATTGTTTCGCAAACAATGGATCAGTCCGCACCTGCGCCCGTTGTTCTCATTTCGGAGAACATGGACACAACCGAGCCAGTCTCCGATTCGGAAACAATCTTAGACTCGTGTTCTGCCGCCTCGTCATCTGAAGACGACTATCAAGTCGTCGGAAAGGGCAAGAGAAAGAAGGGAAAAAACTCCCAGGCCGCCATGGCTAAAAAGATCGTCGCGCTCCCTTCTGTCCCCTCTCCCGCGGCCTCCCGTCCCACCTCCCCGGTCCCCGTACCAACGTCCGCCGCTGCTCATACTAGCAGGCCAGCCAGCCCTAAGGCTAACCCTTCAGCCGCTTCTTCAAAGAAGCTGAAGCCCCCTCCCCCGCTGTTCATTCAGGACAAAGGGAAATGGACAGACGTGTCCAAAATGTGTGTTGAGCGCCGCATACAATATACAAGCGCAAAAAGCACACAACAGGGCATCAAAGTGGTGGTCCCTACAACCGCTGACTTCAGGGAACTAACCCGTCAGCTGATCGGAAGGCACATAGCCTTCCATACTTACTCCCTTCCAGAGGAGAAACCCACCCGCGTGGTGATCAGGCGGATCCCGAAGGAAATCCCCACGGAGGACATCCTAAACGACCTCCAAGGCCAGGACATCCCGGTCGCAGCCGTCCACTGCCTTCATAAGGCGAGAGGTGGAGACCAGTACGATATGGTACTGGTCATCTGTAACCCAGTAGAAGGACACCACCCGATCTTCATAGTGAAGTCGGTATGCTCCCTCACAGGCATCTCAATAGAGAAGCCTTACCGCTCAACCGTAGTAGGGCAGTGCCACCGCTGCCAGCTGTACGGACACAGCCAAGCCAACTGCCATGCGCCGCACAGATGCGTAAAGTGTCTAGGCGACCATGGTACGGCAGACTGCCCCCGTCCCAAAGACAAATCGAGAAGAACGCGGCCATCCGTGCCTACAGCAACTTTCCCTGCGACGCGAACAAAGCTCACATGCGTTATTTACAGCGTGCTGTAAAGAAGCGCACTAGTGAACATCGTTCAGATCAATGGGACAAGACGCTTAGCGACCTCGAGCCTACCCACCTAGCCTTCTGGCAGCTCCAACGCAAGTTGCGCTCCACCGAAGAGGCTTCGATGCCTCCCCTCACCCGACCCGATAAGAGCGTCGCATTCGACGACTCTGAGAAGGCCGAATGCCTAGCCGACAGCCTGGAGTCCCAGTGCTCCCCCAGCTCTCAACCAGTAGACAAGCGACATCTCGATGAGGTGAACGCATTCGTCGAACGTAAAGCCGCCCTCCCTCCCGTAGAAGACCCTGGTGATCCTCTGCCTTCGGTCACAGCTGACGAAGTGCAAGACATCATTAATAAGCTTCAACCGCGGAAAGCACCCGGCTCCGACGGAATCACCAATAGGGTGTTAAAACTCCTCCCCGCTCAGCTCGTCGTGTTAATGGCGGCCATCTTCAATGGCGCCCTGAGCAACAACGCCTTTCCCCAAATATGGAAAGAGGCCACTGTCATCGGTTTCGCCAAGCCAGGCAAACCCAAGTCTGAGCCCTCAAGCTACAGACCTATCAGTCTCCTGAACGCACTCGGCAAAATCTACGAGAGACTTATTTATAAGCGACTCAAAGACTTCGCCGAGGCTAAGAGTCTCATCCCCAACGAGCAGTTCGGCTTCAGGACCGGACACTCTTGCATTCAACAGGCCCATCGCATTGTAGAACACTTGAGCGCTGGCTTCCAGCGAGGAGCGATGACGGGTGTGTTGTTCAACATAGCAAAGGCTTTCGACAAAGTCTGGCACAACGGCTTATTATATAAGCTGTACAAACTGGGAGTGCCGGACCGTCTCGTGCTCATCTTACGAGACTTTCTGTCGGATCGCACCTTCCGCTATCGCATCGGGAAGGCACTGTCTTCCCCTCACCCCATTAGATCCGGAGTCCCTCAGGGCTCCGTCGTCTCTCCCCTTATCTTTACTCTGTTCACCAGTGACATCCCCAAGAGCAAGAAGGCTCAGTTAGCCCTGTTTGCGGACGACACGGCCATTTATTACACTGGCCGCAGTCACGACGCTATCTATAGCACCCTCCAAACCTCAGCCAACGTCTTCGGCGCTTGGTTCCGGAAATGGAGAATCGAGGTGAACCCCGACAAGAGCCAGGCAGTTCTTTTCTCTAAACAGCGTAAAATTAAGCCACCCGCGCTCAGCCCGATCACTATGTACGGTAAGCCTATCCCTTGGGAGAAGCAAGCCAAGTACTTAGGAGTCATACTTGACAACCACTTGTCTTTCGCGGCGCACATCAAAGCAGCTCGCGACCGAGCTGCGTTTGCTATGGGTAGGCTTCATTTCATGATTTCGGCAAAAAGCAATTTGTCACTCAAGTGCAAGTTGCGCCTTTATACCGCGGTGATCCGCCCCATTATGACGTACGCTTGCGTCGTGTACGCTCACACCAAGCCTAAGTACATCCATAGGATGCAAGTTTTACAGAACCGGTTCTTACGTAGAGTCACGGGAGCCCCTTTTTATGTCCGTAATGACCGTCTACACGTAGACCTTAGAATGCCCACCGTCCTTCAGTTTATGAAACGTCTTTCGAAGCGTTTCTTCGATAACGCCATTAAGCACCGTAATCCCCTGATCGCAGCGGCCGCCCGTTACGAACCCTCGCGCATTAGTACAGTACGCCGTCCTAGGCATACCCTTGTCACTCCAGATGATGCTATCACCCTCCTCCAGGAGAGTAGCAAAGAGACTAGCACTCTTAAAAAGTTCCGACTCAAACCGCCGTCTTTCCGACCTCGCCGTCGAGGTCCGTTGCGACGTCCCGGTCCATGCCCTCCCCGACCCTCGCTCGAGCCAGCCCGCGATGCTGTGCCAGTAGTTTTAAATCAGCCCCTAAATAATGATACCATTCAGATCCAGACTGTCCCCATGCAGTCTTGCCCTAAGCCGAGGTTCGTACCCCACAGGGGGTGCCCTTAGCGTGCAGTCGCTTAGTTTGTAAGTTTTTATGCCCTGGCTGGAGGCCGTACTCCGGACCTACAGGATAGTCCGGTTAAGCAGACGACAACCTCATAGGTTGAACTGCGAGATGCCATTCAAAAAAAAAAAAAAAAAACGATGCGGGGTATTCAAATTCTAAAAACCTATCCGTATAAGTTTTGTGAATGACGCGTATCTTTCGAAGTTTATTAAATCTTCGTGTTTAATAGAGGGTAAACAGGTTTGATTACATTTTAGTTCTGGTAAATTACATGTATCTAAATTATCACTTTTAATTTTATTGAAATTGTGTGAATGATTCTATTAATAAGACTAAATAAGACTTCATTAGGTACTTAATAAGATTACCAAAGACTATATTATAATGGATAATTATACTATATTTATTGGATCCGGGGGGTTTTCGCGCCACAATATTAATTGTAATGGCCTTTTGTCAGGCTGGAGAAGAACTTCACGAAACAGTTTCTCCACGCCTGCACAAACCACGTATTTGTATTGTCTAAATCTTAATAAAATCGAAAAAATATCGTTTTGTAACGCGAGGCCCGGATACTGAATATCGTTTAATGATTTATACGAACTAGTGACGGCACTAGCATCGAACACAACGCGTAGTTTTGTAGGTTTAATTAATAATTCTTCACATGTACGTTCATCATCTGTAAGAGGTACGCGTGATAATGAAGGTATATTTTTGATTTCCCAAAACAGACGGAGTTGTTTCTCAATCTCCTGACTGAAGTGGCATTGAACTTGAGTGGGTTTCGGATTCTTCGCGAACACAGGACCAGATAACAACCATCCTAATTTCGAATTTTGTAAGAATGGACCATTCGCTAAACGTATTTTATCTGTATCCAAAAGATCCCAGAATCTATCTGCGCCAATCAGCAGATCGATATCCGAACTACGATTAAAAGTCGGATCTGCCAATTGTAAGAATTCGGGTATACGTATATGAATAAAGTCAATGTTCATTGTTGGCAAATTGGACGTTATGCACGGCAAGACACATACATGTTAATTTAGTATAAAATTCATTTACCTTAGATCGTATGACGATATCACCATAAATGATTCGACTGCGTGACTGATTGTCCCACACCCGAGATGTTAACAGTGGACTGTATATAGGACGCATTTATTTGTTTTGCTATTTTTTCTGTGATAAAGCAATTCTGACTACCACTTTCTAACAGCGCGCGAGCTGTATGGTATACACTATTATCATCCGCGATTTCTATTAAGGCCGTAGAGAGTAGAACCGTGTTTATTATTTTAAAATCGGTAGTGCCTGCGTCACACACAACCGTCTTACGGCCGATATTAATAACCAATCTAATCCAATATCTCTAGATTTGAGATCGAAAATTCAATCCAGATTTGTAGTAAAGTGTAGCTAAAAACGATCCGCGGATAGCAATAGCAATCTTTTCAACCAATCGATCTTTGAGAGGACGGACTACAGATTGCCCTCTGTTCGAAAATGACAGTTTGAGTGTGTCAATAACATATCCGTTGAATTTGACGTTTGTTTTGATGGGTGTAAACAATCCAAATCTTAATCTAAGAATTTCCTAAGATATCAGATTCACTTCACGGATTTTGTTTGAAAAATGGCTCTGTCAATATTCTCCAGTGATAGTGATATGGAAGTTCTGGCTCAATTATAGGATTGGGATAGTACTGATAGTGAAGCTGGTATAGAAATAAGACGTCAACGCGCGCGGAGAATTAAAAGGGTGAACTACATGCAAAGTCTGAATGATGCGGAGTTTACTTTTAGGTTTAGGCTGTCAAAATTAGCAGTAAATTTACTGTTGACCGAAATTATGCCTCTCGTCCGTGTAACCTCATCAAGGTAAGTTGCAAATAGTACTTACTTAAAAAAAACAGTTGTACTTATAATATTTATGAACTTTGCTTTTAAAGTAGGTGTTGGCGACGCGCTCATTTGTACTTAGACTAGATATAATAGATGTGTGTACTTGCATAGTTATAAGTTAGTTTTAAGAAACGCGGACCCATTGACGTACTCGTCAATGAGAACCCCGGCAGTCTGCCACCATCAGTGAGTCGATGCGCACGCTGACATCTTGTAATTGCGCACAGGCCTTTGTAAATTCGCCTATTATAATTAAAAACCGAGTTCAAAGTCTCGCGAGTTTTTATCTCTGCACCCCCCAACAACCCTGCAGCATCTAAGGTCTACAAAGTGGTCCCTCGAGCCAGATCTGATGTTCCAAACTCCAGGTGTAAGAACGCGGCGAGCGAGAATGCTGCAGGAACAACGTGATTTGCTGGAACAAAAGGAAATTGCAGAGAATGCTCAAGCTGCAACAGTTGTTTCTAAGGAGCATACCAGAGTGCCCCAACGGTTATTTTCTGAGGTACCAGGTAGTAGCATAAAATCGGAACCGCTACCGCAGATGGAAAAACCTGAAAAATTAGTTACACCGCGCACTAGTAAATGTTCCCAAAAATCAACGAGCATGTCTCAAAAATCCAAGGAAGCGAAGAAAAAGCAGCTAGAAGCTGCTCAGCAAAAGGCAAATATTCGACTCGAGCTCATCGACAGGAACCTGGACGCCCAATTGGCAGCACTCAGCGACGAGGAAGAACAACAAGGATACAGTTCACAAATCGATGGAAACGAGCTTCCTCGAAGCGAGCTAGAAGAATGGGTAGCCCACCAAAGTACTCACAAAGAACCCCCTATCGAGCAGCAAGCCCCCGAGAAAGGAATTTATACGGGCGAGTTGAATCGGCAAGTATCGTCATCACGCGTCGCACACGTGGCCGGCCCGCTGTCCGGCGCAGTGCCGCCGCCACTCGACGATGCCGTGCCAGTGTTAAATACAGTGGTTCACATGTTGGCTAGTACTTTGAAAGATATTTCTGTTAACTGTGCAAACAACGTGCCTCAAGCTAGTTTGCTCAGCCGTATGAGTACACCGAAAGATTTACCTGAGTTTTCAGGTGACCAATTGGATTGGCTTCAATTCAAGCAAGCCTATGATGAATCAACAGCGTTATGTAAATTTACGCCTAAAGAAAACCTGTGGAGGCTTAGAAAGTGTCTACGCGGGCAGGCGAAGGAAGCTGTCGCCACATTGTTTATTAGCGCCACGTCGCCAGATAAAGTGATCAAGACATTGGAGCTACGGTTTGGTAACCCTGACTGCATCATATCTAGAATATTCCATGAGATAAAGAAACTTCAACCTCTGCAACAGGAATATCATAAAGACATCGTTCCGTTTGCTGTGAAGATACAAAACGTCGTGGAAGCAGTACGAGCAGTTGGACGTGAGGAGTACCTGCAAGGCGTTAATATCGCTTCGATAATTCTGTCTAAACTACCTACAGTGCTTATTTCTAAATGGTCAAATTATAGTTTCAAAATCATCACTGAAGGAAAATTACCCAGGTTAGTGATACTATCAGATTTTTTTAATGAGGAGACTGTTAAGATTTCGACCACTGCTAGCATTTTTACTACCGTGCGAAGTGATCACGGTCTGAAAAATAAAACTAGCATGCCTCCACGCACACAGACCGTGTTAGTTCAAGCCGAAGAGCGTAACGCTAATTGTTTGTTTTGTCGCACCGCTGTACACAACCTCACCGATTGCAAACAATTTAAGAAAGCACTACGTAAAGTACGGTGGCAATATGTCAAGAAATACGGTCTATGTTACAAATGTTTAATCTCAAAACACGATCGCAAAACCTGCGCAGCACCTGTGTGCGATAAAGACAACTGCAATGAAGAACATCATCGCCTCCTGCATTATTCTACGACTAATCAACGTGAGCGCGCCAGCAGTGATAGTCATAATTCATCTCCGGCGAACGCGAATGGTCAACGGGCCGAGCCTACGGTTACTTCAGAGACAATAACGCACATTAACGCGAGTGATCATAAAGTGTTATTGAAAGTGTTACCTATACGTGTAGATGGACCTACCGGTATTGTGAACGCCACAGCGCTTCTTGATGACGGATCGAGTGTGTCGCTAATAAGCGCTGGACTCGCTGAGCGCGTCGGGTTGCGCGGCCGTAGTGAAACATTAACAGTGCGCGGAGCTTGGACTGACAACGAACTAGTTTGTAATTCTACAGTTATGAATGTAAACATTGCTGGTACTAATGCTAATGATGACAGGTTACATAATATAAGAATGCGTTGTGTAAAGGAATTATGTTTGCCTACTCAAAACTTATCTCTTATTAATTGTAATAAGTATCCATACCTCAAGAGCATTAAAGATAAATTCTGTACCTCTATTTCAAAGCCTGAATTGCTGATAGGACAGGATAATTATCAGTTATTAGTACCTTTGAAAATTAAGCTAGGTAAAGCAAATGAGCCGTCCGCTACACTTAAACCACTCGGGTGGTGCGTACATGGTGAAGTGCGCGTGTCGCGGAGCGCCGCCCGTGCCTCCGCAGCCGGCCGCCACACCAGCAGCGCTGAAGCTGCCCTGAACATCACGGAGAATGAGGAGGTAAGTGCCACTTCACAGGATAACAGTTTGCTGCAAGAAATCCATGATGAGGTCCGTCGCTCGTTTGCCTTGGATGCCATGGGTGTGTCTGGTAAGCCGCGCCAGAATGCTAACGACGTGCGCGCCATCGCTCAGCTGGAGCGATCTACGGTGCTTATTAACGGACGCTGGTATGTTGGCTTACCTTGGAGGGATCCAGATCGCAGGATGCCGGACTCCTACCCTAATGCACTGAAAAGGATGGAAGGTATTAAAAGGAAAATGGAAAAGGATACACATTTTGCTAAAAGGTACGAGGAACGCGTTAGTCATTTGTTAGTTAATGATTATGCACGTGAACTGATGGAAACTGACGTCTCATCGAACACGTGGTACTTACCACACTTTGGTGTTGATAACCCCAATAAAAGTAAGCTGCGGCTGGTCTTTGACGCTGCCGGTAAGGTAAATGGTTCCTCTCTTAACGACTATTTACTCACTGGGCCCGACCTACTGTCATCACTTCTTGGTATTATTCTGCGCTTCAGGGAAAGAAAAATCGCAGTAACAGGTGACATAAAGGACATGTTTCTAAGGGTCAAGGTTCACGCCGAAGATCAGCACGCACTAAGGTTTCTATGGAGGAGCAGCCCAACGGATAGAATCAAAACGTATGTTATGACTTCTTTAATTTTTGGAGCTAACTGCTCACCTTTTGTTGCTCAATTCACTAAGAACAAGAACGCACGGCGATATGAGTCATCGTCGCCGGCCGCAGTCAATGCGATTTACCATTCGCATTACATGGATGACTATATAGATAGTGTGCCGGACGAAACCACTGCGATTGAGTTAGTTAAAAACATTAGCGAAATTCACAAGAGTGGTGGTTTCGAAATTCGAAACTGGACGAGTAACAGCGTTCCAGTTTTAGACAGCGTGCCAAAAGAGACTTTAGGCCCAAATGCAGTAAAGTTTAAAGTCGGTCAGCAGTATGAAGGTGAGCGAACGCTTGGACTAATGTGGTTTCCAGCAGAAGATAAGCTTGGTTTTGACGTCTCACTAAAGCGCATCCCGAAAAATATTATTCAGGGCAATGAACGACCGACGAAGCGGCTTATGATAAGGGTAATAATGTCCATTTTTGACGTCTTAGGTTTTCTTGCTCCCTTTACAATTCAGGGTAAGATCATGCTTCAAGACACCTGGCGTTTAAATATTGGATGGGACGATTATGTTCCTGACAGTATTTACGACAAGTGGAAGAAATGGATTAACCTACTTAAAGTTATAGATAATATCCGCATTCCTAGGTGCCACGCGATGATTGCATGTTATGAGAAAGGGTTAACATGCGCAAGCGAGATGAAAGTCCCCTCTCCCGTGCCAACAGCAACGCCGCCGCCTCCACCGCCGCTCGCCTCGGCCACCCCACTCGCATCTACCAGTGCTACGCAGCCTTCTACTACGAGCTACGAAGTTGTAGCGGAAGCTAGCAGTGTTTCGAGCGCAGGTGCAAGCGTGTCCACTAATAATATAAGCGTGACGTTAGCGCCGTCTTCTCGACTTGCAACGAGCGGCTACGAAACCGTAGCGGCCACTAGCAGTGCTACGAATACGGGTACGGGTGAGCCAGGGTATGTAAACCTACATTTGCACGTATTTAGCGACGCGTCTACAAAAGCATTATGTTCGGTAGCATATTGGCGCTGGGAAACGATGGGTAAAATCCATGTTTCTTTCATTGTGAGTAAATGCAGAGTGGTACCTGTGAAACCAATGACAGTACCTAGATATGAACTTCAAGCAGCATTGTTAGCTGCGAGGTTAGCAAACACTATAGGGAAGGAACATAGAATATCTCCGGTGCGTCGGTACTTTTGGTGCGACTCCACCACGGTTTTACACTGGATTCGTAATAATACACGAACCTATAAAACGTACGAGGCAAACCGTCTTGGGGAGATCGACGAATTGACGCGCATTGACGAATGGAGATATGTTCCTACAAAGCTTAACGTAGCTGATTTGGCTACAAGGGAAAGTTTTGAGCCTACTTTGTACTCTGAGTGGGTCACTGGTCCAGGTTTCCTGTACCTTGATGAGGCAGCATGGCCAAAAGATGTAATCCAGCCGGACCCGGACGATGGATGCGTGGAGCTTACAGCCGTTGTTCAGGTAATCCCTGCTAACTCACCGGTACCAGATCCAGTACGGTTTTCTTCTTGGCTGCGTCTACTGAGAGCTACAGCTGCCGTTTTAAAATTCGTTGACAAGTTAAAAGGTATGCCTGTCAATGATTACACTGTGGAGATGATGGAGCGTGCAGAACGGCTGCTATTGAGACACGCACAGGCGGAGTCATTCGCGGAGGATTTCGTATCAATACGAAAAGGTAAGGCCTTACCTCAAAATAGTCGGTTACTTACTCTCTCACCGTTCTTGGATGAGCATGGCTTGCTTCGTGTGGGCGGTCGTATCGATGCTGCTGCAAATGTCACTGTGGAGGTAAAGAGACCTGTAATATTGGACGGGCGACATCCTGTAGCTAGACTTATTGCTCGGCACTACCACATCAAAGCGGCTCATGGCAATCAAGAAACAGTAGTAAATCAACTGAGGCAAAAATACTGGTTAGTTAGAATTAGACCAACCGTGAAGACTGTGGTGTCGCAATGTATGGTGTGCCGAATTAATAAGTGTAAGCCGCAAGTTCCTCGCATGGGCGACTTACCTCAGGCACGCGTGGCTCATCATCAGCGACCCTTTTCATACTGCGGTTTGGACCTGTTTGGACCAATGGAGGTCACAGTAGGCAGACGCAGGGAAAAGCGGTACGGTGTCCTTTTCACCTGCCTAACGCTGCGCGCAATCCACATTGAGACCGTTGCCTCCCTAACGACAGATTCTCTAATCATGGCATTGCGTCGGATGGCAGCGAGGCGTGGCTGGCCGCGTCACTTGTACTCAGACAATGGCACCAATTTAAGAGGCGCTGACAAGGAACTCCAAAGGTCTATGCAGGACCTTGACCAGGAAGAACTAATTAGCGTAGGTGTCAACAATGGGATGGACTGGACCTTCATCCCTCCCGCCAGTCCCCATTGGGGTGGGGCGTGGGAGAGGATGATTCGCAGCGTAAAGACATCGCTTAAAGCTGTCTTAACTGAACGGGCACCAAGAGACGAAGTGTTAAGCACACTACTAGCAGAAGTTGAAAATATAGTAAATAGTCGTCCTTTGATGCACGTTTCGGTCGCACCAGATGGACTAGAAACCCTTACTCCAAACCATTTTCTTCTAGGTACATCATCGAACTTACCTTTAAACGGGGCGTTTGACAATTCCGACTTGTATCTCCGTAAACATTGGCGTACAAGTCAACGTTTGGCGGACATGTTTTGGCACAGGTGGGTAAAAGAAATTTTACCTGAACTTTTACCTAGGCGAAAGTGGCAAGGGGAGCAGAAGCCGCTACAAGTTGGCGACCTCGTCTTAGTTGTGGACCCGAATTCTCCTCGTAACTCGTGGCCAAAGGGACTCATTACAGAGGTGTTTCCCGGGAAGGATGGGCGTATCAGGTTAGTGGAGGTGAAAGTTGGCTCGAGGACGTGGCATCGATCCGCGGCACGGGTAGCTCCTATATCACTGAGTGATGAGTGCTGTGACAGCACTGGGGTGGGGAATGTTGGCGACGCGCTCATTTGTACTTAGACTAGATATAATAGATGTGTGTACTTGCATAGTTATAAGTTAGTTTTAAGAAACGCGGACCCATTGACGTACTCGTCAATGAGAACCCCGGCAGTCTGCCACCATCAGTGAGTCGATGCGCACGCTGACATTTTGTAATTGCGCACAGGCCTTTGTAAATTCGCCTATTATAATTAAAAACCGAGTTCAAAGTCTCGCGAGTTTTTATCTCTGCACCCCCCAACAACCCTGCAGCATCTAAGGTCTACAGTAAGTATAATATTGTTTCAGAAATCATGGAGTGCCACCGCTTCATCAACTGTTGATGACTCTAAGATTTTATGCATTAGGCACTATGCTGATTTCTGTAGCTGATTTTGTGGGAGTATCAAAATCAACAGCAGGCAGAATAGTACGGGACATTTCATCAGCAATTGCCACATTGTATGATGAATACATTTTTATGAATCATGGTGCTGCAGAAATTTTTTATGAGATAGCTGAATTTCCTCGGGTTTTTGGAGCAATAGATTGCACACATATTCGTATACAATCTCCATGTAAATACATACATCCATACTAATATTATTAATGCGAAAGTCACTCTGTTTGTTTGTATGTTTGTTACCTTTTCACGACTAAACGGCTGATCGGATGTTAATGAAATTTAGCAAGAAGATAGTTTTTAACCTGGGGAAGGACATAGGCTATATATCATCACGCTACGATCAATACGAGCCGAGCAGTAATGAAAAATGTTGCGAAAACGGGGAAAATGTAATGCAGACGAAGTTGCGCAGGACAGCTAGTAATTTATATTTCTGCAATTGAAATTAATAGATACTTACTATACCTAACATAAAACTTCTTTCAGGTCTATTAATAGGTGAGGAATTTAGGAACAGAAAGGGTTACTTTTCCCTCAATGTCCAAGGTGTCTGTGATGCTGATTTAAGACTCATGAACGTGGTTGCTCGCTGGCCAGGTTCTTCCCATGATGCAACAATTTTCAACAATTCCATCCTAAGAGTTTTTGTTTTTAAGACATGTTTTATAATTAGTTAAAATTTAATTTGATTTGCCATAATAAATTATGATTAGAAAAGCGGTTAATAATATGAAATTTATATTTTTATAGCCCAATGTGATGCAGGACAGTTAAATGGTCGTTGGCTACTTGGAGACAGTGCCTATCCAAATAGAAGCTATTTACTGACACCTCTATTAAATCCAAGGACTGAAGCTGAACAACGATACAATGAAGCACACATTAAGACTAGAAACACAATTGAAAGGTATTGCATCAATAGGCAAGTTGTAAAGAGTGATTGCAACACAATTTATGACAAATACAACAGTTTCATTATGTACTTGATTTATTTTTATTTGGACTAATTAAGTGTATGTTTTCAGAACATTTGGTGTTTGGAAACGAAGATTCCCGTTGTGGCACTAACAATGCGAGTTTCATTGCCAGTTATTCATGCAATAGTTGTAGCCACTGCAGTACTACACAATATTTGTAGGAATAATAATATTGAGGAAGTTCCCCCCGAGGTAATGTACAATCTTCACACAAAAGCCAGCAGCTAGTTTCTCCAAATGATGATTTTAAGAGGTCACAAGAAGAAAATATGAATGGCAGCGAACGTAAGCACAGAGTTATGATTTTTGCAGATCAAACAGGGTATGGTGTAAGAAAAATACTTCAACATTACTTAGGAGATTCCTATTTCGTTACTTCAAATATAAAACCGCATGCTACATTGGATGAAGTATTGAAGTCTTGTGTATCTATGTGCACTGATTACACCAAATCTGATTTCGTACTAATACTAGCAGGGTCTAATGATAGAAATCCGATGTTAGTTCAGACATATTTATACTACACCCTATGCCAATTAAAGTCGACAAACGTATTGGTGGGTAAAATTTTTAATAACATATTCTTAAACACAAATTTATTAAATAATTCAGTACAACTTGTGTGTAACAACTGTGAAAATTCAATGTTCATTTCTTTAGATTTAAATTATTATGACAGACAACCAAGAAATGTAAACAAGTTGCAAGCATGTAGACTAATTCACAGAGAAATTTTGCATCAAAATTATAAAATTACTTACCAAAATTATATTATAAAAATGAAAAATGATGAAAATCAAAGCAGACTAAAGTTTTACAAGAACGGTTCTACTCAAACTGATCACAGCATCCTCACAGAAGTTAGATTTGTAAATTCGTCGTCACAGACTGATGACGTCTCACAACAGACATCACAGTTAGATTTTTTTCGTGAGTGATAAAGATACTGCTATCGCATCAAATACAAGTAACTTTTCCGTCTCATCTAATCTTAAATTTAATATGTGCATATGTCATCAGAATGTGTGTGGAATTAGCAATAAGAAAAATGAATTTATCCATTTACTTAGAAGCGCTTGAAAGTAAGGTAGACTATGTTTGCTTAAGTGAACACTTCTTGAACGACAAAACTGTAAATTTATTCAATCTAGAAAATTATTATCTTGCATCTTACAATACTAGAAATTAATAAAAAGAAAAGGAGGGTACCCTAATCTTAGCATACACAGACAGAAAAGTTGAAGTTATAGACGTAATAAATAAACTGTATAGGGTAGAGAGCTTTGAAATTTGTTGTATAAAGGATATTAATACAGGTCTTTATTTGTGTTGTTGTTATCGTAATCCTAATGATAAGAATTTTGTTAATTTTATGACTAGCTTGGAAAAACTATTGGAGCGTTTATTCAATAAGAAATGTGTAATTTGTGGAGATTTTAATATTGATATACTCACAGAGAGCAGAAAACGAACTGTGTTCATTAGCCTGTTGACCTGCTATAACTTTAGATATCTCATTAAAACTCATTTATGCGCAATAACTCTTACTCCTGCATAGATAACATCTTGACTAACTTGCCTGATGACTGTGTAGAGGGATGTGAAGTAGACCACAATGGGTTGGCAGATGGTCACGGGGCTCTACTGGGTACTTTCATTTTGGAAGATTCTAATGATAACATTGATAATAACAATCATATTACTGTAAAGAAGAGATCTTTTAATTGTAAGAATGTTATTACTTTTGGACAACGAATACTTGAGCATAACTGGACTTCTATGGGAATCAATACATTTTTAAAGACTTTTCGTGGAATATTTCAGTACAGTTTTAGAAAACGTAAGCAAAACATTAAAATAAGACGTAACTTTCAATTACAGTGGGTCACAAGAGGTGTTAAAACTTCGAGTAAAATGAAACGAGTCTTATGCTCTAGTGGAAATAAAATTGATCCTAGTGTCCTTAACTACAAAAAACAGTATGTTAGAATTTATAAAAGGGTAATTGCAAATGCTAAAAAACATGCAGTAAGTGAAAAAATTAGCAAATCAAAAAATTCAAGTAGGGAAATCTGGAAAGTCATAAATAAGTAGGTATGAGCGTTATTTCACGTCACTAGTTACAATAACTGGCTACGGGGCATGTAACCGAATAACTAGTTTCGAGTCACAGATAAACAAGTGATTTTTGTAACTAGTTACATTACCAATGCAGTGATCGAATGAAAAGCGAGACACGATCACACGAAACAAAAGTACGTTGCGAGTATAATGTCGTTTCTTTCGCGCGCAATAGTTACTGCTCTGTGCCTACTTCTTTGTACTGACCAGCGAATGAGCAATGCGAGCGAGCCGAGACTTCCCGAAATCGCAAGTGATGACACGATGAAATCCGAACATGCACACACCAAGTCGCCAACTACCAAAATGATGCGCATGATTTTGATACGTATGACTTAGGACTTAGAGTTTAATTTAGATTGGTCATTATTTTTAACCTACGACGGGCGGCGTACGAACAGAAATTTGAAATTGTATTCTTCGAATTAGTATTTGTTTATGTTTACTTTGACAAGTAAAACTTTTTATTTTAGTTCGTTGGTGAATATTGCGTAGCAAGTACCTAATCATTTATTGCGAAAGTGACTTCCATGCATGTTTTTGTAATATATTTGTATAAGTTGTGAATAGTTAGTACGTAGGTATAATAAAAACTGTGAAGAAATAACTTTCTCGTCATGTCTCGATGCAATTCGAGTGTCCTGTGGGAGTTTTTCCAAAAACTACCAAACGAAAAAAAAGCTAAGTGTAACAAGTGTGGTGAATTATATAGCTTCAAATCCTCAACCGCCAATTTAAAAACGCATTTGAAGAGGAAACATCTCGATGCATATGAAAGTGTTTCTACAGTGCAATCAAGTGCAACAAGGACTCAACTTACTCAAGAAGCAAGTCAACAAGGAACCCCAAGCGATGTCCAACCTGGGCCATCGTCGTCCAACTCGGATGTTGCGTTAGCCACTACGTCCACCACTCATCAAATACCAAGTTCAGTGAATTTAGGTATAGGTACTATACCTATGCACCGCCCTAAGCAACAGCGCATCGATAGTTACGGTACGGCAAAAAAAATTTCTCAAAATCAAAAAAGGGTAATTGATAGTGACCTTGCTGAGTTATTTATAGACAGTTATCTCCCATTTTCTTTAGTAGAAGAACGTGCTTTTAAAAAATATTCCCGACACATACCAGGATACGTGTTACCATCTCGAAAAACAGTTTCTGACATCTTAATCCCTACACTGTACGACAAAATAGTCCAGCAAAAAACAGAAGAAATAAAGGATATTGAATATATCTCACTAACCACAGACTTATGGACGTCTCGGGTCAACGACGCGTACATTGCCGTAACAGGGCACTATATAACAAAAGAGCTAGAATTAAAAACATTTTTATTAAAATGTGCACAATTCCAAGACACGCACAGCAGTGCAAATATCCAAGCTGCATTGCTCGAAACCACCAACGAGTGGGATGTTACAAATAAAATAAATTTTATTGTAAGTGACAATGCAGCCAACGTAAAGAAAGCCATAGCAGACATAGGGTGGAAGCATTACGGTTGTTTTGCCCATACCCTAAACTTAATAGTTCAGGATGCCCTTCGTCTAGTTCAAGCTAGCTTAGAAAAGGTGAAGACTATCGTCCGGCATTTTAAATCTAGTACATTAGCATTAGAAAAATTATTAAAAGTGCAAACACAGGATAAGCCAGAGGATACACCAAAGCGGTTGATCCAGGAAGTCCCAACGAGATGGAATTCTACGTTTTACATGTTACGTCGATTCGTTGAATTAGAAAATTATATATGTGCCACTATCGCCATTCTTAGAAAAGATTTACCAGTTTTATCTGTAGAAGAGTGGAATATGTGTAAAGAACTGTGCAAAGTTTTAAAGCCTTTTGAAGAAGCAACCAAAGCCATGAGTGGTGAAAATTATATGACCGCCAGTACCATCATCGTCATGACACGCTGTCTGAAGGATTCTTGCGACCAACTGCTCCTGGAGGGCTTTATAGATATAACCAATAATGTTATTATAGAACTTCGGACAGGTTTAGACAGAAGGTTAGAAGGTGTCGAGAGAAGCGGCACATTTTCTTTATGTACCATATTAGATCCAAGGTACAAAATGAATGTATTCTCGGATACAAATGAAGCTGTAAAAGCAAAGAAAACCGTAGAAGAGTTAGTCGCGGCTATTATTAGAAGGCGACGTGCAGAAAATGAAGCGCAACAATCCACTTCAGTTTCGACTACCATACCAGAGCGGGATAAATTTTCACCCTGGTCTATTTTAAATAGTATTGTGGGTACGCAGCAAGAAGTAGGCACACCTCTGTCCCGTGCGATCAAAGAAGTGGATTCATACATCAAAGATGATGTTTTGCCGATGTTTAACGAACACGGCAAATTTAACTGTCCTCTGGAATGGTGGCGACTAAACCGCCACATTTACCCCAATATTGCCATACTTCTGCGACGTTACGGTAACATAATGGCAACTTCAGTCCCGTGCGAGCGGATATTTAGTAAGACAGGTCTTACTATTACTAACCGCCGCACACAACTTAAAACAAAAAAAGTAGCCCAATTAACGTACTTAAACGTCAATCTTGATCCAAAAAGATTTGACAAAATATGAAAACAGAATTCCTACCTACTTACTAAAAGTTATACCGTGACTTTGTACAAAGTGTAAATAGATGAAAAACTAACTAAGACTAACCTAGTGTTAAAATATTGTAATAGTGTAAATAGAGAAAATAAAACTAAATAGTGTTCAAATATTGAAATAGTGTAAGTACATAAAAAACTTAATATAATAGTGTTAGACTATTGAAATAATGTAAATAGAGAAAAAAAAAAAAAATAGAAAAAAAAAACTTATCTAAATGTAAATATTTTAAATCATTGTATATACACATATACAATCAAATGAACTTCTAAATACGCCTGCATAACTTTCATTATATTAAATCATTCTATGCAGTCAGTCCTAAGCCTGAATAAAGTATGAAGGGAAGTTTATTTGTGTTTGTATTACGTTATAACTGATGTAACTTGCTTATGGTAGCTATAAAAACTAATTCGTTCAAAAAATCTAAAGCTTGTGACATGTAACGATTACGTAGGTAACCATTTATATTTTCGTATCGCAAATACTTCGGTAGCACCATGTTGAATCACTGAATAGAATTTGACAAATAACTAGTTACTAAAATCACTAGTTATCAAAACAGGTTACGCCTTCAAAGTCGCTAGTTACGTTACGTTTCGCGAAAATCACGTAACGACCCATACCTATAAATAAGAGTACAAATAGGGTTAAAGCGACAAGGGCGGAAATTCGACTTAAAATAAATAACCAAATTATAGATAACCCAGAGGAAGTAGCCTACCTTCTAGTGAAGCAATTTGATCACAAGTACATCATACCAGGAAGTAATGGTCATGATACTGTCGTTTTTCTTCAACAAAGTACGGAAAGAGTGGAAAACGATATGGATATCTCACTTACTACTCCATATGAAATCTCCAAAATAGTAAATAGTATGCCAAATAAGAAATCCTGTGGCTATGACGACATTCCAATATCAGTAATTAAAGACAATTTACTAGTATTATGTGAACCACTCTCGACTTTTTATAATAAGTGCATTATTGAAGGCATATTTCCGGAACAGCTAAAAATAGCTAAGATCATCCCAATTCATAAAAGGGGCACAAAAACTGATGCGAAAAATTATAGGCCTATTTCTTTATTACCCACGTTGGCGAAAATCTTTGAAAAAGTTTTAAAAGAACGCTTAAGTAGACATCTTAGTTTTAACAAAGTAATTAATTTAAGACAATTTGGATACCAGAAGGATGTGGGAACTGGGGATGCTATTTATACGTTGCTAAATGATGTGGTTAATAATATAAACTGCAAATTGAGGGTAGCGGGTATTTACTTAGATTTAAGCGCGGCTTTTGACACTATTGACCACAAACTACTTCTAACAAAAATGGAGCACTATGGCGTTAGAGGTAAAGCCTTACAGCTCTTGTCTTCATATCTTAGCAACAGAAAAATGTTTGTCGAACTTGATTCTACAAAACCAAACAGGTATACTGACAACTACAGATCACCCATGGTAAACATTACAGCTGGAGTCCCTCAAGGATCAATTTTGGGCCCTTTATTATACATATTATTCACCAATGATCTAATCAATTTCATATGTAAACTTTTGCCGGACATACAACTGGTAGTGTTCGCAGATGACACAAATGCTATAGTCGCAGCTAATGATATCCATGAACTTTCTGTTAAGGTAAATGCAGCTCTAGAAATTTTTTATTCTTGGTTTAATGCAAACATGCTTATAATTAACACATCTAAAACAAACGTTATGTTATTTAAAACTACTGCGCGTAGCAAGGATAATATGAACATTGAGCTGGATAAAGTTAAAATTGAGCTTGTCAGGGAAGTTAAGTTTTTGGGGGTTTACATTGATGATCTGCTAAATTGGAAAAAAGAATTAGCAGCATTAGACTCATCATTATCATCTGCTTGCTATGCCTTAAGAACTCTTAGGGATGAAGTGAGCATAATACATTTAAAAATGGTATACTTTGCGCTGATTGAGTCCAAACTGAGGTATAGCATACAGTTTTGGGGAAATAGCTACTATTACAACTGGCATAGGGCTTTCGTTCTCCAGAAAAGAGCTATCCGCACCATTGTCCGCATTTCTCAACAAGACACCTGTCGACCATATTTTAAGGAACTAGGAATTCTCACAGTACCTAGCCTTTATGTGGTAGTACTGTTAAACACTTTTAAAAAACATATTTATGACTTTGAAACAGAAGAGGGCAGGCTGGTAAGGGAAAAGACGCGTAGGATAGACTTCGCAAACAAAATCACCCCGGCTCTTGAAATAGTCAAACATAGTCCACAGTATCAGGCAGTTAAAATATTTAATAAATTACCGCTGGAGTTAAAAAGCATTCTGTACACAGGCTCATTCAAGGCAAGGCTCAAGGCATTTCTGTTGGAAAAATGTCTCTACACAATAGACGAACTGTAATATGCCTAGGACTGACAAATAATTTTTTGACTAAGCTGTTATAATTTTGTTTACAACTTTTTTATCGTTGTGTATTTTTGTTTTCGTTTTAAATTGCTATTCATTTATTGACATTGTTATTTTAAATTATGTGTGCAATTTACATTCTTTTAATTTAATTTATTTAATTTCTTGTAATCTAAACTAATTGAATTTAATGTATTATAATTTATTGTTTTGTGTATCCATTACTGTTTCATGCAGATTATATTCGAACGCAATGTAGATTGTTACTGAATAAAAATAAATAAAAATAAAAAAATAAATAAAGGTTGACTTGGAATTGGAATTAGCAAATATCATATATGATGGAAATAATCAAAATATGGAGCTGATCTCATTAATAATTACTTCATTTAAGAAATAAAACAGAATTATGCACTATTCAAACTTTTATTTATAAAAATTATGCACAACTACGTAGGTACAAAATGAAAAATTTAATTTAGGAAATAAAAAACTATAAGCTTCCTAAATCTAATTCAAAATTTCACTTATTTTTTAAATGTTCTAACTCTAGTTTTAGTTTTTCATTTTCTAATTTTAGATTTTCATTTAGTAAAAATATATTTTGTAATTTTGCATCTATGTAAAGTTTTTTGGCTTCATAATAAGCAGCTAATGCAACATTTCTGGATGTTCTGCCATAATCTGCAGTTTTCAATTTCTTTTTACCTGGAAAACAATTTTTTTTTTTTACAATAATTACATTACACACATATTATTACATTGACTTTTACTATAAACACAGAAACTATTTACTGGGTTTTGCTATTTATTTTTCCTGGTTCTAAGATATCTAAAACCATATATAACAAAAACGGCTTAACCTTTAGTAAGAGTGGATTGTCAACATCTACAATAATAATGTATACATAAATGCATAGGCACTAGAAAAATAGAAATCCCATTGATTGAGTATCGCGTATAGCCGAGGACGCTTCTGAAGTTTCCTACTCAGAAACAGGCTAAAGGATGAAAATTAGGAGGTCAGGTACTCACGGGATGCTGGGAGCCAGGAGATCACCACACTGTATCACTAGCAGTAGTATTTCACGTTATTTCGGTGCTTTTTCACCGCGCACGCGGAAGCTGGACCGGCCGGTCGTTGGTTGAGTTCGAACTGTTTTGTTCGTCTTCCCGCAGGTAGACGGCGGGAGCGATGCATTGTCTTTGACGCGCTCACAGGGGTTCGCGAGCGCAGGTGGCGGTAAATTTTAAATAGGGAATATAGGAAGGACTGGGAAATGCATCCCGAAGCCTGTTCACCCATGTTATAATCAAGACATTCAAGTGACTCAAAACAATAATAAAATACAATCATGTAAAAATAATAATTACCTGTTCTAGGCGTGTTTAATGCAAGCCTCTTGGGTGTGGTTGTCGTACCACTAGTACCAGTATGATTTTGTGCCACACTTGGACCACTTGACAACTCATACTCGGTCACATCAATGTCCCCATTACCTATACACAATGGTATAGTAGATATGTCTTCTACGCTGAGTCCACTGTCTAGTGGTAACACTCCAGCTTGTCCCCCAAGAGGTTCATCACCACCCACATCACCGTCATTAATAGAAATAATTTGTACCAACTCTGGTTCTTTGTCACCACCAAACGGCACAATAAAGCCACTGGCTGTACTCCCTAATACAGCTGCCACTCTGTCCAGTATATCATCTGGGGGTATGTATTCTGGAACCCCACCCCCCAGTCTGTAAAAAATATATTAATTATATTCATGAACAAATCTACACTAATAATAATATTATAAAGAGGAAAGATTTGTATTTTTGTATGTAACGAATAAACTTAAAAACTACTGGACCGATTTAAACAATTATTTTACCGTTAGAAATCTACAGTATTACTGAGTAACATAGGCTATATTTATTACTAGAAAAAAATACAGATCCTTGGAAATCACTACTAAAACCAACCCAAGGTGTAAAAAAATGAGCCTTAAAATGTCTTTCATCGCATGCGCTGCGGAAAGTATTGATGATAGAACAAAAAAATGTTTTACAATATTATAGAACACATCAATGTGGGATTGGGGACACAAAATAAACACCAGATCTTCGAAATTACAACTGGTTTTTTATTTTTCCTTCCAAGTTAACAATTGTTCGCTCTATTCCCTCCGTATGATTCATTGAATGTCAAAAAAGTACAGCCATGTTGTTTTTTCTAAATTTTAACCTAAAATGAGTAGTAGCCTTTTCAGACCCTACACTCGGCCATCCTACATGTGTCTGCCCCCAGACACATCCTACAACCTAAATGCTACATCTCTTATTAACATAAAAACAAAAAAAAATAACTATCACTCTAACAAAAACAAAAATAAATGCTCTCAAATATCATTATCCGATGCATCAGGATCCTGGGCCCATGGCTTCATAAAATCAGCTGATGAATATGTTTTATTTGGGCCTTCTGCTGATCGATTAGCTTTCTCCACTATATATCGATCATTGCCACTAGTACCCTTTACTCTGTATGGACCTAAGTAGCTAGGCTTCAGTTTCATTCCAGATCCATATTGGGTTCTTTTAATTGCTACCAAGTCTCCTTCTTTGTATTTGTGGCTTTCTTTTCTCTTCTTATTATATGTTCTCGTATTTTCTTCTTGTACATTTTGAATCTGTTGTTTAGCTTTTACTCTTAATTCTTCACGTGTTTCCATAAAACTGTCTCTATCTTCCTGTAGTATTAAATTATAAATCTCTATATCTTCTTTTGCTTTCATCTTGGTTCCAATCATACGTTCGTAAGGTGATGTGTTGATACTACGCTGGTATGTACTATTCAAAGATCTTTGCAATCGACTTACATGCCGATACCACAATATAGGGTTTTCAATGCATAACTTTGTGAGGACAGCTCGTATGACACGGTGAATTCGTTCTACTTGTCCATCCCCACGAGGAACGCCAGTAGTAATGGTGATGTGCTGAATGTTTTCCCCTTTGCAATATTCTTTAAACTCTGTAGCTGTGAATGCTGTGCCTCTGTCACTTATTATTCTGGATGGATTACCAAAATGTTGCTGATGTATTTGTAACTTCTCTACTGTTTCTTTAGCAGTGGTAGACCTTGTAGGAAAAATCCACACAAATTTAGTAAAAGCATCAATAATAGTTAAAATGTGGTTGTATAACTTCTTGGTTTCAGTGAGCGGGCCTATGTGATCTGCATGGAGGGTTTGTAATGGCAAGTCTTCTTTGGGAATCGGGTTTAAGAAGCCCTCCTGTTTTCCTTCTTTTCTGTTAGCCAAAATACAAGGTATACAGTTTGAAATAACTGTCTCAACTTTCTTATTTAAGTCTTGAATATAATAATCTTTCCCAATTGCTTCTTTTGTCTTCTTTTTAGCAAAGTGGCCATTATCATGCGCTCTTCTTATTATTTCTGTTTCCATCTTCTTAGGTATTACTAATTGTAACTCACTTCCTTTGTATAATGTATCATTTTTAAGGTAGTAGTCTTTATAGGGCTTTTCTTTCAGGATATCCATAATAGCATGTAGGTGTTCATCTGTTTCCTGTGCTTCTCGAATCTTCTCTTGTAAAGGGGTTATTGCAGCCACATATGGAGCTCTACTAAGCGCATCAGTGTGTTTCATTTTCTTGCCAGCGCGATGCTCAACTACATCATCATAATCCTGAAGAAGTAGGACCCATCTAGCAACTCTTGTATTTAAATCTTTCTTCTTTAAAGTCAGTTGAAAAGCAGAACAGTCAGTAACAATTTTAAATTTGGTTCCATATAAATAATGTCTAAATTTCTTGACTCCTTCAATAATAGCAAGGGCCTCCAATTCATAACTTGTATACTTGCGTTCAGCATCATTCGTTTTACGGCTCATATAGAACACTGGATGTAGTTTTCCATCTTCTGGATTCTTCTGTAACAATATCGCAGAGTAAGCTTCAATCGATGCATCTGTATGTAATTCAGTTTCCAAATCAGGAGTGTAAATTTTCAAAACAGGATCATTTGCTAAACTTTGCTTCAAAGTATTAAATGCCAGTCGTTGTGCTTCATTAAATTCAAACCTAATGTTCTTTTTCAATAAGTCAGTGAGAGGTAGTGCAATCTTTGCATAATTACAAATAAATTTTCTGAAGTATGACGTCAGCCCCAGGAATCTCTGTAACTGCTTAATAGTGGAAGGTTCAGGATACCTAACTACTGCATCTGTCTTTTCTGTGGATGGTTGTATGTGTCCATCCTGAATAATATATCCAAGATATTCAATGCGCGAACAAAGCAAGTGAGTCTTTTTCCAGTTAATTTCTAAGCCATACTCAGCAGCAACTTTTAATACTTGCTGTAGGCGTTCAACTGCCTGATCTTCATCCACAGCTGGCACAATTAAGTCGTCAATGAAAATCAACACAATACCTTTTTCTATCAGTTCTCTGAAGATGATGTTAATAAATCTCATAAATACTTTAGGGCATATAGATAAACCAAATGGTGCCTTTAGGAATTCATATTGTCCTGTGCTTGTCACAAATGCTGTATATTTAATAGAGGACTCTTCAACCGGCAAGTGGAAAAACCCATTTTTCAAATCAATATTACTGAATATCTTTGCATTAGACAACTTATCAATGTGAGTCTCTATTAAAGGTAGTGGATACTCATCTTTGATAATCTTCTCATTCAATTTTCTGTAATCCACGCACATTCTAAAACTGCCATCTTTTTTCCTCACAAGTACAAGTGGGCTTGCATACTCTGAGTGACTAGGCCTGATGATTCCGTTGTTTAACCATTCCGAAACCTGACGATCTACTTCAATTTGCTCTCTTATAGCTAACCTTCTTGGCCGCAAAGCCACTGGTTGATCGTCCTTCAGGAATATCTTCAATTTTATAGGTGCTTCTTTAATTTGTTTTGGCCTGTAATCATTAATAAGGTTTAATACTCTCTCACGGGTATTCGGGTTTCTCACATATTCAATGTTTTCAATAACAGAAAAGCACTGTACCTTATTCAGCCACTCTTCCAGGTTTGGTTGGATGGTAACTTGACCATTTTCCATTACAAAAGTAACATTTTGTAAAAACTCGTGACCAATTATGACGTTGTAGGGCATCACGTCGTTAGGTACGATGTGGAATAACGTTTCATACTCCATTCCATCGACTTCTATCTCACATTTCACTTTGCCAAGCGAGGACACTTGTGAGTAACCTAACCCAGAGAATGTCGTATAATCTTCTTGATAATTCTGCGTATGTAGCGAATTATAACAATCGCTTGATATTAAATTGAGATCACTCCCAGAATCGATTAAAGCTTCGAAGTCTTTCTTCACAATTTTTATAGTTTTAATAGGTTTCTTAGAATTGAACATGTGTTTGTTTACATTCGTGTTGAAGGTTGACAGCTTTGAGTTTGACACTTCGGTCGTATCCTTCACTCGTTCGTTCTGTCCTTCAATATGGCGGTCGTCATCAGTTGGTGCCAACTTCACGCACATTGAACGCTGCGATGAACTATTGTTGCCACTCCTATGACCGGAACCGGAATTTGTCGTCTTTGACTGCGTTCCCTCACTTTTACACTGCGATGCAATATGGCCGAATTCGTTACATCGAAAACATTTCAAACCTTTGTCACGATGAGGGCAATTTGTTGATGTATGATCGATTTCTCCACAGCTATAACATCGCACACTTGATCTTCCTTGTTTTATTTCTTTACCTTTATCAGTCTTAGGTTGCTCCGGTTTCTGTTCTCGTCTTCTGTTTTTGATGTGTTCGTAAATCTTCAGTTTTTCCTTGAGATCACTATATGTAGTAACTCCATACAACATGATTTTGTTACTTTCGTAGTCCATGATACCGTCAATAATGTACTGAATGGCTACGTAATCTGGTAACTTTCCTCTTTTTCCAAGTTCTTTCATCTGTAACATGTACTCATAACAACTTTCTTCTTTTTTCCTCTTTCTCGTAGACATAAGTTCGTGTATTTCTTTAGCGTTGATCGAGTCCGGAAATTCTTTCAACAATGCGGTCTTCAATTCTTCATATGTTTTGAATGCTTTTTCGCTACGAAGCCACAATGCTGCTGTTCCCGCGAGCGTTCGTCTGGCTATCAGGAGTTTTTGCGCCGCAGTCAGCCCAAAGATTTCGGAATTTTCTTCTATATCTTGCGCCCATTTTGCCGCCGTGTACGTCTTGTCTACGCCGGTATATTTTGAGATCTCGTCTTCCACGTACATCAAGTTTGGAGTATGTGCCTTCATCGTCGTCGTCTTTTCGTCATCCATCTTCAATCGTCGTCTTTCCATAAACTCGTAGTCTTAATCCAAGTCATGCGACCGCGTGCAACCATGTGTCGGTGCGCGCCGGCCGGTCTTCGTATTTTTTCTGAAGTTACTTCTTGTGCCCCATCCCGGACGAGCCCCCAAAAAGATGTGGGATTGGGGACACAAAATAAACACCAGATCTTCGAAATTACAACTGGTTTTTATTTTTCCTTCCAAGTTAACAATTGTTCGCTCTATTCCCTCCGTATGATTCATTGAATGTCAAAAAAGTACAGCCATGTTGTTTTTTCTAAATTTCAGACCCTACATCAATATCAACAAAAAACTCCACGAGACTATATCTCCAACTATTGTAGTTATGTCACTATAACTACTTTTTTACATTTTAAAAGTTGATAGAAATGCTGATCGAAATCAGACCATGTTATCCATACCTTAGTATTAATTCTTATCCAAATAAACTATTTCGTATTCAAGACAGTTTCAATACCTGTTATTAACTTTTTGAATTATTGAAATCGGACATTCCATTCAAAAGATATTACGAAATTAAAAATATCTATATAAACAAAAATAACACGCTGACGCGCCGTTGTGGCTCCACGCAGCGCAGCGAGCAACGCGGCGAGAGAGATGGCACCGAAGTGTGGGAGAGGGGTGTTCGCATAGTAGGTACTCCATTATGCTATTGATAAATTTAAGCCCTCCCAGTATGTGTAATGGTACAAGACTTTTGATAAAGGAATTAAGAGAATGTGATTGTAGCAACTATCATCACGGGCCCCGCGGCCGGTCAGCTCGCTCACATTC
The DNA here is from genome assembly GCA_963082945.1 of Cerastis leucographa. Lineage (NCBI taxonomy): Eukaryota > Metazoa > Arthropoda > Insecta > Lepidoptera > Noctuidae > Cerastis > Cerastis leucographa. Next base: position 1,025,808 of record CAUJBK010000002.1, read on the forward strand.
CGCGGATCCCAATGATACCGACGGATTTGCCTATAACTTTTAAAAGGTTACAATTTCCTGTAAAGATATCGTTTGCCCTTACAATAAATAAATCCCAGGGACAAATGTTCTCGATGGTTGGCATCAACCTAAGGAAAGAATGCTTTTTTCATGGGCAATTGTATGTTGCTCTTTCTCGAGTCTCCTGAAAATCAATGTTTTGTTATCACCTACAAATACCACTGCCAACATAGTGTACAGTGAAGCTTTCAGGTAAACTATTACAAAATAAATAAATCCCAGGGACAAATGTTCTCGATGGTTGGTATCTACCTAAGGAAAGAATGCTTTTCTCACGGGCAATTGAATGTTGCTCTTTCTCGAGTCTCCTGAAAATCAATGTTTTGTTATTGTTGTCGCTGGCAACTCTATGCGGCCGCCAACTAACCGAGGCGCCGACAGAGGGCGATTGCGAGGCGACAACGAGACGGCAGCGGCGCACCTCGCCCCTTTTTGCTTTCGACTACGGAGCTGTTCGGTCATTCCTAACATCTTGATTCGCGATCCTGGCTATATTATCATTAATTTTGTAAATCATTGTTCCACCGTTTAAATTGCCAAAATCATAAATAGCTTCCAAACTACAGTGTATATTTTACTTTAACATTAAAAATAAGTGAAATTAGGCAACGTTGTTTCTTTTCTAATATCAGAAGTGAGATACTGTTGCTTTTTTTTATTGTTTTTCCACATACCCGCGATGCCTCGTGGTCGAAATTCAAATACTTTAGAGAAGAAGAAACAAGGGCGCCGACGTCGGCGACGCTCCTCTTCAACGTCAAGTTCAAGCACAAGCAGAACTTCAAGTTCGGACACACGGGTACGAAGGAATCAAAAACGTAAGAGGTCAAAACGGTCACCGGTGAGCCAAAATTCAATTTTATCATCTGTTATTCCTGAGTTTGATCCGTTAGTCGATGATGTATATATGTGGTTAAATGTGGTCGATGCAAATGCTCGTGCTTTTTGTTGGTCAGATAACGTAATTATGTACCAAGCATTACAAAAGCTGCGTAATACAGCTAAAACGTGGTACGATTCAATGTTAAAAACGGAAACTAAGTGGACTACTTGGAAATGGCATGACTGGCGAAACATATTGCTAGAAACATTTGCGATTAGGCGTAATATGTACACGTTGTTGAAAGATTTAATGGAATCAAAACCTACAGATGGTCAATCATTGTATGAGTTTTATTTTACTCAAAAAAGGTTAATGCTTTCTTTTTCTGAAAAAGACATTATTTCTGTAATTGTCGGTTCAATTGGTGATAAAGGTATTTGTATGGCAGCGGAGGCAGGTAGTTTTAAATATTGCGATGAATTAGCGTCATTCTTACATGGTAAAATATTTATGCCTGCGGAAAGTAGGTCAAAGAATGTGTTAACTTTTTGTAGGTATTCTACTATTTAAGGCTGTTAAAGCAAAACAAACTAGATATATAACTTGTGTATATTAAAACCATAAATTTTGGCAATCAACTTATTATATCAAAATTAAGTAAAGGTAAGCACAGCACAAGCGTTCGCGTCGAGGTCGGTCGCTGAAAAGGGGCGATCCTCCCGCCGTGTCCACCGGCGTCACCTCGGCCCCTCTTCCCTCACCGCCACTCTCAGTAGCTTCACTTGGTGTTGCCAACACGGCCCTCCTGCATCGTGCATGTCCTCAGGCACGCTCCAACCAATACCGATCTTTGCAGACCGGAATCAATACATCTAGAAATAAAACACAAGTATTAGAAAGTATTCTAGAAATTTTGAACTTGTGTTGCCTTTAATCAGTGAACTTTATCAAAGTCTCCTTTAGGCTTAGGAAACTGCGAAACAGATTCACTGTTTCCTTATAGTACTGATTTGCCCAACTTACAGCTTGTTGTCTTTAGGCTTATAAAAACTCTGTAAACCAGCTGTTCACTCCTTTAGTCCGAAGAAGTGCCTGTTCCAGTTTACTCCTTTAGTCTTAGGCAGTAACTGCTTCAGCACACCACTTCTACCCTGGATAGTGAACACTGTTTCTGGCAAACCAGCACACATACTCATTTATAGTTTACCCTATTTCACATAAGCTTATAACATAATAAGAGGTATCTGTAAATAAGTGTATAAATCATGTACCTTGCCGACACGCGTCCTACTCTATAGACCAATTATCGATTTTGATCCATGGTTTGATATTCTCCGCAGCGGCCACTCCTTCATATTTTTTTTTTGACCTTTGACTTCCTCTCATATCTTCTATTTGATACCTGTCTTGTCCTACGTATTTCTTTATTTGAAACGGGCCCTTGAATGTTGGTAGTAGCTTCTTGCTCCGCCCATCGTTAGTTTGACTTTGGATTTTAACGAGTACTAGATCACCCTCGTGATACAATTTTGCTTTAGTGCGGCTTAGATCGAATCGTTTTTTCTGCGATATTGCATTCTTATTTATATTCTCAGATGCATCTTTACGTAATTTGGTCACGTCAATAGTATGGCCATCAATGTCTCCTAGCTCAGGTCCTAAACTGTCACTATCTGTACGCAGTCTATAGCCCAAGAACACTTCACAAGGGACAGCTTTTATTGTTTTGTGGTAAGTACTGTTTATAGCTTGTTGTAATGGCGGTATACATTTATCCCAATGATCCTCATCTAAATTAGCTCCCATAGTTTTCATAGATTCTAATATAGTCTTATTAAATCTTTCGACTTGGCCGTTAGATCGGGGCATGCCCGTAGCGATCGTGTGTAACCTAATATTTTTAGAAATACAAAATTTATCAAACATTTTAGATGTAAAAGCCGATCCAGCATCTGTGATAAGTCTCCGAGGGTTACCAAATATTTTGGAAATATTTCCTAGTTCATTGATTACATTACTAGACTCTGTATTAGGTACCGCCGTAATGAATACAAATTTTGTAAAAGAATCTACTATAACTAGCAAATATTTATTGTTATTTTGCGTAGTGACAAAAGGTCCCAGATGGTCTAGGTGTAGGGTGTGAAACGGCTGCGCATATTTTGGTATCGAATGTAACTCGCCTTCTTTTGGCCCTCCCTTACACTTATAGAAGACACAGTGCAAACAATTTTTAATATATTTTTTTACTATATGTCGTAAGCGTTTAAACCAATATCTACATGATATTCTTTCTACCGTCTTGTCAACTGAAAAATGACCAACTTTTTTTTTTTTTTTGTGAATGGCATCTCGCAGTTCAACCTACGAGGTTGTCGTCTGCTTAACCGGACTATCCTGTGGGTGCCTTTAGAATAAGGCCTCCAGCCAGGGCATAAAAACTTACAAACTAAGCGACTGCACGCTAAGGGCACCCCCTGTGGGGTACGAACCTCGGCTTAGGGCGTCGCTGGGGGAGGACTGCATGGGGACAGGCTGGATCTGAATGGTATCATTATTTAGGGGCTGATTTAAAACTACTAGCACAGCATCGCGGGCTGGCTCGAGCGAGGGTCGGGGAGGGCATGGACTGGGACGTCGCGACGGACCTCGACGGCGAGGTCGGAAAGACGGCGGTTTGAGTCGGAACTTTTTAAGAGTGCTAGTCTCTTTGCTACTCTCCTGGAGGAGGGTGATAGCATCATCTGGAGTGACAAGGGTATGCCTAGGACGGCGTACTGTACTAATGCGCGAGGGTTCGTAACGGGCGGCCGCTGCGATCAGGGGATTACGGTGTTTAATGGCGTTATCGAAGAAACGCTTCGAAAGACGTTTCATAAACTGAAGGACGGTGGGCATTCTAAGGTCTACGTGTAGACGGTCATTACGGACATAAAAAGGGGCTCCCGTGACTCTACGTAAGAACCGGTTCTGTAAAATTTGCATCCTATGGATGTACTTAGGCTTGGTGTGAGCGTACACGACGCAAGCGTACGTCATAATGGGGCGGATCACCGCGGTATAAAGGCGCAACTTGCACTTGAGTGACAACTTGCTTTTTGCCGAAATCATGAAATGAAGCCTACCCATAGCAAACGCAGCTCGATCGCGAGCTGCTTTGATGTGCGCCGCGAAAGACAAGTGATTGTCAAGTATGACTCCTAAGTACTTGGCTTGCTTCTCCCAAGGGATAGGCTTACCGTACATAGTGATCGGGCTGAGCGCGGGTGGCTTAATTTTACGCTGTTTAGAGAAAAGAACTGCCTGGCTCTTGTCGGGGTTCACCTCGATTCTCCATTTCCGGAACCAAGCGCCTAAGACGTTGGCTGAGGATTGGAGGGTGCTATAGATAGCGTCGTGACTGCGGCCTGTGTAATAAATGGCCGTGTCGTCCGCGAACAGGGCTAACTGAGCCTTCTTGCTCTTGGGGATATCACTGGTGAACAGAGTAAAGATAAGGGGAGAGACGACGGAGCCCTGAGGGACTCCGGCTCTAATGGGGTGGGGGGAAGACAGTGCCTTCACGATGCTATAGCGGAAGGTGCGATCCGACAGAAAGTCTCGTAAGATGAGCACGAGACGGTCCGGCACTCCCAGTTTGTACAGCTTATATAATAATCCGTTGTGCCAGACTTTGTCGAAAGCCTTTGCTATGTCGAAGAACAACACACCCGTCATCGCTCCTCGCTGGAAGCCAGCGCTCAAGTGTTCTACGATGCGATGGACCTGTTGAATGCAAGAGTGTCCGGTCCTGAAGCCGAACTGCTCGTTGGGGATGAGACTCTTAGCCTCGGCGAAGTCTTTGAGTCGCTTATAAATAAGTCTCTCGTAGATTTTGCCGAGTGCGTTCAGGAGACTGATAGGTCTGTAGCTCGAGGGCTCAGACTTGGGTTTGCCTGGCTTGGCGAAACCGATGACAGTGGCCTCTTTCCATATTTGGGGAAAGGCGTTGTTGCTCAGGGCGCCATTGAAGATGGCTGCCATTAACACGACGAGCTGAGCGGGGAGGAGTTTTAACACCCTATTGGTGATTCCGTCGGAGCCGGGTGCTTTCCGCGGTTGAAGCTTATTAATGATGTCTTGCACTTCGTCAGCTGTGACCGAAGGCAGAGGATCATCAGGGTCTTCTACGGGGGGGAGGGCGGCTTTACGTTCGACGAATGCGTTCACCTCATCGAGATGTCGCTTGTCTACTGGTTGAGAGCTGGGGGAGCACTGGGACTCCAGGCTGTCGGCTAGGCATTCGGCCTTCTCAGAGTCGTCGAATGCGACGCTCTTATCGGGTCGGATGAGGGGAGGCATCGAAGCCTCTTCGGTGGAGCGCAACTTGCGTTGGAGCTGCCAGAAGGCTAGGTGGGTAGGCTCGAGCTCGCTAAGCGTCTTGTCCCATTGATCTGAACGATGCTCACTAGTACGTTTCTTTACAGCGCGCTGTAAATAACGCATGTAAGCTTTGTTCGCGTCGCAGGGAAAGTTGCTGTAGGCACGGATGGCCGCGTTCTTCTCGGTTATCAGTTCACGTACGTCAGCGGGTAGAATCCAGCGTTGATCGCTCATTGCTGGAACTTCCCGTGAGCAATCCTTTAGTACGGATTGCACGTGTTCTGTAAACGAGTTGATGGCGGCCGTCGTGTCTGCGACTGAGACAATGTGGTCGGCGATGGCCTCCAGGTGAGGCGACGTGGTGGATTTCAGCTTTTCGCTGACTTTCCTCCAGTCGGTTATCACTTGGGTCGGCGGGGGCTGACTGGGGTCAGAAGGACCCGAGCGCGGAACTAAGTGCATGACCACTGGTCGATGGTCTGAGTTAAGCTCATGTAAAGTCTCGATGGAATGCAACTTAAGGTTGACATTCTTGAGTAACGCTATGTCGAGAACGTCCGGGCGTTGGTCGGGGTCGTGGGGATAGTGAGTGTGCTCCATAGGAGCGATGGGATCGAAGTTAAGGGACTCGCCCAGGTTATACACGTGACGTCCTCTGGCAGAGGTCGTCGTGCTGTTCCAGGCGGGGTGTTTGGCGTTGAGGTCGCCCGCTATGATAACGGAGTCACTCAAGCCGAAGAGGACGGCAAGGTCTTTGGTGAACAGAGTGTGCTCCTCGGACGTGCCGCCGGGAGGGATGTACGCGGAGACGATAGTGATCGATTGATGACCGGTCATGCCTAGTCGACAGACTGAAGTCTCGAGCAGAGACTCCATGGGAGGGGGATCTAAGGGGATGCAGTGCAGTTCCTTTCTGTAGTAAATTAGAGTTCCGCCCTTGTGGCATCGTGACCGATCGTTGCGAACTATGCGATAGTTGGCAATTCTCGGATCACGGTGACTGGGCTTGAGGAACGTCTCCTGTATGAGGAGGATATCAATTTGATGGTCCCGGAGGAAAGTGGTGATCTCATCACGCTGGCCTTTGATGCCATTGGCATTAAAGTACCCTAATTTAAGGGATCGGGGTTTGGTACACGTTAATCTCGTATTATCCATTGGAATTAGAAATCAATACCGCTGAGGGCTTCACCTAACTTGATTAGGGACTTGAGGATAATTTTAAGCTTATCGCCGCCAGTGTTAGCCTCCCTGAGATCAGCCACCATGCGGTCTGCTTCGGGGGTGACTATCTTTGCTAACGTTTCTAAAATTACGTCGGGCCGCGGGGCCGGGAGGCGCGGGACAAGCGGGCACCGGTGCGCTCGCTTTGGCCGCGGGGGTGGGGACAGGGGTGTCTAATAGCCCGGGGATGGGGTTGGCCTTTGCTTTATTAACAAGGGCCGGGAAAGCTTTCTGGTGGTTCAGCGTAGTCCAAGGAGAGGGCCTCTGAGGGCTGAGTCTCTCCGGCATCTGAGCAGTGGGTAGCCTCACCGATGGGCTTTCTCTCTGCTGGCGGGCGTTTTCACGCTTCGCCAGTTTAGAGGAGGAGCCTTTGGGGGCTTTTGGGCAGCCGCGGTAGTTAGCCGGGTGGCCCGACTGGCCGCAAAGCACACAGCTCGGTGGCTCCGTGCATAGCGATTTGTCTTTGGGACGGGGGCAGTCTGCCGTACCATGGTCGCCTAGATACTTTACGCATCTGTGCGGCGCATGGCAGTTGGCTTGGCTGTGTCCGTACAGCTGGCAGCGGTGGCACTGCCCTACTACGGTTGAGCGGTAAGGCTTCTCTATTGAGATGCCTGTGAGGGAGCATACCGACGTCACTTTGAAGATCGGGTGGTGTCCTTCTACTGGGTCACAGATGACCAGTACCATATCGTACTGAAAAATGACCAACGTCATCGTGGTTGTATTTAATGATTTGCCATATACACTTTTTAGGCACGACCCAACGACGACCTTGACTGGTACGTCGGTAAACTTTATTACCTAGGAGCTCATATTTATCAAATATTTCTTTGTTTTTGTACACTTCACCTAATGCTAAGGTTTCTCGAATGTTTTTTATACGAGGGTCTTGCAACTGAACAGAAAGCAACCAGTCTGCTTCGGTTATGGACATAACTACCTCAGCCTCCGATTTTTCTCCAGAATCCAATGGATTCCTGCTTAAAGCGTCCACATGTTGCATCCGACTACCTTCTCTATGAACAATGTCAAACGAGTACTCTTGTGTAGACAAAACCCATCGAGATATTCTGGGAATTATATCTTTTTTTGTCAGTGCGTAACGTACTGCATTACAATCCGTCACTATACGAAAATGAGTGCCTAGTAGATAATGCCTAAACTTTTCTAACGATTGTACGATAGCCAATAATTCTAGTTCAAACGAGTGATATTTCTTTTCACCTTCTGTAGTCTGACGGCTATAAAAATGTACTGGCTTCTCACCGTGATCGGTAACTTGCATCAAGATACCAGCGATTCCGTCTCTACTTGCGTCCGTGTACAGTACATTTTGTTTATTGGGGTCATACACTATTAAAACATTGTCAGAGATAAGAGCGTCTTTCAAAACCAAAAAAGCATTATCATGTTCGGAAGTCCATTGCCATGGGATATCTTTTTTTAACAATTTAGTAAGAGGACTAGAAAGCACGGCACAATTCTTAATAAATTTACGAAAATAGCTAATAAGGCCCAGGAATTGACGAAGTTGGTGAACCGTTTTGGGGGTAGGGAATTCTTTTACTGCTTTAACTTTATTTTTGCTAGGTTTGAGACCTTCGAAATTTACTCGGTACCCTAAAAACTCTGTTTCTCTTTTGAGAAAATGACATTTTTTTTAATTAATTGATAGACCGTTTTCCTTAAAAATGCGGAGTACCTTTTCAATAAGAACTAAGTTATCTTCCGCCGTTTTACTTATAAGCAAAGTATCGTCAAGATAATTAATGATATTACCGAATCTCATGTTACCTATCACTTTATCCATCATTTGTTGGAAACACAAAGGGGCATTGGCCAAGCCGAACGGCATTCGCAAAAATTCATAATGCCCGTCTTCCGTTATGAAAGCTGTCTTATGGATAGACGCCTGGGCCATTTTAATTTGATAATACCCACTTTTTAAATCAAAACAAGAGAAAAATGTACAACCTTGAAGTCTGTCAATTAAATCCTCTATCCGTGGCATTGGGTATTTATCTTTTATGGTTAATTTATTTAAAGCTCTGTAGTCAATACACAATCTTTTCTCACCGTTCTTTTTATTAACAAGTAAAACCGGGCTAGCGTATGATGATTTACTCTCTTGTATGATACCGTTCTACCGACTAGCTATGCTAAGATTTAGCTAAAGATTGTATTTTTAGTTAAAATGTGTTATACTAACCAGGGCGGCATAATCGCATGTGCGACAAAGCCCTTTTTCTTGAATAAAAAAATAAAAAAAAAATGATACCGTTCTCTAAAAGTTCATTTACCATCTCCCTGATAATGATTCTATCTGAATTACACGTTCTATATGGCCTAAATTGAACTGGTTTATCATCACTCACATTAATAACCATCTCATGACCTTCTACTTTACCCAATTGTCCTATAGTTGAGGCTATGCACTGCCTATATTTATTTAATAGTAACATTAGTTCGTTACTATGCGAACCAGTATCCAAGTTTAGAAGTGATTCGTCTACCATACTACAAATGTTTTCTATATCAGTGACATTTTGAAATGTCAGTGTATCGCCTATTCGAGTATACATCAAATCAGACCTTTCTGTTACGTTACGACCAATCAACACGTCACAACCAGATAATTCGTCGAGAACATACATTTCTATATCATTAATGCAAGCCGAATCTAACTTGATATTCACTCGAACCTTCTTTGTCACTGTTTTAACATTATCCTTCGAAAACCCTTGCAAAATCACAGGAGAGGGTAGTTGAGTTATCTCAAAATTATTATATTTCTTAGCGAAATCAGACCTTATTATCGAACAACTACTGCCTGTATCTATAAACGCTTCGTGTGTGAGGCCACAAATACTTATTTTCTTACAAAATTTATCTTTGGTATTTATTTGCTGCACGAATTTTGTTTCCTGTTTATCTGTGGTGGAATTTGATTTTTCTACCTTCGCATTCTTTTTATGGTAACAAGAACTTTCCGAATGCCCCTTTTTACCGCAATATTCACATTTAACTGTGCACTGAATTCTTTTGTGATTACCGCCACAATTGTAACATTCTATTAATTTACGACCTAATGATGCATTAGTGTTGTTTTGATTTGACGAACTTGTGGGTAGTGGAACAGACGTTACGGTTTGGGGAACATTATTTGTCGTTGCGCCTTTGATATTTACTTCACGATTACTTGATCCACTATGATTGACTGCTTGCCTAGCTATTTTGGGTTTATAGACACGACTATGCAGAAAGCCCGCCAAACTATCACATGATTTAAAATTACTAGCTTCGACAGATGCTGTAATATTATTATCGCCTATATTTCCTAATATAATAGAAATAATATCATTTTCGGAGAAATTTAAACACAAATTATCAATTTTTGCCTTTTGTTCAAAAAAGAAATCGTATAAGGATTGATTATCAACGGGTTTTCGGTCAATAATTTCTCGCAATAATTCAAACATATTCCTTTTGACTTTGAACGTTATAGAAATCCGTTCTTTCCAGTCTTTCCATAACCAAGCCGTCCACATGTGATCATTACGTAATATAGACTCGTACCACGTTTTAGCGGAACCTTTGAGCTTGTTAAGAGCTTGATAACGAACGATACTATCAGACCATTTAAAAGTTGATGCATAAGATTCGATTACATTCAGCCATGAGGTAACATTATCATTCAAAGGTATCATATTATGGAGGGTATTCAAATTTGTACTCACAGTCGTTGTTGACTTTACCCTCTTTCGAGATCGCGACGGCAGTGGCGGCGTCTCCGTGCCACTGCTGCTGCTTTCCGTGCTTGAGCTGCTGCTACTTGACGTGTGTCTAGCGCGTTTGGCTTTATGCTTGCGTTTACTTTTGCTTGTTTTCCCCATTATGTGGGCTGGGTTAAATACTAGGTATTTAGCACACTTCTGATGTTAACTTTTTGTAGGTATTCTACTATTTAAGGCTGTTAAAGCAAAACAAACTAGATATATAACTTGTGTATATTAAAACCATAAATTTAGACAATCAACTTATTATATCAAAATTAAGTAAAGGTAAGCACAGCACAAGCGTTCGCGTCGAGGTCGGTCGCTGAAAAGGGGCGATCCTCCCGCCGTGTCCACCGGCGTCACCTCGGCCCCTCTTCCCTCACCGCCACTCTCAGTAGCTTCACTTGGTGTTGCCAACACGGCCCTCCTGCATCGTGCATGTCCTCAGGCACGCTCCAACCAATACCGATCTTTGCAGACCGGAATCAATACATCTAGAAATAAAACACAAGTATTAGAAAGTATTCTAGAAATTTTGAACTTGTGTTGCCTTTAATCAGTGAACTTTATCAAAGTCTGAAGTCTGAAGAGGGGCCGACCCCTCTTCCCTCACCGCCACTCTCAGTAGCTTCACTTGGTGTTGCCAACAAATGTAACACCCAGACACCCTTCTCGACCTTTTGCTATAATCGATAAAAAAGCTTATTCAAACATTAACGGTCAATCGAATTCAGTTGGTAATCAAAATTTTACTTGTTTTCGTTGTGGAGAAAGTGGACACAAACGTAATAGTTGTACATTGCCTAACAATACGAAGTATTATTGTAGTAAGGTAGGACATGTAGAAAAAGTGTGTTTTGCTAAAAATAAAATAAAGGCTGAAAAGGATGCGGAGGTTAAACTCGTGAGTAGTAGAAATACGTATAGCAAAGAAATTTTTTATAAAAATGTCAAGTTAAATAATTGTGAACATCAGGCTTTCGTTGATCCAAACGGCGACGGATGGCGGCGTCGGAGAATCGGCTACAAGTCGCGCACTGGGTGATGGAGGGGAGGTAGGAAACGGCCTCCTCCCTTCAGCGTTGGCATCGGCAACGTGGGCACTGGATGCAGCGCCGGGCGTCGGGCTCCGGATGATCGGGAGCGACGACGCTCGGTCCCCATTGGGATTGGTTGGTGGCGGCGTCACTTTCTTCGGCATTACGTGGGTGTGGCCGACCGCAACCGCTACGGTGCAGCTGCACCGAACAGCACGGGGGGCACCCGCTGCGAACCCACAGGCACTAGGTACCCATGGGTACCCAACAGGCTCCTTACCGTATAATTTTTAAAATGTTCGGTTCGGGCGGTAGGCTAATAAGTTTTATTTTGCGCGTCTACCCTCAACCAACTTTATAAAATTGGGAGGTCGGCCAATCACAGACCGCGCCAAAGGTGGCGCAGGGGACTTCGGTGGCGGCCAGCGGAGGCCTGCACACGTCGAGTTGTGATTGGTCGGATCCGTACGGAGCTAAGTCGCGGCACTAAAAACTTATCAGCTCGTGAATGTGATGTGACGGACGTAAAACAGTTTTATATATTGTGTCAGAGTGTATGTGTGTGTGAGACGGGTGCTTATATAAAATAAGATTGTGTACAGCAATAATAATAACAAATAAAAAATAAAACTACGCAATAATAATACAAAGTAAAGTGCCGAGTAAAATAAGAAGGTAAACAAATGGGATGAGCGCATGACAACAGACTAAGGATCTAGAAACCTGTTTCGCACGTTGCCAGATTTCTAACGTACACTACATTTTATTTCATTCGCTGCGAGCAGCCACGCACCACGGACTTATAATTAAACGGTCAACGTTTTATAAAACTTTGAAGTGTGGGTTGCATCGTCAATTATTTGTCATCCCAATCGATTCGATATGGTTGTTATATAAGCTGCATAATTATAACGACTTCAATGTAAAATTAAGACAGAAGAGGACAAAGTCGACTTCTGTTGGTACCTCTGTTTTGTCGATCTTGAAAAATCTTTTGATGGTACCTCTGTTTTGTCGATCTTGAAAAATCTTTTGATGGTACCTCTGTTTTGTCGATCTTGAAAAATCTTTTTCCGAGAAGCTGTTGATAAAACAAGAATGTTCTAAAAACTTGTGTTTACACTCTTTGCTGTCGTCATTCAGGAAACTTTGAAACGTACTTCAGAAGGCCTTTTAATTCGTTTCCTTACTGGTATTAGCCGCACGAAAAACTCGCTCTTATACCGGCAATACAAAGATTATCTAAGTACGCTAATGACCTGTGCTTCCTGGCGGACACTTACAAGAGTTTGCAAGAGCGCAACTCTAAAAGAGAGCCAAAGTCCTTGGCATATAGGCCTGGTTGAGGAGACGCCAGCGAAGTTTGGGTACGTCTCTAAAATTTACGATGTCTCTCATCGTACCTTTAAGCTTCAAGCTTGTTCAGAATTCTTCCAATTACTGAAGGTTAGCATTTATTTCTGCTTCTCGTGTGCGAGGTGGAACAGCTCAGCAGCAGTTCCTGATTCCGGTCCATTCGAAAATGTTTTTAAGTCAAAACTTTTTATCTCCAACCGACATTACGATTCCTTATTAGTTTTCCCACTTCTGGTGCCGAAAAACTTGTTCGAGGTTAGAAACCCTTGTTCGATTAACGGTCTGCATGAGTGGGGGTCTCTTTTCGTCTTAAGATTTCGTTATGTATGACTTTCTTCGTCCAGCTCACTTTCAAACTTTCAAAGTGTCCTTAATTTCGACGTCATGAGCAGCGGCAAGTTGCATTAAACGTGATGACCTTAAAGCTAGACCACCAACAGCTATAACTTACAATGTCTTCAATGGTGTTCTGACATGTCCGCTTTGAACTCATAGTTTTTCGCCCAAAGTTAGATATGCTAATAACTTGAGAGCACATGAAAGAGCATCACACCAAAACACCTACAAAAACGTCGAATAAAGTCGCTGTGGCCGAAGTCGGCTGGACGGCATCATCATCAATTCACAGTCAGTATGCTGCCGTCCTTTCACTAAAAAGCCGTTAAGCCCAAAAAGTAGTTTTCGAGATAATGGCAAAAAAGGTGCGAATCGTTGCTTCTTAAAAACTATGATTCTTAGGTTAATGATTGTTGGACACATCGATTGGTATTTCTTTCTGCTTGTCGTTATGTCTGTCCAGAAACTCTTATTACTTACTTTTAAAATTAATTTTAGTTTTTTAGTTAAGGATATAATTTAGTTGTAACAGCTATACCTTAGCGGCTTTTTAGTGAAGTAATTCATTTAAAATTTTAACGTTCATAATATTTGTTAATAGTTTTGCAGAAATACTTAACAAAAAAGTTGTTAGGTGATCTTAACTGCTGTATAGCCATGGAATTCGCTCAGATTAAAGTAAGAATAACTTTCCTTAAGAGAGGTTACGGGGTTTTAACTGCTTTTAAGCTAATTAAGCCATTTTTATATGGAAGTTTTGTAAAATCTTAACAACCTTACTTAACTAAAAGGCGGCTAAAAGTATTTCGTTTGTAGGTTAACGTCTTTTTAGTTTAGCAATAATAAGGAAAATATGAGGTTTATTGACAAGTTCTTGTTAAAATCTGAAATATGAATCAAAATTTTAAAGGTATATGAAAAGTTAGTTTAATACGAACAAATTTGTGATAAAATTCAAAACGTGTTGGGTAAAAAGGAATGTCACGACATGGCAAGCTAGGACGGGACACATTTAACTTTATTATCTGTGCTCACTGCCCTGTGGCGTGGTATTTTTTGTTGTCAAACAATACAGACAGTAGTAAGGAGAACCACGGAGAACTATACTATAAACTCTCAAGCGAAAAGTCGCCGCCGCCAAAGAAACATTTAATTTTGTAAAAGCATTATTGATAATATAGTTTACTTGTGATACCTAAATAGCAATGGAGTCTGAAGTGGTAAGTGATTTCATAATTTGTATGTGTATCGACTCCTGTGAATCTTTACGTGCAAATAAAGATTGCTGTGATTTTCCTAACTCGTAAACATTTCAAAATAATATTTCTCCTTATTACAGGTAAGAGGCAAACCTTTGACAAAGGACGAAACGAAGTTTTTGGTGGGTTTGGTAGAAAGTAATAAAATATTACTCTCAAAAACAACCAACGCCACCAACAATAAAATGAAAACTGAAGAATGGTCTCGCGAGCAATCGCAACGTCCCCGACATGGGGGCGTGGCGGGCGGGATGTGGACAAGTCCTTTCCCCGCGGGGGCAACACAGTGCCCGTAAAGACGGGCACCTCAATTGGGTAGCCATATAGGCAATGGAAGTTGGCGAGTGCGTGTAAAAAAGCGCAACTCGCCTGTGTGTGGTTGATATTTTGTCCGGTAGGAGGCGCCAGCGGCGCCGGCGCTGTGCGCTTAGGCACGGCGAAACGTTACCGTACCGAGCGCCGCTTGCTTCACGCCGCCTCGGCGGCCTGTCATCGCCAGGTGAGACCTCCGGTTGCCCGGGGGAGGCCCAGCAGATGCAGGCCAGCCGGAGGCGGCTCTGATGGCGCATCCTACCGCTAAGGCGTTGACCCCCGTCCGTTGCGCTCTCAGAGCTAGCCGATTGCGTTCCAGACTAAGGGGTCGTAGTGTATGGGTTAGAGCGGCATTGTATTGTGTAACGCCGCTCTTGTAAGCGAGTGAATAGCGAGCCCGCGCCGCACATTCATCGCGTGAGTTTGGATGCATGTGGAGTAATGAATGCATGTTCGATGCGCGTCATGCCTATATTAACCTAGACCACGACGCGCTTCGAGTGTGTGTGATGAGTGTGGAGTCTTATTGGGTGGGTAGGTCGCGTGTAGACTGGGGCGGCCTACCCGGGCGAGTCAAGTCCGGTAGTGACGATGGCTACGTCGCATCCGCAGGCACCAAGTCGCACATGAGGCGACAAGGGCAGGAAGCGGGCGCTCCTGCGGTTGGCGTAGTGCCGCGGACGCGACATGCCATCGCGAGTCGGCGGTCGCTAGTGCACCCATGGTATGATACCTGGGGCAGCCGTGCGACGCCGTCTCCGTCGGTCCGGGTAGTCCTGTAAAACCTAGAGGAGGAGGCGGAGATGGGCGGCCTTATTCTAAGGTCGCGGCAATCCAGACTTGTTGCTCGATGGGCTGGCGTAGTAGAGCCGTAGTAGCTCGGTGAGCCCGTCGAGGATGATCAGGTCCGCGTCTTGGCCCTCTCTAATGGCCCTTATGAGGTCCATTAGGAGCCTGATGGCGCAGGCGGTAAACTCCGATGAGGGAGGGAGCAAGCGTTGTTGCGCTGGGGCGCCGGCTAGCGGCTGGAGCGCGCTAGGCACCGCTACTAAATGAGCGGCGACCGTAGCTGAGTCTGTGGGTGGGGCGGGTTTCCCTGCCCTCTTCCCCTTCTTCATGCCGGCGCCAGTAGCGGCGTCGGTAGGTGTTGTGGCGGCGTGTTGGGTGGTAGGTACCGCGGGCGTCTGTATCGACGCCTGCGCTGGGACAGGGCCAGGGTCCTGTCTGGATTGCACCGCGGGGAGGTGGGGCTTTTTCCCTCTCCTGTTCCTCCCTCCGCGTGGTCGCTTTTTTCTCCGCCTCGTGGCGGGAGCGTCCTGTTGGTTAACTGAGGGCCCGTTCGCTGTCGCCATCAGCGATGTACTGGGTGCCTCATGGGACTCTATTTGTGTGGCAGCAGCCACCGTTTCCCGGCGCTGCCGAGTGATGGCGTCAGTGCCCGCTCTTTTGTTCCGGAGTTCTCTCCGGAAGACTGGGCACCCGCTGCTATTGGCCGGATGGTCACCCGCGCAGTTCACGCAGGTGGCCTTCTCGGCCTTTGGGCGTGGGCAGTCTCGGGCGGCATGGTTTTCCCCGCAACGCACACATGCGAGCGGGCGGTGGCACCGATGCGAGCTGTGTCGAAACAGCTGGCACCGGTGGCACTGGGCGGGCCCTTGTTTGCTCCGCCAGGCATCAACACGAACACCCCTCATGCATAGCAATTCGGTGGTGTCGTAAATAGTTCTGAAGTCTACTTGCCTTCTGAGGACGGCGTGGAATAGGCAGCCGGGTCGTCCGCCGCGCGCTTTGATATTCCGGACGTACTCCGGCTCGTATCCAAGCGTCCTCAGCTCCTCCAGGATTTCGTCTGGGTCCGTGTCCGCTGGCAGCCCACGTATAGCCACTTTGACGCTTCGCTCCGCTGGTAGAGAATAGGAAAACCAGCTTAGGCCCTCCGATTTTTCCAGGTCCGTGAGGTACCGCTGGATCACCCTGAACACGTCCTCCGTTTCAGGCAGGAACCGAATCCCACCCTGATAAGGACGTGCGTTCGGTGGGTGACCCAGGATGGTCCTCACCGCCCTAAAATGGAAGGCCCAGTTGGGCATCCTCTCCACCACCAACGGAGGGTAGCGGGGCTTACCTTTTGCCTTGGCACTGGCGGCTGCTGCCGCACTCGTGCCTTGTGCTGGGGCTGCGGCGGCGGGAAGCGTCACATTTCGTGAGGCGTCTTGTCCGGTGGGCGGGCGGCGAGCCGCCTCGGCGAACGTCGGCGACCCGGCTCCGGCTCGACCACGTGGTTCACGCTGTGGGAGCGGGGAGTCGGGGCAGACGCGCTTCGCCTCTTCGGCGGCCTCGTCGTCCGGGCTGCGTGGTCGGCGCTGGGCGCGAGTATCGCGCTCGAGCGCCGTTTGGTCGTGCACTTTAGCTGAGGTAGGGACACTTACCTCGTAGTCCTCTTCATCCATGTCGCTCTGCTCCACGTCACTGCCCTCACTTGAGTAGCAGGGCGACATGGGTGCGGGCGCGGGTGAATCTTGGGCTGCGCTGCGGGGCGCGGGCGGCGACATCAATCCCTGCGCAGACGTCGCTGCGGCGGCTGAGCCTGCCAGCAAGCGGCGTGGTGCGGGTGATGTGGCGCGCTCGGCACTCTGCGCGGCGGCGGCGGCGGCCGGCCGTGCGTGTGTAGACACACTCGCGACAGGGCGCGACACGGCGGGCGCGGCCTGGGTGACAGCGGTGGCGATTGGTGGGCGCGTGTTGCGCGGGTTTGCGGCGCGAGGCGCGTGCGTCGCGGTCGCCCGGTCCTCCTGCGCATAGGCGCGTAGGGGGGGGGCGACGGCGCGAGCAGCGGGCGCGCTGCTGCTGGGCCCGGGACTATCCGGGGCCAGGGTGGTCGAGTGGCGGAACGCCGGTGGCCGGACCGAAGTGGTCGGGGCGTGCACCGGCGACGGCGTTTTGGTGGTGGCGTGACGTGGCGTCGGCGCAGGAGGTGAGGCCTCGAGGGCCCTCCTTCGCTGCGCTTCCTGCAGGGCAGCAATGGCGTCTCTGTAGGAGTCATCGAGTGTGCGCTCCTTCTTGGGGTTCGGTGGTGGCGGCATCTTTTTAGGCGGCATCTTGTGGGTGTGGCTTCTCTGCAACCGGTACGGTGCAGCAGCACCGGGCAGCACGGGCAGCACCCGCTGGCTACCCACGGAGCTAGGTGACCATGGGTATCCAGCCGGTGCCTGCCTGAAGGTTAAAAATTTTTGAGAAAAAATTTTTCCGGTTCGGACGGTGGAACTGAAAAGTTTTTGTCGCGTCTACCCTCGACCAGTTTAATAAAACTGGGAGGTCGGCCAATCACAGCCCGCGCCAGAGGTGGCGCAGGGGGCTTCGGTGGCGGCCAGCGGAGGCCTGCACACGTCGGATTGTGACTGGTCGATACCGTACGGTTATAGAACGCGGCACTAAAAACTTCTCAGCTCGGGTGAAGCCACAAGCCGATCCACTGAAGAATGGATTCGACTAACAAACCATTTTAATGCCACTGCCTCAAATTGTCGTCGAACACCACAGCAGCTACGCTTAAAATGGGAAAATTTAAAAAAGAATGCTCGCAAACACTATACAAAGATAAGGATGAATCGCATCCAAGTATGTTTTTGTTGCAAGTTTTTTTAGAAGTGTGTACCTTTATTAATCTACTAGCGGCCCGTCCCGGCTTCGCACGGGTGGTCATTTTTTTTAAATTAAACGCATGGGTGGTCATTATGGGATAAATAAAGATAATTTAACTTATAAATATGCCAATTAAAACGTACATGACAGTTTTTTTCCAAATGTTCAAAATTAACAAAACGTATTTTTTTTTGTTTTATATATTTTCCTTTATTCACTTAAATCCATATAATTAACATTTTTAAATAATTTTACAAAATTGATATAAAAAAATCATTTAAAAATATAAAAAATAGTAGCCCACCGGCATCGGGAACAGGGTCCGGGCTACCGGTGGTCAGAGCTCTTGAGAGAGGAACCTCCTAACAATACGCGCCGTTTCCAGAAGTACTGCTTTCTGAATCAAGCTCTTGATCCAGCTGCCAAGCGAAAGCCTACTCAAATGTTATATATTTTATTTTTAGGGGGTGTAATTTTTTTACTCATGTAATTTTTATTTCTTTATTTATATTCTAATTTAAGTCTTTACGTTTTTATTTTGTAATAGTTTACCTTAAAACTTCACTGTACACTATGTTGGCAGTGGTATTTGTAGGTGATAATATTAGAAAAGAAACAACGTTGCCTAATTTCACTTATTTTTAATGTTAAAGTAAAATATACACTGTAGTTTGGAAGCTATTTATGATTTTGGCAATTTAAACGGTGGAACAATGATTTACAAAATTAATGATAATATAGCCAGGATCGCGAATCAAGATGTTAGGAATGACCGAACAGCTCCGTAGTCGAAAGCAAAAAGGGGCGAGGTGCGCCGCTGCCGTCTCGTTGTCGCCTCGCAATCGCCCTCTGTCGGCGCCTGGGTTAGTTGGCGGCCGCATAGAGTTGCCAGCGACAACATCCGGCCGTCCTGTACGTCTACCATGAGTTGTCATAGTTAGATCTCTTGACGTAACTGCAATAGTTCCGTCAATAAGCAAATACTATAGTTAGCTTTTTCAATGTTACCATGAGCTGTGTTGGTGCTTACTACCAAATTCTAAGCAAATGAAGCCCAAACTTGCAGTCGCTGTAGTTTAGTTTACTACACGGTGACGTAGGATAGATAACTATAGTGACCCATACTGCGCATTTTAGTACCCAACTATCCGCTAGAGGCGCTGTAAAAGTTTTCATACATTTTTTTAACTACAGACGCTAGCGAGTATAGATTGTTAAAACTCATGGTAGACGTACTGCACCACGCCTTCGTCCTCGATGGCGTCATAGTCTGGTGCAAGTGCTGAAAACAACATATTGTTCGCATTAGTTTTGTTTTACATTTTTTTTTTGCCGCTGCCAAATCATTTCGTATAGCCATTTTCATTCAGTACAGCTAAACTAAATGATTTTTATAGCAATTATCTATAGCATTCAGAATTCTTAGTTGTAGTACTTCTGGTTGACATCAATAACCAAACTAGCCTTATTGGTTCATTGATTTCAAGAGTCAATGCACAATGCATACCCACATAATAATATATAGTCAAGATATACATATTTGCAGGCATGCACAGTACCGATAACAACCCTTTACCAAATAATCAGTAACGATGTTCATCACAGATATTCGTCACTGATTTAAACTACCAAGAATTTGAAAACCATAAATGACGCACTTGCACTAGACAAATTAACACTAAGGATGCGTGAAATATGTACATTGTATACTTGAGAAACAATTACTAAATTACTTTAAACTTCAGTAACAAGTGACAACTTTATCCTTAATGCGCAAAGAACCCAAAAATTTAAGATAGTAATTAATGTTAAATATACCTGACAACATCCGGTATCTTCATTTAGTGTACCCAAGCAACTAGTGATCACCTTCGGAGAATTGTATCCAAGGTTTCATGTTTTCGGCACATGTTACACCTTCGTAGTGCTTGGATGTACGTTCGGCACCCCGCATATCGGCCACTTTGTATCTGTCGTGGCCCAAGACCTCTTTAACCTGAAAAGGGCCTTTGAACGACGGCAACAACTTTTTGCTTTGCCCGTCGTTGTTATGGCTAGGAATTTTTATTATAACAAGGTCTCCTACAACATATTTAGGCGCATGTTTACGTTTCAGGTCAAAATTTACTTTTGCATTTTGAGCAACCTTTTTAATATTATTGTCTACATTTTTCCTCAATGAAGTTACATCAACTACTTGTTCTTCACTATCACTGACTATTTTATCTGAATTCATTCGTAGCCTATACCCAAAAAATACTTCACTGGGAACAGCCGCAGTGGATTTATTAACAGTACTATTAATGCCTTGCTGAATTTGGTCAATATGCATATCCCATTTGTTACAGTCGGTGTTAGCTCCCATACTACGCAAAGATTCTAATATAGTTTGGTTGAACCGCTCAACTTGCCCGTTAGATCTTGGCATAGCTGTAGCAATTACATGATGTCTAATATTCCTATCTTTACAATATGTAACAAACAATGTACAAGTGAATGCGCTACCTGCATCACATATCAATCTCTTAGGATTCCCGAATATTTTAAATATTTTGTTCAATTCATTTATAAAAATTCGACTCTTTGTATTCTTAACAGGTGCAATGAAAACAAATTTCGTAAAAGAATCTACCAAAACCAATAAGTAAGTGTTTTTTAACGTTGTTTTAACAAAAGGCCCTAAGTGATCCATATGCAACGTATGGAAAGGCCTCGCATATTTAGGAATTGGAAATAGTTTCCCAGCTTTTTTACCATGTAAATTTTTATAATATAAACAATTCAAACAATTTTTTATATACTTAGTAACTAGGTACTCTTTTGATGTGCGGAAACCAATACTTAAATCTAATCCTATCAATTGTTTTATCTACAGCAAAATGACCTATCTCATCATGATTGGCTTTAATTATTTGCCAAATACATTGTTTTGGTACTACCCATCGTCTACCATATTCTGTTCTTCGATATACTTTATTGCCTAGTAATTCATATTCATTAAACACTTTTTTATGCTCATCGACCTGTCCTGACTCTAAAATTTCCCGTATTGCACAAATATTGGGATCTTGCAATTGTACTGACAATAACCAGTCACATTCTGTAATGGCCATCACACTTTCGTTAACTATGATAGAAGTATCGATAATAGGGTTTCGTGATAAAGCATCTACATGCTGCATCTGAGATCCTGCCCGATGTACAACTTCAAAAGTAAATTCCTGTGTCTGTAGAACCCACCTACCTATACGCGGATTTATTTCTTGCTTTTTAATAGAATGCCTAACTGCACTGCAATCAGTTACTAATTTAAAATTTGATCCTAACAAATAATGTCTAAACTTTTGAAGGCCAACAACTATAGCTAAAAATTCTAACTCGAATGAGTGATAACGCTTTTCCTCTGATGTCGTTTGCCTACTATAAAAATGCACAGGTCTTTCACCATCTGCCGTAACTTGCACTAAGACACAACCTAAACCATCGCGACTAGCGTCTGTAAAAAGGATAACTGGAAGCCTAGGATCGAATATTGATAATAGAGTATTATTAATCAATCTATCTTTTAAGGTATTGACAGCATTAATTTGTTCCTTTCCCCACTGCCAAACAGAATCCTTTTTCAAAAGATTAGTTAACGGTCTACAAAGTAAAGCACAATTCTGAATAAATTTCCTAAAATAATTGACTAAACCAAGAAATTGTCTAACCTGATGCACGTTTTGAGGGATAGGATATCTTTCAATTGCAGCTAGTTTCTTTGTACCTGGTCTAACGCCTTCAGAAGATACATGGTAACCTAGAAAAGCTACACTTGGTTGAAAAAAATAACACTTGTATACATTAATTGTGAGACCGTTATCTTGTAACACCGATAAAACCTGCTCTAAACACTCGATATTTTTCTCAATTGTATCAGTAGCTATCATCAAGTCGTCCATATAACATATTACATTTTTAAAACGTAGCTGACCAAGCACTGTATTCATTAAACGCTGAAAAACTGAAGGCCCATTGCACAAACCGAACGGCATCCTCAAGAATTCATAATGCCCATGGTTAGTTATGAAAGCGGTTTTATTAATTGAGTTTTCTGCCACGCAAAGTTGGTAATACCCGCATTTTAAATCTAAAACCGTTAAGTACCTACACCCTTTTAATCTGTCTATTAAATCCTCAACAAGAGGCATGGGGTATTTTTCCTTAACCGTAATTTTATTCAAACTCCTATAATCAATACATAATCTCTTTTCCCCGGAAGGTTTGTCTACCAGAACAACTGAGCTTGCATAAGCAGAATTACTGTTCCTAATAATTCCGTTTTTTAAAAGATCATCAACTAATTCCCTAATTATTACACGTTGCGCGTCAGACATCCTGTAAGGACGCTGAGAAACCGGTTTATTAGTAGTCAATTCGATCTCCAATTCTACACACGAAGCTTTTCCTAAATCAGTTAAATCTTTTGATATTATACATTTTGAATACCTCGAAAATATTTTATTTAACTTGTCTTTACACACACTTGATTCGACATTTAACATTAAACATTCTGAAACTATCATACTATCTGAAACTAACTGGAATTTCAATTGATTTCCTATGCGACTGTACATAATACGCGTATCTTCTGTAAAATTTCTGCCGATTAAAACATCGCAATTCGTTAGCGTGTCAATGACATAAAAATCTACTGGAAACTGTACACCGTCAACATTAAGATCAACCGAAACTACTTCGTTAACTTCTGAACATGAATTATTATTAAAACCTACTAGTTTTATTGGTACACTCAATTTTCGTGGTTGCAGTTTAAGTGTATCTATTAAAGAAGTTAAAAGTAAAGAACAGTCACTTCCCATATCAACGAAAGCTTTTTTTTTTTTTTTTTGCGGATGGGAAATCATCAAATGACTTCTCCCGCTCTGGGCGGAGCGGGAGGGAGTGTCAGACTTGTACTGACTAAAACCCACCCATGTTCCTTCTTCGCCCTTTGTGTTCCAGGGCCGCGGTATCTCTTTCGAACAACCCGCAGCCCTGGCAGGCATCGGCCCTTTCGGACCCCTTCTGGTTTGCTGACATCTCCTTGAGGCGCGCGTGGAACACGTACGCGCCGTCGACACGGCCTGTCGTCATGAGACGGACGGACGGTGAGCTAGCCCATTACTCACCGTCCACAGGCTCGCGCCTACGGTGGCCGGGGGCCACTGGTTGCCCCCCGACGCCCGGGGCGTCTCCCGCGGCGGCTGGGACGTGAAGTTCTCTCCCTCTCACGTTCCGCCACCTCCTTCGCTAGCATGACTGCTTCGCAGAAGGAGGCGACGGCATCCCATTCCCTCTCGCTCCGGACCATGGATTGAACCAGGGCCGGACGCGAGAGGTCGCCGCCGCCAATCGCCGCTACGAGGACACGGCGGTGTTTAGCCCAAGCGGGGCAGAGCTCCACGGTGTGCTCCACCGTGTCCTCCGGCCGATCCTCGCAGTGGTAACACCCGGGCGTTTCCTCCCGCCCGATTCGGTGCAGGAACCTCCCGAAACAACCGTGTCCGGTGAGGACCTGCGTCAGGCGAAAGGTGAGGGCGCCGTGGCGCCTCTCTAGCCACTCCAAGAGGGGACTTATCGCCACTATTGTGGCGTGCCCTGCACGTGGTTGCGACAGTCGCTGTCTCCATGTCGCCATGAGATCACGCCGGAAAGCCGTTAACCCTCAAATGGTCAATTCTCACTTTTTGATGCTACCTGATAGAGTTCAAAATTCTCTATCTTTCTGTCTAAGAAACATTTTTATAATGTGAACAGTTCCAGAGATAAAAAAAAATTGTAGGCCGTTAAGTAACAGAATTTGTGACGATTCCATAACTTGAAAGCGTCTAACCCACATTTCTTCGCTAAATGTACGTTAAAATACCTTAACTGCCGGATCTGTCGATTATTTTCTGGTCTTTTACTTAACTACAAATACGTTATCTAATTTTTCTTGACTACAAAGACGCTAAGGGATTATAACTACTTTATAATTCAGTATTTTCTTATGCACAAGTTTTGAAAAGCTAGATTAGATGCAGTTATCCGCCCGTAACGGCGTTTTAGTTAAGTATTTAATACTTTGGTTGTAAATTATGCTTAGCTACAAAGCAGCTAAGCAGCATTACTTAGCTAAAAGGCAGTTTTCCGACTCTTGCGCTTCGTTTACGGTTCGGTATTCTATGACTTATTCCAGATCATGTTCTACCAATGTGCCGAATTTCTATGAAATCCGATCAGACGTTGAGGTGTGATGGATGAATAAACGTCCTTAATCATCAATATCAAACTCTAATTATATATACTAGCATACTGCCGTCCTATGACTAAAAAGCCGTTAACCTCTCCGACCTTCGGGCTCTAACGGTAAATCTCCCAGCTGGCCTCACAATGACGTCATCGAGCGTGTCAAGTGTCCTGCGCTCATAAAAAGCTTATCGCGCGAGTTCTATTAGCTCTTATCTCAAGCGGTAAACAGTTTCGGGTTCTTGATTAACGAGACCATGTATTACAATATAAACAACTGTTTTATAACTACTTGAGAATTATAAACATCGCATAGAATTCAGAGAGCTCGCCGCAAACATACTGTTGTCGTAGTTTGTTTTTTTTTGGTAAAACTACTGAATCAATTTACACGAAACTTTAGATCTAACATAACAAATATACAAGTAATCTAATGACAGTGTTTTTTAGGAGTCCTACATAAATTATTCTTGCAAGATTCCAATTCAAACCTCTTATTAGAATCGGCCATTTTCTAACTGCGCAGTTCAATGCATGAAAATACTTGAAATATCAATAAATATGAATAAATATGCCTCGAATGCATGAAATTATGAATTATCACTATTTTTTCGCTTATTACTAATGTTTCCAAGACCATATTTCATTGTAAAAGAGTCAAATTCATATTTTCAATTTCGACTGACGAACTTCACAACAAAGGAATTTTTGGAGAAATTTTTGGTGAAATTTTTGGGTCAAAACATAATTTTTAGATATTTTTTCCAGCAAATGACTATCTAAAAAGTTACATTATACACTTATAACATACTATACATTTACTTACCAAAGTTTAACAACACAAAACACAAAAATTTCACTGCATTCCAAAACAAAACACCACCGTTCCACACTGGCCGCCATGACTCATTTTGACAGTCGAAAAGGCGCGTTTCTTTATTTTTTTAATAATTTTGTGCAGTTGTTAGGTTGGTATGTTTGGTTTCATTTTAATCGAACTATAGTTGGCCAGAGACGTAAATTTTTACAAACGAATTAGACCCTTACTGTACGTACGATAAGGGTTTAAGTTTGCTTGTACGAGGCGTTCCCATATGGGAACCTCGGGGCTCAACGGAATTGTTTGGGCGTTCCCATATAAAGGATCTATTCTTTATCTTTCGAGTTAAACGATGATTATAATAATATAAACGGATTTATTTCTGATAAGTGTTCGGTTCAACCGTCGTACAAGGAATGCATTAATTTTACCTCGCTTTCAAACGTCAAAACTGTCACACAAAGTGTTGGCATAATCAACTCTGATTCGATACAATGATATAATCGATTTAATATTAAACTAGAATAATAATCATTCTATTTACATATCTTCTTAATTAAATACTAATACATCGTATGCCAGATAGGATTTTATAAAATACAATAGACTTGGCTAATTAACCTTACAACTCGGCCATTCTGTGTAAAGTGAGTCCTCTCACTTGTTTGTTGTAAATTGTTATAAGGAACAATTTGATAATATGTACTATAATAAAGGAAAAAAAAAAACTTGATCATATTTACATGCTTCTACAATTAATTACATTCTTCAATAATTCATTATCACAATATCACCGCCCTATAACACTCATACCAATCCTGTCAAAAATCTTTGAAAAGGCCATGCATGAAAAACTCTCCGGTTTTTTATCCAAATACAAAATTCTTAGTGAAGATCAATATGGTTTCAGAAAAAATAAATCGACCACAACTGCTTGCTTTGCTCTTTTAAAATTAATTACGAAAAGCCTAAATGATAAACTACCAATTATATCTATTTTTCTAGATATGTCCAAGGCATTTGATTTCGTGAACCATACATTGTTAATTTATAAATTAGACCGATATGGCATAAGGGGTAACGCGTTGAAATGGTTTGAAAGTTACCTTACAAATCGACTGCAGTGTGTTGAGATTTCGGGACAAACAGGAAATCAGAAGCTCACGTATAGGTCTCAGTTTCGTGAAAATAACTGCGGTGTTCCCCAAGGGACCATACTAGGGCCACCTTTATTCCTGCTTTATGTTAATGACTTGCCTAATGTAACTTCCCACAATTGCATACTATACGCTGACGACACGACCCTCAGTATTATAAAAGAAAATGACGACATTGTTGAGTACCAAAATGAAATAAACATGACATTAAATAAAATTATTACATGGCTTGAACACAATAATCTTCATATTAACTTAAACAAAACAAATATGATACAATTCCAGACATATAACAGTACGCGTCCACGACTTAAAATACAGTATGGAAATGAGACGATAGAAGAGGTCGATTACGCAAAATTCCTGGGGATAATAATTGACAAAAACTGTAACTGGAAATCTCATATTGATGTTCTATGTAAGAAGATAGATAGATTTGTATATGTTTTATATAGACTAACACGTGTGGCTAGTGTTAATGCGGCACTATGTGCATACCATGGCTATGTTTCATCCATTTTGCGATATGGTATTATAATATGGGGTAATTCGGTTGAACTTGCAAGATTGTTTCGAGCTCAAAAAAAATGCGTGCGCTCAATTTGTGGTGCGCACCCACTAGACAGTTGTGTTCCACTATTTAAAAAACTTAAAATACTGCCACTTCCAGCACTGTACATTTTTGAAATTTGTATTTTTGTTCACCAAAACAGTCACGAATTTGTCTTGTTTAATGATGTTGTATCCAGACCCAGCCGTAAAGTGCATATGCTTAATGTTCCTAGGCGTAGAATTAAATTATTTTCTAATAATGTATACTGCATGTCCATAACTGTCTACAACAAATTACCTGATGACTTCAAAACTCTCAGCCTCAGAACATTTAAATGTAAATTATTTAACTTTCTTTTAAGCAAATGTTATTACTTGACTGAAGATTTTATGAATGAAAAATTTACCTAAATATTTGACATTATTGCCTATAAATCATATTGTATCTCCTTGACTTCATTGAATTTTGACTTATATAATTAATCTCTTATGCAAATATTGTTCATTTATTTAAATTATCTGTAATTCTAATGATCAATAACTCAATTTTAATGTAATGATGAACCACAATTCTACAAACCATATTTGTACGCCGGAAACGGCAGAATATTATGATCGTAATACATACTCACATAACAGCTTTGTACAATATTCTGACAAATAAATGCATTCTATTCTATTCTATTCTATTCTATTCTATTCTATCAATTCAAATTTACTTTACAGATCAACTAAGGTGCCTACTATATTCTTATCACAATCTATGTCTGTCACAAATTCTCATCAAAATCTATGTCTGTCACAAATTTTTATCACAATCGCAATTTCGAAGTGTCTTAATATTCATATTACATCTAAGTTTATCTCAATCTTATCGTTTTTATCTAGATCACAAATCTTTATCATAATTCAAATTCATGAAGCTGGATCAGCATTCTCATTCTTTGTTTCTTGCACAGTCTGTCACGATCTTCGGTCAACTGTGCGGCACCGTTATCTTGGTACCATTCATAATCTGCACTGACCTCTTATGACAAATTGCGCTCACATCGTATAATCTTACTCACTATCTTGCAATCATAATCTGTGCGACATCGATTTCTCCATGCCATTCATTATCTGCACTGATTGCTCATATATATATATATACACATATATAATTATATCCTTAACAATGACACATAATTTCTACTCATTTTCTTCAGGGAAGTTGAATAATTCATATAAATTAGTGTATTATAATATTGACAAAATTGTTTATTCTTGTTGTTACTATGTGGAATAATTGATCACTCTCTCTCTGTCTCTATTTCTGTACCCTCACTCTGATCACTGTCAGTGCTTTCACTAGTGTAACCCTTAAAGTTCATCCAGGGATGGATTTTCTCTAGCGCAACAACATTTTCATACCTCTTGTTACCTTTTCTTGTTAATGGGGTGTCTTCGACGAGAAATCTGTCATTAGGTAATATTTTGAGGATTCGATAGGGGCCTTGGAATTTGGGAATGAGTTTATGTGATTTCCCTACATGATCTTTGTCTATTACGGTCCTTTCTATCCTGACTAAATCTACGTTATATTTTGTCTGACTCTTCCTATGCTTATCGAACTGCTTTTTAGCATATTCCTGTTGTTTTTCTATATTTTCCCTAGCATTCGACCTTAGTTTTAGTAACGCATCACCATCGATTCGTTCAGTTGTTTCGGCAATTACGTCATTCAATACGTTTTCAGACGCATTCGTCAATCTACAACCGAACAGCAGTTCAGAGGGACTCTTCCCTGTTGTCTTATTAATAGTGGTATTAATCCCTAACTGTACGTCACCGATGTAATCGTCCCATACTTGATCATTTCCGCCATGACATTTTGTACTGAGAGCATCAATTATGGTTCGGTTAAACCTTTCGACCTGTCCATTCGCTCTTGGAGTAGCTACTGCATTCAAGATGTGTTTTTTTTTTTTGATTGCTCTATAAAATTCTTAAATTTTGCACTTGTGAAACAAGAGCCACGATCCATTATGAGACGAGAAGGAACGCCGAAATAACTAAAATGTTTCTTAAATGCCTTGATTGCCGTAGTCGTTTTAGTATCTTTTACGGCTCGAATATTAATAAATTTTGTAAAAGCATCTATAATAACAAGCAAATACATGTTGCCTCTCTTAGAGCGAATGAACGGGCCCAAATGATCGGCATGAAGTGTATGGAATGGTTTCTCCAACTTAGGTATGGGATGAAGCATTCCTTCTTTGGGACCACCAGGTGCCTTATGATGCGCACACTCCAAACAAGCTGATACATATTTCTTAGTGAACCTACGCATTTTTGGGAACCAAAATATGCTTCTGATACGACTCAAAGTTTTTTCGAAGCCAAAATGGCCCAACTCATCATGATTTATACGCAACACTTGCCACCTACAAGCCCTCGGAACTACCCACCGCAATCCTTCGTCTAAAATTTTATACACATAAGTACCTTTCAGTAAATAATTCTTACGCACGTCAGCTACAAACTTCGTCTTGTCGTCTTCTAAGATGTCTCTTATACGTTTTATTTCACTATCATCACCCTGTACAGTAGCGATCCAGTCACGAACGTCTACGTGTAAAACATCAAAAACATGCTCCGTATCCACATCGGTTGGCTCACCGACAGGAGCACGACTGAGAGCATCTACGTGAGCCATACGCGAACCCGGTCTGTACTCGATTTCACAGTCATACTCTTGAAACTGGATCCACCAGCGAGAAATTCGTGGTACGAGATCCCTCTTAGTTAAGGTGGTACGAAGTGCGTTACAGTCGGTGACTATTTTAAATCTTAGCCCTAGTAAATAGACTCTGAAACGATTTAAAGATGCGACTACCGCTAAAGTTTCCAACTCAAATGAGTGAAATTTTTGCTCATCTACTGTAGTTTTACGACTGTAATACGCCACTGGCCTAAGTAAACCGTCTGTACCTCGTTGTAGGAGAATCCCTGCAATACCTAGTTTCGAAGCGTCCGTATGTATTTCGGTTTTTAAATGAGGGTCGTATAAAGCTAATATAGGGCGTTCAACTAATTTTGCCTTCAAAATTCTAAATGACTCTGCTTCCTCCGCCGTCCATTTCCATTCGAATTTGGACCTCAACAAGTCTGTCAGTGGACGGGCAATAAGGGCGAAGTCCTTAACAAACCTCCTGAAGAAGCTAGTTAAGCCGATAAATCGTCTGACATCATGAACGTTTCGCGGAATTGGGAAGTTTTCTATAGCTAATGTTTTGCGTTTTCCTGGGCGTATCATTTTTTTACCTTAAGTAAGACCCGCGTCTTTAACAAGTTGAAGAACCTCCTCTAGCCGTCTCATTCCCTGATCAAAAGTTCGTGAAGGAATCAATACATCATCCATATAAACAATCGTATAACAGACTTTCGACAATATTTTATTCATTGCTCGTTGAAAAACAGAAGGAGCGTTTGCTAACCCAAAAGGCATTCGTTTAAATTGAAATTGCCCATCTGGAGTAACAAATGCAGTTTTGTCTTGAGATTTTGCTTCTACTGGAATCTGATAGTAACCAGATCTAAACTAGACTTACAAAGGTCAGGACTCAGGTCTAAACTTACAAATAAGGAATTACCAGCTAGCCTGTCAAGTTGATCATCAATCAAAGGTAGCGGATAGTGTTCCTTTTTGGTTTTATTATTTAATGCACGATAATCGACACATAACCTGCTTTCGCCAGTCTTTTTCTTTACCAGTAAAACTAAACTAGCGTAAGGTGAGTTTGACTCGCATACTATGCCTGCATCGATCATTTCCTTCACCATAGATTGGACCTGTCTACGTTCTGGAAAGGAGAGCCTATACAGGCGGTAAAATACTGGTTGCGAGTCATTTACGTCAATTTCCATTTGAACTACATTAATCAATCCCAGGTCTTTTAAGTTATCCGAAAAACACGTTTCATACCCTTTGAGCAGCTCTTTTAATTCGATAACCTCATTTTCACTAAGCTGTTTGCCATAATTGAAAGCAACATTGGTCTCAGCATTCCCAAAATCTAATAAATTTACACTCAAGTGGTCTCTAGTACAAAGAACTCGTGTAATGAGCGCATCCTTATTTAAGCAAATCGTACTGTCACTAAAGTTTTGCACCAGTATCATAACCTCTCCGTTTTCTATTTCATATTCACCCGGCATCAAATAATATTCATTCTGTGACATGCCGCGTAAGGAGCCACTAACGTGGACTACACCCGAATATTTGTTTGTAGAAATACACGGCAATGGACACATTTCCTTAGGAGGTATAACAATATCGGTTTTCAAACTTAATTGTAATTTAACTGAATGATCACGAGTAAATATTAATGAATGTGTAGTTTTCGTTATGACTATACCTGGTTTCTCTGTGAAACTGTGTCCAATTAAAACTGAATATTTAATAACGCTATCATCAACGATGTACGCGTTGACCTCCTCCACAATACCTTGAATTTCAATATTGACGTTTGATACGCCCAATGGTATTTGTACGGTTTACGTACACACCGTCAAGCTGCTACGGATCGCGACTTTATAACGTTGCGAGCTTTACTTGACCAAGGTTCACAAGTAAACCTCATCACGGAGAACGCAGCTCAACGACTAAAACTACCTAGAAAAAGGATGAACGCTACGATCTCCGGCGTGGGTACTATTTCGGGAGACTGTAAAGGACGACTAGAATTGGAGTGTAAATCACGATGCACTGACTTCGCATTTTCAGTAAGCACTCTAATAATGAAAAGGATCACAAACAACTTACCCAACAAAACATTTAAAAAAGAAAACTGGCCTCAACTACAAGGTCTGAAACTAGCGGATCCTGATTTCAACTTATCAAGGAGCGTGGATTTGCTGCTGGGGGCGGAAATCTATTCGCAAGTTATATTAGAGGGGGTCCTAAAGGGAGATGCTCAAACTCCGACAGCTCAGCAAACCCGTTTAGGATGGATTTTATGCGGCAAGCTAGAAACTTTTAACTGCCATGTTGCTCTAGTCGACCTTAACGACTTAAAGAGATTTTGGGAGACTGAAGATATCATACAGAATACTGAAGACACACCAAAAGACGACTGGTGCGAAAATTACTACAAAATGACTACTGAGAGAGATCGCGACGGCAAATACATTGTGAAAATGCCACTGATTCCTGGTTATGAAGAAAAATTGGGAAACTCTAAGCCGATCGCAATCTCTCAATTTCTACAACTGGAAAGAAGATTCGACAGAAAACCAAAACTTGCGTCAATGTACAAAGATTTTATTCGCGAATACATCGATTTAGGTCACATGAAGCTTTCGAACACAACATCCTCCAAAGAATCAAATTTCTTACCGCATCATGGAGTACTGAGAGAACAATCAACAACAACAAAATTAAGAGCAGTTTTCAATGCTTCACAGAAAACCATGGGTGGATGTAGCCTCAATGACGTCATGGAAAAAGGTCCCAATCTGCAAAAGGACATCCAAGCATTGATATTACAATGGCGTGGCTATAAATATGTTTACACAGCAGACATTGAAAAAATGTACCGTTCTATATGGTGCCATCCCGCTCAACAACATCTACAAAAGATCATATGGAGGAATAAACCAAAAGAAAATTTACAAGAATATCAACTTCAAACATTAACATATGGGACAAAAAGTGCTCCATGGCTAGCAATGCGAACACTTAAACAGCTTGCTTTCGATGACGGCCACAAATACCCAAAGGCCGCTGAAATATTGCTTAATCAATTTTACGTCGATGACCTAATCAGCGGTCACAACTCGACAAAACAAGCGAAGGAAATTCAAACATCGATCATTAAACTACTAAAGGGAGGCGGAATGAATCTGCGAAAATGGTCAAGCAATGATCCTGAGCTTTTGCGACACTTAGACGAAGATCAAATATCGAAAAGTACATTCGATTTTAAAGGCGACGAATCAATGAAAACGTTGGGGTTAGGTTGGAATCCAAGAGATGACGTTTTCATATTCAACTGGACTATTGACGACTACAACAACGAACCACTAACTAAAAGGAACCTGCTGTCACAAATATCAAAACTATACGACCCCTTGGGTTGGCTGGCGCCCATAACTGTGTCAGCTAAACTACTATTCCAAAGGGTGTGGCTAACTAAAATAAACTGGGATGCTGAACTACCTACTGAGTTACAAGACGAATGGCGGCATCTAAACAAAGAACTACATCTAATTAAAAACATTAAAATAAACAGATGGATTGGCAGTACGCAGAAAACTATCCAACTACATGGATTTTGTGACGCTAGCGAAAAAGCATACGCTTGCGTCATATACAGCCGAGTAATCGACGAAATAGGCGACCCAAAGATCACATTACTAGTGTCAAAAACTAGGGTGGTGCCGATTACTCAAAAAACTTCACTGCCCAGACTTGAGCTATGCGGGGCACTACTACTCTCCCAACTGATGGAAAAAGTGAAGAAATCACTAACGGAACATGAGATATCGGTTTATGGTTGGTGTGACTCCAAAGTGGTCCTAGCCTGGATTCAGGGAGACCTCTCAAGATGGGAAAGATACGTATCTAACAGAGTGGGGAAAATAAAGGACGTAATTGCACCTCAACAATGGTGTTATGTACGATCGGAAATTAATCCAGCTGACTGCGCTTCGAGAGGCTTACTACCGAGCAAGGTAGTCGAGTTCAAATTATGGTGGAACGGACCTACGTTTCTGAAAACATTCGCCGAATCTGAAACACCTCATAATGTGAATTGTCACTTTACTACAAGCGAAGAACGCAGGGACGAACCCAATGACGTCAGTTCTAAAACCTACAACACTGAAAATATTGTTTACAAGTTACTAAAAAACCACAGTTCGCTGACATCAGTAACAAGAATTACTGCTCGAATTGTGCGATATATTGCATCACTAAAGAAGAAATTACGACCATGTGCTACTTACCTAACAACAACTGACCTACAATACGCAGCAGAATATATAATAAAATATGTCCAGCAAAGCGAGTTTGCGCAAGAACACAAACAATTGAAACAAAATAACACTGTGTCACCTAAAAGCAGCATTTATAAACTCAAACCTTATCTGGATAACAAGGGAATCATTCGCGTAGGCGGGAGATTACAGCACTCTGACCTTCCTGCCAATATGAAGAATCCCGCAGTTGTACCCTACTCCAGCCGCTTCACGGAACTACTGATCGACCAAGCACACTTGATGACGCTTCATGGAGGAGCCCGGCTGACTCTTACTTACATACGGCAACGATACTGGATTGTGTCTGGAAATCGGGCGATAAAGGGAAGAATACGACGTTGTGTGAAATGTCATCGTTACAACTCTACTGACAGTGCTCAACTAATGGCCGATCTTCCAAAACAAAGAGTAACACCAAGTCGTCCATTCACACACACTGGTGTTGACTTTACTGGTCACGTAGACGTAAAACTGAACAAAGGAAAAGGAGTGAAGACGTCCAAAGCTTACATCGCAGTTTTCGTTTGTATGGCTACGAAAGCTGTACACATCGAATTAGTCTCAGAACTAAGCACGGAAGCGTTTATTGCAGCGCTTCAAAGAATGTGCGCGAGGCGTGGAACGCCCGCACATATGTACTCAGACAACGGCACGAACTTCGTTGGAGCATCCAAAGTGCTGAAGGAGGATTTTAGTAACTTCAAAAAACTGCTCTCTCATGAGTTTTTTGACGAGATTGGGAAATTAGAAATTCAGTGGCACTTCAACGCCCCTGCTTGGCCTAGCGCGGGTGGGATATTCGAAGCAGCCGTTAAATCATTAAAACATCACTTGCGGCGAGTTCTTGGGGAACAAAAACTAACCTGGGAAGAATTTACTACACTATTAGCGAAAATAGAAGCCTGCCTGAACTCGAGGCCTCTGTGTCCGCTAACAGAAGATCCGGAGGAATTTTATAGTACTCTTACTCCAGGTCATTTTCTAACTGGCAGTGCTACGCTGTCACTACCTCAACCGGAACCAGACGACAGAAAGATGGATTTGAGAAAACGTTGGCAACTAACGGAGCACATGCTGGATCAATTCTGGAAGGCATGGTCCAATGATTATCTGAACACTTTACAGTCTAGAAGCAAGTGGAATAAAACTATACAAAATCTCAAACCAAACGACGTTGTACTAATTAAAGAGACAAACTTACCTCCTGGTAAATGGGTCATGGGACGAGTGATGGAAGCTCATCCCGGCAAGGATGGTTTAGTACGAGTGGTCACACTTAAAACAAAAACTGGAGAGATAAAACGACCCACTGTCAAACTAACTTTATTACCACAACAAGAAGAATGGCCGGCTACTGAAGAAACAACAAGCAACAAAAGACAAGAAGATACAGAGATAACTGCGAACCAAAGAAGAAAAAGGGGCACGAGAACCAACAAGTACAGTTTCTTAACGTTTGCTCTAATAACTTTGATAGGAATGATAGGAACGGCACTATCGTCACCAGCAACAAACAACTATAAGGTGACCTCTATAATCAACAATCAACCTATTTACTTCGATGAAGCCGGAAAACTGCAACTTATACATGATGAATGGACACTACTGATCTATTACAACCTTACTTCCTACTGGCAAGCTGCGAATAACATGAACAACTATATAAACCAAATTGATAAACAGTGTCAAAGAATCGCACACGAGTTTACACCATGCGAAGCAGTTGTCAACCACCTACGACATGAAATGCATCACCTTGAGAATTATAACACTATGTTACTTTCTCCGCATTCACGACAAAAACGAGGCTACTTTGATGGAATCGGAAAATTAGCCAGAACACTTTTTGGAGTTTTGGATGAAGACTTTGCGCGAAAGTACGAGAAAGATATCCAAAACATGCAAATCAACGATAATTATTTGCTACAGCTGATGAAGAATCAAACTTTAATTATAGAAGCTGAAAACAACGTAATTAAAAACAATACGGAATTTATGGACAAACAATTCCACGCCATACAAACCTACATAAATCAGACTTGCAACGTAATCACAAAAATTGAAAACAGAGCGCAAATATTATACACAGCAAATGACGTGAATTCTGCCGCTTTATCATCAACTTTAATTTTGGGCGATTTGCATAGAATTCAAGAAATGCTAATGAACGCTCTCACCAACATCTACCGAGGTCATTTGGATACACACTTGTTTCCTGCATCTCAAATAATAGAACAGCTGAACATCATCTCTGGAAAACTACCACAGGGAATGGCCCTACCGATAAAGGACATACAAAAGGATTTCCGTGACATCTACGAACTAATCCATGTCAAGGCTCGGATTACAAACAATTTTCTACTTTTCGAATTGCATATTCCACTATTGAGCGATGAGGACTACAAAATATACCGGGTAATACCTATACCATTCCAGAAACAAGGGCAGTTGAAAATCGTGCAGCCTTTCTCCAATTACATCGCCATAAACTTCGTGAAAAATTCGTACATCACCATGGAAGAGCAAGACATGCGCCAATGTACGCCTTACAGAGAAGACGAGTACACATGCATTTCACGTCAGCCGGTATTTAGCTTACAAGACAAGGACGCACCTTGCGAGGCCAAGGTATTCAGCCAACAAACGTCATTATCTTGTGACATCAATAACGTAACTTGCAAAGAAACTTGGATCCAATTACATAAACCTAACTGGTGGTTGTTTACATTATGCGACAGACAGCTGATGCGCGTCATATGTAGCGATCAAGTTACGCCAGCAGTCATCAACGGTACTGGGGTGATTGCCTTGAAACCAAAATGCATACTACAAAAGAAAGATGCGACAATATTCACTTACAACCACTTAGGAAGCAAATTTTACATGGAGGCGGATATTGAAGTACCTACACTTAACACCACAATCAACAATTTATTTGATCTAAGTTGGAAAAACGCACAGCTGAATATGACAGAACTAGATACATCGGCAATAAGTATCAGAAATATAGATAAGAAAATAACTCAGCAGAAAGAGCAGGAAAGACTACCGCGTCTACCACAAGGGACAGACATTTCGAGTCACGACATATATCTTTACTCTGTGACTTCTTTGCTGTTGGGAGGAGCTGCTTCGTTTGCTGTCTACATTTGGATTAAGAGACTATGCCTTAAGAAAACTAAAATGCCGACTACCAGACAACCTACAGGAATCGACAACAAGGTCGAAATCGAGTTACAAGAAATACGTCATTCGACACCGCCGGAGCCACTATACAGCGACGCGAGGCCGAAACAACTATTTCACTTTGAGGAGCAGTAAACCTTATTATTTCAATGTGCATATGTTAAATTTTTACTTACGTTTTACTTACTCACCTAATGTACTTTTATACTGTCTGTACTTTTTAGTATTATGTTTTCGGACTCGTACTTTTATATTTGTTATGTACTGGATGCTTATCTCGCCTTTTGCCCTCGGGAGCATGTACGGTTTACGTACACACCGTCAAGCTGCAAACGCAGCAACCTACTTTCCTCTTTCGTATTTAAAACAATGTTTAATATAATTTTAAGTTAGTTGACAAATTACATACTTACGCGAACACCGCGGATTAGCATCCAACCTACTTTTACTTAGTTGTGATCGGTTCTCTAATAAACTTTTAGTGCTACCAAATCTGTGTGTGTTTACGTCAACTCACCTAACTCCAAGTACTTACTTAGTTACTTGCTACTTCTTACTTAAACTGCAAGTGTAAGGTGCCAACTACTACGGAACCTTACAGTATTACTATACTCTCACCTATACCCCTCATAGTCGGTAAGTTGCTAACAGTCCACAAGATTCCCCTTCTAACAGCCTCACTGTGACGAATCAGCGTACATTGGCTACCCAAATCCACGTAGCCTTGAATAACTTCACCGTTAAGTTTCAGATACATTAAATATTTATTGTCATTTGAATTATTTGTTTCAATACGCATCACGTCTTTTTCTTTAGGTTTATCCATTTTATTAGCCGAGTCAGAGGGTAATCTGGGACAGTTAATTGACAAATGACCTAATTTGGCACAAACATTACACTTCAATATCTTTTTTGTACATTTAGAACTGAAATGCCCTGGCTCATTGCAATTAAAGCATACAATTGACGTATTATTGTGTAACTTCGAAGTCTTAGTTTCACTGCCATTAGCCGTCTGCCTAGAACTATTACTGGATAATGAAGAGGTAGTGTTGTTGCGTTTATCATAATTCAGCCTTGACCTATCTGGTTCACGAAGATTTTGCTTGATTGATTGAAAATATGTGAGAACCTGCTCCGGCTCCTGACATTTTGCTGCTTTCGCGCCTAACCTCAATGACCGATCCTCAATACCATATAATAGGCAATCTACCGCACGTTTACCATGTATTTCGCATCTATTTAGCAGATTAATTTTCTCATAATAATAATGTTCTAATGAATCAATAAATTTCACACGTTTGGACAACATCTCTGTTAATAATTCGGCATAGTCTTCGCTACTCGGAAATGACTGTTCCAGTTTGCCCTTCCACTCAGACCACGAATACGACATAGATGGGAGAGCCTGGTACCACGATTTGGCAATCCCTGACAGTTTAGGCAGAGCGTAATGTATTATCTGGTCATCGCCCCAACCGTAGAGCTTCGCACATTCGTCCACTTTATTCATCCACATAACTATAGTCTGACTCTTAACCATAGGGTCAAAATCTGGAATCACATTGCCTAGCATGGGAAATTTGTTACCCTGAGGTCGATTATTGGTTAAAGCTTCCACTAAAGTAGCAAAAAACGCTTGAGTGTCACTATTAAGAACATTGGGGGTACTCACGCGACCAGGAAGTGGAGGTGTGTGACGCTCGATGCTCGATTCTGAGCGCCTGCTGCGGCCTCGCCTGTTGCGTCGCCCATCCACGCCCCGGCTGCGACGATGCCGCCGACGCTGCTCATAGCTGCTACTCCGACTGCGATACCCATCACGGCTGCGACTCCGGTTCGGTTGGTTTCGGCGTCTCATAGGCTGCTCACGGGAACTGCGGCCTTCACTACGAAGAGATTCCAACGAACCATCGCGATTGCTCGATCTCTGCCTCCGCTCCTTTCGTTGATGCGTAATGCTTGTTCTTGATTCTCTGCTCCGATCATGACGACGTTTACGGCCATTGTTCTTGCGATTACCGTTAGTTTTATCCATTTCTTACTCGGATAATACCAGTGACTTTCGTACACAACAAAACACGTGGTTATTTTGGTAAAATTTCTTCAAAATTGTAGGCGTAATTGACTAAATCCACTTCTGAGATAAAGGATCTATTCTTTATCTTTCGAGTTAAACGATGATTATAATAATATAAACGGATTTATTTCTGATAAGTGTTCGGTTCAACCGTCGTACAAGGAATGCATTAATTTTACCTCGCTTTCAAACGTCAAAACTGTCACACAAAGTGTTGGCATAATCAACTCTGATTCGATACAATGAAATAATCGATTTAATATTAAACTAGAATAATAATCATTCTATTTACATATCTTCTTAATTAAATACTAATACATCGTATGCTAGATTGGATTTTATAAAATACAATAGACTTGGCTAATTAACCTTACACATATGGGAACCACGGGGCTGGAGAGGTTAATAAAATAATAAAAATTGTCAGGTACGTCTTCGGTAAATATATGTATTAAAAGTATATAAAACAAAATTATAAAGCCTATTTATGTTTAGCTTTTTATTATACAAACAAACGAACCATGTCTATTTTTGTAAATTTTGCGTACAGCGGAATGACCAAGAGGGAAAGGATTTCAAGATATCTGCAGATTAAGCGACAGCAGGATCGACCTTTGTCGTTATTAGGACGCGGTTTGAAGATCGATCCATAGATTGGTATATATCGAAGATCGATTTATATCTTGGATCATGGATTCAATATTAATTTCGGCCGTTAAGCGAATCACTGGAATGCAACGTGGTCGTTATGTCAGAGCGAGGTTCTCCGCGCACCTCGCTGCTCACACACGCGTTGCTTCCTTGTTCCTCCGTAAGATGTAATAAACCGTTGTGTTCGCGTTGGCATACTCTGCACGGCCCGAACTTACACTCACTTGCCACGTGACCCGTTCGCAGGCATTTTGAAAGAAAGAAAGAAAGAAAACATATTTATTTGGCACATGCCACAAGCGCACACAACAAAAAAAAAAAAAAGTTAAAACTTAAAACTAAACAGAAAGAAATAAATTATATCGTGTGTCTCACGGCTGCGCCAAAAAGGCCCAGTTCAGCAAACTGCCGAGCAGCTAGTACCCGACGCTGATTTTCAACTGGACCCAAGATAATGACGTGACGGTCGAAAAACAGTTTAGTAGGTATGTAGGTGCTTTGTGAATGTGTTGTGAATTATGTGTTTGAATAGGTATGTACTTATATAGAATAAATATCAGTGCAATAATAATAAAATAAAATAAAACTACATATTAGGTAATAAAAGAAAAGAAAAAAGTGCAAAACAAAAACCGATAGGTACCACAGTAAATGGGACGGACGAATGTAAACAAACCTTTCGCACGTTTAGTTTCTAACTACTAGACTAACAATATTTAATTAATCCGTGCACTTCGTCAATACGCTGCAACAAAGAGTATAGTAATATAGTGCAAGCAGCCGAGCGCGATGGACTAATAGTAAAATTTGTCAGAAATAACGGAAATTTTTGTGATGGAAAACTTTGTGATGCGATGGCAAAAGTGTGGGTACATAAAACGTTACAATATTATATTTGACGGAAGTGGAGCTACATTATGTAACCGTAGATAAACAAAGCTTATAATATAAAAAAGGTAAGCTAGTTTAATGTTTGGTTAAAAATGTCATGTATCTAATCTGAAAGTGAAAGACACCTTTGTCATATTTTAAATTAATAAGTACAATACGCTGCAAGCCGAACGCGACGGACTAACAATACAATTTGTAAAAACTGTAGGTAATTAGCTACATATTACGTCAAAATATTATTTTTCAATGAAATTGGATCAAAAAAGAAATGTGTGTTTCAAAAATTGGATATGCAGGTAGGTTCCGAGTTCGTACATTATATTATTGAAACATTTAAAGTGACCATGTCCAACTTACGTTGCGATTCAATCAGATACTGCCGTAAATGTTTTCTGAAAGTTTGTATAGTATTTAACATTCTAATAGGTGGTGGCAGGTTATTCCATATTTTAGACGCCGCATAGCGAAAGCTACCTCTGAAGGCTGCTGTGTTATGAGACTGAGTCGAGAGCTGCTGCGCGCATTGTCTTCTCCCACATTCGCGTCTACTAGTTAACCAACTAAGTTTATTATATAAGTAGTCAGGTTTTTGATATTTGACCACACCGAACAGTAGGCACGCCAAGTGTAGCTTACGTCTGGACTTCATTTTCAGTGAGAAATGCCTGTTAAGAAAAGGTGTTACGTGACTTCGCCGAGGAATATTGTAGCAAAACCGGGCACAAGCGTTTTGTACTCTTTGGATCAGCCGGTCTGTACGAGCTAATAGGCGCGGGCCGTATACTGTGTCGGCGTAGTTTAACCTTGATAGTACCAAGGTTTCCACAAGCTGTTCCCGCAGTGATTCAGATAAGTAATTCCTCATCTTATATAAAACCTTCAGGCGATAAAAACAGTTTCTGACAGAGTCTGCTACGTGCTTCTCGAAACGGAGGTCTTTGTCCATCTCAAGACCCAAATTTCGCGCCTCATAAACTCGCTCAATTGGTTTGCCCATTAGTCTCAGGTTAAAAGTCGAAGGTAGTCTAGCTGGTTTCTGGTGCCAAATACTATATATTTAGTTTTAGAAGGGTTGAGTGACAGGCAGTTCTCCTCAGACCAATCGGCGATTCGTTTAAGATCTTCGTTAAGATCTTTAATGGCACTGTCATACTCGTCTGGTTTGAAGGAAATATATAGTTGTACACCAAGGAAGCACTTCCTACTATAGACGGCCGCTTTACCAAGCGAGCTCTCCGGCTGACAAAGCTACAGCTCCGCACAGTCACAGCCGCCATCACTGGGCACAGCTCCTTTAATAAACACCTCCTTGTCCTAGGAGTCACAGATAGCACACTGTGCAGAGCCTGCATGGAGAAAAACGAGACAGCAGCCCACGTGCTTCTACACTGCCTAGAGGTTGCAACTTAGAGGGCAAAGTACTTCGGTAACCCTCGGGGAACTAGGGTGGATCGAATAAAGTTCCCACCCGTACGCAAAATACGCGCTTTAGACGTGGAGTTGCGGAAACCAGCCCGCTATACAATACAATGCAATGGCTTCCACAGCGTCAGTATCTTTATTGCCGCTTATCACTCGTTTTCAACTATGCCACCTTCGGTTATCGATTCTGCTAGATTAGACATCAAATTAGAAGTTGCTCACCTTATGGACATCAGTGGAGTAACGTGCTTCAGGTTCGAACGTTTGTATCAATGCTTCTCGCATCTCCCTCCAGACAGGTGATTTTACAAGCCACGCATCACCAATAGTCTTGGCTCGTCCTTGCAATAGACTCGCTATCTTAATACAAACTTCGTGGTCAGCCAACTCCCGGTGTGCTTTGGCTCGATCGACGTGCTCGCACCAGTCTCGAATTGGGACATCACCATCTGGATTGTAGGATGCTATATAGATGTCACGTAATCTTGGTCTTCGCGTCGGAGCTACAGTCTTATTTATCACCCGTGGCCAGCATCTGTTTTGTGCTAGAGCCATCCGTTTCTCCATCATTGAGGGTGGATGGGACCGAAGATATGTCCCGGTTGATCCCGCTTCTGATTTCGGCACGAGTATGGCCAGACTGGATTATCGGTGACAGACACTGAATTCTTACGGGGTCCATGTCGTGTTGAGAATGGTCATTTGTCATTATTTTTAAAGAAAATCAATACTAAATCAAAACATTTTAATACGAATTTAAAAATGATTACAAAATAATGAATTAAAACAATAATTAAATTTAAACTGATGATAATATGATTCAGGCGTGAACCGTGTCACAATTAGAGTTGTGGACGGGTCGCTCGCTAGAATTTGAATACCCCGCATCGTTTTTTTTTTTTTTTTTTGAATGGCATCTCGCAGTTCAACCTATGAGGTTGTCGTCTGCTTAACCGGACTATCCTGTGGGTGCCTTTAGAGTAAGGCCTCCAGCCAGGGCATAAAAACTTACAAACTAAGCGACTGCACGCTAAGGGCACCCCCTGTGGGGTACGAACCTCGGCTTAGGGCGTCGCTGGGGGAGGACTGCATGGGGACAGGCTGGATCTGAATGGTATCATTATTTAGGGGCTGATTTAAAACTACTGGCACAGCATCGCGGGCTGGCTTGAGCGAGGGTCGGGGAGGGCATGGACCGGGACGTCGCGGCGGACCTCGACAGCGAGGTCGGAAAGACGGCGGTTTGAGTCGGAACTTTTTAAGAGTGCTAGTCTCTTTGCTACTCTCCTGGAGGAGGGTGATAGCATCATCTGGAGTGACAAGGGTATGCCTAGGACGGCGTACTGTACTAATGCGCGAGGGTTCGTAACGGGCGGCCGCTGCGATCAGGGGATTACGGTGTTTAATGGCGTTATCGAAGAAACGCTTCGAAAGACGTTTCATAAACTGAAGGACGGTGGGCATTCTAAGGTCTACGTGTAGACGGTCATTACGGACATAAAAAGGGGCTCCCGTGACTCTACGTAAGAACCGGTTCTGTAAAACTTGCATCCTATGGATGTACTTAGGCTTGGTGTGAGCGTACACGACGCAAGCGTACGTCATAATGGGGCGGATCACCGCGGTATAAAGGCGCAACTTGCACTTGAGTGACAACTTGCTTTTTGCCGAAATCATGAAATGAAGCCTACCCATAGCAAACGCAGCTCGGTCGCGAGCTGCTTTGATGTGCGCCGCGAAAGACAAGTGGTTGTCAAGTATGACTCCTAAGTACTTGGCTTGCTTCTCCCAAGGGATAGGCTTACCGTACATAGTGATCGGGCTGAGCGCGGGTGGCTTAATTTTACGCTGTTTAGAGAAAAGAACTGCCTGGCTCTTGTCGGGGTTCACCTCGATTCTCCATTTCCGGAACCAAGCGCCTAAGACGTTGGCTGAGGTTTGGAGGGTGCTATAGATAGCGTCGTGACTGCGGCCAGTGTAATAAATGGCCGTGTCGTCCGCGAACAGGGCTAACTGAGCCTTCTTGCTCTTGGGGATGTCACTGGTGAACAGAGTAAAGATAAGGGGAGAGACGACGGAGCCCTGAGGGACTCCGGCTCTAATGGGGTGGGGGGAAGACAGTGCCTTCCCGATGCGATAGCGGAAGGTGCGATCCGACAGAAAGTCTCGTAAGATGAGCACGAGACGGTCCGGCACTCCCAGTTTGTACAGCTTATATAATAAGCCGTTGTGCCAGACTTTGTCGAAAGCCTTTGCTATGTCGAAGTACAACACACCCGTCATCGCTCCACGCTGGAAGCCAGCGCTCAAGTGTTCTACGATGCGATGGGCCTGTTGAATGCAGGAGTGTCCGGTCCTGAAGCCGAACTGCTCGTTGGGGATGAGACTCTTAGCCTCGGCGAAGTCTTTGAGTCGCTTATTAATAAGACTCTCGTAGATTTTGCCGAGTGCGTTCAGGAGACTGATAGGTCTGTAGCTTGAGGGCTCAGACTTGGGTTTGCCTGGCTTGGCGAAACCGATGACAGTGGCCTCTTTCCATATTTGGGGAAAGGCGTTGTTGC
This sequence comes from Cerastis leucographa, assembly GCA_963082945.1. Lineage (NCBI taxonomy): Eukaryota > Metazoa > Arthropoda > Insecta > Lepidoptera > Noctuidae > Cerastis > Cerastis leucographa. The sequence goes on from CAUJBK010000002.1 coordinate 1,070,608, forward strand.
TCAGGGCGCCATTGAAGATGGCCGCCATTAACACGACGAGCTGAGCGGGGAGGAGTTTTAACACCCTATTGGTGATTCCGTCGGAGCCGGGTGCTTTCCGCGGTTGAAGCTTATTAATGATGTCTTGCACTTCGTCAGCTGTGACCGAAGGCAGAGGATCATCAGGGTCTTCTACGGGAGGGAGGGCGGCTTTACGTTCGACGAATGCGTTCACCTCATCGAGATGTCGCTTGTCTACTGGTTGAGAGCTGGGGGAGCACTGGGACTCCAGGCTGTCGGCTAGGCATTCGGCCTTCTCAGAGTCGTCGAATGCGACGCTCTTATCGGGTCGGGTGAGGGGAGGCATCGAAGCCTCTTCGGTGGAGCGCAACTTGCGTTGGAGCTGCCAGAAGGCTAGGTGGGTAGGCTCGAGCTCGCTAAGCGTCTTGTCCCATTGATCTCGTTCGCGTCGCAGGGAAAGTTGCTGTAGGCACGGATGGCCGCGTTCTTCTCGGTTATCAGTTCACGTACGTCAGCGGGTAGAATCCAGCGTTGATCGCTCATTGCTGGAACTTCCCGTGAGCAATCCTTTAGTACGGATTGCACGTGTTCTGTAAACGAGTTGATGGCGGCCGTCGTGTCTGCGACTGAGACAATGTGGTCGGGGATGGCCTCCAGGTGAGGCGACGTGGTGGATTTCAGCTTTTCGCTGACTTTCCTCCAGTCGGTTATCACTTGGGTCGGCGGGGGCTGGCTGCGGTCAGAGGGACCCGAGCGGGGAACTAAGTGCATGAGCACTGGTCGATGGTCTGAGTTAAGCTCATGTGAAGTCTCGATGGAATGCAACTTAAGGTTGACATTCTTGAGTAGCGCTATGTCGAGAACGTCCGGACGTTGGTCGGGGTCGTGGGGATAGTGAGTGTGCTCCATAGGAGCGATGGGATCGAAGTTGAGGGACTCACCCAGGTTATACACGTGACGTCCTCTGGCAGAGGTCGTCGTGCTGTTCCAGGCGGGGTGTTTGGCGTTGAGGTCGCCCGCAATGATAACGGAGTCACTCAAGCCGAAGAGGACGGCAAGGTCTTTGGTGAACAGAGTGTGCTCCTCGGACGTGCCGCCGGGAGGGATGTACGCGGAGGCGATAGTGATCGATTGATGACCGGTCATGCCTAGTCGACAAACTGAAGTCTCGAGCAGAGACTCCATGGGAGGGGGATCTAAGGGGATGCAGTGCAGTTCCTTTCTATAATAGATTAGAGTACCGCCCTTGTGGCAACGTGACCGATCGTTGCGAACTATGCGATAGTTGGCAATTCTCGGATCGCGGTGACTGGGCTTGAGGAAGGTCTCCTGTATGAGGAGGATATCAATTTGATGGTCACGGAGGTAGGTGGCGATTTCATCACGCTGGCCTCTAATGCCATTGGCATTAAAGTACCCTAATTTAAGGGATCGGGGTTTGGTACACGTTAATCTCGTATTATCCATTGGAATTAAAGATTAATGCCGCTGAAGGCTTCGCCTAACTTGACTAGGGACTTGAGGATAATTTTAAGCTTATCACCGTCAGTGTTAGCCTCCCTGAGATCTGCCGCCATGCGGTCTGCTTCGGGGGTGACTAACTTTGCTAACGTTTCTAAAGTTACGTTAGGAGAGGAGACCGCGGCCGCGGGGCCGGGAGGCGCGGGACGAGCGGGCGCCGGTGCGCTCGCTTGGGCCATGGGAGTGGGGACAGGGGCATCTAATAGCCCGGGAATGGGGCTGGACTTTGCTTTGCCGAGTGCCGGGAAGGCTCTCTGGTGGTTCAGCGAGGTCCAGGGAGAGGGCCTCTGAGGGCTGAGTCTCTCCGGCATCTGTGCAGTTGGTAGCCTCACCGATGGGCTTTCTCTCTGCTGGCGGGCGTTTGCACGCTTCGCCAGTTTAGAGAAGGAGCCTTTGGGGGCTTTCGGGCAGCCGCGGTAGTTAGCCGGGTGGCCCGACTGGCCGCAAAGCACACAGCTCGGTGGCTCCGTGCATAGCGATTTGTCTTTGGGACGGGGGCAGTCTGCCGTACCATGGTCGCCTAGACACTTCACGCATCTGTGCGGCGCATGGCAGTTGGCTTGGCTGTGTCTGTACAGCTGGACCCCGCATCGCTCGGCGCTCCGTATTATAAAGGCCGACCCCTTCCAAAACTCGCCTGATTCACTGAGTGGTGCGATGATGTCACAGAGCGTTCCGTTTCGTTTTAAGTCGTAATAATTTGCTCACGCCGACATATAGGAATTAAAAAATACATTACTAGCGGTGTGCAAAAGGGGTAAGTAATATATGATATAATTACAAAATCTCTAATATTCACAAGATATAACAACTGAATCTATAATTTTATTCGATATAACGATCAGTTAATATAATAAACGATTGATATAATTTTAAAATAACTAATTTTTATAAGCATAACATACATTTAATATAAAATCGTTTGAAATACCACTCAAAAGACATAAGACCTATTTAGTCTAATATGATAAAACGCCTATAGGAGGTATTATAGGTATACGCAAGCATGCAGCATGCATGGTTTCTGTCACGGCTCCGCCGCTGCGGGGCTCCGGCGGTCCCATGCGAGCTTATCGTCGCAGATGTGTTTCACGCTCACCACCGCGGCTTCGGCTTGCTGGCCGGCTTCGCCGCCCAGCCTCAGCCGTGGCGGCGGCTGTTAAAACCACCTGCTCCTCAGCTCGCGGGCCGCCTCGCCCCTCCGCGCCTACGCAATTTTAAATTACACTCTAGGGGTAGGGCAGACAAGACTACGTGAAGTCGGTTTTGGAGCGATTCGTTTCTGTCACTCCGCTCTGCTCCCGCCTGAACCTTCTATTATAACCATCCGAGTCGGATTGTTTTATACCAAATAACTTTATATGATATGATACGCACCCGTGCAAAAGGATTAAGTTAATAACAAATAAACCTTAACTTTTTAAATATCTATTTTAGGTATTAGCACGGAAGTGAGTGGAAAGGGGACAGACTAGAGAACTTTTTAAAAGTATTCGAAGATCCCAATCGCTTTTTGTTTTTTTTTTTATAGCCATTTAAAGTTGAGTTTTAAGTTTATTTTTCTTTTACAAAAATTTTAAGAGCTATTAAAAAAGAAAGTAATTGTTCCTAGCAAGTAATTTTGAATTTGATAGAATCATACAACAGTACACCTCAAAATTAAATCGAAATTTTAAGTTTAAACAAGTTTTTAATTTTTTTATTTGACCTAAAATGTTGAATTTTGGAATTTTTCAAAATTTAAATTAAAAAGTTGTTACAAAAAAACCGGTGTGGCAAGGAATGAGTTAAAGGGCGTGAAGAGATAGCAAATGACCTCTCCTTTCAGCCTATTTGATTTGGCAAACGATGCACCAAACACCCTGTATAGAGGGTGTAAAACACCTCTTAACGAAGCCGAAAGGCACTGGTTCTCCCTGTCATTGCGATCAGTTTTTTGTTCTACACCATACCTGGGAACCTTCTAGTTACGGAGATATTAGGGGTCAAAGTTCCAACTTTTTGACAAATATTTTTTTAAATACAAGTTTTTAATGTAAGATTTTTACTTTCAACACCTCCACGACCCCCGTACTATTCAACCCGTCTATCAGCACAATGTTTTGAGTGCGTTACATTGAGTTCTACCACAAAACATGATTTTACACCCCCAAAAAAAAATTCGTTTCCCAGCAATAATTTTTGCGTAAAGTTACTTAGTTTCATGTACAGAATGCTTGGTTGACGGCTTCGTGATGAGGTGATTTACACCGTGTATATTCTTTTACACAAAAACTCAATAATACACGCTTTCGTTAGAATAAAATTTCTAATAACAACAACAAAGATATAAGAAATATAAAAAATGGTGTCACCTTGTTTCGCAGACAGAAATTTGACAGAATTTCGTTTCCCAGAAAATGTTTCACATAATATTTAGTCCCCGTATTTTTATTTCAAATATTTTTGTTTCGACTACTATTTACTTGAATGAAAAATATTTTACAGAAACACAATTCAAAGAATTTTACAATCACATTTTTTTATTTGACCAACTTATCAAACAGCAGAATTATTTTTCAACGAATATTGTTTGTTCGATGCATGTTTCCATGGTATTTTATTTCAACGAAATTATTAACCTTAAATTAAAAGATTGTCTTTAAATGTCAATATGTTGTACTACAAAAGTTAGTGACAGAAACGAATGGCTGCAAAACATACTCCACGTAGTCTTGTTTGCCCTACCCCTAGAGTGTAATTTAAGCCCGCGTAGGCGCGGAGGGATGAGGCGGCCCGCGTGTTGAGGAGCAGGTGGTTTCTAAAGATCGCCGCCGCGGCTGAGGCTGGCCGGCTTGCCGGCCAGCAAGCCGAAGCTGTGGTGGTGAGCGTTAATACCATCTGCGACGATAAACTTGCGTGGGGCCGCCGGAGCCCCGCAGCGCCGGAGCAGTGACAGAAACCTTGCCTGTTGTATGTTACATGCTTGCATGCATGCTGCAAGTTGCATGGTTGCTTGCATGCATGCTGCAAGTTGCATGCTTGCTGCATGCTGCATGCTTGCTGCATGCTGCATGCAACAGGCATGGACACCATTAGTGAGAATAACAAGTTTGTTTTCCTGCTTGAAAATAATTTACCTGCATTATTTTAGTGAACCTGGTGTTGTAATTTTGTAGGAGGGTATGCATTTTTCAAAGGTTGAATTTTAGAAACTGTCAGTCGATTAAAATGTTATTCTTCGTAATAAGTTTTATGTGAAACAAACAATATGTGGACAAATAATATTTGATTTGTTATTCTATCATATGAATATTCTAACATTAAACTTTATTTGAAACAAAAATCGATGATTTAAATTTCTTCAAAGTAAGTGTTCTGCGTATTGATTATTCTACGAAATGATAATATGAGAAACAATTTATGTGAAACAAAATTCAATTAAACAATTAGCGATGAAACAACGCACAACCATAAAAAATGCATGTAGGTTTTTTTTTGAGGCATGCATATTTAATATGAAATCTCTCAAGCTCTGTTTTCGGGCCGACGGTGACGACGGCGACGACGCTCTGGTGACGTTATTAAATGAAAAAAAGTTCTATTTTGACTTTTAAATTATTTTTTTTTCATATACTGCTATACACATTCAAATATTTCAGGTTAATTACAAAAGAACCATGTAGAAAACTGTTGCAAGTAGTTTTCCAGTACTAAGTAAACTGTTGCAAGTAGTTTTCCAGAACTGAGTAAACTGGTGCAAGTGTTTAAAAGTCGATAAGAGAAGATATTTTTGTTAATATTGTAAGCTTTGTATTAATCAATAGATAAAATAATGCAAGTTAAATGGTAATATCCTTGTATTTTCCTCAATTATACATATATAAAAATAAGTACAGTATACACTGGTATAAGTGGTCACTTGTACCAGTTTACCAGTTCTATTATATTAAAGAAAACAAGCTACATCAATGCAAGTGATGCTATTTTCTAAAGTTTGCAAAAATTTGAAAAACGTATATAGTATGTAGTCTTTTTCATATGATATTCAAATATAACATTTCAAAACTTCAAAAAATTCTACCGATTTATGTCAAAATTACAAGCTTCAGAATCTTCAAACCACTCTTCTGTAAAGTTGTGTTTTTGCACTTGCACTAGTATACGTAGGACCCGTCGATATAAGCTGTACAAACTGGGAGTGCCAGACCGTCTCGTGCTCATCTTACGAGACTTTTTGTCGGATCGCACCTTCCGCTATCGCATCGGGAAGGCACTGTCTTCCCCCCACCCCATTAGAGCCGGAGTCCCTCAGGGCTCCGTCGTCTCTCCCCTTATCTTTACTCTGTTCACCAGTGACATCTCCAAGAGCAAGAAGGCTCAGTTAGCCCTGTTCGCGGACGACACGGCCATTTATTACACTGGCCGCAGTCACGACGCTATCTATAGCACCCTCCAAACCTCAGCCAACGTCTTAGGCGCTTGGTTCCGGAAATGGAGAATCGAGGTGAACCCCGACAAGAGCCAGGCAGTTTTTTTTCTCTAAGCAGCGTAAAATTAAGCCACCCGCGCTCAGCCCGATCACTATGTACGGTAAGCCTATCCCTTGGGAGAAGCAAGCCAAGTACTTAGGAGTCTTACTTGACAACCACCTGTCTTTCGCGGCGCACATCAAAGCAGCTCGCGACCGAGCTGCCTTTGCTATGGGTAGGCTTCTTTCAGGATTTCGGCGAAAAGCAAGTTGTCACTCAAGTGCAAGTTGCGCCTTTATACCGCGGTGATCCGCCCCATTATGACGTACGCTTGCGTCGTGTACGCTCACACCAAGCCTAAGTACATCCATAGGATGCAAACTTTGCAGAACCGGTTCTTACGTAGAGTCACGGGAGCCCCTTTTTATATCCGTAATGACCGTCTACACGTAGACCTTAGAATGCCCACCGTCCTTTAGTTTATGAAACGTCTTTCGAAGCGTTTTTTCGATAACGCCATTAAGCACCGTAATCCCCTGATCGCAGCGGCCGCCCGTTACGAACCCTCACGCATTAGTACAGTACGCCGTCCTAGGCATACCCTCGTCACTCCAGATGATGCTATCACCCTCCTCCAGGAGAGTAGCAAAGAGACTAGCACTCTTAAAAAGTTCCGACTCAAACCGCCGTCTTTCCGACCTCGCCGTCGAGGTCCGTCGCGACGTCCCGGTCCATGCCCTCCCCGACCCTCGCTCGAGCCAGCCCGCGATGCTGTGCCAGTAGTTTTAAATCAGCCCCTAAATAATGATACCATTCAGATCCAGCCTGTCCCCATGCAGTCCTCCCCCAGCGACGCCCTAAGCCGAGGTTCGTACCCCTCAGGGGGTGCCCTTAGCGTGCAGTCGCTTAGTTTGTAAGTTTTTATGCCCTGGCTGGAGGCCTTACTCTTAAGGCACCCACAGGATAGTCCGGTTAAGCAGACGACAACATCATAGGTTGAACTGCGAGATGCCATTCACAAAAAAAAAAAAAAAAACTGATATTGTATTCCATTTAATGATAAAAGATTGAAGGTCTTGCTGTAGATTGGGCCCCGTGTACATTAGGTCATTTAAACTTTGATTTGTTGATGTTTTTGCCGAAGCATTGTAAACAACTCGTAATGCAGTCGTTGCACTATCTTCGCGCAATACGCAATGATGCGGTAGGAAACATTCCGGTGTTTGATTGCAAGGTAAAGGTTTCATGTGTCCTAAGGTTTTGTATTCGGTAATGAATGATTTATATGCGTTGAATAAAGTATTGCTTTTATGTAATTTCTTTTCTAAATGGATGAATTGAGCAACAGCCTTGTTTTTGGACTGCCCCAATTTCTCCTCAAATTGTTGTACTAGTGGTAGTCTTACTTCATATTTTCCGTCATCTAAACGATTTGTAGTTGCTTCAAAGTATTGAATGCACTCTTGCTCTTCTGCTGATAATGATTTTTCCTCTGTAATATCTTCGATCTCCCAAAATTGCTGAACTCTGTCTAAGTCAAATTGTACCACGTTGCACATTAATTTAGTCTTCATATTTCCACACAGTATCCGACCCAGGCGAGTCTCTTGAACAAGCGGAAGTGATTCGCTTAATCTGCACATGCCCGCTAAAAGAATATTCGAGTATACGTCCGCACCCAACAGTATGTCAATGGGTCAGCTGATGTTGTACTCAGGATCTGCTAATTCTAGATTGTCCAGAAATGGGCATGCTATTTTTGGGAATGAGTATGATGGTAAATATTTTGTTAAGTTGTCCATGATATAAACATCGATATTAAATTGATAGTTTGATTCTTGAGTTTGATATACAGTTCAGGGACAGCATTCCTTTGCAACTGTTTTCCCTTTGTACTATGCCTGTGATTATGCTGTCACACCTGGATCGCTGCAATCCTAATTGCTGAGCGGCGTTCTCTGTAATAAGAGACATTTGTGAGCCCTGATCAATAAGGGCCCGCAGGATCAGATATGTCCCATCTGCTTTCTGAACCTTTAGCAGTGCAGTTGAAAGCAAAGTTTATTGTATCATATTATGCTGTGTCACGCACGTGCATGTTTCCTTGATTTGCACGTTCTTGATTGTAACGGATGTAGTTTTTCTGTGCAGAAGGTATCGAGTTACCTCCTTATTTTGACAATTCCTTAAAATACGATTCATGAAGTAATGTGTTGTGAAATTCGTTGCATTCGACGCAACGCTTCTTTGATAAGCACTCTTTGCCTTTATGGTCATATAAGCAGTTTTGGCAATAATTCAAGTTAGTAACACATTGTTTTTTCTTCATCGGAGAAAAGTCAGCAAATTGTTTGCAATAAAATATAGCATGTGCGTCATTGCAAACTGAACAGTTTGGTCGATAGTTTTGCAATTTCCTGTTATTTGGTAATTGTGAAATAGCCTTGTTACTTGAATATGATTGCTTTGAATGATAATTTTTTGATTCTGATGGTTTATTGTTGTTTGAAGAAAACGATTTTTGGTTACTGATCTCCTGTTTTCTTCTACTTGCTTCCATGCTCGTGAACTTCCCCTCTAGAAAGGCTAGAAATTCATTCAACTCGAGTAATTCTCGGGGTTGTTTGATTGCTGCGTTGTATTCGCTGAATGTATCGGAATCCAATTTCTGACACAGGATGTGCACGATCAACGGGTCCCACGAAGTAACGTCTACGCCGAGGGTCTTTATGGCGTTCATCGTTTCAAGCGCAGTATCATGGATTCGTTTGATATGATTGATTGATGCTTGCTGTACAATTGGTATATTTAATAAAATGTTGATGTGTGAGGTAAATATCATCCTTTTGTTGTCATAACGATGGCTCAAAATGTCCCAACAAATGATAATATAGTTGTCCGAACTGATCGGGAGGTGCTGTATGAGGCGCTCTGCTTCGCCTTTTACTTTAGACTTGAGAAACTGCATCTTCTGAGCGCCAGACAATGAAGGGTTGCCATGAACTGCTTCTGAGAAGAGATCCTTAAATGATGTCCACTGATAGTAACTACCGCTAAATGTAGGTATTTCTGTTTTTGGCGTTGTATGCTCTCTATGTGAAACGGACGACATCTTTTTATTGATTGCTTTGATGGCATCGTTGTATGTGCTTTCATATTTGAGGTACATATGATGATAGTCTTGATTTCGGTCTCCCAGCTCACTGTCTAATTCCCAATGCTGAGAGTCAATTTTCATCCAACGAGACCTTACCGTGTTCAACAGATGATAGAATTCCCATTTCTCCGCTACTGCATCCATGTTGATGCTTGAAACAGTATGTTCAAAGGCCTTGAAGTTGCTTATCTGTTTCCTCATCATCTCATCCCACATCCCATCTCAAAGATTGTCCTGAAAGTTGATGTACGTTGCTTAAAGAAGCTAAAGGAGTAGCAGGCTTTAACAGTGGTGTTGATGGTCTTTCCTCGGTTGGCTGATGATTCTGAATAACTGCTCTGATTTTCTCATATCTCTCCTTCACAGTGCCAAATTGCTTCGAAGTAAAATAAGTATGCGATCTGGCATATTCGATGCTACACAATCTAACATGATTTGATTGATACTCTTGCCAGCATGCATCCAAATTTTCTAACCTTCGGCGTATGTAGTCCGAGGTTTTGCGATCGGAGCCATCCTTTTTGAAGTTTGAGTAAAGGGGAATGCCCATCAGCCATATAGAAAAATGCCTGAAATGAACAACAATGAAATATACGCCAAATTTTACTGCAAGTCGTAGGTAACCCATTACAATTTTAATTATTATCAAAAAACTAGGTAGAAGTCAGTTACAAACATTTTTCTGAAATATAGGTTAAGTCTAGGTTAACGATAACAATTAACATAGTGCAGGTTTCTAACCATTTTTAAATGTACACGGGGCACACACAAGTCCAAAATACACAACAGCGTCATATTTAAAGTAGGTTCAGGTCTGTCCTCAAAAAGCCGAGTCATCGTTTAGGTGGGTCCAATCTAAGTCCGTGTTCAAAAATGGGTATCGTGTGCAGAAGTAAAATCAAAATCATCAAAAATGGCCACAGTCGTCGAAATATCATTAAGTAAGTAGGTAAGTACGTATCTTCAGTCACAAGCACAAAACCAAGAATCAAGTAAACAAACAATCGAAAATGCAGTAATGTCAAACTGTCAGTAAGGCAAAGGACATCATAGAGCCTACAATACGTTTTCCATTTTAAAAATAATTTGATTTTAATTTATATATACATGCGTATATTGTTTTAATATATTTATGGTACACATAGGTCGACTTGTGTTAAATTAATTATTAACTGTGCACTAATTCCTTAAAATAGTTTGTAATGGATTATTTGACGATTCCTTTTTGGCTGAATGTCACTTACTCCTGTCAAATAAACATTGACCTTCAATAAGAATAAGAATAACTTTAACGGATATCAGGTTAAATATTTTAATGATTCCTATATTTTATACCCTACTTAAACAAACTTGAGATTTATTTCATTATTCATATTTTATTTTAAATACAATTAAGGACTATTTGCAGTTTTTGTCCATTTCAGGCATTTTATAGGCATTCCCCTTTGCTCTGATTGAGTAGTTGCTGTTGTTGGGCGAGAATGTCTTCCAAAGACGACATGTTGTTGAAATGTTAATAAATGGAACGATCTTACTTGATAGTCCAAACGGGAGCTTTGTTGCTCACCAAAGCGGATCTCTGTTGACCCCTGCTGATTGTTGCTGCTGCTGCTGCTGCTATGTACTGCACTATTGCTGGCAGTACAAACGCCTTCACTGATAGTTCACTTTATGTTACTAGTGAAAGTTTTACAGTAAGTACTTGATTGCTACACTGTAATGAACACACGCGACATCCGGCTCGAAGGACCAAAAATGTACGGGTAAGGGTACATTTAAATGGGCTGCGGGTTGTTCGAAAGAGATACCGCGGCCCTGGAACACAAAGGGCGAAGAAGGAACATGGGTGGGTTTTAGTTAGTACAAGTCTGACACTCCCTCCCGCTCCGCCCAGAGCGGGAGAAGTCATTTGATGATTTCCCATCCGCAAAAAAAAAGGGTACATTTAAATGATAGACTGATAAAATGATTGATTTGTGTATTGAAAGAACACCCAAACTGATACTGATCGACTCGCGACGAATGAGTCTTTTGTTGTTAGCCCAAACGGTGATATGAGACTACTGCTCGCTGACTTAAAATTGTATATTTTATTCATTCGCTGCGCGCCGATTTCAGCATAAAATTGATACATATGATATTGTACGGGTTTGCTCATACAATAATTATTTTATTGGAATGAGAGATTATTTCTTTTAATTCAGTATCAATTATTATATCTATAATTGAATGTCTTTATTATTTATAATATTTGTTTTTTTAATCTCTTCTGTTGTTATTTATTATAGAAAAATTAAATTAAAAATTAAAAAAAAACCCCGACACAAAAACCTCTAAAAAAACAAAAATAAAATAATCCAAGCGTCTTAGCGTCGGGGGTCCGCTTTGTTATGTGCTTGTTCTAAGCGGTCTACTTAGCGGTCCCCCGACGTTTACCTGATCAATTTTTTTTTCATTTATTAACTCGTGCTATATTTACAGCTTTATGATTTATATGTGCTTATTATTTATAAGCACCATCTAGCGCCGAGAGGATAAACAGTCTTAAGATCATTGATAGCTGGCTAGTAACACCATCTATCGGAAGATCGGCATTCTGCGATAACTTTCAAACACTTATGTGTTTTAGTGTCATCTAGTGTCGAGTGAATGAATAAAGAGGACATTGATCTGTTTGCCAAATCATTCTGTAAAACAACGCCATCTATCATTAACGGAATACATCCCTGTTAGTCTCCTAGCCAACCCTCCTACTGTCCAAGAGAGGGCGTTACGTGTATGTTAACATCAATCTACTTAACGAAAACAAATTACAAAAATGGAAGAAATAATGGCAACCTTTTTTTTTTTTTTCGGATGGGAAATCATCAAATGACTTCTCCCGCTCTGGGCGGAGCGGGAGGGAGTGTCAGACTTGTACTGACTAAAACCCAACCATGTTCCTTCTTCGCCCTTTGTGTTCCAGGGCCGCGATATCTCTTTCGAACAACCTGCAGCAATAATGGCAACCTTACGCTTAATTCAAAAAGATTTAGAGGAACAAAAAAGCACAATTAGGGAAAATGGCATAGAAATAGCAAAAACTGTTACTGAAAATACCACTACGATCCTGGATGAAAAATTATACCACCTGTAGCAAAAACATACCAATCTCACAGAAAAAATTTAAAAACAAGAAAACAGGCTAAATTACTTAGAGAAACAGGCAAGAAACCAAAACATTGTTATTTTTGGCCTGGAAGAAAACAAAAGTCCTTATTCTTACTCCGATTTAGAAATGGAAATTATGGGCTTTATCTCCAGAAACCTTAAAATAGATCTAAAACGAAACGAAATTCAAGAAATAAGAAAAATAGGAAAGAAATCGGAAAAACATCGGCCGGTCGTGGTAACATTGACAACTCTTGGAAAAAAAATTCGATATTTTCAAACAAAAGAAACTATTGAAAGATACAAACTACTACATCAAGGAAGATTACCCACAGCATGTATTAGAGAAAAGAAGAGAACAACAGGATCAAGTAAGAATTGAAAAAGAAAAAGATAAGAAAGTAATAATAAAATATGACAAACTAGTGATAATAGATAAAACAGAAAAAAACAATAAACGAGGAACAATAAAAGGTCTCTGTTGACCTAACCCCCGAATTCTCAGAACAAGCACAACGATCCACCACACAGAACACAAGCAAGTAAGAAAAACAAACCTACAACAACATACTTCCAAACAAAGGAACATTTATGGCTCTGAAGGCGTGGAATACTGAATTTTGTTGTCAACAAAAATCAAAGTAACCAAGATAAATAAATGATTAGTTTGAATAAATGACAATCAGCAACCCCTCCCCTCAAAACCGAAACGAATACAAAAAACAGCAAACATAAATATCTTCCAAGCCGGCTGGTCCCCCAAACAATAACACAAGAAACGAGGAAAAACCAAACCACCTATGTGTCGCGACGTTGAACGTTAGAACTTTGCTGTCTGAGACAAGGATTACAGAGCTGAATCATGCTATGGAGAAACTAGTATGGGACGTTATAGGATTGTGTGAAACGAGAAGGAATAAAGAAAGTGTAGAAGAATATCCCGACTTTATATTGTATCATAATAAGGCACGAAATGGTAGGAGTGGGGTAGGATTTATAATAAAAAAACCGGGCAAGTGCGAGTCGGACTCGCGCACCGAGGGTTCCGTACAAACCAAAATTACTGAAGCGAATAAATGAAAGTATGTGATGTAACAAGAATTTAAGGTTTTCGGAATTTTTCCTTTATATGTGCTGTAAAACATTGCTTCATGTCAAATTTTAATTTCTAGGTCGACTGGCCCTTTAGGTTTTGATTCCTTGCGAGTAGTTGCAAGTTTGAAAATATTAATTTGCTGTTTCTTTTGATTGCGTTGACATAGAAGTTTGATTTTGTTACAGCTTAACGGTATTATAAATTTGAGTATTTGATATAAATTTCAATGTAATAATACCTTTACGCGTCCATGAGGAAAGGTGTAGAAAGTTTTAAATTATTAAAAATATTTTTATTATACAGGGTGTAACGGAAAGGGTATATACATCCTTAAGGGTGTGCTACAGACCATCAAACTGAACTTTATCTTGATTCACCTTAAGCAGGTCCTTTGCTCGACTCCTACAGATCTCACACCATGCTTCCCGATTAGGGTGTGCATTTTCGACTGCCACATCTCGAATCAACGCACGGATAACAGGGGTGGTCGCATCAGTACCAATTAATAAATTCAATGCTGACAATTGAGTAGTTTTATGTTTTGTTATATTTAGAACAAGTTGAATTTACCAAAGTGAATTAGACCAAAGTACATTTTTATCACGACATTCGACACGAATTAAATTTAATACAGTACGTACATAGCGCTCAGCCTGACCATTGGCATGATGCATTTCAGGAGTTATGTGGTGAATGGCAGAGCCCAGTTCTGATACCCAACTAGTAAAACCTGAGGCTTCGAACATGCGACCACGGTCGGAAACTATTAGTTTAGGAACACCAAATAAAGAGACTGCGTTACTAACAACGCGCTTGAGCTCGCTCGCTCGCTTGAGCTCGTGTCTTGGCGATATATGGGGTAAAGTGGGCAAAATTTGGTAAACGAATCCACCAACACAAAGACGAATTTATAGCCGTTTGATTCGGGCAGTGGGCCTAACACATCTACATGTATTGTATCGAATGGGACTTCAGGCTTTTCCCATGAAGTAATAGGTTGATGTGGAGCACTTGGAACTCTTTTTCTGGAGATACAAAGGAGATGGCCAAAAAAAAACCCAGAGTCGACAAAAATTTCTTATGTGCGGCCTGAATGGGCTTAATGTGTACATAAAAAAATGTTTTTATTTCCTCGAAAAACTATGGGGTTAAGTTTTTTTTTTAAATAAATCATAACTACAAATAATTGTTAATAAACAGCGATATTTAATAACTTATCGTTGAAAGGTAGGTATCTACTATTATATCTGAATCTGTTAGCTTTGTTTTTGTTCAAGCTAGAAAGAGATAAAGTATTTGTTCGCTTCCTAATCAGCGCTAATCAACGCAACCCAAGAGAGTTACAGCGACAGTCGCCTGACTGAAAGTTTTTTAGAAATGATAGAAAGAAATATGAATAGGCCAAACGTACTAGCAGATTACGTTGATCAACACCGTCTAAACGCACAAAGGAACATTTCATTTCAGAGGATGGAGGCAACGTTACAAGACGTAGCAGATTTCCCAAGAATGACTTACGATGAGCTGCTTATTCTCGCTATTGGAACGTACCACATCAAGCTAGCAAAATCCTACTGCTACGAACATGTCAGAGCAACCGGTGTGTATTCTATTGAAATCGTTAGGCATCCCGAGAGACTGAACCTTAATGACGATGAAGGAAATAATAATACGTTAGTACGATGCCGAATAAAATCGAGACACGTTCAAACAAGAACTTATTGCTACGTACTATACAATCGCCAAGCAATCACCGATTATTGCTGTAGCTGCATGGATGGCCCCCGCACATTAGGCAGTTGTGCCCACATTATTTCTATAATATATTATCTTGCCTGGGCCCGACATGAAGACGAGTTGAATCAACCTGCAGGATTTTTAGATGAAGTGTGCTTAGACATAGAAAATACAGGGTGGCCCATAAGTCCTTTAAAATGTAAATTTCGAATAAAATGCATAAGACGCGCGGGAGGGGCGCGGGCGGGGCAAAAACAGTACGTTCGGCTTCTGGGAAGTCAGTCGCCATGGAGCGTTTCACCGGTGCGGACCGTGCTTTTTGTGTGCGCGAGTTTTATCGGAACAATTTTTCGGCAACCATTGCGCGGCGTAAATTTCGAGAACATCACAATCTACACAACTTTCATGACACTCCAACTGTTCAAACGATCAACAACTGGGTTGCAAAGTTTGAAGAGACTGGTTCGACGTTAGATAAAAAGCGGTCGGGCCGACCAAGGACATCAAGGACGGAAGAAAACATCGACATAGTGTTACAGTCTGTTCGTGAAAATCCTACCCAGTCTACTCGTAAGCGTTCCAGAATATTAAACGTATCCAGAACATCGTTACAGTGGATTTTAGAGAAAGATTTACGTCTGCATCCCTACAAAATTCAGTTGGTACAGGAATTAAAAGACACTGACGCCATCCAGAGACTAAATTACGCGAATGAAATGTTTAGCCGCTTTTCTTCGTTCAATAACGTGTTATTCTCTGATGAAGCTCACTTCCACATTAATGGGCATGTAAGTAAACAAAATTGCCGCTACTGGAGCCCCGAAAATCCAAAACGTAAACATCAGAAGCCATTACACAGCCCTAAAGTGACGGTATGGGCCGCTATGTCAGCTCGTGGCATCATAGGCCCTTATTTTTTTGAAGACGGCAGAGGTCGCGCGATTACAGTTAATTCAGAGCGATATGTAGCAATGATCGAGGAGTTTTTTACACCAGCGTTGCAGAATTTTCCAGGCTACAATACGCGGACCTGGTTTCAACAGGATGGCGCGACGGCCCATACCTCTAACACCGCTATGCCCGTCATTCGTGAACTTTTCCCCAACAAAGTGATCTCTCGAAGAGGAGACATTTCCTGGCCACCACGTAGTCCGGATCTAACCTCGATGGACTTTTTCTTATGGGGTTATCTGAAATCTAAAGTGTATGACACAAACCCGCGGTCAATTGAAGCCCTAAAAGAAAATATTCAAAGAGAAATGGCTAACATCACAGAACTGACTTGCCGCGCAGTCGTCAATAGTTTTAGACGTCGCTTACAGGAGTGCTGTGATCGTAACGGGTTACATTTGGATGATGTTATTTTCAAAAAATAATTCCCACTTTATAAAGGTTAATACGAAATAAAAAGGTATTTCTTATTGACATCCCAGGAGACTCCAAGAACCCACAATTTCTGCACTAAATACTTCGCAAAGAAGGTCAACGGTGACAGAAAACCAAGAGGTTCATAGATTTTTGCTAGCTCGCTGAGAATGTTACGTTTGCTGCAAACACGATCTTGAGGCTTGACTTCGAAAACGAAATGATCAGAGTTAGGTTCCCACTTCAAACCTAAAATTTTGAGAGTGTTGGACTTCTCAACGTCCATCGAAACGTTATCTGTGAGACAATGCTCCGGAGGAAGATCAGAAAGCAGACTAGGTTCATTGCTAGCCCACTTGCGCAGCTCCATGTGACCTCGTTTTAGAAGCCCTGTCATTTCCGACTTAACTTAAATGGCCTGGTTAAGATCAGAACACCCAGTGACGACATCATCGATGTACACGTCAGTCGATAACACGGATTTTCCGAGAGGTAAGTCACCACCTTCATCCTCGGTGAGTTGTTTGCCGGTACGACAAGCAAGAAAGGGTGATGAGGAGACACCGTAGGTGACAGTATTCAAGCGATATTCCAACAGCGGTTTGGATGGATGATCTCTCCAGAAGATTCTTTGGAAATCACGATGTTCTTCATGAACAAGTATTTGACGGTACATTTTGCACACGTCCGCTGAAAACACAACAGAATGAGTACGAA
This sequence comes from Cerastis leucographa, assembly GCA_963082945.1. Taxonomy (NCBI): domain Eukaryota; kingdom Metazoa; phylum Arthropoda; class Insecta; order Lepidoptera; family Noctuidae; genus Cerastis; species Cerastis leucographa. Next base: position 1,087,802 of record CAUJBK010000002.1, read on the forward strand.
ACCGCAGAAGAATTTCCAAAATGTTAGCCTGTAACTTTGGACCGATAAGTAAGGTATCGTTCAACGATACGCCAGTGATGGCGTCACGATTTGATGCATCAAAGACTGCACGAAGCTTCGTACTGACGCTGTCAGGACGAAGGACACAGAAATGAGGTATGTAATACTTTCCCTTCTGCACATCCTCTGCGGGCACAGGAGTCATGTGGCCACACTGAATATACTCAGTCATGAAGCTCGAGTATTGTTCTTGAAGAACCGAATCAGCGGAAAGTTTACGTTCCAACGAATGAAAGCGTCAAAGAGCAGACTCTCGCGATCCTGGGAATGACGGTTCCTTGTCTTGTACAAAAGGCAAAGTGACACTATAGCGTCCAGTTGGGTCACGAAGAGTTGTGTCACAATAGATTTGTTCGCAACGTTGATCTGCTTCACTCAACTTAGTGACGCACGGAAGCTGGTCCAATTTCCAGAACTTTTTGACTTCCTGGAAAAGCTGCTGGTCGTCTGTAACGAAGAAAAAGTTGACACTTTGATCAGCCTGGTGATCACCAACACTGCCCAGAAGAAGCCAGCTGAACACAGAATTCAACGCGGATGGCTGCTTCGGTCCTCCACTCAGGCATCCTGGCAGAATGAGAGAAGGGAAGATTTCAGCACCTAGAAGAATGTCAATAGGACCAGGTTTATCACAATCCGGATCCGCTAGATTGAGACCGCGAATATGAAGCCAACATGATTTGTCGAGCCTGACGCTCGGCATGTTCCCGCATATGGTCAATGCTTCAAGATTGAACGCCACTAGACCGTTAATACCTACCTGAAGTTGAACAGCTCCCGAGATAGAGGCTGACGATTGACCTACACCACGAACTTGGCGTGAAGTCATGCGTTTGTCAAGTCCTAGACGGTTTACTGCGCTTTCTGAAATGAAATGAGCCTGACTACTCGTAACGATAATACAGCGGAAAAGCTGGTAGTCACCCGACGAATCAAGAATATTTATAACAGCAGTAGATAGAAGAACAACTGAATTATCACCCACGTTCGTCAACACACAAAGGGGTTCACTGACTGGAGGCTTCGGTTCAGGAATGTCAGCATCTTTTTCCTGATGCAGGAGCGTATGATGCTTCAGATGGCATTTCTGGCATGTAAATGTCGATTTGCAATCGCGAATAATGTGGGACGGCTTTAAACAATTGAAACACCAGCGATTTCTTTTCGCGATGTCCTGTCTCTCTTGAACTGACTTAGCAGCGAATGATTTACAATGCGAAATGGAATGAAGTTCCGAACATGACGGGCACTTAGAAGCAACTCCTCGCGCAGTGATGGAAGGCGCAGAAGATTGGGTACCTTCTGGCTGGTTTGTTGTCTTCTCTGAATTGGATAACAACGAGGACGTAATTTCTTATTGTTGTTTGACTTGACATCAGTTTTGTAGGTTTTGCTAGTAGACGGTTGAGGATCACGATTACCAGAAAAGTGAGTATCACGAACGAGTGCATCGCACTGCGCTTCGAGAAAATCCTTAAGGGCACTGTAACGTACGTAGTAAATGATAACACAATACGAAGTCTCAGTGAGCCGTAGGTAAGTTAAGACCAGTTAGAATGGCTAGGTTTTCGTTGAACAGGTCCAACACGCGTCTGAATTCGGTAGGTGAGTTCATTTTTAGACTAATGTTTTGCATTTCTCGCCAACAAGTAAATGCGAGTTCACGTTTGTCACGATAACGAGCTACCAATGTCTTGTACGCTTCTTGATGGTATTCACCCTGGATAGGAAAGGTACGAATAAGTCCTAATGCGTCCCCGACTAGGCTCGCTCGAAGATACTGCATGCGATCCGAGTCCGATAATGATTCATTCAGATGAATGAGCGAATTGAACGCATCATAAAACATGTTGAAATCCTTTATGCATCCTGAAAAACGAGGCAAGTCGATCTTTGGAAGTCGAATCGTTGACGCAGGCGACATCTGTGTAGCAGCCTTTGAAACTTCAGAAGAAGGAACAAGAGCACGATGTATAGCAAGGACCTGAAAATAAATATTATCGAATTCGGTACGGAGTTCATCTTCTTCCTCCACTTCAGAATCATCGACAATACCTAAAATGTCCAAATGTGCTTGTTCGAAATTATTAACCAGTTTCGTTACTGACGAATAATGTACGATAAATTCATCCAAACGTGAAGAATCAGACTCCACCATTCGTGCAACTTCCATCGTTTTCCGCAATCGATTCAATGCTAAAGTGCGTTTACGTCTTAATATGGGCAAGGCAGCGCACGTAAGGCCACTTGTTTCGATTGATTTAGATTTAGACATTTTCTTTGCACCACGCCTTGGTACGTAAGCCATGTCTCGAATCGATAAGCAAAACAAAAATAATCGATTATAAAATTAATTATTTTCAATAAAATCGATACTAAAATGACAATCGATAGATTCGACAGAACGTTGGTACATCTCTATTTCTCAGACTACCTCACCTATTGACTACTGTTTGTTGTTGCAGAATACCTACCTACCCTACCAATTCCGATTCGTAATTTCTATGAGAATAAATTTTGACTTACTTTGTAATGATTATTCACTAGGAATTAATCTTGAATGAATAAGGTACGCAAAAATGATTATTTACCTACCTACGGTAACGAGTTGAATTGATTTGTATGTCTAAATCTACGAATGCTACGATTACGAATAGTCGGGTAACATAGATCGTTTACCTAACTTGTCTTTACTTATAACAATTGTCGTGACGAGAAAATATACGTGATGCTACTACATGTACTGAACAGAACGATTAATTTACATGTAATAATAACATCGTACAGAACGACAATTATTCTGAACGAAATAATCACCCAAATCACCGAATTTTATGTGGAACTTTTGAAAACTAGCAACCAAGATGAAGTAATACGCAAACAACGGATTGAGAAATATCTAAGTATATGACCGGCGCCAGCAAGGCGGATAGGTAAATACCTAGACTGAGGGATTGGAAATGTTTGCTACTTTCTTCATCAAAGTACGACTTTTGAATGAAATAAATACACGAAATAAGCTACACGTAATTGTTCTAAGGTGTTGTTCATATACTTTGGAGAAATATTCAATATCTAACGAGATTTGTGACGATTAATTATGGTGACATGGCGGTCGACCATTTGTGCAAATTACGAAAGTTTATGAAATCTTTCTCGCTAACGTTATGATTACTGCTTTATTAGCACGTCCCTGGTTTCGGCACCAAAAATATGTTACGAGAAGGATTAGTTCTCGGATAATATAAGGGATGGAAATTCAAACTTAATTTCCAAGCATTTGTAGGAGCACTAGACACTGACAAGATGAAGACAGTATTGAGCAGCCTTACCTTGATTCCCACAGCTAGATCCACCAGTTCAGGTTTCCACGCACTATTGCAGCCCTTTTATGGGGGACACAACAGTTTAGACACAGAATGTATATTTATTTTCGATTAGTTAAGAAGCGGCGTCGCCATCTTCAAAAGTTCGTGCAAGACGAGTAGTGAGGCGCTTGCGCTGCATAGACCATAGATAACACAAGTACTCGAGTGTTGGGCGTGAAATCGATTATTGATTCTCGCTTTTATGTCTTTGGGTTTCTTGAGGTCCTAATACCATCCCAGGAAGACTGCTTGCGCTTATCATCGCGCTTGCCTTCATCTTAATAAGTGATTAAGTACAAATTACAAACGCTTAGAAATGAGAGTACGCAAAACATTAGGTACTACTTGAATTACGAATAACGGTGACGATACATTAATATTTATCATAAACTAGCGATCTACTTCGACTTCGCACGAGTCATACAAATCTCTAAAATTCTCGGCTTTGCTCTATAATAATTTGCATGCACCTTCCAAAATATTCTCTAAATGAGAGTAAAAACAGACAGACAGACAGAAACAGCGACTTTGCTTTTACTACGAGTATTTAGAGACTCGAGGTAGAGATTGAATGAAAAATATTTGCAGTCAGCAATTATTGATATATATTCTTTTACACAGAAACTCAATAATACACGCTTTCGTTAGAATAAAATTTCTAATAACAACAACAAAGATATAAGAAATATAAAAAATGCATGTAGGTTTTTTTTTTGAGGCATTCAATTATAATATGAAATCTCTCAAGCTCTGTTGTCGGGCTGACGGCGACGTTGTCGTCGGCCCGCGAAACAATAACTTTTAATTGGGTCTATGAATTACGGAAACAGAAGAAAAAAATTAAGATCTATATGTCGTAGGGAGGTGATTTTATTTCGTTAGACACGGTCTTCATGTGGGCAGAACATGGGTTTCGTGCTATGAAAACACACACTACAAAATCAAAAGTCATTTATTCAAACTAGGCTGATAATCAGCACTCTTTGAATGTCAAAATTACAAGAGACAGTCCCCCAAAACGCCCGCCCTTCGCCACTTCCTAGTGTTTTAGCTGGGAAGAAGAAGTGGCGGAACAAACTCCCCAGCAACACATCTGTCTGTTAGGTTCGAAGAACCAGATTCTTTCTATACACAAAGTACACTGCTTTTATCGAACTAACAAATTACTTGAAATTACAATCCAACACAGTAACACTAGGCACAATGAATCGGGTTACAGTTTCGGGACGTCTTGACTCCGCCGCGATCAGACACTGACTGTCCTCCTCGCCGCGAGCTCGAAACATCACGACTCTGTAGTAAGCGCGCTTAGGTGCGGGTAGACTGGTAAGTAGTTCGCCTTTGGCGCGCTTTCGATTCATGTCCGTACTATTGACTGTCTCCGACACGGCCATCCTGCTTGCACACGTCCTCGTGTGATGGTTACCCTGCAAACAAATACTCCACGACAGAATTTTGTTCCACTCGGTCACTCCTGACCAAACTTTAGATTCAACGGGGCGGTCAAAATAAGGACATTTTAGAACTAGCTGTTTCGTTTTAACCAAATTGGAAATAATCGAATACACAACAATGATGACCCTGGGCCATGTACCTTAGTCGTTCAAATCAACCTTCAAAACTCTACTGCAACAAGAAAAATACTACCAAGCTTATAGGAACTCTCGTGTAAAGCCTCTAACGCCACGTCTCTTTAGCCGACCAGCAATCGCATTGCTCTCACACATCCAGCGCATGGATGAAAACTAAAATTAGATCAAACGATTAGGTCAATTAAAATGCTAGAGCAACCAAGTACCTCTTCATCCATCTAATCACCACTTAAAGCAGGAATCTCATCCGTGGCCTATGGGCAACACTCAGGCCCTCCAACAAACCCTGTTTGTTTTACTATGTTCCTCAAGAACACAGAGTTCCACATGACTATGGTCTCTACGAAACCCGACCTCCGCCAGAGCCACCCGCGCACCGCGCATCCACGGACTACTATAAGCAGACACCGACTTCTACCGGACTACGGCTACGAAATGGCTACTGGTACGGTCTGACCATCCGAACCAAGATTCCACACTATCTCTCAACTCTAAATCCTCTACAGTCTACTTCAAACGGTACTTGGCCCTCGGGCATTCTCCCTAACCCATCTTGTGCATACTTGAAAGTACGCTTAGAACTTAATGATCTCAATGTTTAGCGATCCCCCTCTAGCACTTCGACTGGTACGTGACCCGCTGGCATCTTCCTTAGCCTACCGCGTGCGTAACTGTAGGCACGCTTAGAATTTAAAGCTTTCCGTGTGAAGGATAACCGTCCAAAACTCAATTACTCTAAACAGACCTTTAATCTTTAACAACCCTAAATCATCAATCGCAAAACCTTTAAAGTTCGCCATCGTTTCGTCAACTCGGCACTTGGGGCCTACACAAAATCCCTTTTCTGTAAGCGTTAACGCCAACGGAAAGATCAAATTGTATGGAGTTGACATTTGCTCACCAGATGTCACGTGACTGCTGCTAAATTCGTAGCCAAGTCACTATTCCTCATGCGGAAAGGAACATCGAAGCGAGCGTGACAGATAAACGACAAAAATGTTCATCAAAATGGTAGACAAGTGCCACTTTTGACAAACGCTAATGATATTTTGACGTTTCCGCAACACGCTATATTAGCGGGAGATCGGACCCTAACGCTTAAAAGTAGACAGTGATATTTTTGTGTATTTCATTCAAATTGATTATTGAAAATGCATAGTTTGAGATTATTATGGGCAGCTAATAATGAAGCAGCATTGCAAAGACGTCAAACGAGAATACATCGTCGTAACATGGAGCAAATTGAGGCGATGTCGGACTTGGAATTTGTTCATCGTTATAGGTAAGATAAACAAACTTTTAAGCATCTTTGTGATGATCTTCGGCGTTTAACTTCATTAAAAGGCACCCGGGAAATTAGTTTACAAATCAAGGTAAGTAAGTTTTGCACTTCCAACCTTACACAGGATAATATAATAATTTCTAGTGCCATAATTTATTGTCAATTCTCAAATGATTAATTATTCATGTTTCAGGTTTTGTGTACTCTTAGCTTTTTAGCTACGGGCTCATATCAACGCATTGTTGGACTATCGCAGCAATTAGTACAAAGAACAACTAGTAGGTGCATACGTCAAGTTGTTGAAGCATTAAGCCATCCAGCCATTTTAAATAAATGGATTGTGTTTCCGAGGTCGCAACAACAACGAGCCCAAACTAGACTTGAGTAAGTTATCACTTATGATATGACTATAAAGGGTGTAAAACACCTCTTAACGAAGCCGAAAGGCACTAGTTCTCCCTGTCATTACGATCACTTTTTTGTTCTACACCATACCTGGGAACCTTCTAGTTACGGAGATATTAGGGGTCAAAGTTCCAACTTTTTGACAAGTATTTTTTTAAATACAAGTTTTTAATGTAAGATTTTTACTTTAAACACCTCCACGACCCCCGTACTATTCAAACCGTCCATCAGCACAATGTTTTGAGTGCGTTACATTGCGTTCTACCACAAAACATGATTTTACTACCCCAAAAAAAAATTCGTTTCCCAGCAATAATTTTTGCGTAAAGTTACTTAGTTTTATGTACAGAATGCTTGGTTAACGGCTTCGTGATGAGGTGATTTACACCGTGTATAATATATGGTTAATTAGTTTTTAGTAGCATGTTCCTGATGAACCTAGGTACTTCACACTAAATAAACTACCAAAACAACACAACAACAATGACAATAAACCTACAAAAAATACCTTCTTTAAGGCCAATGGGTGCTTAGATAAAGCCCCATGGATCTATGTATGCACACTGTGTTTTAAATACTAGTAAAAAATCTGTCCTTTTAGTAAGTAACTAAATTAATATTATATTTTCCACAGGTTTCAGAGGCGGTTTAGACTCCCAGGTATAGTTGGATGCATAGACTGTACCCATGTGGCAATTGTCAAACCATCAGAAGAAGAGCATTTATTTTTTAACCGGAAAGGTTACCATTCATTGAATGTTCAAATGGTAAGTTTACATTAATTGTTTGTGGCTAAACAATGTAATAATATTATTGCTATAAAAGCTTATAAGAATCATATTTATAAGTAGGATAATTATGTGATCCATATTTTTTTTACCTTGTCTACAGGTATGCGACAGTAACTTGAAAATTACTAATGTAAACTCCAAGTTTGGTGGAGCCACCCATGACTCATTCATATGGGCAGCTAGCAGAATGAAAACATTTATGCGAGAATTGCACCAAAATGGAGAACAAGTGTGGTTATTAGGTATGTTAATAATTAGTATGGTATAGTATATGTCGGCGTGAGCAAATTATTACGACTTAAAACGAAACGGAACGCTCTGTGACATCATCGCACCACTCAGTGAATCAGGCGAGTTGTGGAAGGGGTCGGCCTTTATAATACGGAGCGCCGAGCGATGCGGGGCATTCAAACAAAAACTTTTCAGTTCTACCGTCCGAACCGGGAAAAAAATTTCTAGAAAAAATTTTTAACCGTCAGGCAAGCGCCGGCTGGATACCCATGGCCACCTAGCTCTGTGGGTACCCAGCGGGTGCTGCCCGTGCTGCCCGGTGCTGCTGCACCGTACCGGTTGCGGAGAAGCCACACCTACAAGATGCCTAAGAAGACGCCGCCTCCACCGATCCCCAAGGGGGAACGAACCCTCGATGACTCATACAGAGACGCCATCGCTGCCCTGCAGAAAGCGCAGCGAAGGAGGGCCCTTGAGGCCTCACCTCCTGCGCCGACGCCAAGCCGTAGCGCCACTATTAAAACGCCGTCGCCGGTGCATGCCCCGACCACTTCGGTCCGGCCACCGGCGTCCCGCCACCTGCCCACCCTGGCCCCGGATCGTCCCGGGCCCAGCAGCAGCGCGCCCGCTGCTCGCGCCGTCGCCCCCCCCCCTACGCGCCAATGCGCAGGAGGATCGGGCGACCGCGAGGCACGCGCCCCGCGCCGCAAACCCGCGCATCAAGCGCCCACCAACCGCCACCGCCGTCACCCAGGCCGCGCCCGCCGTGTCGCGCCCTGCCGCGAGTGTGTTTACACACGCACGGCCGGCCGCCGCCGCCGCTGCGCACAGCGCCGAGCGCGCCACATCACCCGCACCACCCCGCTTGCTGGCAGGCTCAGCCGCCGCAGCGTCGTCTGCTTTGATGTCGCCGCCCCCGCCCCGCAGTGCAGCCCAAGACTCGCCTGCGCCCGCGCCCATGTCGCCCTGCTACTCAAGTGAGTGCAGCGACGTGGAGCAGAGCGACATGGACGAAGAGGAGTACGAGGTAGGTGCCCCTACCTCAATTAAAATGACGCCCAATGAATCGGCGCTCGAGCGCGATACTCGCGCCCAGCGCCGACCACGCAGCTCGGACGACGAGGCCGCCGAAGAGGCGAAGCGCGTCTGCCCCGACTCCCCGCTCCCACAGCGTGAACCGCGTGGTCGAGCCGGAGCCGGGTCGCCGACGTTCGCCGAGGCGGCTCGCCGCCCACCCACCGGCCAAGACGCCTCACATAATGCGACGCCTCCCGCCGCCGCAGCCCCAGTGCAAGGCACGAGCGCAGCAACAGCTGCCAGTGCTAAGCCAACAAGTAGGCCCCGCTACCCGCCGTTGGTGGTGGAGAGGATGCCCAACTGGGCCTTTCATTTTAGGGCGGTGAGGACCATCCTGGGTCATCCACCGAACGCACGTCCTTATCAGGGTGGGATTCGTTTCCTACCTGAAACAGAGGACGAGTTCAGGGTGATCCAGAGGTACCTCACGGACCTGGAGAAATCGGAGGGCCTTAGTTGGTTCTCCTACTCACTGCCGGCGGAGCGCAGTGTTAAGGTTGCCATCAGGGGACTGCCGGCGGACACGGACCCGGAGGAAATCCTTGAGGAGTTGAGGGCGCGTGGCTACGAGCCAGAGTACGTCCGCAACATAAAAGCGCGCGGCGGACGACCTGGCTGCCTCTTTTACGCGACCCTCAAGAGGCAAACTGACTTCCGTACGATATACGACACCACAGAGCTGCTATGCATGCGTGGTGTTCGCATAGATGCCTGGCGGAGCAAACAAGGGCCCGCCCAGTGCCACCGATGCCAGCTGTTTCGACACAGCTCGCACCGGTGCCACCGCCCGCTCGCATGCGTGCGTTGCGGGGAAAATCACGCCGCCCAGGACTGTCCACGCCCTAGGACCGAGAAGGCCACCTGCGTGAACTGCGCGGGTGACCATCCGGCCAACAGTGGCGGATGTCCAGTGCTCCGGAGAGAACTCCGGAACAAGCGAGCGGGCACTGTCGCTATCACTCGGCAGCGCCGAGAGACGGGGACGGTACCCACTCTAGTTGAGGCCCATGAGGTCCCTAGCACGTCGCTGATGGCGACAGCGAACGGGCCCTCAAACCATAAACAAGACGCTCCCGCCTCGAGGCGGAGGAAAAAGAGACCTCGCGGGGGGAGGAATAGGAAGGGGAAAAAACCCCACCCCCCCGCAGCGCAATCCAGACAGGACCCTGGCCCTGTACCAGCGCAGGCGTCGACCCAGGCGCCTTTGATCACCGCTGCCATGACGGCCGCCACCTCATCCACCGACGCCGCTACAGGCGCCGGCACGAAAAAGGGGAAGAGGGCAGGGAAACCCGCCCCACCCACAGACTCAGCTACGGTCGCCGCTCATCCAGTAGCGGCGCCTAGCGTGCTCCAGCCGCTAGCCGGCGCCCCAGCGCAACAGCGCCCGCTCCCTCCCTCATCGGAGTTTACCGCCTGCGCCATCAGGCTCCTAATGGACCTCATAAGGGCCATTAGAGAGGGCCAAGACGCGGACCTGATCATCCTCGACGGGCTCACCGAGCTACTACGGCTCTACTACGCCAGCCCGTCGAGCAACAAGTCTGGATTGCCGCGACCTTAGAATAAGGCCGCCCATCTCCGCCTCCTCCTCTAGGTTAGTAGGACTACCCGGATCGACGGAAGCCGGCGTCGCACGGTTGCCCCAGGTATTGCACCGAGGGAGCACCTGCGACCGCCGACTCACGATGGCATGTCACGTCCGCGGCACCTCGCCAACGGCAGGAGCGCCCGCTTCCTGCCCTTGTCGCCACATGTGCGACTTGGTGCCTGGGGATGAGACGTAGCCGTCGTCACTACCGGACTTGACTCGCCCGGGTAGGCCGCCCCAGTCTACACGCGACCTACCCACCCAATAAGACTCCACATTCATCACACACACTCGAAGCGCGTCGTGGTCTAGGTTAATATAGGCATGACGCGCCTCGAACATGCATTCATTACTCCACATGCATCCAAACTCACGCGATGAATGTGCGGCGCGGGCTCGCTATTCTTTCGCTTACAAGAGCGGCGTTACACAATACAATGCCGCTCTAACTCATTCATTACGACCCCTTAGTCTGGAACGCAATCGGCTAGCTCTGAGAGCGCAACGGACGGGGGTCAACACCTTAGCGGTAGGATGCGCCACCATAGTCGCCTCTGGCAGGTCTGCATCTGCTGGGCCTCCTCCGGGTAACCGGAGGTCTCACCTGGCGATGACAAGCCGCCGAGGCGGCGTGAAGAAAGCGGCGCTCGCTACGGTAACGTTGTACCGTAGCTAAGCGCGCAGCGCTAGCGCCGCTGGCGCCTCCTACCGGACAATAATGACAACCACACACAGGCGAGTTGCGCTTCACACGCACTCGCCAAGTACCACGCCTATACAGGCAACCCAATTGAGGTGCCCGTATTTACGGGCACTGTGTTGACCCCGCGGGGAAAGGGCTTGCCCATATCCCGCCCGCCACGCCCCCATGTCGGGGACGTTGCGATTGCTCGAGAGGCGGGGCATTCAAATTCTAGCGAGCGACCCGTCCACAACTCTAATTGTGACACGGTTCACGCCTGAATCATATTATCATCAGTTTAAATTTAATTATTGTTTTAATTCATTATTTTGTTATCATTTTTAAATTCGTATTAAAATGTTTTGATTTAATATTGATTTTCTTTAAAAATAATGGCAAATGACCATTCTCAACACGACATGGTCACCGATAATCCAGTCCGGCCATACTCGCGCCGAAATCAGAAGCGGGATCTACCGGGACATATCTTCGGTCCCATCCACCCTCAATGATGGAGAAACGGATGGCTCTAGCACAAAACAGATGCTGGCCACGGGTGATAAATAAGACTATAGCTCCGACGCGAAGACCAAGATTACGTGACATCTATATAGCATCCTACAATCCAGATGGTGATGTCCCAATTCGAGACTGGTGCGAGCAAGTCGATCGAGCCAAAGCACACCGGGAGTTGGCTGACCACGAAGTTTGCATTAAGATAGCGAGTCTATTGCAAGGACGAGCCAAGACTATTGGTGATGCGTGGCTTGTAAAATCACCTGTCTGGAGGGAGATGCGAGAAGCATTGATACAAACGTTCGAACCTGAAGCACGTTACTCCACTGATGTCCTTAAGGTGAGCAACTTCTAATTTGATGTCTAATCTAGCAGAATCGATAACCGAAGGTGGCATAGCTGAAAACGAGTGATAAGCGGCAATAAAGATACTGACGCTGTGGAAGCCATTGCATTGTATTGTATAGCAGGCTGGTTTCCGCAACTCCACGTCTAAAGCGCGTATTTTGCGTACGGGTGGGAACTTTATTCGATCCACCCTAGTTCCCCGAGGGTTACTGAAGTACTTTGCCCTCTAAATTGCAACCTCTAGGCAGTGTAGAAGCACGTGGGCTGCTGTCTCGTTTTTCTCCATGCAGGCTCTGCACAGTGGACTATCTGTGACTCCTAGGACAAGGAGGTGTTTATTAAAGGAGCTGTGCCCAGTAATGGCGGCTGTGACTGTGCGGAGCTGTAGCTTTGTCAGCCGGAGAGCTCGTTTGGTAAAGCGGCCGTCTATAGTAGGAAGTGCTTCCTTGGCCTGCCTACACTCACCGTGGTGTTGCCACAGTTTGTGGTGTTGTTCATTGGTGCATTTCCTTACCAGAGTTCGTAGATACCCGATCGTAGAAGGACAGTGGCAGGAGTCTGGACCCACTGCTGCCATGCTCGAACCCGTTCTGGCGAGTTCGTCCGCTGCATCGTTGCCCCGGGAATCGCTGTGACCTTTAATCCATTGTATGGCTATGTTGTTGTGATTACCGACCTGGTTTAGGCGCTGGTGACACTCTTATATTAACCCGGAGTCGACCGTGTGGTTGTCTAGTGCTAACAGTTCAGCCCTGCTGTCTAAAAGTATGCGAATAGTAGTCCTCAACCTTTTTTTGCTAGGATGGCTGATGCGGCTAGGGAAATACCCGTGCATTCTGCCTGAAATACCGTGTTATGGACCCACAGTGTTACGGCTATATGTATTTTGAGATCCTTCGTGAAGATCCGTAGCTCAGCTGGATTTAACCCCTCACAGCGCTGGTCCTCATGGAGCTGGATCTTGTACTTTTGTCGAATATAAATTGTTTGGGTAAATCATAAATGATGATTATTTTGCAAATAGGTTTTTACAAACACTTTTACACGTCATTTTTTTTTTTAACTATTTGGGGCCGGTGTTTTGTACCTGACTACTCTGAGAAGAAACAGCCGAAACAAACTCAGAGGTTCTCTGTTAACTTGCTACTCTTTTAAAGTCCAGACATTCTTCAATTTACATGAGGACTATGCAGATTAGTATCTGAAATGGTCTTTTGAAGAAAGAACCACACAGATTTGAGTGGACCTGTCCAGTCAGTGCAAGCATTTGTCGGTTATCGTGTAGCTCGACTCTGGTACTAGATCGTTTATGGCTCTCACCAGGGGGAACTCGTTGTAGAATCCTTCCAGTACCGCGGTGTATTGCGTGTCTTTTTACACCAGAGTTGAAAGTGTTCTGAGGCGTGCGGCCGCCATTGTTGCTTCTTGTTGTATGAACGGATAGAGCGGCGGAAGCTCCAACATGGCTTCAAGAGCAGCTGTCTGAGTGGTCCTCATGCAGACTATAATTGCCATGCAGGCAAGCCTCTGCATGCGTTGAAGTTTGTACGATGCTGAGACGAGTGTGATGCGTGGCCACCAGACCACTGCCCCGTACGAGATCATGGGACGGATCAACACACAGTATAGACAAAGTATCATTTTGGGGGATAGGCCCCACTTCTTACCTATCATCCTCCTGTACTGCCAGAGGGTGATGCATGCCCTGTTAATTTTGTTGTGTAAGTGACTGCTCCAGTTTTACTTACTGTTGAGGATGACTCCCAAGTGTTTGACTACAGTAGCTGACTGAAGTTCTGTATCGAATAATTTAGGTAGGCGATAAGGCCCTAAAGTTCGTTTATGGGTAAACATGACTAATTCAGTTTTAGTGGGATTGACTGAAAGGTCGTATTCCCTGCACCATCCACAATGCGTAGCGCCTGTTGAAGCCGTTATTGGCTGCATGGATAATGAGTATCTTTGCTCAAAATTGCTGTCCAGTAAGTGCACAACTGTCCCCGAATTAATTTCTGTTGCAGCCACAATCAGGCCACAAGAACCACGCCAAGGCAAACCGCCTGCCAAACGGCCCAGGCTTAGGAACGATCAAGAAGAACCGATAGTATGCTTCAAGTGTGGCAAGACAGTTCAAGCAAATTGCAACAAAGCAAATGGCAAACTGAACGACCCAAAGCCATTACTGAGCGAAAACACCAGAGAGGAGTCTGGGATTCGAACGGAACGCCCAAAACTCAAATGGAATTATTGCAACAAAACTGGACACATTGAAGAGAAATGTTTTAGGAAGATGACAAACGAAGCTGAAAAAGTCAATGTAGCACTGGAACATGACGAAATACTTACCCCAATGGCATTGGATAAAGAATGTTTTCGCTGTCATTACGTTTCACATTGTCGATGATCAAGAAACACCATATGATCTAATGATTTGAACTAAAATCATAAAAGGCACTGGCTTGAATATTCTGGTTACTTAACAAAATGCTTAAGTAGTAAGAAGCTCGCCTTCAACGGTTCAAGCTACTGAGGACGCTTTAAGCAATTTGGAAACCGATTTCACTAATGAAGAGGAAAACTAACTACTATTACCTATATAACACTATTCAGAGGAAGACCAAACTAAGTGGCACATGACCAGCTACGGTTAGCACCGAAACTTGGAGAATGCATCGACCAGGGTACCGTGTCGGCGAAAGATGAGTCTATAACATTGGAAGATGAACTCAAGTTAAGTTACATTTACACTATTTGCATTTTGTACCCGTGTTCTGTAATGACTTATTTAAGTTTGTTGAGGACATGGGCCTCCAAACATTTTATTTGATATGGTTTGTTGAGGACAGGGGCCTCCAAACCATGAGACTGATATAATTTGTTGAGGGCAGAGGCCTCCAAATTTTTGATGCCGTTACTAAGAGTTCGTTGAGGACGGAGGGCCTCCTTGCTCTTAGTAATGTGTTTGTGTTGTAGCCATTTCATATTATTATTGAGATTTCGTTGAGGCCGGAGGCCTCCTTTCTCTTGATAATATGTTTGGTTGATGTAAATAACACCAGTTTGTTGAGGACAGGGGCCTCCAAACTGAGACTGATAAAATTTGTTGAGGGCAGGTGCCTCCGAATTTTTGATGCTGTTATTAAGAGTTCGTTGAGGACGGAGGGCCTCCTTGCTCTTGGTAATGTGTTTGAGTTGTAGCCATTTCATGTTATTATTGAGATTTCGTTGAGGCCGGAGGCCTCCTTTCTCTTAATAATATGTTTGGTTGATGTTAATAACACCGGTTTGTTGAGGACAGGGGCCTCCAAACTGAGACTGATAAAATTTGTTGAGGACAGGGGCCTCCGAATTTTTGATGCTGTTATTAAGAGTTCGTTGAGGACGGAGGGCCTCCTTGCTCTTAGTAATGTGTTTGAGTTATAGCCATTTCATGTTATTATTGAGATTTCGTTGAGGCCGGAGGCCTCCTTTCTCTTAATAATATGTTTGGTTGATGTTAATAACACCAGTTTGTTGAGGACAGGGGCCTCCAAACTGAGACTGATAAAATTTGTTGAGGACAGGGGCCTCCGAATTTTTGACGCTGTTATTAAGAGTTCGTTGAGGACAGGGGCCTCCTTGCTCTTAGTAATGTGTTTGAGTTGTAACCATTTCATGTTATTATTGAGATTTCGTTGAGGCCAGGGGCCTCCTTTCTCTTGATAATATGTTTGGTTGTGCGCAAAGATGACCCGTTCATTGTGATAGTTGTGTGATGTTTTGATACTGTGGTATCTTTTCTCTTATTGCAGAGTTATGAGGTCAGTGACGACCTTTTAGCAGAATGGCCGTGTCGGCGTGAGCAAATTATTACGACTTAAAACGAAACGGAACGCTCTGTGACATCATCGCACCACTCAGTGAATCAGGCGAGTTGTGGAAGGGGTCGGCCTTTATAATACGGAGCGCCGAGCGATGCGGGGCATTCACTCTGCCGCCAACTGACAAACACCCCAGCTCCGGTGCGCCCGCTACTGGATAGTAGCGGGGCGCTTAAGTACATAGCGGAGGACCGAGCGGAGGTCTTCGCCCAACACCTGGAGCGTCAGTTCCAACCGAACCCGACCAGCGACGGTGAACATGTTGCAACAGTCGAGAAACACCTTGGGGACTACTTCGCCACGCCGATAGCTCCCGAGGAAGACTCCATATATTTCTCGCCTGGGGCAGTCAGACGCGCCATCCTGAGGACGAAGCCCAGGAAGGCCCCCGGTGCTGACGGTATCACCAACGCAGTGCTGCGCCAACTGCCGTACCGTATGGTAGCGGCGCTGGCGCGCCTGTACACAGCGATACTGCGCACTGGGACATTTCCTGACTCGTGGAAGGAAGGGCGCGTCATTATGCTGCCCAAGGCGGGGAAAAACATCCTGAAGCCGGAGAGCTATCGGCCTATAACGCTGCTGGCGACCATTTCCAAGGTGTTTGAGATGCTCCTGTTGCGGCATCTTCAGCCACATATTACCCCACGGCCTGAACAGTTCGGGTTTAGGTCGGAACACAGCACGACGCTTCAGCTGTCGAGAGTACTGCACCACATGGCACAAGCCATGAACAAGAAGGAGTATGCGGTTGCAGTACTCCTCGACATGGAGAAGGCCTTCGACCGTGTATGGCACGACGGCCTCATATACAAGTTGGCCACGTCCGACGCGCCTCGCCGCGTAGTAAAGGTGGTCCAGTCCTTCCTTACAGGTAGGAGCTTCCGCGTGGTGGTCGAGGGAGCGCTCTCTAGTGCCCACCCGGTGCTGGCTGGCGTTCCGCAGGGCAGCTGCGTGTCGCCAGCGTGTTACTCACGTTACACCGATGACATCCCCACGACACCAGAGGCGATGCTCGCGCTGTACGCCGACGACGCCGCGTACATTACTACGTCGCTCAACGTGAAGTACGCGGCGGTCAAATTACAGCGCGCGCTAGATTTGCTGCCAGACTGGCTGTCCAAGTGGCGGCTGTCGGTTAACGTGGGTAAGACGCAGGCGATGATCACCGGATCAGCGCGCCTCCCACCACCCTTGACTCTGCAAGGAGCCGACGTCGCGTGGTCGCCCCGGGTGAAGTACCTGGGTGTCACCATCGACCGTCGGCTCACGATGGGTTCACACGTTCGCCAGGTCGCGGCACGGGCTAGGGTTGCCCGCAACCAGCTCCGTCCAGTGCTCTCGTCCCGCCTCCCAGTGCGCGACAAATTGGGTGTGTATAAAGCCTATATACGCCCACTACTGACGTACGCCGCTCCCGCTTGGTTCGCCCTCACGTGCGAGGGAAACAAGAAGCTTCTCCGCGCGCAACAAAGTCTTGCGCTGCGGACCATTGTCGGTGCCCCTCGCTACGTGAGGAACAACGTCATTCAGCGAGATCTCGGGATTGAGAGCCTGGACGACTTCATCCGTCGCCTCGCGATGGGAATGTTCGCGCGTGCCGACGCATCTGCTTGGCCCCACGTCAAGCACATTGCGCCCTGGTATGCGCGCCCCCCCGACGCGAGGCTATTACCCCGCGACCTGGTAGCGGACGATGACTCCATCCCACCAAATTTGACTCCCGGGTAAGCTGTACCAGGCTACACACAGCTTACCTGCACAATATGACTCCACACAATACACGCATCCCGCTGCGTGACGTGTTCTAAGTTGATATAGGCCCGTCGCGCAGCTAAATCACACATGCATCTCTCTACACTCACTAGACTCACGCATGGAGGCGCGGCGCGGGCTCGTGACCCATGCAAACAACGGGCGGTGTTACACAATACAATACCGTCCACACACACAGGACGGCTCCTTAGTCTGGACCGTGACCGGCTAGCTCTGGAAACGGGGCGGACGGGAGCCACACACCTTTCGTAGGCGCGTCGAGCCGGCACCCCTGTCGCTGGTCGTCACCCGCTGGGCCTCCTCCGGGTAACCGGAGGTCTCACCTGGCGGTGACAGACCGCCGAGGTGCCGTGAAGAAAGCAGCACTTTTTATAACAGTGCTGTGGCGCGCCTACTGAAATACTTACAGCAACCACATACTCAGGCGCGCGTTGCAGGACGCACGTCTACCAGCCTAGCCAAAATAGGCAAAACAAGGACGGGCCCGTTTTAACGGGCCGAGGTATGGCTTCCGCGGCCAGGGGGCGAAGCCCCGAGACCGCCAGCCACGCCCCCCTACGGGGGCGTAGCGATTTCCAATTGAATTGATGCGGGGCATTCAAATTCTAGCGAGCGACCCGTCCACAACTCTAATTGTGACACGGTTCACGCCTGAATCATATTATCATCAGTTTAAATTTAATTATTGTTTTAATTCATTATTTTGTTATCATTTTTAAATTCGTATTAAAATGTTTTGATTTAATATTGATTTTCTTTAAAAATAATGGCAAATGACCATTCTCAACACGACATGGTCACCGATAATCCAGTCCGGCCATACTCGCGCCGAAATATATTATTAGATAATAACTTTTTTTTTTTATAATTGGGCACTCTGGTTTACCATGCTTACAATCTTAATGACTGACATTTTTGCACCTATAAACATAATAAAACTCTCTTTATCAAATTATATTATGGCCAGCTATTTTTGTCTGCATTATTGAAAACATTTTATTTACAAAAAATATAATGTACCAAATAATTTGTTGTTGTGTTGCAAATAATTAGTACATATTAATGCTAATATTTATTTATGTATTTTTAGGTGATTCTGGGTATCCTCAGTGGCCGTGGCTGATGATTCCTATATTAAATGCAGTTCCTGGCTCTGTTGAAGATACATGTACTCAGCGACATGTACAAGCAAGAAACTGTATAGAGCGCTGTTTTGGGTTGCTGAAGTCACGTTGGAGGTGTTTATTAAGACACAGGACATTGCATTACCATCCTATGGTTGCTGGGAAAATTTTACTCGCCTGTAGTGTGTTACACAATATGGCTTTAGAGGCCAATTTACGGCTTTTTTTTTTCTCTGTCGAGTTGCAAGCGCTGTCCTTCGATTCTAAGACGCTCAGTTTCGATGTCATGAAGACGAGCGTCCCTCTCCCTTTCAAATCGCAAGCGATTCTCTTCTATTGCCACAAACTCACTGGTGGCTCGGTCAAACGGTGTTTGACGGACTCTTCGCTGTCTTAGGCGACGACGCGGAGTAGAAGGGCCGGCGGATACCAGCGACCTTTCTGTGAACACAGATAAAAATAATAATATATTATGCTGTATTTTGTGGTATATTGGATGAATAATAGAAAATCTAACATGGGGAGAAAACTAACAACATTTGGTAGAACTGAAGTTATTTAATTTAATGATGTTATTAGTTTCAATAACTATTTTTATTTATAATTATTCCCTAATTTAATAGTTGGTATCCTAACACTTTTATAATAATAATTTTGTAACAATTACCTCCTTGTATAGTTCTAATAATTGAAGGACCCGGCACAGGACTGACAGGACAAGCTTGTAAAGCAGTTAAATCTGCTGGCATTGATGTGGGTGTCTCTTCTGACGCTGGTGGCATTTCCAAATATTCAATTTCCACTGGTGATGGTACCCTTTCTGCAGTATCAGCTGCATGCCTTACTTGAGGTTGAGGTTGAGATGGTTCCTGGAATACAAAAAATAAACTTTTGTGGACCAGAAATATGCATTTAGTTTTTAAGAAAATACATTTATATATGAAGAGTTTACTTACTTGAAAGCCCGCTTCTTGTATAGCTTGATTTCCAGTAATTGAGGTGACCCCAAACACACGTAACACCCTTTCCTCAAGTCGACTCAATGGTTTTCCCCTACTAGGCCCACCACCAGTGCCATGAATGTCCCGATTTATTACAGAGGCTTTCTTTTTTGTTTTGGTTTTCCAGTCAGACCATACCTGTAGCAAAATATAAAAATACAATGAAATAAATTGTCTATATAGGTACATAAGCAACAGCTAAGTTAGTTATAAGTTTACTAACATAGTTTTTTAAGTCATTGTTACTAACATTATATGGATTATGTGTACTTGTATGTGTAGTCCGAAATAAAGAATATATTATATTATTATTATACATACTTTGTTTAATAATTCAAATCTTATTACCCTTTTCCATTTGTCAGCTGTTTTGTTAATACCACTTCCACCCACTGAGTTTAAAATGTCAGTCAACTCCTGCCACAGACGTTCACTCCTTACCTTCCCTTGAAGTCCAGGTTGTGGCCTTGAGAGATCACCATGGCTAAAAATAATATTCATAAGTTTAGTGTACAGTGAGACCAAGAGCCAGTAAAAATAAAGATTGCTACTAGCATTCTAATATCCCATCTAAGGAACAAGTATTAAGGTTTGGAATTGAGTTTATCTTTATAGGAATAACAAATATATGAACCACAATCACATAAGTGCACCATTGAGAGTTTGTTTACGTTATGCATTCCATATTCTCAAGTAGGCCCAATATTAGTTAAAAATGGTATAGGAATTTGAGATAATGAAAAAATATCGTAAAAAACCTGCCTTTCCATAAATTCTATCAGCAAACTAAATTGCTCGGTACTTGCACGAAGTCTAGATTCCATCTAAAATTAAAAAAAAAATAGTATAGATTTTTTTAATAACAATATTCATTCAAATTTTAAATTAAATTTTTGCAAATATTCTATGTAGGTTACAATGCTTACATTAACTTGAATTATTATTTAAAACAGTTCACTTACTTTCTTTGTAATAAAACACTCTTCAATTACTTTCAACACACACAACACTTTTGAATATTATTGATATCGCGCGACTGCGTTTGACAGTTACAGAGAATGTTAAACGCAATACTGTCACTGTGACACTTGCTACACACTATTCCAGAGACTAATTATAGAGTGTTTCGGGTAACGCTGCGGAATGGGCGTTCTGCGTTTCATGTGTAACTTGTCTACCAATTTCATCACGCTAACGTCAATTCCTTAGCGTGAGCGGAAAACGCGTGAACGGAAAACGCTTGGATTTTGTCTAGGCCCCCTTAGCTACCGGGTGCAATTCGGCTTGAACTTTACCAGAGTGAGACTTTGCTACTTAGCACATTACGCAGCTATTTACGGATTTTGAAACGTACCTATACTTTCCAGGAACCAATTCTAATCGAAGAGGTTTTCAGTCGTCTTTTTAGCACCAAGGTGAACGATAAGACTCGTGGAAATTACTGATTACCGACTATCGGAGAGCACGAGCTAAATACGGTAGGCATTCGGACCTATCATTGCGTTAAATATGACGGTGAAAGACGCCTGAACGTAGCACTTAAGTCTTGGCTAGTCATTGCCAGTTACATTTATTGCTATAACAGTCAAAACCGATTGAAGCTTGTTACCACTATTATGCCTCACCGAATGTACACAAAGGATTTTCGTTAACGAAAACTCCCTTTTTTTTTAAAATAAGTCATAAGTCATTTAACCATTTGTTAACACAGGTACAATAAATAGTTCTTATAAAAATTACAAGAGCGCTATTTTATACCCGAAGGCGTACAAATTTATAAAGATCATTGACATTAAAATTGATAACATAATGACATAAATCAGATGCATATAGTATTAAGTAAATAATTTCGACAAACAAAATAATAATAATAATTAAGAGAAAAAACGAAAAAAAAATAAGCAAAACACATAAATGCCAAAAATAAGTAATTGTAAGTTTACTATGTCAATATTCAAATAATGTCTGAATAAAAATAAATAATTAAAAATAATTCAAAACATATGTCACGAGCAATATTAAATGGAATTGAAATTATTTACATACTATGTCAATAGGTACTAACTAAAGTCAATTAAAACAGTCATTACATTTTGTCTGTCAAAAATTCCGAAATGCTGTAATATGCTTTATTCAACAACAAAGCTTTAAGCCTTTTCTTAAATAAGAGAATGTTTAACTCCTTAATTGAACTAGGTATGTGGTTATAAATGATTGGTGCCATACAAAAAACACTTTTTTGCATCAATGCTGTGTGGGACCTTTTTACGCACAAGTTATTATTCTGTGGTCGAGTTCGTGTGTTATAAAATGATATTCTGGTAAACAGGTCTGGATTGTTCTTAACAAATACAGCTACCTCAAAAATATACAAGCACGGAAAAGTCAATAATTTGTATTTGATAAAGAATGGCTTACATGAATCTAAATTGTGGAGTCTGAACATTGACCTAATGCACCTTTTTTGTGCTTTAAAAACTAATTCCCTGTTGGTTGAGTTACCCCAGAAAATGACACCATACCTCAATACTGAACTCACCAAACCATGGTATGCTGTGACTAAAGCATCGACGTTAATCACTGAGATCAGTTTAAATAGGGCATAGGCTGATTTGCTAATTCGTTTAGTTAGCTCCTCCGTCTGAGCTTTCCAGTCTAATTTTTTGTCAATCGTTAAACCTAGGAGTTTGCATGTATCTACTTGTGTTATAATTTTATTGTTATAGCATACTGTCATATTAGGATTCGCACGTTGGCTAAACATCATTAATTTCGTCTTGTCAATATTTATTTTAAGATTATTGTTATCTAACCATTTCACTATGGAGGTTATTGTCTGAGTGACATCGTCATTATGGTTTCGATCATCAGTGCTCTTAATGGTCACAGTGCTGTCATCAGCAAACAGTGACATAGGGTGACTTGTTACTTTTGGTAGATCATTAATGTATAGTATAAACATTGGGGGGCCTAAAACGCTGCCCTGGGGTACACCATAAGCAACTGTGCGACAACTAGACTTATAGGTTCGTTTGCATTTCGTTTTGTGATCTATATCGGTTACTTCAACATACTGTTCCCTGTTCCGCAAAAAAGAATCTATTAAACTGAGAATATTCCCTCTTATACCGTACGCATCCAGTTTATTGAGCAAGATATTGTGATCGACATAGTCAAATGCCTGAGTCATGTCACAATATATTGAACAAACAGGTATCCTTTTGTCAACACTTGTAATGACATTATTCAAAAAGTCATATATTGCCATATTGATGGTTTTATTTTTTCAGAAGCCTTTCTGTTCATTGGTTAATATGTTTCTTTTATCAAGATATTTAAAGATTTGAATGTATATATATTTTTCAAATATCTTCGATATTACAGGAACAAGCGCTATGGGTCTGTAAGACTCCAAGCATTGCTTGTCATTTTTTTTAAATAGTGGTTTAATTACTGCTGTTTTTAGGTTCGTTGGGTAAGTACCATGTGCTATGGACAGATTGAGAATATGGCTCAAATGTCCACTAATGCAATTTGCTACATGTTTAATTGCTTTGGTAGAGATGCCATCATTACCTACACTGCCGGAATTTTTCAAAGTTCGAATTATAGCATGAATATCATTTTCATTGCTTGGTGCCATAAACATCGAGCTACTATTCCTATCAATATTTGAAGACACTTGTATGCCACAATTTGATATAGGTTTTATTTTATCAACAAAGTAGTCGTTAAATGCGGTCGCTATATCGGGTGGATGTGTCACTATTTTATCTCCTATTTTAATGCTGCGGATTAAATTATTATTGGGTAAATTCAATTTAGTTTGGTTGATTATTTCCCATGTAGTTTTGGACTTGTTAGATGATGATTTGATCCTGTAGTTATTCTGAGCACGTTGCGTTAATTTGATTATTTTATTATAAACTAATGAGTACTTTTTAAAGGTTTTTTTGTCTTGTTCATTGTTGTACAGTCTGTAACGCTATAGAAGCGCTCTTTTTTTTCTTGCTGCATGTTTTGATACCTCGGAAGACCCATCGTGGTCTTTTGTGTAATCTAATAGTAATACGCTTAAAGGGAAAACATAGGTTATATAGAAGAGTAAATGTCTCCAAAAAACTATTATAGGCTGTGTTCGGATCATCAACCTGATATATTTCGGAGAAGGAAACACTTTGCAAACATTCCCTAAATTTATTCATGTTATCCAGATTATAGTCACGGCGTTTGATATACCAATGCTTCATTACACATATTCTTTTGGTTGGAACCTTAAGTATTTGACAGGTGTGGTCAGAAAGAGCAAAATCAATTACGTCATAATTACATTTCTTACCCAGATTATGCGCAAAAAGGTCTATGCATGTGTTACTAGAAAGTCTAGTCGGCTGATTAGTTGCCAATTTGAAATTAAAATTAAGTAAAATACATTCTAGTTCTAATGTGATATTACTTCGCTTCAAAATATTAATATTAAGATCACCACATATTACAACATTTCGCTTATTTTTCTTTGTTATAAGTTGACATAATTTGTACAGTTGTTCAAAAAAATAGGTCAAATTGCTTGATTTGGAACTCTGTATATGCAGATTACAATGGTACCAGTATGAGTCAACTCTATAGCACAACATTCGAATGTGCTACTTATTGCTATGTTCTGAACTTCAGGAATTTCTTTCCAATAGTGTCCCTTCTTTGGTTCAGGAATTTCTTTTCAATAGTGTCCCTTGCCGTCATGTTTGCAAGAAAACCCTGATTTAAAATCTCGCCACCTAACATGACGTCACTTTGTAAATAATTATAGTAGGCAAAACACGCAACAAAATTTCGAGAGGGTTATCGTTAATCACTACACAACATAAAACCTATACTGTAATTCTGTACTGAATACTCGCGTTTGAACTACACCAGTCATAGCAACAACATGACTCACAAGTTTCCCATTAAAATTTAGATGCAAAACTTTCTTTCACCAACGAGCACTCAGCCTCAGAATAATAAGTAAACCGTCACAATTCACCTTTGTGTTGTGAAGTCCACGCAGCCACTGTCGCTCGTAGCCGGACGGCTGTGACACGGTTTGCCACATTTGACGTACACCAAAGGCTTCGCTGGCTTGCTATCGCTTGCCCGATGCCCGTAGCAGCCGGCACAGGCAGGGACTTCTTCGTGCGACAATCCGCTTGGTTTTGTCCTGGTTTTTCCCTGGTCCGCATGCATGACACTTGATTTGCGGTAGCGATAAAACACTTCTGACATTTCTCTTTGCTTCGTCATGGTCAATGCACATTATCTGTAGGGGTTTTTCCTTTCGTTTGTCGCTACTCCGATTAATGAGGGTAGCCGTAAAAGTTTCGGCGCACACGAATCTTAATTTGAGCAATTATTTCAACTGGTCCCACGTCATACCTGGATAGGTTACAGCTATGTAGATGTGGAGCCCTTCAACGCCTTGCTCAATGTCTAAAAAAGCTGAATTCCTTCCACTGCACTCACAACAAGAAACAATTCAGCGACAACCCACCACGAGTTCGCATCGGACTCATCGGTGAAATGTGGGTGTTCTATTAGGTACACTCTGCCTAACCCTTCGGGGAACACTGGCGTGACGTTATGTTTTGTCAGGATCGAAATCCGGCAACTCTAACTTGCTATTCACTGGCTGGGTTTTAGTTTGTATCGCGGGTGCCTTTATTTGTTTTGCATTTCAAAAAGTAACCGTCACTGATTGTTATTTTCACTGTCCCCGCGTGTGAATGCATTAGCACGATTTTATCGCACTTCTGATGTCGTAGTGAGGTGATTTTATTTCGTTAGACTCGGTTATCATGTGGGCAGAACATGGGTTTCGTGCTATGAATACACACACTACACACAGTACACTGTTTCTATCGAATGAACAAATTACTTGATTTTACAATCCAACACAATAACACTAGGCACCATGAATCGGGATACAGTTCCGGGACGTCTTGACTCCGCCGCGATCAGAACTCTCTCTGTCCTCCTTGCAACGAACTCGAAACATCTCGACTCTGTAGAAGCGCGCTAAGGTGTGGGTAGACTGGTAGGTCGCCTTTGGCGCGCTTGCCGATAGATGCCATTTTCTGTCCGTATTAATGACTTGATCCGACAGGTAGTTTTGTTGCATATCAAATTGCCTGGTTTAATGTGACTACACCGCTTCATATCATTTTCAGATAAAGAAACATAAGTGCTCTTCCCGAAGTTCACTGCTATGTACTGCGAAGTTAGTTGGACGATGACTGTACCTGTGCTTGTTTTCATGGGCAACGGAGTAGCTTGTAGAGAGTGAAGTCTTCATCTGAGATCAATGGGACGTGTATCTCGAACAAGAAATAGTTAGTGGTGACTCGCGCTCTCACGTATAGTAGCTTGTAGAGGTCTTTGATATCGTCTCTGATGTTTCGGACGGGCAACGACGAGGTCCTCGGGAGTTTGCCCGCAATTTCAGTCAGTTGCTTGATCAAGTCGACAGGTGTAAGTAGATGGATGTCTATGTGTCCTTTGTATACATCGGTTAGGCTTTCAAACAGCATCTCTTGAACCCTCTCTAAATTGGTAATCAATAAATATGCTGTTAGTGAGGCCGAGTTGAAGTAGTTAGTAGCCATCACTATTTCCATTTTAGACTCCACTTTGACTAAGTTGGTGTTAGTCTGCCTCATGAAGTCGTCATCAAACCAAACTGTCGCTTGATGTTATGTTCATTCTTCTTCAGCATATTGTTTTGAAGTTCAACTATTGAAATCAAGTAAATAGTTTTCATTGTTTTGAACAGCTTGTATGTCGTTGTGGTATTTATCTGCAAACCGTTGATCTAGGATTCTAGGATACCAAAGAGACTGTTAGCAACATATCCCACTCCATCAATCAGTCCTCGTTTCTTACGATTACTTAAGTGCTTGTGAGGAGCCAGGAGTATATTGTTGTAGTAGCTCAGTATTTCCATTTCGTGGTTAAGCTGTTCAAAAGTTGTCTTGCAGTATCTTGGGTCGGTTTTTTGGCACAGTTCGTTCAATCCCTTGAGGTAAGCTTCAATTCGACGTACTCCGTTCCAGTAAGTTGTCAAGTTATAGTACATAAGTAGTGTCCATTCGTCATGAATCACTTGTACGTTTCCTATTGTGTCGTAATAAATTGGCCGCTCAAGGTCGAAGTTACTAATTTTAACGCCAGACGTCACGATTTCGCCATATGACCCAGTTATTAACGTAAATACAATTAATAACATTGTTAGAAGAGTGGAAAAACATTTATTTCCGCTCGTCTTTAGCGTTATTGGAGTTTTCTTTTCTGTCTGATCTTGGATGTTGTTCTCGATAGGGAGTGGTGACAGTTTCACGACTGGACGTTTGATGATACCAGATTGAGTTTTAACCGTGGTCACTCGAACATAACCGTCGGAATCAGGATGCAGTTCAAGTATGCGTCCCATGGCC
This sequence comes from Cerastis leucographa, assembly GCA_963082945.1. Classification (NCBI taxonomy): domain Eukaryota; kingdom Metazoa; phylum Arthropoda; class Insecta; order Lepidoptera; family Noctuidae; genus Cerastis; species Cerastis leucographa. The sequence goes on from CAUJBK010000002.1 coordinate 1,114,975, forward strand.
CACTTTCCTGGTGGCAAGTTTTTGTACTTGATCAAGACCATATCACCTTCCAGGATGTTCTTTTTCGGTTTGTTCCATTTCCCCCTGATCTGGAGCTGTGTTAAGTAATCAGCCGACCACCTCTTCCAAAATTGGTGCAGCATGTGCTCTGTTAGCTGCCATCGTTGACGTAAATTAACGTTATTTACGTCAAAGTATGATGATATTGGTAGTGACATCGTTGGGCTTCCAGTGAGAAAATGTCCAGGTGTTAGATAGTTTTGAAATTCATCAGGATCTTCAGTGAGTGGACAGAGGGGTCTTGAGCTCATACAGGCTTCTATTTTTGCCAGTAGCGTAGTGAACTCCTCGAATGTTAGTTCTTGATCACTTATTATACGGTGAAGATGATGTTTCATTGATTTTACAGCTGCTTCCCACAAACTACCGGCCGTTGGCCACGCGGGAGCGTTGAAGTGCCATTCTACCTCCATATTTCCGATCTCGTTGAAAAATTCCGGTGAAAGCTCTTGGTTGAAATGTTCAAATTCATCGCGCAACACTTTTGAAGCTCCATTGAAGTTCGTGCCGCAATCTGAGTACACATGTTTAGGTGTACCGCGTCTAGCGCACATGCGCTGGAAAGCGGCAATGAAAGTTTCGGTGGTTCAGTCAGACAGAGACAGGTTCTTTTTTGGTCGTGGCGCCACTGTGCTACTGTTTACATCGGCTCTCCAGTTAAAGTAAAATTTTAAATATAAATAGTGATAATCCAATGTTAAAAAGCATTTGACTTTATGATATAAAGTGCGTTTCAACAGGACGAATAATAAATGATTAAGTGAAAACCCTGGGAAGTGTAATAACTTGAAGAAAGTGCAATCCATCTAACAGTGGTGCAGATTTGAACAATACCGGAAAATATGCGTTGTACGGTACAAGAAACTAAAACAAACATTGCTCTCAGAGTGATAAGTGCCAAATGATAATGAATAGTGTACTTATAAAGTGTAAAACCCTAGCATAATCTAAATTCCTACAAAATAACATCAAAACTGCAACTCATCATTTGCACCAACAATAGACAATTTTTAAAACCAGTGTGACCATATAAATTATAATATGAACATTAAAACCTTAAAATCGCGCCATCTAGTGTAAGACTATACTACCAATTTGTGTTACCAGCCCTTATTGTGTATGACCTACCTAAAGAAAACAAACTTCTAGTCAATTAAAACTTTAAAACAGAGCCATCTAGTTTACAAACAATTAATCACTGCTCGCTTGCTTAATGGTTGTACATGTCGACAACTCTATTGAAAATCTAATTGACCAAGTGGGACAAGGCGACGACTGCCGTTAGAGACGCAGCGAGATCAAAGCTAGACATAAGAGTCATAACAAAAAGTTCTTTTTGAGAATTAAATTAAATCTCTTTCAAGATTTCTGGTATGAACTACTTAGAAAATGTTACAGTTCGTCGAACGCGCGTTCGAACAAATTCGGACCCTGCTCCACACGACAATGACTCAACCTCACATATAATCGAGTGCACTGCTAGTAGCATGCCTGACTTATCAGTTGACGAGGACTATTATGATCATGACTATTATATGTTCGGTATTAGTTGATACACCTCACTATTTTCTTCGTATTCATTAGTCAGTGACATGTCCCACCCCTAATTCCTTCCTTCGTAACACACTTCACTTCGATGCAACTTCACGTCGATCATCAAAACATGGCGCGCGCGCATTAGAACAAGAAAATTCGATTTAAAATAAATTATGGCCAAATCTAACTCTTAATTAATAATCTCGCAACCTTTAACATTTTGTGAACCGTAATTACTGTGGTGGACACTCAAGCAGCCTTCAAGAACAATATTTGTGACCTCGTGCACGAGGAGAAAATTCTACCATCACGAAGCTCTAAAACAAGCTGGACAATCGTAAGTGTTTTAAAACCCTTATTTGCACCCATAAGGCCTTTCCTATGTGTCACTGACTGATATACGTACTTTTTTTTTTTTTTTTTTTTTTTCCGGATGGGAAATCATCATATGACTTCTCCCGCTCTGGGCGGAGCGGGAGGGAGTGTCAGACTTGTACTGACTAAAACCCACCCATGTTCCTTCTTCGCCCTTTGTGTTCCGGGGCCGCGGTATCTCTTTCGAACAACCCGCAGCCCTGGCAGGCATCGGCCCTTTCGGACCCCTTCTGGTTTGCTGACATCTCCTTGAGGCGCGCGTGGAACACGTACGCGCCGTCGACACGGCCTGTCGTCATGAGACGGATGGACGGTGAGCTAGCCCATTACTCACCGTCCACAGGCTCGCGCCTACGGTGGCCCACGTTCCGCCACCTCCTTCGCTAGCATGACTGCTTCGCAGAAGGAGGCGACGGCATCCCATTCCCTCTCGCTCCGGACCATGGATTGAACCAGGGCCGGACGCGAGAGGTCGCCGCCGCCAATCGCCGCTACGAGGACACGGCGGTACTCAGCCCAAGCGGGGCAGAGCTCCACGGTGTGCTCCACCGTGTCCTCCGGCCGATCCTCGCAATGGTAACACCCGGGCGTTTCCTCCCGCCCGATTCGGTGCAGGAACCTCCCGAAACAACCGTGTCCGGTGAGGACCTGCGTCAGGCGGAAGGTGAGGGCGCCGTGCCGCCTCTCTAGCCACTCCTCAAAGAGGGGACTTATCGCCACTATTGTGGCGTGCCCTGCACGTGGTTGCGACAGTCGCTGTCTCCATGTCGCCATGAGATCGTGCCGGAGGTCTGTCCGCTGAGCGACAATTTGCCGCGGCAGCGGAGTTTCCCCCCGGCGTAGTGCCTCCGCGCGCCATTCATGCAGGCGCGCGAGGACCATCGCCTCCAGATCCCATGGCGACTGATATACGTACTTAATATCAATTAAATTCAACAAGCCAACATCCATATTTTGAGGCAAACCGCAAAATTTAATTTCCCCAATACAGTCCACTCCTAACTGAATATTCCTAGATTTCCAAAAGGATTTATTCAATTTTAGAACCACGCGTCCGCTATTTCATCAACAATGATCAAGTACGAGCATTGAAGGAAGAAATCCAAAAACTTGTATCTGAATTGGATAGTGCTCACAAGGAGATAGATATATTGAATCTAGAAAATAGTCGACTCAGGAGCACAAATGAAGACTTGAATAAGAGAAACCAACTATACAAAAAAGTAACAACATTTAGCCCAAGTAAAATAAACCAAAGTACTCCAAAGCGAACTCTTCCTCTTACAAACTGTAAAACAAAATAAACACAAACTGATGTACAGCTATATATACCAAAAAGCACACAACAGAGTTTTGTGCAACAAATTGGAATAAGTAAACCGACGTCTGAAGGTCCTAACTTACCTGACATGGAACCTAATGTTGTCTACAATGTGTTGCCACTACACGTAACTACAGATGACACCACGATTAAAGAGTACGCAATGGAATCGATGACTGAAAGTAAACTAATTTTGGAAAACAAATGCTTCAATAAAGTATGTATCATTAGTGCTAATAATGCAAATAATATATTAAGAATAGCCAAAAACACTTTTCCGAACTCAAAAATCTGTCACTACTGTATGCCCAAAGCGGGTACAGCAGAGCTCCTTGCATCATTGGACAAGAAATTAGTTGATTATACTTTATATGACTACTGTATAGTCCTACTCGGCGAGAAAGACTTTTTAGAATCCAATGATTATAAAAAGTTGGTTAACCACATTAAATGTAAAATCTAAAATCTAATGCATACTAATATTATTTTATGTTGTCCTAATTTTAAACTTAAATACAATGTTAACTTATTTAATTGTAGAATAGAAGCTTTCAATAGACTTATGTACCAAAGTAATCAAACTTTTGAATATGCATATTTGTTTGATACCAACAAACATCTGGAATATAATTATACAATGTTTTCTAAACATACAGGCAAAGTAAACAATAGGGCTATTGTAAATATCTTTCAGAACTTGAATCGCTACATTCGCTACATACAATTATCACTAAATTTTGAATATGAAAACAACTGTAATAGTTTAAATATAGTTGAAAATCACGAAACCAGTAAAATCGACCAGTTGCAACCTGGTACCATACCCTACTACTTTAAAAAAAAGATAATGGATAAAGATATTTTTTTTCGTGGATAATCATGTCTCAACTGTAACACATCTGAACGAGTCTATAGATAGTTCATTATGGAATCGTTTAAACATCTTTCATCAAAATATGTGTGGCCTAAATAATAAGAAAGATGTGTTAGAAATATATCTAGATAGCTTGAGCAGCCCTTCCAATGTGTTAGAAATATATCTAGATAGCTTGAGCAGCCCTTCCAATTACTTGTGTATTAGCGAGGATTTTCTTAACGAAGAACTAGTTAATTTGTTAAATCTTACAAAGTACAATGTTGCATCATATAATACCAGAGTAAATAAGCTGAGAGGAGGGACTATTATTCTAGCGGAAACGGACAGGGAATTTGAGGAGCTGCCCATTGCCAAAAAATTATATAAAATGGACAGTTTTGAGATATGCTGTGTCAAAGATGTTTCAACCAGCCACGTATATAAGCTGTTTTCAAGAGTCGTCACAAATCGTCTAGCGCGAAGACTCGACGATTTTCAGCCACCGGAGCAGGCCGGGTTTCGAGGAGGATTCAGCACCATAGACCACATTCACACAATGCGGCAGATTATACAGAAGTCCGAAGAGTATAATCGGCCTCTGTGTCTTGCATTTGTGGACTATGAGAAGGCTTTTGACTCTATCGAGACTTGGTCAGTTCTGGAGTCTCTGCAGCGATGCCAAGTAGACTGGCGATATATCCAAGTGCTGAGAAGTCTGTACGAAAACGCCACAATGACCGTCCAAACTCAGAACCAGCTAACAGGGAGTATCCCATTGCGTCGGGGAGTGAGGCAAGGGGACGTAATCTCCCCGAAATTGTTCGCCAACGCACTGGAGGATGTGTTTAAGACGCTGAACTGGGAAGGACGTGGCATTAACATCAACGGCGAGTACATCTCACACTTGAGATTTGCAGATGACATCGTCATACTGGCTGAATCGCTGCACGACTTGCAGCAGATGCTGGATGGCCTAGTTGATTCTTCACTACGCATTGGGCTCAGGGTGAACTTGGACAAAACGCAGGTTATGTTCAACGAACACGTCACCCCAGGACCTATTGTTGTCAATGGCGCTCCTCTCAAGGTTGTTCAAGAATATGTTTACCTCGGGCAAACTCTGCAGTTTGGTAAGAACAACTTTGAGAGAGAGGCTAACAGAAGAATTCAGCTGGGCTGGGCAGCGTTTGGGAAGCTTCGTCGGATCTTCTCGTCGCGTATTCCACAGAGCCTAAAGACTAAGGTCTTCAATCAGTGCGTCCTGCCAGTAATGACTTACGGGGCCGAAACGTGGACACTCACGGTACGGTTGGTCCATAAACTCAAGGTCACTCAGCGAGCTATGGAGCGGGCTATGCTTGGAGTCTCTTTGAGGGATCGCATCCGGAACGAGGTGATCCGACAGAGAACCAGAGTAGTCGACATAGCCCACAGAATAAGTAAGCTGAAGTGGCAATGGGCCGGCCATATTAGCCGTAGAACCGATGACCGTTGGGGTCGACGTGTTCTTGAGTGGAGACCGCGAATCGGCAAGCGTAAGGTGGGACGCCCTCAGGCTCGGTGGAGCGATGATCTTCGCAGGGTAGCTGGTAGCAACTGGATGAGAGTTGCCGAGAATCGGGTTAAGTGGCGAGCGATTGAAGAGGCCTATGTCCAGCAGTGGACTGCGGTAGGTTGATGATGATGATGATGAAAGATGTTTCAACTGGCCTGTCTGTGTGTTGCTGTTATCGTACGCCTTATGATAAAAACTTAGACACTTTTATGGTAAGGCTCGAAAAACTATTAGAACATTTCTTTAACAAGAACTGTGTTATTTGCGGTGATTTTAATATTGACTTGACAACTGACAATAAGAAAAGAAATGACTTATTAAATCTATTGACATGTTATAACTTTAGACCTCTAATTAGTTCAACTACATTTATTCGAAATGACTCACGATCTTGTATAGACAATGTGTTCACCAATTTGTCAGATGAATGCGTGATAAGTTGCGATGTTGACCACAATGGCTTGGCAGATGGACATGCAGGACTATTTTGCAGTACAGCATTCAGAAGTAACGAACTATGTAGGAATATAAAAACCAGGAGTGTTCAAATTACCAAACGGACTTTTAATGCAATACAAGACGAAACTTTAGAAATTTGCTTTTAAATCATGACTGGAGTGATTTCGGAATAAATTCATTTTTAAAGCAATTTGATGAAATGTTCACACGCTGTTTTAGGAAAAGGAAAATGCAGGTACAATTAACGCGTACCACGCAGCTGCGCTGGGTCACCAAAGGTGTAAAGGTTTCGAGTAAAATGAAACGATTTCTATATGCTGGCAAAGGGAATAGACAAAATGACACAGTGACGGACTATAGGCAAAAATATATAGCTCTTTACAGGAAAGTAATAAATATGGCCAAAAAGCTTTCAGTACAATCAGAATTAGCAAAATCAACGAACATCTCAAAAGATGTCTGGAAAGTTATAAACAAACATAGAAATAAGAGTATCAAAAACAACCCAAAACTAATTTTAAAATCAAATAATTAGATTATATCAGAACCATCAGATATTGTGAATATCCTTGCACAGCAGTTCCAATTTAATTCATCAGCTACTACAGGCACAGGAGCTGCCATGGATATTCTACGTAAAAGTGCAAATAGAGTATGTAATGACCTTGTTCTGTACCCTGTCACTCCCCTTGAGATATACAATATAGTGAATAAAATGGATGACAAAAAATCTTGTGGCTATGATGACATAAATATTTCAGTAATAAAGGACAATATAGATGTACTAGCGGAACCTTTAAGCATTTTTTATAATAAGTGTTTTGATGAAGGAATTTTTCCAGATCAATTTAAAATAGCTAAAATAATACCTATACACAAAAAAGGTTCCAAAACAGACCCAAAGATGTACAGACCAATCTCATTACTACCTATTCACTCAAAAATTTTTGAAAAGCTAATTAAAACTAGATTACTGAGACATTTCAACCAAAATGGAGTGTTCAGTAGAAGACAATTTGGTTATCAGAAAAACGTCGGGACACAAGACGCAATATCAACTCTAATTAAGGACGTAGTGAGCAGATTGGATGACAAACAGAAAGTAGCTGGGCTTTTCCTAGATTTAAGTTCAGCGTTTGACACGGTGGATCATAAACTACTGCTTGAAAAACTTGAGCACTACGGTGTCAGGGGTAAAGTGTTGGCACTTCTCACGTCATATTTAAAAAACAGGAAGATGTTCGTGGAGATCAAAGCAGTGGTGTCACGGACAAATTCCTCAGGTAAAAACTGTCCAAGTGAGGAAACATGCAGGTCTCAATTGTCTCCTGTGCACACTGGCGTACCACAAGGCTCCATACTGGGTCCGATATTTTTTATCACGTTTATAAATGACCTTATTCAACACATGATGGAAAAAGCTGCGGGATCTATCCAACTTGTGGTGTTTGCCGATGATATTTTATTCTAGGCTTTGTATTTTTTTTTTCTCTATTACTACCGTCTGTAGTAAGCAATCGACTTATTGTCGGGCCTACGCTGTCCTCCCATACTTAAGTACTAACGCTGTAACTTCAAATATTGTAAAACCAAATGATTTTAAAAGAGTAACCATGGAGTTTCTTGCCGGTTCTTCTCCATAGGAAACGACCAACCCGAACCGTGCACCTTTTGTTGACGTTTTATAAGTGCCCATGTAGGCCTATGTAAAATAAAATATTTAGATTTTGATTTTGATACCAATGCCGTTGTTTCGGCTAACAATATAGACGCACTTAATTACATAGTAAATCAAGCCTTAGATATCTTCCACAGTCGGTTTGCTGTTAACGGTCTCAAAGTTAATGCCAGTAAAACAAATGTAATGCTTTTTTGTTCCACTTCCAATAATAAAGATACGATAGACTGCGTCATAAATGGAGAAACAGTGAACGTGGTCCAGGTGGTTAAGTTTCTGGGAGTTCACATCAATAGCCAGTTAAAGTGGAAACAAGAGCTAACATACCTGGTGAAAGCAATCAGCTCAGCCTGTTACGTACTGAGAAGTCTAAGAAACGAGGTAACCATAAAATACTTGAAAATGGTCTACTACGCATTAGTTGAGTCAAAGCTGAGATACAGCATACTTTTCTGGGGAGGAAGTTATGACTACAATGCTCAAAAAGCTTTTGTGATTCAGAAAAGAGCAGTCAGAACCATAGCTAGAATCCAACAGCAAGAATCATGCAAGCCTCATTTTAATGACTTGAATATATTGACAGTCCCCAGCTTGTACATTTTAGTCCTACTCAGTCACTTATCAAAGTACATCTTTGAATATGAGACTAAAGATGAAAGGCAAAAAAGGGAGAGTACAAGAAGGAAAGATCTCCAGATGAAGGAAGTGCCTCACCTGAACGTTGCAAAGCATAGCGCCCACCATAAGTCGATAAAAATTTTCAATAAACTGCCGATAGAAATAAAAAGCCTAGTACACACAAGTGGGTTTCTGAGAAAGCTTAAACAGTTCTTTTTAAACAAGTGTCTATATTCTATTGATGAATTATAAATTAATACAAAAATGGAAAGCAATATAATTTCGTTGACTTTAAATTTTACTGTTTTTTATGAATTGCCTTAGACATTATTTTAATATTTTTTGTTTTCTATGAATTGCCTTAGACATTTTTTTTTTTTTTTATATCTCTTTGTTTTTCTAATTTTAATTTAATTTGGATAATTTGTAATGATTTAAATATGGATTGCATGTATAGTTCTTATATATTTAGTTATAAAAATTCAGACACGGTGTAAAAGTCGTTATTGAATAAATGAATTGAATTGAATTGGACACCAGTTCAATGTGTACAGCTTTTGTAGCCATGCACACGAAAACAGCGATGTACCCCTTTGTAGTTTTTACTCCTCTTCCTTTGTTTAGTTTGACTTGCACGTGTCCAGTGAAGTCTACACCAGTATGTGTAAAAGGACGGGATGGGGTAGCTCTCTGTTGAGGTAAGTCCGCCATAAGTTGGTAGTTATCTGTTGGTTTATAGCGGTGACATCGCACGCAAAGTCGCAGTTGAGTTTTTACAGCTCTGTTGCTTCCGACAATCCAGTATCGCTGTCGGATTTGAGCCAACGTCAGCCGCGCACCTCCGTGAAATGTTGTAAGGTGTGCTTGTTCAATTACGAGCTGAGTTAGTCGTCCTATTCTAGGAAGAATTATAGGATTCTTCATCTCGAAGGGCAGGTAGGATTTTTTTCAGTCTTCCACCGACTCTTATAACCCCTTTTTCATCCAAATAAGGATTCAATTTGTATAAAATGCTCTTGTTGTTTAAAGTACCGTTTGCTTTCAGTTGTTTGTATTCATTTTCAAACTCCGTACTTTGTTACATAAGTAATTACTCGATCAGCTGCTAGTTTAAGTTCGCTTACACTTAGGTACTTGGTTTCCAATTTCATCTTGGAGCGTGCCGTTGCGATAAAGCGCAGTACCTGAGCCGTTACTCGAATTACTTTCGCCAATGAACTACATTTATGTAATAAGTTATTTATAAAATGTTCATTGTTTTTCGGCACCGTTGTGGTTTCTACTGCTAAATTGACACTTTCTTGGTTGGTTGTAAACAAACATGTTGAGTTTCCCATGAGGCCAGACTCTTGTGTCGTTTTCATAAATTCCGGACCTTGCCACCAGAGATCGAAGTTTACTAGTTTACTCGGCAACATTCCTCTACATGCACAGTCAGCAGGATTCTGTGCCGATTTTACGTAGCACCACTTGTCGGCAGGAATAGTTTGTTTTATTTTGTCGACTCTGTTGAACACGTATTTATCCCACCTTGATGCATCTCCTTGCAGCCACGCTAAGACTACTTGAGAGTCACACCATGCTTGTATTGACAAATTGTATCCAGCCAAAGCTTCCGTTGTTTTTTCCATGAGTTTAGCCAACAGTAGTGCACCACATAGTTCCAATCTCGGCAAAGTAGTTTTTTGTGATAGAGGCACAACTCTGGTTTTAGCGACGAGTAAAGTGACAGTCGGTATATCTTGCTCGTTCCTTATTCGACTGTATATAACACACGCGTACGCCTTCTCACTCGCATCGCAAAATCCCAGCAATTCTATTGATTGTTCTGCACCAATCCATCGGTTTAGTTTTATTTTCCTTACATTTGGAAGTTCAGTTTTCAGTTTGACCCAATCGTTTAGAATGTCACTCGGTAATTCTTCATCCCAGGCAAGTTTGCCGTTCCATACTCTTTGAAATAATAGTTTTGCCGACACTGTTATGGGAGCCAACCAACCCAGAGGATCGTACAGTTTCGAAATTTCGGAAAGTAAGTGCCTTTTCGTTGTCCGACTCTTCGATCTTTCTTCCAGACTCCAGTTAAACATGAACGTGTCGATGTTAGGGTTCCAGCCGAGTCCGAGCGTTTTTGTTGAGTCTTCAGTTTTGAAATCAAATATGGTTTTAGTTGATATTTGATCATCTTTTAAACTCTCTAGTAACGCGGGGTGGTTGGCTGACCACTTTCGTAAGTTCATGCCGCCGCCCTTCAGTAAGTTTATAAGGGAACTTTGTAGGTCTTTAGCTTTATCCAGAGAGTAGTGAACGCTAATTACATCATCAACGTAGAACTCGTTGAGTAATGTGTTGGCGGCCTCTGGATATTGATGACCGTCATCCTGGGCTAACTGCTTCATAGTTCTCATAGCCAACCATGGTGCGCACTTGATTCCGTATGTCACGGTGCAAAGTTGAAATTCTTGTAACTTTTCAGCAGGTGATTCGCGCCATATTATCTTCTGCAGTAACTGTTGATCTTCCGCTACCCCGATGCATCTGTACATCTTCTCTATATCGGCGGTAAAAGCGTACTTGTAGGACCTCCACTTTAGCATAAGGGCTTGAATGTCTTTCTGCAGATTTGGGCCCTTTTCCATTAAGCTATTCAAGCTATACCCAGTTGTTGTTCTTTGCGAGGCGTTAAAAACCACTCTTAGTTTGGTAGTAGTGGATTGTTCTCGCAGAACACCATGGTGCGGAAGGTAGCATTCAGGTGTAGAAGGTGATACTGGAGACGCCGGTTTCATATGCTGTAGCTGCGTATATTCTGTAATGAAGTCCCGGTACATTGTTGCAAGTTTGTTGTTCTTTCCCAGGAGTTTTTCTAGTTGGAGAAATTGCGAGATTGCCATTGACTTTGATTTGCCTAATTTTTTTTGCAACTCAGAGCTCATAGGCATCTTAACGATGTATTTGTTATCTGCGTCTCGTTCTACCGTCTTGCTGTAGTATTCTTCACAGTGAATATCCTTGGGAGTGTCATGGTTGCTGATAGTTATGTCTTCGTTCTCCCAGAATTAAGTTAATTCGCTTAGGTCGACCAGTGTTATATGACAGTTAAAAGTCTTCAGTTTGCCACATAGAATCCAGCCTAAGTGCGTCTGTTGCGCTACAGGAGACTGTTGGCTGCCTTTCAAAACTCCGTCAAGGATGATGTCGGAATACACATCTGCCCCCAGTAATAGATCTATAGGACTAGATACGTTGAATCCCGGATCTGCTAGTTTCAAGTTTTCCAGGTGTGGCCAGTTAGCCTTCTTGAACGATGAGTTGGGTAAATTGTTTGTCAGTTTGCTTAAGATGAGTGCCTGAGTTTCGAAAGCGTAGTCTGAATGAATCGATTTACAGGTAAGCTGAAGTCGTCCTTTGCAGTTTCCAGGTGCTGCTCCCACTCCCGTTATGGTTGCATTCAGTCGTTTCCTTGGTAGTCGTAGCATCTGTGCGGCATTCTCGGTGATTAAGTTTACTTACAAACTTTGATCTATATTCCTCGAAGGACCATTTAATGTAGGAGCCAATGGTTGTAGGCACCGTACACTATCACAATGTTGATGTTGGTTTAGTTGTGGAGTACATAGAAAGAACCACCAAAGGAGTTTTAAAGTTATATTAAAAACTGTAGAAGTTACAAGTTAAAGTTGTAGCGATTCTTTTTCTTGACAAGTGGTTAGTTCCGCAGTTGTTGTCTGACTCGCTCTGCCTTGCTTGAGAAGTTACAATTATAGCGTAATATTTGTGATGCACGACATCCAAGTAGGTTGCTGCGTTCGCAAAGTAAATGTACGGTTGATGAGACCGTACAAGCATGGAATGAAAAAAGTGTTGAGATTGTGATAATGATGTGTGGTTAGAAAAGATTACGGCAAAACTAAAAATGCTAAAATAAAATTAAGTTAAAAAACCTTTTGTGTTCTCCTGCCATCTGTTGCTTGCGAACATCAGCATATGATAAAGAATTTTGTGATTGTCTTGAAGGGCAGTCAGTCCAGCGACGTGCGCCCTTTATTTATCGTATTCCTTACAAGTCTCCAGGGGTTTTTCTTTTTAGTCTTTTAAAATGTGTTGAATCACTATTCATTAAGTGCGTAGCCAGTATGTTTGGGTGATTGTCTAGTCTGATCCTGTATGATTTCATGGTGTGTTTAATCTCTTCTTGAACTGTTCTAATTTTTAGGTCGTGGTGTAATTGTTGGTTTGTTATGAACCAAGAAGCATTTGTAATTATCCTCAGCATTTTGGACTGAAACCTCTGGAGTATTCCTAGGGTTGAATTTGATGCTGTGCCCCAGAGTTGAACTCCGTAGGTCCAGATTAGTTTCAGGATACATTTGTATAAAAACAGTTTATTTCCCAGCGACAACTGTGATTTTTTGCCAAGCAACCAGTACATTTTCCTTAGTTGGATTCGATTAGTGAATATGTGCTTTCTCCAGTTAAGACGACGATCCAAATAAAGTCCAAGGTATCTGGCCTCATTTGCTTGGGGTATCTGTACTCTGTTGAGCGACACAGGGGGACACGTTTCACGCCGCGTCGTAAAGGTCACCTGGACCGACTTACTTTCGTTTGCTTTAATCCGCCAGGTACTAAGCCATTCCGTGATGTTGTCAAGGGAGCGTTGAAGCATGTTACTTGCTTGCACCGGTTTTTCATGGACAGTTAGGGCCACTGTGTCGTTGGCAAAAGTTCCGATCATGACGCCATCTGTCATGGGGAGGTCTGACGTGAAAATTAGGTAGGGGATCGGACCAAGCACGCTTCCTTGTGGAACTCCTGCATGAGCCCTGTGAATCTTGGATATTTCTTCTCCTTGCTTGACGTAAAAAAACCTGTCAGCAAGATAGGATTTCAGGAATATGTAATAGTTTGTCGGGAGTTTTTTTTAAATTTTGTACAATAAACCTTCATGCCAAACTCTGTCGAAGGCCTGGGAAATGTCCAGAAATGCCGCGCAGCAATATTTCTTGCTTTCGAAAGCTTTATGGATTTCTTCTACCAGTCTATGCACCTGTTCTATCGTGCCATGATTTTTTCTAAATCCAAATTGGTGGTCCGGTACGATTTTTTTTTTCTGCTATTACTGCGTTGAGACGCTTTAACCCTTTAACGCACACCCTAACTTTTTTTTTAATTCTTAATATTTTGTGATAAATATATATTCTGTGCCGTAAATCATAATGACATGTTCTTGAAAAAAGAAAATCTCTGTTTTTCGAGAAAACCATGAAAATCATACGGCCAGTAAACTGGCCATTGAACGTTCTGCGTCACTAACCATCACAGCAATATCACTGGCCAGTAAAATGGACACTAATGAAATCTATTTTATTTTTAGGAAAAGACGATAATAATAATAAAAAATGTATTTCCTAATCAGCCTTTAATAATAATAGAATTAACATAACATATTTCTTCTGAAAGAAAACTTCATTTTTAATTTTTCTTATCACAATCAGTGGTTTTTATGCCCACGAAATTATTGAATGTACTATTCTTGTACACTGGTGGTTCTCGAAATCTATTATTACTCCACTTACTAAGATCTTCATGTATTATATTCTCTCGAGGAGCTGCGTCTTCGTTTGATGATAACGGCTGTGGCGGTGGAGATGGAGGCGGCTGCGGAGGTGGCGATGGTGGGATAGGCAGTGGTGGTAGAAACAAAAACTCCTGTGGTGGTTGTGATGAAGACGATGTTCCAGAGCATGATCCTTGATTTTGACTACGTGTGCTCACGGTGCTGGTACTAAAACTTTCGTCGAAACAATCATCAGCATCAGAATCACCACCGATGTCTGATTGTGTGGCCTGGTCATCAGTAATACCCACGAAGTCATTCCATTGGTCCTCGTCTAGTGACTCCAACTCCCGATAAGTGTATGTGTGTCTAAAACAATGAGAAAATTACAATGTGTAACTATTACATTACGAATTTCATAAGTACCCACACACCTGCAAAAAAACCGCCAAAAAAAAACCCCAAACGTACATAATAATAGGTTACAACTACCGAACAAGATTGTTTATCGCAAATTTATTACAATATCATAACACATGCTTATATACCTGTTGTAAAACAATATGGTTCATGGGGATTACTCGAAAATAAATACTCAATACAACATCTCAAAGTTAGGTAGGCAATTCTTAGGTTGGGTTTTTTCAACACACCGGTTTGTATTCAATCGCAAATAATATATGTTTTTCTTATTATCCTCGATTACATTTGCACATAACATCGAAGTATATAAAGGAATAGTTTCACTTACCTTTTCCAAGAAGTCATGATTTTTTTTCACCATAAAACTTGTAAACACGTAACGTACACGCGCGATGACAACAAATGTTCCTGCGCGGGTGCACGGTGGCCAGTTCACAGGCCATCTTGAAAAAAGGCGCGAATTTAAAATGTCGCGCGGCGAACTTGAACGCTGGCTAGTTGACGGGCCAGTGTGCTCTAACGCGGGTCGTAAATGTACATAAGGTTCAATATATAAATAAAAATGTATGAGATAACGACCTTGAAGTGAGTGTCCAGTTTACTGGCCACTTTGTATGAGCCGTCCTATAAAGGGTTAAAAAAAGTGTTTCCATAACTTTTGATAGAATGGGTAGTAAGCTGATCGGTCTATAAGAGGATACATCTTCAGGAGGTTTACCAGTTTTAAGGATCATTTTGATTTGTGCTACCTTCCATTGGGGTCGGAAGATGCCTCTGATCAGTATGCAGTTAAACAGGTGTGTCAAGAATTGTATTGCTATTTCAGGTATTTCGCGTAGTATTTTTGCGGTAATCAGATCGTATCCTGGGGCTTTTTTTGTGTTTAGATTTCTGAATGTTTCCATGACCTCACGTGTCTTAATCCTTTCAATAGGCAGGTCGAGTTGGTAAGGTTTACTAAGGGTATTACTAATGTCTTCACCGCTAGTTTTTACTGGGTTCTGGGCAGCGTTTGGTACAAAGACATCTGCTAGATGAGAGGCAAAGGCTTCACTTTTCTCTATGTCACTTTTAGCCCAGGAACCGTCTTTTCTGCGTATCGGTGGACTAGAGGCAATGGTTTTTTTAAGTGTTTGGGTTGCTTTCCAGAGCGAATAGTCACTTGCAGCTGTAGCATCCAGATTGCGCAGATTGTTCTGTACATTTTCATTTCTTTCTGTAAGCAGCAGTGCTTTAAGTTTAGCCGTTAGGTAGTTCAGTCGTGTTTTGTGTCTGGGGAATCTAGTAGTTTGCCACAATTTACGAGCCTGCCTTTTTTCGGCTACAAGTTCACGGATAGGCTTCGAGCAGTTTGGTTCCGTGTATTTCTTGGCAGCAGGAGTGCTATCCCAAGCAGCATTCTGGACGCACTCGTTGAAATGTTCAACCGCATTCATAATGTCCCCTTCTGTTTTCAAAGGCAGGTTAGTATTGATCGCAAACTCTACTTTGGAACGGAACATATCCCAGTTGGTCCTACGTCCGTGTAACCTTGCTATAGGTTTAACATGGACGAACTTCTGGGAAACCTCCAGCAGGACTACACTATGGTCAGATGAGAGGTCTTGAAGGGAAGTACATTTGAAGAAATTAATAGGAATCCCCTTTATCCTCTCCAGCCCCGTGGTTCCCATATGGGAACGCCGAACAATTCGGTTGAGCCCCGAGGTTCCCATATGGGAACGCCTCGTACAAGCAAACTTAAACCCTTATCGTACGTACAGTAAGGGTCTAATCCGTTTGTAAAAATTTACGTCTCTGGCCAACTAGAGTTCGATTAAAATGAAACCAAACATACCAACCTAACAACTGCACAAAATTATTAAAAAAATAAAGAAACGCGTCTTTGTCGACTGTCAAAATGAGTCATGGCGGCCAGTGTGGAACGGTGGTGTTTTGTTTTGGAATGCAGTGAAATTTTTGTGTTTTGTGTTGTTAAACTTTGGTAAGTAAATGTATAGTATGTTATAAGTGTATAATGTAACTTTTTAGATAGTCATTTGCTGGAAAAAATATCTAAAAATTATGTTTTTGACCCAAAAATTTCTCCAAAAATTCCTTTGTTGTGAAGTTCGTCAGTCGAAATTGAAAATATGAATTTGACTCTTTTACAATGAAATATGGTCTTGGAAACATTAGTAATAAGCGAAAAAATAGTGATAATTCATAATTTCATGCATTCGAGGCATATTTATTCATATTTATTGATATTTCAAGTATTTTCATGCATTGAACTGCGCAGTTAGAAAATGGCCGATTCTAATAAGACGTTTGAATTGGAATCTTGCAAGAATAATTTATGTAGGACTCCTAAAAAACACTGTCATTAGATTACTTGTATATTTGTTATGTTAGATCTAAAGTTTCGTGTAAATTGATTCAGTAGTTTTACCAAAAAAAAACAAACTACGACAACAGTATGTTTGCGGCGAGCTCTCTGAATTCTATGCGATGTTTATAATTCTCAAGTAGTTATAAAACAGTTGTTTATATTGTAATACATGGTCTCGTTAATCAAGAACCCGAAACTGTTTACCGCTTGAGATAAGAGCTAATAGAACTCGCGCGATAAGCTTTTTATGAGCGCAGGACACTTGACACGCTCGATGACGTCATTGTGAGGCCGGCTGGGTGTTTTACCGTTTAGCCGCAAGGTTGGAGAGGTTATAACACTAAAGTCTATCAAATCTGGTTTTTTTTGGGTCAGTCGGCCAATAAGTTGGTTCTCCGTTCGAAATTGTATCTAGCTGTAGTTCATTTATAGCCATCTGTAATTGACGTCCTTTGGAAGTAGTTAAGCGAGAGCCCCATTGGGTATTTTTGGAATTATAATCTCCACCTGCTTTAAATCTTGGTCCTAAAGTTTTGAAGAAATTGACGTAGTCTTCTTTTTTGATCGTATGTTTCGGGGGAGAATACAGTGCAGTGACAGTCAAATGTCCCCACCAGTCCTCAACTACAATACTTGTGGCTTGTATTTCAGGAGTTTTGAAAGGCTCGGCTTCATGATGTTTGATTTTATTTTTAATGAGAATTGCAGATCCTCCGTGGGCCGTACCATCGGGATGCATTGTCTGGTAGAATTTGAAATTGGGGATTCTAAGGATTTTTTTTCCCGTGAAGTGAGTTTCGGATACTAGTAATATATCTATTTTGTTTGTTTTTAGAAATGTCTCAACTTCTAGGATATGGTGTGACAGCCCATTGGCATTCCAAAGGGCAATTTTTAGTGGACAGAATGTGACAATTTGGTCATGATTTCCATTAGGAGATTTGTTATTGACGTTAATTGCTGCATTAGTAGTGTTATACGGTGTACTGCTCCTGTTAAAATAACGATGTTCAAGGCATTTTGCCAGACATTCTACACGAGCGGCCTGTGGGCAAACTTTACACAGAAAACCTACAATGCCTTGCGCGTCCAATATAATAACGTGTTCAGGGCTCTGTTTCGGCTTCCTCGATATTGCAGTGCATCCCCGATGTTTGCTGACGCCAGCGTAGATGACTTCTACGCACGTTGCGTCAGTGGTGCGGCGAGTACGGGGGAGCCCGAATAGCGTCCTCAGGATGATTGACGAGAGAACCGATACTGTTCTGCTCAGTAGGTTCACTGAACTCCATGTGTTGAGAGAGCGATGAGCCTACTGTGCGGGGACTGTGGGGAGATGGTGTGTCTAGTTTTTGTTATTTTTTAATTACTAACATTAGTTATAAGCAAAATTCTTGTTACTAACAATCTTGCCTTGTCTATGGACTTTTTTGTCTGAATTAAATGTTTTTTTTTTTTTTTTTTTTATAGTATTCATAATTTCTTTCGTGTCATTGTTGTTTGTTTGTAGTTTTGGTAATTCATTTTGACTTTGCTTGCTAGTAGGTGCGTTCGAAGATTTATTGGACATTAATGATTGTTTATATGACGATGGTTGGTCTTGCTGCCTAGTGGTGTCCGACTCGCCTGGTTGATGTGTTTTGTGCGTTTTCTGACGGTGTTTTACAGGTTCAGTAGGATACTTAATTTTCTGTAGTTCCTTATATATTGAGCAGCCTTTAAAATTTGCAGGATGGTTGCCATCGCAGAGTACACATTTTTGACTGTCTCCGACCTTTCTTTACGTTCGCACTTGGCTGATGCATGGTTTCCGGCACATTTTATACATTTGGGCATCCTAAAACAGTATTTTCTTGTATGCCCATATTGTTGTAGTAGTTTTTTGGTACTTCTTTGTTTAACGTTCCAAATATTAGTGACTTTATGTCCTTGTATTTCTAGTTCAGTTTTTATTTCTTCAATATCGGTGGAGGGGTGAAGATTTTTGAGGACTACTTTGAAATAGCGATCTTGTTTGGGCTTGTAGGTGTAGAATTCTGTATTTTTTTCTTGTAGGTTTTTAACTATTCTTGAATATAATTCTGCCGATTTGGGTTGAATTCTAACTTGTTCATTACGGAGGATTTTCAATTCATAGTTATCTGCAGCTACCTCATCAAGCATTTTTAGTAATGGTTGGATGTTACTGACCCGGTCTACATATAAGGGCGGAGCCTTGGCAGGTTTTTCAACAATTTCATTGATATCTGTGTTTTCCGTATCCTTATCTAGCTCAGAAAATGGATTTGAGGTTGGTGTAGGTTGGCTCAGCCAGTAAGTATCAAGTTTCTTTTGTTTTTGGGCTTTGTTTATTTCGGGACTTTCGCGTTGCCTTTTCCTTTCAGGTACTCTTGTCCATTGATCGCTATCGGCTGTAAGTGTTTCCATTTCCGTATTAGGTGGTGTAAGGTTTTCGAGATTATTCAGTGACTGAGGTCTTGTATTAAAAAAAAAATTTGTTGAGTTAGTATTTTAGTTTGGGGTTTTTCAAGTTGAGAGAGAGTGATTGATTGTTCTTTATTTTCCATAGTGTTCCCACGAGTAGGGTCGATTAAAACAGGTCGCACACAGGGTAACGCCCATTCCCATGTGAAGGCACAATACAACAATGTGAGCCAGGTCCATTGAGGTTGGCGTTCGTGGCTGATAACCCATCAGTCCATTCATCCTATTGGCGCGTATCCCACCGTAGGATTGGGGTGAGTTTTTATGAAGGCTTTCTACCTCTTGGCCTGGGCGGCTAAGCCGAGACCCCCGATTTTGCTTGGAATCCATTCCAATGGTAGCGAAGTTGCGGGTTGCAGTTGTCATTTCCTACCTCTGCTAATACACGATCGGGTTAATTGACCGTCGCCCGAGACTCGACGTTGACCTTTTACGGCTGGTTTGGTCTCCACTGAAGCAACCAACCCTCCTCCTTTTTCACACGGGCTTGGGACCGTCGTCGGCGGAGAAAAAGAAGAAAATAAAATTTTCTTTTCAAATTTTAACTATCAACTTATAACCTCATTATATACAATTCATATGATCATATTGAGAAAGAAAGTTGCCTCAGTCATACGCAGAATGGGGGGAAGCACTAATGGCATTCTGAAGGTACTTGCGGAAAGGCTGGATGGGCCGACAATTGGTAGGTTTATCAAGGTACATGTCATGCATATAGGGCTTGATAAACTTACCTTAGATAATAAATTCTTATACTGTTTTGTTTGGATTGTAATTCTTGCACTCGCAGCGTACAGACGTGCTCATTGGCAATATTTAATGAATACTTAAATAATAGTGACCTCCTTTAGCGTATTACTATCGTAATGCATAAAGTAATCTTCCTTAGTGTGTAGTTTTAGTGAATAATGGACACAAAATAGTGAAGTTTTTGTTAACCTAACAAAATGGAAAGCAGTCCCTGTAATCCAAGGGAGCCAGTGCAACCCTCCGCCTCGCCATCGAAATCATCCACGGCCGATGTTATTGTTTCTACTCCTGAACTTCAACGATGGATGGCCACCATCCAGCAGTACTTGAACGAAGTTTGCTCTACTGCCGCCGATGGAAAACTCAACAACGAACAGAAAATGAAAATTACAAACCTTTGCCGTAAAGTCGAATCTAGTACGTCACAAATGGCAGTCCTGTACCAGTCGCTGAAGCAAAAAGCTATCCAGGCGGATAACATGATCGAGAGCCTTAAACAACAGCGTGACCTGACAGAACATATTTCTGAGCTCAAGCGAACGATACGAGACTCTAGTTCTACCGGAAATACTTCTTTTGCTGATATGGTGAAAAGGGGATCTAACCATTTTATTCGGCCTATTAATTTAAGCTCTGTCGCCATTTATCCCAATGACATATTGA
This sequence comes from Cerastis leucographa, assembly GCA_963082945.1. NCBI lineage: Eukaryota > Metazoa > Arthropoda > Insecta > Lepidoptera > Noctuidae > Cerastis > Cerastis leucographa. The sequence goes on from CAUJBK010000002.1 coordinate 1,135,684, forward strand.
AAACCAGTGACGAAACTAAAGAACTGGCGCAAAAAATCATACGGCCCGAACAAATTAAGCTGCAAGTACGTGGTGTCCGAAAAACGAAGAACGGTGGCGTGATAATAAGTACCGAGACGAGACATGACGCTGAAAAGCTTAAGAACGCAGTCCAGCTCTCTTCATCTGGACTTACTGCCGACGAACCCAACAAGCGCAAACCCCGGATCTTGATTGTAGGAGTGCCGACTTCCATGGCTGAAAATGAGGTCTTTAAATGCATTTTCGAACAAAATGTAGCTGACAAGTAACCGGCGATGTCCTTGGAATCCTTTTTGAGCTTGGTAAATTAAGCCATAAATCTAGGAAGAGAGAGGCACTGACTTGTAACTACGTTATTGAAGTTGCGGCCAATATACGAAAAGTACTAATACCTCAAACAAGGATTTTTATAAACTGGTCATCTTGTCCTGTCAGGGACTTTACATTAGTAACGAGGTATTATAAATGTCAACAATATGGTCATGCAGCCAAATCTTGCCGAGAAGTAAATTCTACATGTGGCCACTGTGGTGAAGCAGGTCATATGATGTCCGAATGCGCGAAGAAAGCGGACACTCCGAGGTGCGCGACTTGTTCCCGCTTTAAAAAACCCAGTGACCACAAAACGGGAGACGCAGAGTGTCCTGCTAGAAAAATAGCTGAACACAGATATTTTAACTCAGTCGACTATGAGGAAACCTAGTTTTCACCACTCCCGCACGAAAGAAGTGTCTTTCCTCTACGAAAACAGTGAGGAAAATTGGTTTTTCCTCACTGTTTGAACAGTGAGGAAAGTAATGGTCCCGTTCAGAAATTAACTTTGCTTGATTTTTTTATGTTAAGTTTTAAAGATATTTTAAAAAATAAATAATTTTATGCTTAGAATAGAAATATTTATAAGTTAAGATTAATGTTTTTTATAAAATTTATCAAATTATTGTAAGTGTATAAGTTCAGAAACATTAAAAAAGTTTGATAAAATATTGAAAAAAATACATCGTCAAATTTAGGATTATAATTTTTAAACGCACTCAAAGAAAGAAGCCTGTGAAAGAAGGACATTGGAAGCAAAAGTTCGAAAAAAGAATTATTTTGATTTGCTTTGTGACTATTTAATTTATTTACCTATGATGACTGAATACTTTCTTGCTGGGAGTGGTGAAAACTTTTGTATGCAACATGTGAGCAAGTTCATTTGCTATTCGTTTTGTTGAGTCTTTCGCTTACTCAGGATTGAAATTTATAATCACTCGCTGCGCTCGTGATTCTATTTTTCAATCCTTCGTTACTCAAGACTCAAAATCAAAACTCATAGGAAAAACGAACTTTCCTCACATGTTGGATAAATAACTATTGTCATACTCTAGGCCAGACTTCCGTTGATTTTCGCTGTCTAAATAAATTGTCACCCGCAATAAAAATGTGTTGATGGTGTTTTTTGCAATAATTAACTATTGCATAAATATTGTTTATACTGCTGACACTCCTTTTAGTATTAGTAATTACCTAAGTGCTGCAAATTGTTTTATTAGATTGAATGTACATGTTTGACCTAGATTATTTTTGTTCGTATAGCGTTAATGTCCATTAGGTATATCATAATACATTAACTCATACTAACTTATTTCACAATTATGTTTTTCCATTATTATGTTAAAATAACACTCCACATGCATAACATGCACTGGAACGCGTCGTGTTCTAAGTTTACATAGGCACGACGTCCGTCCACACATTACGTGACTCCACATGCGACTATACTCACGCGACGAACAATGCAGTGCGGGCTCGCTATTCGTTGCTTACAAGAGCGGCGTTACACAAACATTGCCGCTCTAACTCATTCACTACGGCCTCTTAGTCTGGAGCGTAATCGGCTAGCTCTGAGAGCGACTGCAGACGGGGGCCAACATCCTTAGCGGTAGGATGCGCCAACAGAGTCACCTCTGTCGCAGGTCGTCATCCGCTGGGCCTCCTCCGGGTAACCGGAGGTCTCACCTGGCGGTGACAGACCGCCGGGGTGGCGAGAAGAGAGCGGCGCTCGTTACGGTAAAGTTAGTTTATCGTACCTGAGCGCGCTGCGCCAGCGCCGCTGGCGCCTCCTACCGGACAAAATGTCAACTACACACAAGCGAGTTGCGTCATAATAAACTAAATTACGCGAGCTCGCCCCCATTCACGCCTACACTCGCCGCCTGACCGCCGTCGCGTACGGACGTGCCGCTACCTGCTCGCATTCCCGCTCGCTATCAGTGTGTGTCATCGGTTCGTCGCTTCCCAGTGTCGTGACGTCATCAGTAGTCCCTCGACTACACCCCCGAACAATTGCTGTCTTTTTATTAAGACAGCACTTGCTCATTTGCTTCGGATATTATTCCGATTTAACTTCCTTTGCCCCATCAGGGAAAAGTCCTCAGTTTCGAGGTTCTTGGTGGGAAACCTAACGGTGCCAACGAAACCGAGAGAGGGTGGTGACCCAATCCGCCCGCCTAACCCCTTCAGGGTCTAGGTGAAAAATTGGACTCCGTTGCGAACACATGTGCCGCCGATATACTGTGCTAGTGTTTCCCGTTTTAACAAGTTCCTGAAAGCAAGTTCCTAAGACTGGGGTTGGAGTTGCTACCAAGCCAGGACCTTCGGACTGTGGCTGCGGGAAGGTTGAAACGGGTGAGTCGCTGACCCAGTAAATTCCCTACATAATTGTTCAAGGAATTAGGTTGCTAAGCACGCTGAGCTTCACTCAAATGTCCGCTAACTTTTAGCCGATGAAATGTCGTCCCTCGACGAGACAGAAAAAGCCCTTTTGCGCTTTTTCTCGCGCATCGTTGCGACAGACCCAAATTTTAAAAATATGGGTCTGAAATTAATGCTATCCGGCAAACCAGTGATAACGTCACTGACTTCAGTGACGCACTTGAAAGCCCTTTGTCTCCGCCGCCTGCCGACAGAGGCTTACCACCAGCCGTCGCCGCCGCGATTAAGGCTACACCAAGACCCATTGTTGTGAAACCCACTGTTTCACAAACAAAGGCCCAGCCCGCACCTGCGTCCATTGTTCCCGTTTCCGAGAACATGGACAAAGGCTTACCGCCAGCCGTCGCCGCCGCGATTCCGGCTAAACCGAGTCCCATTGTTTCGAAACCTTTTGTTTCGCAAACAAAGGATCAGTCCGAACCTGCGTCCATTGTTCCCGTTTCCGAGAACATGGACACAACTGAGCCAGTCTCCGACTCAGAGTCAATTTTAGACTCGTGTTCTGCCGCCTCGTCCTCTGAAGACGACTATCAAGTCGTCGGAAAGGGCAAAAGGAAGAAGGGCAAAAACTCCCAGGCCGCCATGGCTAAAAAGATCGTCGCGCTCCCTTCTGTCCCCTCTCCCGCGGCCTCCCATCCCACCTCCCCGGTCCCCGTACCAACGTCCGCCGCTGCTCATACCAGCAGGCCAGCCAGCCCTAAGGCTCACCCTTCAGCCGCTTCTTCAAAGAAGCTGAAGCCCCCTCCCCCGCTGTTCATTCAGGACAAAGGGAAATGGACAGACGTGTCCAAAATGTGTGTTGAGCGCCGCATACAATATACAAGCGCAAAAAGCACACAACAGGGTATAAAAGTGGTGGTCCCTACGACCGCTGACTTCAGGGAACTAACCCGTCAGCTGATCGGAAGGCACATAGCCTTCCATACTTACTCCCTTCCAGAGGAGAAGCCCACCCGCGTGGTGATCAGGCGGATCCCGAAGGAGATATCCACGGAGGACATCCTAAATGACCTCCAAGGCCAGGACATCCCGGTCGCAGCCGTCCACCGCCTTCATAAGGCGAGAGGCGGAGCCCAGTACGATATGGTACTGGTCATCTGTGACCCAGTAGAAGGACACCTCCCGATCTTCAAAGTGAAGTCGGTATGCTCCCTCACAGGCATCTCAATAGAGAAGCCTTACCGCTCAGCCGTAGTAGGGCAGTGCCACCGCTGCCGGCTGTACGGTCACAGCCAAGCCAACTGCCATGCGCCGCACAGATGCGTAAAGTGTCTAGGCGACCATGGTACGGCAGACTGCCCCCGTCCCAAAGACAAATCGCTATGCACGGAGCCACCGAGCTGTGTGCTTTGCGGCCAGTCGGGCCACCCGGCTAACTACCGCGGCTGCCCAAAAGCCCCCAAAGGCTCCTCCTCTAAACTGGCGAAGCGTGCAAACGCCCGCCAGCAGAGAGAAAGCCCATCGGTGAGGCTACCAACTGCACAGATGCCGGAGAGACTCAGTCCTCAGAGGCCCTCTCCCTGGACCTCGCTGAACCACCAGAGAGCCTTCCCGGCACTCGGCAAAGCAAAGTCCAGCCCCATTCCCGGGCTATTAGATGCCCCTGTCCCCACTCCCGTGGCCCAAGCGAGCGCACCGGCGCCCGCTCGTCCCGCGCCTCCCGGCCCCGCGGCCGCGGTCTCCTCTCCTAACGTAACTTTAGAAACGTTAGCAAAGTTAGTCACCCCCGAAGCAGACCGCATGGCGGCAGATCTCAGGGAGGCTAACACTGACGGTGATAAGCTTAAAATTATCTTCAAGTCCCTAATCAAGTTAGGCGAAGCCTTCAGCGGCATTAATCTTTAATTTCAATGGATAATACTAGATTAACGTGTACCAAACCCCGATCCCTTAAATTAGGGTACTTTAATGCCAATGGCATTAGAGGCCAGCGTGATGAAATCGCAACCTTCTTCCGTGACCATCAAATTGATATCCTCCTCATACAGGAGACCTTCCTCAAGCCCAGTCACCGCGATCCGAGAATTGCCAACTATCGCATAGTTCGCAACGATCGGTCACGTTGCCACAAGGGCGGTACTCTAATCTATTATAGAAAAGAACTGCACTGCATCCCCTTAGATCCCCCTCCCATGGAGTCTCTACTCGAGACTTCAGTGTGTCGACTAGGCATGACCGGTCATCAACCGATCACTATCGCCTCCGCGTACATCCCTCCCGGCGGCACGTCCGAGGAGCACACTCTGTTCACCAAAGACCTTGCCGTCCTCTTCGGCTTGAGTGACTCCGTTATCATAGCGGGCGACCTCAACGCCAAACACCCCGCCTGGAACAGCACGACGACCTCTGCCAGAGGACGTCACGTGTATAACCTGGGTGAGTCCCTCAACTTCGATCCCATCGCTCCTATGGAGCACACTCACTATCCCCACGACCCCGACCAACGTCCGGACGTTCTCGACATAGCGCTACTCAAGAATGTCAACCTTAAGTTGCATTCCATCGAGACTTCACATGAGCTTAACTCAGACCATCGACCAGTGCTCATGCACTTAGTTCCCCGCTCGGGTCCCTCTGACCCCAGCCAGCCCCCGCCAACCCAAGTGATAACCGACTGGAGGAAAGTCAGCGAAAAGCTGAAATCCACCACGTCGTCTCACCTGGAGTCCATCCCCGGCCACATAGTCTCAGTCGCAGACACGACGGCCGCCATCAACTCGTTTACAGAACACGTGCAATCCGTACTGAAGGATTGCTCACGAGAAGTTCCAGCATTGAGCGATCAACGCTGGATACTACCCGCTGACGTACGTGAACTGATAACCGAGAAGAACGCGGCCATCCGTGCCTACAGCAACTTTCCCTGCGACGCGAACAAAGCTCACATGCGTCATTTACAGCGTGCTGTAAAGAAGCGCACTAGTGAGCATCGTTCAGATCAATGGGACAAGACGCTTAGCGAGCTTGAGCCTACCCACCTAGCCTTCTGGCAGCTCCAACGCAAGTTGCGCTCCACCGAAGAGGCTTCGATGCCTCCCCTCATCCGACCCGATAAGAGCGTCGCATTCGACGACTCTGAGAAGGCCGAATGCCTAGCCGACAGCCTGGAGTCCCAGTGCTCCCCCAGCTCTCAACCAGTAGACAAGCGACATCTCGATGAGGTGAACGCATTCGTCGAACGTAAAGCCGCCCTCCCCCCCGTAGAAGACCCTGATGATCCTCTGCCTTCGGTCACAGCTGACGAAGTGCAAGACATCATTAATAAGCTTCAACCGCGGAAAGCACCCGGCTCCGACGGAATCACCAATAGGGTGTTAAAACTCCTCCCCGCTCAGCTCGTCGTGTTAATGGCAGCCATCTTCAATGGCGCCCTGAGCAACAACGCCTTTCCCCAAATATGGAAAGAGGCCACTGTCATCGGTTTCGCCAAGCCAGGCAAACCCAAGTCTGAGCCCTCGAGCTACAGACCTATCAGTCTCCTGAACGCACTCGGCAAAATCTACGAGAGACTCATTTATAAGCGACTCAAAGACTTCGCCGAGGCTAAGAGTCTCATCCCCAACGAGCAGTTCGGCTTCAGAACCGGACACTCTTGCATTCAACAGGCCCATCGCATCGTAGAGCACTTGAGCGCTGGCTTCCAGCGTGGAGCGATGACGGGTGTGTTGTACTTCGACATAGCAAAGGCTTTCGACAAAGTCTGGCACAACGGCTTATTATATAAGCTGTACAAACTGGGAGTGCCGGACCGTCTCGTGCTCATCTTACGAGACTTTCTGTCGGATCGCACCTTCCGCTATCGCATCGGGAAGGCACTGTCTTCTCCCCACCCCATTAGAGCAGGAGTCCCTCAGGGCTCCGTCGTCTCTCCCCTTATCTTTACTCTGTTCACCAGTGACATCCCCAAGAGCAAGAAGGCTCAGTTAGCCCTGTTCGCGGACGACACGGCCATTTATTACACTGGCCGCAGTCACGACGCTATCTATAGCACCCTCCAAACCTCAGCCAACGTCTTAGGCGCTTGGTTCCGGAAATGGAGAATCGAGGTGAACCCCGACAAGAGCCAGGCAGTTCTTTACTCTAAACAGCGTAAAATTAAGCCACCCGCGCTCAGCCCGATCACTATGTACGGTAAGCCTATCCCTTGGGAGAAGCAAGCCAAGTACTTAGGAGTCATACTTGACAACCACTTGTCTTTCGCGGCGCACATCAAAGCAGCTCGCGAACGAGCTGCGTTTGCTATGGGTAGGCTTCATTTCATGATTTCGGCAAAAAGCAAGTTGTCACTCAAGTGCAAGTTGCGCCTTTATACCGCGGTGATCCGCCCCATTATGACGTACGCTTGCGTCGTGTACGCTCACACCAAGCCTAAGTACATCCATAGAATGCAAATTTTACAGAACCGGTTCTTACGTAGAGTCACGGGAGCCCCTTTTTATGTCCGTAATGACCGTCTACACGTAGACCTTAGAATGCCCACCGTCGTTCAGTTTATGAAACGCCTTTCGAAGCGTTTCTTCGATAACGCCATTAAACACCGTAATCCCCTGATCGCAGCGGCCGCCCGTTACGAACCCTCGCGCATTAGTACAGTACGCCGACCTAGGCATACCTTTGTCACTCCAGATGATGCTATCACCCTCCTCCAGGAGAGTAGCAAAGAGACTAGCACTCTTAAAAAGTTCCGCCTCAAACCGCCGTCTTTCCGACCTCGCCGTCGAGGTCCGTCGCGACGTCCCGGTCCATGCCCTCCCCGACCCTCGCTCGAGCCAGCCCGCGATGCTGTGCCAGTAGTTTTAAATCAGCCCCTAAATAATGATACCATTCAGATCCAGCCTGTCCCCATGCAGTCCTCCCCCAGCGACGCCCTAAGCCGAGGTTCGTACCCCACAGGGGGTGCCCTTAGCGTGCAGTCGCTTAGTTTGTAAGTTTTTATGCCCTGGCTGGAGGCCTTACTCTAAAGGCACCCACAGGATAGTCCGGTTAAGCAGACGACAACCTCATAGGTTGAACTGCGAGATGCCATTCAAAAAAAAAAAAAAAAACATTCACGCCTAAATCGGCACCAAAATTGAGGGTGCCCGTATTGACGGGCACACCATTCTTCCGCGGGCCAAAGGACATAAGTCCATACCCCGCCTCGCGCGTCCCCCTGCGGGGACGTAGCGATTTCCCGAGTCCCGCAGCTCAGTTGTTCCTGCGACGCCAAAGTGTAAATAACTAAAAGTAATACTGTCACGCTGTGAAGAAATATTCCTATCCAGGTCAGTTAATTTTATGTTAAAATGTTTAAGATTTGTAAATACTGCAGCGTCAATGAAAGGCGGGAGTTAGTCACACACTGGTTTATTTCATAACTTAAGGCATCTACCCGCCACCGTACAAATATCATACCCGTAATGATTTAATCATCGGTACATTTCTCCCCCTTAAGCTAAAGTATTATCTAAAATTTATAAACTAAAATGAACACAATCAACATGAAAGCAGTTTTAACAATCGCAATTACTTATACCTACTAAACTACTTATTATTATTGACTCCAGATCGAGCCCGAGCACGCACGGGCAGACGCGCCAGACGGTGGTGCTGGTGTCTCCGGCCCAGATGCCGTTTCATAACAAGTGTTGGTCTGTGACTTCTCACCAGTGCCGTCAGATGCGTCTTCAAATGTACCCTAAACCTCCTCACGGACCGAGGGAACCTCCCTCTCTGGGGACGAATCTAAGTCTACCTTGTACGAGACCGGTCCAGTCTGATTGACTATTGTACCCGACAACCACTTATCCCCCCTGGCGGTGTAGTCGCGGGCCAGCACCGAGTCACCAGGTGCCAGTGCGCGTGGCGTGCCGCCTGCAGCGGCTACTTGCCGCTCCTGCGCAGCGCGCACTACACACGACACGTCAGGCCGCAGCGCATCAAGGCGCCCGCGAAGCCTACGCCCTTGCAACGCCACCGCAGGGGAAACACCAGTGGTTGCATGTTGACAGTTACGTTATTTAAATAAAAATTTACTTAATGCCGTGGCGACGTCCTCGCCCTCGTACAAAGCACGTTTGGTCGCGAGCAATCGCAACGTCCCCGACATGGGGGCGTGGCGGGCGGGATATGGGCAAGCCCTTTCCCCGCGGGATCAACACAGTGCCCGTTACGACGGGCACCTCAATTTGATTGCCTGTATAGGCGTGGTACTTGGCGAGTGCGTGTAAAAAGCGCAACTCGCCTGTGTGTGGTTGTCATTATTGTCCGGTAGGAGGCGCCAGCGGCGCTAGCGCTGCGCGCTTAGCTACGGTACAACGTTACCGTAGCGAGCGCCGCTTTCTTCACGCCGCCTCGGCGGCTTGTCATCGCCAGGTGAGACCTCCGGTTACCCGGAGGAGGCCCAGCAGATGCAAACCTGCCAGAGGCGACTCTGATGGCGCACCCTACCGCTAAGGCGTTGACCCCCGTCCGTTGCGCTCTCAGAGCTAGCCGATTGCGTTCCAGACTAAGGGGTCGTAGTGTATGAGTTAGAGCGGCATTGTATTGTGTAACGCCGCTCTTGTAAGCGAATGAATAGCGAGCCCGCGCCGCACATTCATCGCGTGAGTTTGGATGCATGTGGAGTAATGAATGCATGTTCGATGCGCGTCATGCCTATATTAACCTAGACCACGACGCGCTTCGAGTGTGTGTGATGAGTGTGGAGTCTTATTGGGTGGGTAGGTCGCGTGTAGACTGGGGCGGCCTACCCGGGCGAGTCAAGTCCGGTAGTGACGACGGCTACGTCGCATCCGCAGGCACCAGGTCGCACATGTGGCGACAAGGGCAGGAAGCGGGCGCTCCTGCGGTTGGCGAGGTGCCGCGGACGCGACATGCCATCGTGAGTCGGCGGTCGCAGGTGCTCCCTCGGTGCAATACCTGGGGCAACCGTGCGACGCCGGCTTCCGTCGATCCGGGTAATCCTACAAACCTAGAGGAGGAGGCGGAGAGGGGCGGCCTTGTTCCTAAGGCCGCGGCAATCCAGTGTTACTCGACGGCTAGCCCTGGTAAAGCTGTAGTAGCTGGGCAAGCCCGTCGAGTATGACGAGGTCCGCGTCCTGGCCCTGCCTTATGGCCCTAATAAGGTCCAATAATAGCCTAATGGCGCAGGCGGTGAACTCTGATGTAGGAGGGAATGTGCGCTGTTGCGCTGGGGCGCCGGCTTGCGGCTGGAATGTTCTCGGCGCCGCTGCTGAGTGAGCGGCGGCCGGGGCCGTGACTGTGGGAGGAGCGGGTTTCCCCGCCCTCTTCCCCTTCTTCCTGCCGGCGCCAGTAGCGGCGTCGGTAGGTACTGTGGCAGCGAGTGAGGTGGTAGGTACCGCGGGCGTCTGGAACGTCGCCTGCGCTGGGACAGGGCCAGGGTCCTGCCTGGATTGCACCGCGGGGAGGTGGGGTTTTTTCCCCTTCCTGTTCCTCCCTCCGCGTGGTCGCTTCTTTCTCCGCCTCGTGGCGGGAGCGTCTTGTTGGTCAACTTGGGGCCCGTTCGCTGTCGCCATCAGCGACATACTGGGGGCCTCATGGGCCTCTACTTGGGTGGCAGCTGCCGCCGTTTCTCGGCGCTGCCGAGTGATGGCGACAGTGCCCGCTCGTTTGTTCCCTCCGGAATACTGGGCACCCGCTGCTGTTGGCCGGATGGTCACCCGCGCAATTGACGCAGGTGGCCTTCTCGGCCTTTGGGCGTGGGCAGTCTCGGGCGGCGTGGCTTTCCCCGCAGCGCACGCATGCGAGCGGGCGGTGGCACCGGTGCGAGCTGTGTCGAAACAGTTGGCACCGATGGCACTGGGCGGGCCCTTGCTTGCTCCGCCAGGCATCCACACGAACACCACGCATGCATAGCAGCTCCGTGGTGTCGTAAATGGTCCGGAAATCAGTTTGCCTTTTGAGGACGGCATGGAAAAAGCAGCCGGGACGTCCGCCGCGCGCCTTGATGTTGCGGACGTACTCCGGCTCGTAACCAAGCGTCCTCAACTCCTCTAAGATGTCCTCTGGGTCCGTGTCCGCTGGCAGTCCCCGGATAGCCACCTTGACGCTGCGCTCCGCTGGTAGTGAGTAGGAAAACCAGCTTAGGCCCTCCGATTTTTCCAGGTCGGTGAGGTACCGCTGGATCACCCTGAACTCGTCCTCAGTTTCAGGCAGGAACCTAATCCCACCCTGATAAGGACGTGCGTTCGGTGGGTGACCCAGGATGGTCCTCACTGCCCTAAAATGGAAGGCCCAGTTGGGCATCCTCTCCACCACCAACGGAGGGTAGCGGGGCTTGTCCCTGGGCTTGGCCTTGGCAGCTGCGGCTGCACTCGTGCCTTGCGCTGGGGCTGCGGCGGCGGGTGGCGTCACATTGCGTGAGGCGTCTTGTCCGGTGGGCGGGCGGCGAGTCGCCTCGGCGAACGTCGGCGACCCGGCTCCGGCTCGACCACGCGGTTCACGCTGTGGGAGCGGGGAGCCGGGGCAGGCGGTCTGTAAGGAGCTGTGGTCACGTGTTTTATACAATTTTTCTTGCAAAACGTTTTAAATTCCTCACTCGCCGCCTGACCGCCGTCGCGTACGGACGTGCCGCTACCTGCTCGCATTCCCGCTCGCTATCAGTGTGTGTCATCGGTTCGTCACTTCCCAGTGTCGTGACGTCATCAGTAGTCCCTCGACTACACCCCCGAACAATTGCTGTCTTTTTATTAAGACAGCACTTGCTCATTTGCTTCGGATATTATTCCGATTTAACTTCCTTTGCCCCATCAGGGAAAATTCCTCAGTTTCGAGGTTCTTGGTGGGAAACCTAACGGTGCCAACGAAACCGAGAGAGGGTGGTGACCCAATCCGCCCGCCTAACCCCTTCAGGGTCTAGGTGAAAAATTGGACTCCGTCGCGAACGCATGCGCCGCCGATATACTGTGCTAGTGTTACCCGTTTGAACAAGTTCCTGAAAGCGAAGTTCCCTAGACTGGAGTTGGAGTTGCTACCAAGCCAAGACCTTCGGACTGTGGCTGCGGGAAGGTTGAAACGGGTGAGTCGCTGACCCAGTAAATTTCCTACATAATTGTTTACGGAATTAGGTTATTAGGCGCGCTGAGCTTCACTCAAATGTCCGCTAACTCTTAGCAGACAATATAGCCCTTGACGCGGATGATGAACTCCTTTTGGCGTTCTTCAAACGCGTTTTCCTGAACGACCCGGATTTTTTAAAGAAATATGAGTCCGATGTCGCTGCCTTGCAGCAATCCAGTATTGCCGTCACTGACTTCAGTGACGCGCTCGAGAGCACTTTGTCACCGCCGCCTGCTGACAGAGGCTTACCGCCAGCCGTCGCCGCCGCGATTAAGGCTACCCCAAGACCCATTCTTGTGAAACCCATTGTTTCGCAAACAAAGGGCCAGCCCGCACCTGCGTCCACTGTTCCCGTTTCCGAGAACATGGACAAAGGCTTACCGCCAGCCGTCGCCGCCGCGATTCCGGCTAAACCGAGACCCATTGTTTCGAAACCTTTTGTTTCGCAAACAAAAGATCAGTCCGAACCTGCGTCCATTGTTCCCGTTTCCGAGAACATGGACACAACTGAGCCAGTCTCCGACTCAGAGTCAATTTTAGACTCGTGCTCTGCCTCCTCATCCTCTGAAGACGACTATCAAGTCGTCGGAAAGGGCAAGAGAAAGAAGGGCAAAAATTCCCAGGCCGCCATGGCCAAAAAGATCGTCGCGCTCCCTTCTGTCCCCTCTCCCACGGCCTCCCGTCCCACCTCCCCGGTCCCCTTACCTACGTCCGCCGCTGCTCATACCAGAAAGCCAGTCAGCCCTAAGGCTAAACCTTCAGCTGCTTCTTCAAAGAAGCTAAAGCCCCCTCCCCCGTTGTTCATTCAGGACAAAGGGAAATGGACAGATGTGTCCAAAATGTGTGTTGAGCGCCACATACAATATACAAGCGTAAAAAGCACACAGCAGGGAATCAAAGTAGTGGTCCCTACGACCACCGACTTTAGGGAACTTACTCGCCAGCTGATCGGAAGGCACATAGCCTTCCATACTTACTCCCTCCCAGAGGAGAAGCCCACCCGCGTGATGATCAGGCGGATCCCGAAGGAAATATCCACGGAGGACATCTTCAATGACCTCCAAGGCCAGGACATCCCAGTTGCAGCCGTCCACCGCCTTTATAAGGCGAGAGGCGGCGACCAGTACGACATGGTACTGGTCATTTGTGACCCAGTAGAAGGACACCACCCGATCTTCAAAGTGAAGTCGGTATGCTCCCTCACAGGCATCTCAATAGAGAAGCCTTACCGCTCAACCGTAGTAGGGCAGTGCCACCGCTGCCAGCTGTACGGACACAGCCAAGCCAACTGCCATGCGCCGCACAGATGCGTAAAGTGTCTAGGCGACCATGGTACGGCAGACTGCCCCCGTCCCAAAGACAAATCACTATGCACGGAGCCACCGAGCTGTGTGCTTTGCGGCCAGTCGGGCCACCCGGCTAACTACCGCGGCTGCCCGAAAGCCCCCAAAGGCTCCTCCTCTAAACTGGCGAAGCGTGCAAACGCCCGCCAGCAGAGAGAAAGCCCATCGGTGAGGCTACCAACTGCACAGATGCCGGAGAGACTCAGCCCTCAGAGGCCCTCTCCCTGGACCTCGCTGAACCACCAGAGAGCCTTCCCGGCACTCGGAAAAGCAAAGTCCAGCCCCATTCCCGGGCTATCAGATGCCCCTGTCCCCACTCCCGTGGCCCAAGCGAGCGCACCGGCGCCCGCTCGTCCCGCGCCTCCCGGCTCCGCGGCCGCGGTCTCCTCTCCTAACATAACTTTAGAAACTTTAGCAAAGTTAGTCACCCCCGAAGCAGACCGCATGGCGGCAGATCTCAGGGAGGCTAACACTGACCGTGATAAGCTTAAAATTATCCTCAAGTCCCTAATCAAGTTAGGCGAAGCCCTCAGCGGCATTGATTTCTAATTCCAATGGATAATACGAGATTAACGTGTACCAAACCCCGATCCCTTAAATTAGGGTACTTTAATGCCAATGGCATCAAAGGCCAGCGTGATGAGATCGCCACTTTCCTCCGCGACCATCAAATTGATATCTTCCTCGTACAGGAGACCTTCCTCAAGCCCAGTCACCGCGATCCGAGAATTGCCAACTATCGCATAGTTCGCAACGATCGGTCACGTTGCCACAAGGGCGGTACTCTAATCTATTATAGAAAAGAACTGCACTGCATCCCCCTTTTTTTTTTTTTTTTGCGGATGGGAAATCATCAAATGACTTCTCCCGCTCTGGGCGGAGCGGGAGGGAGTGTCAGACTTGACTGACTAAAACCCACCCATGTTCCTTCTATGTGTATTATTTGCGGATGACATTTCGATTATTGTGACATCTGACAAAAAGTATAAAACTAAATCTGATCATGAGATGGACATTAATAATACTATTGACGACATTATAAAATGGCTGCATAAAAATAAATTAAAAATTAACTTTGATAAATCTAATTATATACAATTTAATAAATCAAAACATAATAAATACAAAATCAAACTTAATATTGACCGATTAAAAGAAGTTTCCCAAACTAAATTCTTGGGAGTACTCATAGATCAAGATCTGAATTGGAAAGTACATCTGGATAGTTTGTGCAGTAGGATTAATAAGTTTGTTTATGCTCTCAGACAAATAAAGAATATAACCAACAAAAAAACAGCAATTACAGCATACCACGCCTACATAGAATCCATCTTGCGTTACGGTCTTATTATCTGGGGTAACAGTACGGACAGACACAGAGCATTTATTGCGCAAAAGAAATGCATCAGAGCCATTTGTGGTATCCGTCCTGACGAGTCATGTAAACCGTTCTTTAAAAAGCTAGGTATATTACCACTTCCGTCTCTCTACATTTTCGAAATTTGTAATTATGTTTATAATAATAAGGGATTGTTTAAAAAAGCCACTCAATTGAACTCTCGTAATCGAGATCCATGCAGACTTGTATTGCAGGATACTCCTAAATCAGCCAAGTATGCGAAAAGTTTCCTAGTAATGTGTATACGCATCTATAACAAAATCCCAAAAAAAATAAAATTGTTACTTAATATTAACTTATTTAAAAACAGACTACTGAAATGGCTGAAAGAACATATGTTTTACGATATTAAAGATTTTCTGAATAATAACCTATAAATTACTGGACTTTTGTCAATGTGGATAACTATAATATTATTTTGCTGAGATAAAATTATAATATTGTTTGATTGACTTTGTATCTATGACATGGAACCACAATTAACTAATAATTATTATTTTGCATGCAATTGATACATATCCTGTATAGCTAAACATGTGGACTTTAGAATAATACCTGACTGTAACAACTTTATACCATGTTTAAGGCAAATAAAGACTTATCTTATCTTATCTTCTAAGCCCTTTGTGTTCCAGGGCCGCGGTATCTCTTTCGAACAACCCGCAGCCCTGGCAGGCATCGGCCCTCTCGGGCCCCTTCCTGTTTGCTGAAATCTCCTTGAGGCGCGCGTGGAACACGTACGCGCCGTCGACACGGCCTGTCGTCATGAGACGGACGGACGGTGAGCTAGCCCATTACTCACCGTCCACAGGCTCGCGCCTACGGTGGCCGGGGGCCACTGGTTGCCCCCCGACGCCCAGGGCGTCTCCCGCGGCGGCTGGGACGTGAGGTTCTCTCCCTCTCACGTTCCGCCACCTCCTTCGCTAGCATGACTGCTTCGCAGAAGGAGGCGACGGCTTCCCATTCCTTCTCGCTCCGGACCATGGATTGAACCAGGGCCGGACGCGAGAGGTCACCGCCGCCAATCGCCGCTACGAGGACACGGCGGTGCTCAGCCCAAGCGGGGCAGAGCTCCACGGTGTGCTCCACCGTGTCCTCCGGCCGATCCTCGCAATGGTAACACCCGGGCGTTTCCTCCCGCCCGATTCGGTGCAGGAACCTCCCGAAACAACCGTGTCCGGTGAAGACCTGCGTCAGGCGGAAGGTGAGGGCGCCGTGCCGCCTCTCTAGCCACTCCTCAAAGAGGGGACTTATCGCCACTATTGTGGCGTGCCCTGCACGTGGTTGCGACAGTCGCTGTCTCCATGTCGCCATGAGATCGTGCCGGAGGTCTGTCCGCTGAGCGACAATTTGCCGCGGCAGCGGAGTTTCCCCCCGGCGTAGTGCCTCCGCGCGCCATTCGTGCAGGCGCGCGAGGACTATCGCCTCCAGATCCCATGGCGGCAATCCGGCCAAGAGGCTCGCCGTCTCGCCGGAGATCGTGCGGTACCCCCGGATCAGCCTTACGGCTACCACCTTCTGGGGCGCGTTCAGGTAATGGGCGGCTCGCCGCCTCAAAGAACGCGCCCACACCGGGGCCCCATAAAGGGCCCTGGACCGCACGACCCCCGCGTAGAGCCTCCGGCAGGAGGCGTTTGGACCCCCCAGGTTGGGCAAGAGCCGCTTGAATGCAGCTCCTGCCCGTTCCAGTTTTGGGGCCAAACGTCGGAAGTGCTCCACGAAGTTCCACCGGCTGTCGAGGACAAGCCCTAGGTACTTCAGCGTCGACTCGACGCCGATGGGAACCCCTCCTACCGTCAGTATGGATCCCGACGGTGGCGCATTCCGAGGCCCATGAAAGCACATGGCCTCGGACTTGTGCAATGCCACCTCGAGACCCAGTTGCCGGATTCTCTCCACGACTATCGCAACCCCGCGTGTCATTAATTCGGCCGCCGCCTCGTGTGACCTCCCCTGTGCCAGCACCAGCGTGTCGTCAGCGTAGCAAACTACGCTGACACCACTAGGGAGGTCAGCGCGCAGCACCCAGTCGTAGCCGATGTTCCACAAGGGCGGCCCCAGAACCGATCCCTGTGGAACACCGCACGACACCTCTCGCCGATTCCATTCTCCGGTGCGACCGGGGTAAATGACGGCCCTATCCGTCAGGTAGTCCCCGACCACACGACGAAGGTAGGTCGGCACCCGATGATACCGAAGTGCCTCCCTTATGCAGCTCCAGGGCATGGTGTTGAAGGCGTTGGCGATGTCAAGAGACACCGCCAAGACGACCCCACCCCGAGACACTGCATCCCCGGTCGTGAGAGCCCTCACGCGCATGATGGCGTCCACCGTCGAGCGCCCCCTGCGGAAACCAAATTGGTGTTCCGCAAGGTCCGGCCCCATCCCCACAAGGTGCCCGGCGAGGCGGTTCGCAATGACTCTTTCAAAGAGCTTGCCCACCTCGTCGAGCAACACAATGGGCCGGTATGCGGACGGAGAGTCCGCAGGGCGCCCCGGCTTCCGGATGAGGACCAGCTTCCCCGTCTTCCAACGAAGCGGGAACGGGCCTCTCTCCAGGCATGCGCTTATGAGCTATTATTATTAAATTTCTTAAATTATAAGTTATAATAAACTTATTTACAGAATAAATTTTTATATTTCTAATTAAATAACCTATAAACCCTCCAATTAATCTTACATAAACTACTATTATTTTTAAATTAAAAGGCAAATAAATTATATAAGGATAAGAAAAAATCATTCATCTTAAAAATCTTCCTCTAACAATTCTTATAAATAATAAAACAAATATTCTTTTTAATATAATATAATCTTCATCATATAAATAATAAATTCTTATTAAATTATAATCATTTACTATTAAATATATAATTAAACGAAAAGTATAAAATATAGTTAACCCAGTTGAAAGATAATATAAAAAAAAAACCATTTAATTTAAATTTCTAAATCTAACTATTTCTAAAATTAAATCCTTTGAATAAAATCCAGCTAAAAAGGGAATACCACATAAAGCTATATTAGAAATATTTATACATAAAGAAGTTAACGGAATATATAAACTGATTCCCCCTATAAAACGAATATCTTGCATATCATTTATTATATGTGTCGGATATCCGGTTGATTTTTTGATTAATTTTAATTGTTAGTTGTTAGTTTGAATTGTAACGGTAGTTGGTGAAGCGCGTGGTTAGATCACGTGGGCAGAGTCATGGTGGGCTGGACGCCATTTCGTTCGGGCAGTCTTGTACGAACCGTCGAACTGAGAGCACCACTCTGAAACTGTCTCTTCACCTACTTCCGTATTAAGGTATTTTTGTAAAGTGTGATTTAGTGTAACGCAATAGAATATTGATCGAGTGTGTGTGGTTTTCTTGCTCGAGCACCTACGCCATGTCAGAAGCTGAACCGAACAACCGTCCTGATGCCGGTTCTGTCGAAGAATCTGGGAGCGTTCCGACATCAGAAGTGGGATCTGATCGAGCAACACCACAACCACAACTCCCAGGCTTGAACGCAGACTCATGGCAGGCGTTGCTAGAAGTCCAAAATCGCTCAATGATGCAGCTGATTGAGGCCATGCGACCGCCGCCATGTTTGCCAGTGCTTAGCCTACCGGAGTTTAACCCTGATGTTGGGGATGCCGATCCACGTGCTTGGTGCTCAACTGTCGACATATGTTTGACCGAGCGACCGTTGGAAGGCGGAGCCCTAATCATCGCCTAAGCAAGGCACTAAAAGGTACCGCGTCGACCTGGTTGTCGCAAGTATCACATGTGGGTATGACGTGGCCTTATTTCAAGGATTTGTTCATCAGTCGCTATGAGTGCGCAGAAACAGTGGCCGCAGCCGTGATCAACATCAACAACGACCGACCCAAAGATGGAGAAAGTCTGGCTGCGTACGCTACCCGCCTCATTGCGAAATTATCGGCGAAATGGAAACATTTGTCACCAGAAGAAATAACGGTATCGTACGTACTTGCCCATGCATCACAATTTGATACTCGTTTACATCGTCTCGCCTTCACCACTGAGATTCTTGATCGGAATAAGTTGCTGCAAGAGATGAAGTCATTGAGTTACTTGAAACGGAAACACACGGAAGATCATCACGGCACGCCAGACGTAAAACGCTTCAAGGGGACTCAACCAAACACATTCTTGTGCAATCATTGCAAAAAGCCTGGACATAAGGCCATAGATTGCCGCCTTAGGAACGCAAGAATTAATTCCACTCACCATAACACGTCACAATCCACGCGGGGGGACAAGCCAATGATTCCCACAACTGCAAGCACTACAATGCCGCAGAGTTCTTCGTTCAAGAAACCCATCACTTGCTTCCGATGTGGCGAGAAGGGTCACATCGCCACGCAGTGCAGCCGACCTGGAACGAGCGCAGTGGCAGGCGCTCACGGAGCCAGCGGTTCCGGCCCGAGCACTGTCCCGCAGCGACGTGTCGACAGCTGTGAAGTTCGCGGCGTCATTGGACAGCTACGACAATCTGGTGAGTCGTACTCATTTTGTTTTGATTCCGGAGCCGAGTGTTCTCTCGTTAAACAAAGTATAGCTTCTAAATTCTCGGGTAAACGTTCACTTTCAACCGTGCAAGTAATTGGTATCGGTAATAATCCGAATGTTTTTAGCACTGAACAAATTCTTAGTGATGTTGTGGTTGATAATAACAAATTGTCAATTGTATTTTACGTACTGCCTGACGATTGTATGAAATACGATGTTATGATCGGACGTGATATTTTGACACTTGGCTGTACGGTACAATTAACTGAATCTACCCTACGTATTTCGACAGTTCAAAATGTAGCTTGTTGCGATTTACCTCCTTTATTTGATTTTTACAATGTAGATTCTGACATTTCAAACGAAAAAAAACATCGGTTGACGTCCCTTCTGAAAAGGTTTTCACAAGCTTTTATCGATGGTTTACCGATAACTCGAGTGATTACGGGTGAATTAAACATTCGATTAGTGGATCCAGCCCGTACGGTACAACGTCGCCCACATAGGCTTAGTCTCAACGATCAGCAGATTGTACGTGAGAAAGTCAGTGAGTTATTGAGTGCTAACATCATTCGTCCTAGTAATTCCCCATTTTCCAGTCCGATCTTATTGGTCGATAAGAAGGACGGAGACAAGCGTCTGTGTAT
This sequence comes from Cerastis leucographa, assembly GCA_963082945.1. Taxonomy (NCBI): domain Eukaryota; kingdom Metazoa; phylum Arthropoda; class Insecta; order Lepidoptera; family Noctuidae; genus Cerastis; species Cerastis leucographa. The sequence goes on from CAUJBK010000002.1 coordinate 1,155,437, forward strand.
AGACTACCGTGAATTGAATCGTAACACAGTGCCTGATAGATTCCCTCTGCCATTGATAAGCGATCAGATTTCTAGATTGTCAGGCGCTAACTATTACACCTGTCTTGATTGTGCGAGCGGATTTAATCAAATACCCGTCAGTGAAGATAGTGTTGAGCGTACTGCATTCGTAACCCCTAACGGGCAGTACGAGTATCTAGCGATGCCATTTGGTCTTCGTAACGCTCCGAGCGTATTTCAGCGAGCTGTGTCTAAAGCGCTGGGTGAACTTGCTCATTCGTATGCTGTGCTTTATATGGATGACATTTTAATTCCATCACACGACGAAGAGGTAGGGCTGACCCGGTTGCAGGAAGTACTTGAGGCGCTCACAAATGCAGGCTTTTCTTTGAAAATTTCGAAATGCTCTTTTCTTAAGCGTAGAGTCGAATTCCTTGGTTACGAAATTACAGCTGGCGAAATACGTCCTAATCCCAGGAAGATAGTGGCCCTGACGAAGCTACCGCCGCCGGAGACTGTACACCAGCTTCGGCAGTTTGTTGGTCTTGCTTCCTATTTTCGGAAATTTGTTACAGATTTCTCAAGAATTATGGCTCCATTGTTCATTCTCACCAACAGTAAAAAGTTCGAATGGAAAGCTGAGCACGAGGAAGTCAGACAACGTGTAATTTCGATTATAACGAGTAAACCTGTGCTCATGATATACAATCCAGAGCTTCCAATCGAACTTCATACTGACGCGAGCGCTGAGGGTTATGGCGGCATTCTTTTCCAAAAGCTCGATGGTAAATTGCATGTTGTCGAGTATTTCAGTAAGCGAACCACGGCCGCAGAGTCAAAGTACCATTCTTACGAATTGGAAACTCTAGCGGTCGTAAACGCTGTGAAGCACTTTCAACATTACCTGCAAGGTAATCGGTTCACTGTTGTTACGGACTGTAACTCCCTGAAGGCTTCACGTAACAAAGTAGATCTGACACCAAGAGTTCACCGCTGGTGGGCTTTCCTTCAGGCATTCGATTTTGACATAGAGTATCGCCAGGGTAGGCACATGAGTCATGTTGACTTTTTGTCACGAAACCATCTTCCCGAGCCTAATAAGACTCCCGTTCCAAAACCTCGCATCCAAAACACAAAGGAAAAGCGTGTAGAGCTTGCGACTATAACTGAAAATTGGCTTTTGGCTGAACAGTCTCAAGACTCTGAAATTCAGGACATCGTTTCCAAGCTCAAAAACGGCGAGCTTCCAGCGGAAGTAGCAAAAACTTACGAGTTACGTAAAGGTGTGTTAAATCGTAGAGTTCAGAGGAATCGTCGTAGTCACTGCTTGCCTATTGTACCACGAGCTTTTCGTTGGTCTGTGGTGAATCATGTTCATGAAGCTCTCATGCATCTTGGCTGGGAAAAGACTTTGGAGAAGCTCTATGAAAGTTATTGGTTCGAGCACATGTCCAAATATGTCAGAAAGTTCGTGAAAAATTGTATCACGTGTAGAGTCTCAAAGTCTTCTTCCGGCCGGGTGCAAGCTGAGTTGCATCCAATCCCAAAAGTCAATGTTCCATGGCACACTGTGCATATTGACTACTCAGGAAAGTTGAGCGGGAAAAATGATGTGAAAGAGTATGTCATAGTTTTCATAGACGCGTTTACGAAGTTTGTGCTATTGTACCATACTCTACGTCTCGATGCAGCCAGCACTATTAAAGTTTTGAAGTCCAGCGTTGCTCTATTCGGCTCTCCTAGTCGTATTATCGCCGACCAAGGTCGTTCCTTTGCCAACAAAGAGTTGAAGACGTTTTGCGATACACACAACATTACCTTGCATTTAATTGCTACCGGTTCTAGTCGCGCGAATGGTCAAGTTGAACGGGAGATGGGTTTGTTAAAGGGTATGCTAACCGCGGTTGAGACGTCTGAAAGGTCGTGGCAGGATGCATTGGACGATGTACAGTTAGCTATCAACTGCACAATGAACCGTGTTACGAAATCAAGCCCTTTAGAGCTTTTGATAGGAAAAGTTGCTAGACCTCTGACGCTAATGACTAGTAATGACGATGATGAAACCGGAATTGACTTGATAGTAGCGAGAGAACATGCGGTGGATGGAATTGAGAAGAGCGCGGTTTATGAAAAAGCTCGTTTTGACAAAAATAAGGCCAAAGTAGTTAATTTCGGTGTTGGTGATTTGGTATTAATCAAAAATGAAGAGAGAAACCAAACTAAATTAGAACCCAAATTTAAAGGTCCTTTCAAAATTGTAGAGTTGCTTGAAAACGATCGCTATGTTTTAAAATCGCTGACAGGAAATAGAACGTACAAGTACGCTCATGACCGCATTCGAAAAATGCCTCAGAGTATAGTTCCCCCCGAGCTTGATCCTATTAGCGAGAGCGATGAAGAGACGAATGAAAGCTCTTCTGTTTGATTGTATGCACACTTGTAGCTATTTGGCCGCACTGCACGTCTAGTCGTAGCTGTAACTGCAGTCACTCGTGGCTGTTCAGGGCGCAGTGCGCGGCTGGCGTTGTGGCGGGGGCCCGGGTCTCTTAGAGACTATTATGTTTGGTCGACTTGGAGTGACCCGGAAGTCATGGAGACTTTAAAATGTGTTTGGGTTTGATCAGCCCCGGGTGACATGTGTCACTAGAATTTTGAGTGTTTGGGTTTGATCAGCCCCGGGTGACATGTGTCACTAGTTTGCTGCCTTGGGTGGCCGGGTTGCAAGAGTGTGTGCAATTAGTGTAGTATGGCTTTGTTTGATTATGCACAGTATGGTGCCAGTTTTAATTGTTTTGAATTAATGTGATTGGACCTTTAAATTGATTTGCTTTCATGTTTCTATGACTCTATTGATAGACACCTTAATCTTGGTCAGATAGGCCGAGCCTACAGTCTGCTATAAATTGTGTTCTCGTTGGTTACAGGTACCATATCACCAGCACACGAGGACGTGTTATAGTCGGTTCTGGCCGTGTCGGATATCCGGTTGATTTTTTGATTAATTTTAATTGTTAGTTGTTAGTTTGAATTGTAACGGTAGTTGGTGAAGCGCGTGGTTAGATCACGTGGGCAGAGTCATGGTGGGCTGGACGCCATTTCGTTCGGGCAGTCTTGTACGAACCGTCGAACTGAGAGCACCACTCTGAAACTGTCTCTTCACCTACTTCCGTATTAAGGTATTTTTGTAAAGTGTGATTTAGTGTAACGCAATAGAATATTGATCGAGTGTGTGTGGTTTTCTTGCTCGAGCACCTACGCCATGTCAGAAGCTGAACCGAACAACCGTCCTGATGCCGGTTCTGTCGAAGAATCTGGGAGCGTTCCGACATATGGATAATTACACCAGCACATATAAATAATAAAGCTTTAAATATAGCATGAGTTAATAAATGAAAAAAAGCTAAATCAGGTAAACCTATTCTTAAAATTCTTATTATTAAACCTAATTGTCTTAAAGTTGATAAAGCAATATTTTTTTTTTAAATCAAATTCATAATTAGCAGAAATACCAGCTATAAATATAGTTAATCCAGATAATAATAATAAAAATTAAAAAAAAAAATATATCTAATAATAATATATTAAAACGAATTAATAAATAAACACCAGCCGTTACTAAAGTAGAAGAATGAACTAATGCAGAAACAGGAGTTGGAGCAGCTATAGCAGCAGGTAATCAAGATCTAAAAGGAATTTGAGCACTTTTTGTTATTGCAGCTAAAATAATTAATCTTCCAACTATTTTTATTTCTAAATCATTATTTATAAATTCTAAATAAAAAATATAATTTCAACTACCATAATTTAATATTCAAGAAATAACTATTAAAATAAAAACATCCCCAATTCGATTTCTTAAAGCCGTTAATATACCTGCATTATAAGACTTTAAATTTTGATAATAAATTACTAAACAATAAGAAACTAAACCTAAACCATCTCAACCTAATAAAATTCTAATAATATTTGGACTAATAATTAATAATATTATTGAAAAAACAAATAATAAAACTAAAATAATAAATCGTATTAAATTTAATTCAGATCTCATATATCTTTTTCTATAGTAAATAACAACAGAAGAAATTAAAAGAACAAATATTATAAATAGTAAAGACATTCAATCTAGTAAAATAGATATAATAATTGATACTAAATTGAGCTTATCAGTGTGTCGACTAGGCATGACCGGTCATCAACCGATCACTATCGCCTCCGCGTACATCCCTCCCGGCGGCACGTCCGAGGAGCACACTTTGTTCACCAAAGACCTTGCCGTCCTCTTCGGCTTGAGTGACTCCGTTATCATAGCGGGCGACCTCAACGCCAAACACCCCGCCTGGAACAGCACGACGACCTCTGCCAGAGGACGTCACGTGTATAACCTGGGTGAGTCCCTCAACTTCGATCCCATCGCTCCTATGGAGCACACTCTCTATCCCCACGACCCCGACCAACGTCCGGACGTTCTCGACATAGCGCTACTCAAGAATGTCAACCTTAAGTTGCATTCCATCGAGACTTTACATGAGCTTAACTCAGACCATCGACCAGTGCTCATGCACTTAGTTCCCCGTTCGGGTCCCTCTGACCCCAGCCAGCCCCCGCCGACCCAAGTGATAACCGACTGGAGGAAAGTCAGCGAAAAGCTGAAATCCACCACGTCGTCTCACCTGGAGTCCATCCCCGGCCACATAGTCTCAGTCGCAGACACGACGGCCGCCATCAACTCGATTACAGAACACGTGCAATCCGTACTGAAGGATTGCTCACGAGAAGTTCCAGCATTGAGCGATCAACGCTGGATACTACCCGCTGACGTACGTGAACTGATAACCGAGAAGAACGCGGCCATCCGTGCCTACAGCAACTTTCCCTGCGACGCGAACAAAGCTCACATGCGTCATTTACAGCGTGCTGTAAAGAAGCGCACTAGTGAGCATCGTTCAGATCAATGGGACAAGACGCTTAGCGATCTTGAGCCTACCCACCTAGCCTTCTGGCAGCTGCAACGCAAGTTGCGCTCCACCGAAGAGGCTTCGATGCCTCCCCTCACCCGACCCGATAAGAGCGTTGCATTCGACGACTCTGAGAAGGCCGAATGCCTAGCCGACAGCCTAGAGTCCCAGTGCTCCCCCAGCTCTCAACCAGTAGACAAGCGACATCTGGATGAGGTGAACGCATTCGTGGAACGTAGAGCCGCCCTCCCCCCTGTAGAAGACCCAGATGATCCTCTGCCTCCGGTCACAGCTGACGAAGTGCAAGACATCATTAATAAGCTTCAACCGCGCAAAGCACCCGGCTCCGACAGAATCACCAATAGGGTGTTTAAACTCCTCCCCGCTCAGCTCGTCGTGTTAATAGCGGCCATCTTCAATGGCGCCCTGAGCAACAACGCTTTTCCCCAAATATGGAAAGAGGCCACTGTCATCGGTTTCGCCAAGCCAGGCAAACCCAAGTCTGAGCCCTCGAGCTACAGACCTATCAGTCTCCTGAACGCACTCGGCAAAATCTACGAGAGACTCATTTATAAGCGACTCAAAGACTTCGCCGAGGCTAAGAGTCTCATCCCCAACGAGCAGTTCGGCTTCAGAACCGGACACTCTTGCATTCAACCGGTCCATCGCATCGTAGAGCACTTGAGCGCTGGCTTCCAGCGTGGAGCGATGACCGGTGTGTTGTTCTTCGACATAGCTAAGGCTTTCGTCAAAGTCTGGCACAACGGCTTATTATATAAGCTGTACAAACTGGGAGTACCAGACCGTCTCGTGCTCATCTTACGAGACTTTCTGTCGGATCGCACCTTCCGCTATCGCATCGGGAAGGCACTGTCTTCCCCCCACCCCATTAGAGCCGGAGTCCCTCAGGGCTCCGTCGTCTCTCCCCTTATCTTTACTCTGTTCACCAGTGACATCCCCAAGAGCAAGAAGGCTTAGTTAGCCCTGTTCTGTTGCTAGACCTCTGACGCTAATGACTAGTAATGACGATGATGAAACCGGAATTGACTTGATAGTAGCGAGAGAACATGCGGTGGATGGAATTGAGAAGAGCGCGGTTTATGAAAAAGCTCGTTTTGACAAAAATAAGGCCAAAGTAGTTAATTTCGGTGTTGGTGATTTGGTATTAATCAAAAATGAAGAGAGAAACCAAACTAAATTAGAACCCAAATTTAAAGGTCCTTTCAAAATTGTAGAGTTGCTTGAAATCGATCGCTATGTTTTAAAATCGCTGACAGGAAATAGAACGTACAAGTACGCTCATGACCGCATTCGAAAAATGCCTCAGAGTATAGTTCCCCCCGAGCTTGATCCTATTAGCGAGAGCGATGAAGAGACGAATGAAAGCTCTTCTGTTTGATTGTATGCACACTTGTAGCTATTTGGCCGCACTGCACGTCTAGTCGTAGCTGTAACTGCAGTCACTCGTGGCTGTTCAGGGCGCAGTGCGCGGCTGGCGTTGTGGCGGGGGCCATATATGAGAATAAAAGAAGTGGACTGTATAATAATAGGTATAATACCATAAATAACATTTAAATCAACGTCTGAAGATCGTACAAAGAAATGCCCGGAGGGGGCCGTGTCTGTGAGCTGAGTGCTGGCGAGGCGCGCGGCGGCGCTAGGGCAGCTCGGATTCGGTACCCGCACCCCGCGCACTCCCCGCTGTCGTCATCGCGTATGTGAGGCGCCGACATATTCCCCGGGTTGAAGAGGTCTTCAAACTTCTACTGGAAGGGGGCAGATGCAGTTGAAGGCACGGCGAATGGTGCCCCGCTTCGTCTTCATCTCGGCCACTCTCGTGACCCCGTCTACGCCGGGATAGGTCTTCGTGACCCGACCCAGGGACCAGAACAGAGGTGGCGATGTCCTATCCTTGATAAGGACTAATGACCCCGGCTTCACTTCACCTCTGGAATGAAACCACTTTGATTTAACCTGCAGCAGAGAGGTGTACTCGTTATGGAAGCGTCCCCAGAAATGTTGTCTGATGAGCTGGATCCTCTTCCAACGATCCAGCCGCGTGATGTTGGCTTCAGTCAACTGAGGATGTGGTACCGATAAGAATGGCCGTCCAATTAGGAAGTGAAAGGGAGTGAGTGCCGAAAAATCGTTAGGGTCAGAAGAAAGAGGAGTGAGAGGGCGTGAATTTAACACCGCCTCTATGTGAGTGAGACAGGTAGCCATCTCCTCGAAAGTGAAGTGAGTAAGATGCAGTAAACGTTTTAAATGATGCTTACAGGATTTTACAGCAGCTTCAGCCAATGAATTAAAATGAGGGCTATAAGCAGGCGTGAAAATGAATTCAATGCCTTCCCGCGCTATTTCAGATGCAACATTTGATGACTGCAAGAACCTACACATCTCATTTGACGCGCCTACGAAGTTAGTGCCGTTATCGGACGTGATGCTTCGAGGCTTGCCACGACGCGCCACGAAACGATTTAGAGCAGCCAAGTAAGCCTCAGTAGTGAGGTCGGTGACGAGCTCCAAATGTATGGCTTTTACTGCCGAGCAAACAAAGATGCACATATAGGATTTTGTAAGTTTGCATCCTCGGCCCTTACGATTGGCCACCAATACTGGCCCAGCATAGTCAACGTAACAATTCAAAAAGGGAAACTCAAGATTTGTTCTTGAACTAGGTAGTTGACCCATTATAGGCTGCACGTTCTGAGCCTTATGTCTGAAACATTTAAGACATTTATTCACGACAAACCTAGACAAGTTTCTACCACCCAGAGGCCAATATGTTTGTCGTATATGTGACAATAACAACTGTGGACCAGCATGTAAAAGCTTTAAATGTTGCATTTGAAATATAAGTTTAGTAAGTACGTGCTTACTGCATAAAACAATAGGATGTTTCATATTGAAATCGTAGGGGGAGTTATCGAGCCTCCCGCCCACGCGAATAAGGTTATGATTGTCAATGAACGGTGTCAGAGGAAGCAATCTACTTTTGCGTGTTAATTTTTGTCCAGACTTTAACAAATTATACTCTTCAGGAAACATTTTAAGCTGACAATGGTGTATAATTAAATTTAATGAATTTTCAAGTTCTGTTGTTGAAAAATTACCTTGCAATTTATTTTTATTTTTTACATTGTAAATAAAACGTTGTACATATGTAACTATACTTTGTATTTTTGTTAAGCTAGAATACTTTACTAGTAAATCATGAATGATTGATGAATGAATGGTAATGTCTGAATGATTACTACTGAATGAATGATTGTTGCTATCACCACTAATGATATGAGTCACTACTTCCGGCAGACTATCTTTCCCAGTGTTTGGCGAGCTGGGCCACTCATTTTCACTACGCTGTAAAAATGAAGGTCCAGACCACCATAGAGGTTCGTTTATAAGAACATCGGCCCTAAGACCACGGGAAACAAGATCCGCCGGGTTGTCCTTCGACGGTACGTAGCTCCAGGTATGACCACATGTACTTTCCTGTATCTCGTTGACTCTGTGTCTGACAAAAGGTTTTAATTGGTTTGAAGCAGTAGAGAGCCAACCCAGGACTATGGTTGAATCACACCAGAATCTACATTTATGAATGGGCATAGTAAGTGATTCCTGAACCTTAGTACACAGCCTTGCACCTAACAAAGCTCCACAAAGTTCAAGCCTCGGTATCGTCGTTGGTTTGATGGGCGCTACACGATTTCTAGAGACTAGAAGTTGGACGCCTATGGATCCACTGCCATTAATAGACCGAATGTACACACATGCGCCATACGCTTTCTCGGAAGCGTCGGTAAAGACGTGTACTTCATGCTTAATAGAGTCTTCAAGCAGAACCCAACGAGGAATTTTTAAGTTATTTAAAGCTGTTATTGTGCCTTCAAATGTAGACCAAAGGTTTTTGATGTCGTGAGATACTTCGTCGTCCCAGTCATACTTATCTAGCCATAGACGCTGCATGATTATCTTTGCTTCGACAACGCACGGACCTACGAGGCCCAGTGGGTCAAAAATCATGCTGATGACAGAAAGGATATGACGTTTAGTGACTTTATTAGTGGAGGTGATATTTATTTTATAAGTAAGTAAGTCTGAGTCACAAACCCAGTTAAGACCTAAAGTTTTAGATTGAGATGAGTTTGAATGTTGCTCAGAAAAATGTAAAGTATTATGTAATTCGTTACTATGTGTAATTTGTTTGAGAACTTGAGGATTATTTGACCGCCATTTACGTAAATTGAATTTTGCAGATGATAGAACCGAATGTACCTTTTTTGAAATTTCAACAGTTTCAGCTATGGTATCCCCTCCACTAAGAAAGTCATCAACGTAGAAGTCACGTCGTATGGCACATTGGGCACGATTATCCTCAATGTCATCAGCCAGACTTACGAGACACTTAGTGGCTAAATAGGGTGCAGATGCGGTACCGTAAGTAACCGTGTTCAAAGTGTAGGCCCTAAGAGGTTCTGTAGGTTCAAACCTGAAAATTATTTTTTGAAGTGGTCTTTGGACTGGATTTATCTCAATGGCCCTGTACATCTTCTCTACGTCACCTGAGACCACGTACCTATGCTGACGAAAACGTGTTAAAATGGAAAACAGATCGTCTTGAACTACGGGACCGACCATCTGAATGTCGTTAAGCGACACCCCCGAACTGGTAGAGGCTGATGCGTCGAATACTACGCGTAGTTGGGTAGTGGTGCTAGAACTGCGAATAACTCCATGATGTGGAATGTAATATTTACTCATGGAGTTTTCTGGTGATGGAGTACAGTCTGAGTCTAAAGTCATATGACCTAGGCGTTCATATTCTCTCATGAACTCATTATATTTTTTATGAAATATTGGATCGCGTTTAAATCGCCGTTCAAGGGAAAGAAAACGGTTTCTAGCATTAGTGAAAGAATGACCTAATGTACTAGGATCCCCTTTTAAAGGCATAGTGACGACGAATCCCCCACCGTCATTACGAACAGTGGTTTGAGCAAAAGATTGCTCACACATTCTCTCTTCAAGAGAGAGTGAATGTTTTGAAGCGACTTTGTCAAGCTCCCAAAAATAAGTAAGGTCGGGAGTGACATTGGAATGATGGCAAAAATGATTAGAGGAAAAACATGATTGGTGCGAAATACTACCTGAAACTAACCATCCTAATTTGGTCTCGCATAATTTAGGTAGGTTTTTCCCTAAGTCTATTGTTTTGCTACCTAAGACATTCCAGAAAACTTCAGCCCCTACCAGGATATCTACGACCGACGGAACGTTAAAGTTCGGGTCTGCTAGTTTAAGACCTGAAGGAATAGGGACGTGATTAATGTATACGAATGAAGACGGTAGAACCTTTGTGATTTCAGGCAAAATGAGACACTCGATATCTACAGTAAAGGCACAGCATAAAGACTCTATTGTGAGATGACAAGACTGTGTACTGGTGGATATGTGATTATTAATACCCGTTACCTTGGTGCTCGTACCGCGTCGTAACAAACCCAACTTCTCTGACAAGCTCTGCGTAACAAAGTTCGCCGTACTGCCGTTGTCCAACAGTAGGCGCGCAGTGTACTTCTTACCCGTCACGCCAATCACGTTCACCAAAGCTGTGGACAGTAAAACATGCGCAGAAGTAGCAAGCTGCATGGAACTGGCTGAAAGCACAACATTTGAAGAAGGCGAAGCAAAAGGTGGTGCAGAAGGCAAAGGATTGGAAGCAAGTTTGGGCTCGTTGCTTTCTAAATGTAAAAGCGTGTTGTGTTTTTTAGTGCAATATTTGCAATGTGAAAATCTACATTTGTTTACATTATGTCCAAAGCGTAAGCAATTGATACAAACTTTAAAATCAATTGCCTTTTGTAAACGATGTTCTATAGACAATTTTCTAAAAGATTCACATTTAAATAACGTATGAGCTTGGGAGCAAAGTGGACATTTACTATTTTTATTCGTAGTATTTTGTGATTTGATTTTTATTTGGTTAGGCTTAGTCTCAGTGTTGTTGGAATTATGGCTATTGTTTAAGGCGACAATAGTATTCCTATCAGAAGTGCCATGATTGGACTCCACTGATTCTAACCAGTCCGCTTTCCTGCTTAAAAAAGAACAAAATTGTGCTAAAGTAGCATCTTCTTTAAAAGTATTGTTTCTGTGCTCTTCCCAGTCACGTGCTGTTGTTAAATCTAACTTTTTCACCATAAAATAAATAATAATATCGTCCCAATACTGAGTGGGCCTTTTTAATGTACTAAGTGCCCTAACATTCTTATTAATAATGTTGACAAGGTTTCTGATGGAAACACTTGACTCTTTTGAAATGGGTTCGACATCAAATAACGCTTGAAAGTGGTTATTCACTAATATACGGTTGTTATTGTAACGTTCACATAATAGGTCCCACGCAAGATTATAATGGTCAGCTTTAAAATCTATATTTTTAATAATTAAAGCTGCGTTTCCCTGGAGTGAAGCTCGCAGGTAGTGGAACTTGGTGATGTCACTTATGCTAGTGTTGTCGTGAACCAATGACCCAAAGGTATCCCTAAACTCAAGCCAGCATTGGTAGCTCCCATCGAAATGAGGTAAATCTATTTTAGGCAAACGAACAAAAGAATTCCTAAATGAAACATGTGCACCTGAGTCAGCATCTTTGAAGCCCGCCTCCGACGCAGCACCGTTGGCCGAGACACCGAGCAGGCTGCGCGTGAGTGCCACGAGGTTGAAAAACAAGCGGTCAAAGTCCTCACGCTCAGCCAACGCAGACTCGTCGTCATCGGAAAGCACTTCGATCTGTGTCTGAAAGGCGTCAAATTCGGTGTGTAAGCTTTCGAATTTATTAAAACGCTCCTCTAAATCTAAACGTTGCAACTCAGATACCGCGGAACCACTTTTTACTAAATTTAAATAGTTGCTGTAAATAGTAAGCTTCGATTTAATAGAACTACGTTTCTTAATCAATGTTTTTAAGTTATCTGCCATTGTAAAGTAAAATAACAGCTGTACGCACTAATGCTAATGATCTTAATACATAAAAAACTGCAAAACAGCTGTGCGTAAGTGAAAGGGATCGAGAAATCACTGTCAAGGTCAATCGCTCAACACGTGATTACGTCGTGCAAAGTAGCTAATTAGCCAAGCGTTTGAATGGAAAAATACTCGTGTTGTACAAACAGTGCTATATTATTTAATGTAAAATCACTTGTAAGACTTTATGAACACAAAAGGATAAGAAGATGAAACAAGATATTTCGGCATGAAAAGAAAGCAGAAAAATTACTAATTGGAACGGACTCACTCAAATCCAGTATTTACTCCCTTAGTATGACATCAGCTCCCACGATGACGATGTAGGCTTTCTTCGGGAACGACTCCTTTGTTGCAATCTTCGTGGTCTTGGCGTGGCGCACGCGGTCAAAGTCCGCACGGATGAACACGACGACCGATGATGTTGACGGCGTTAAATACGGCAAACCGGTGATGATTTTGAAGGCTCAAAGGACCAGTGATTAGACTCGGTTGGATATATGAGAATAAAAGAAGTGGACTGTATAATAATAGGTATAATACCATAAATAACATTTAAATCAACGTCTGAAGATCGTACAAAGAAATGCCCGGAGGGGGCCGTGTCTGTGAGCTGAGTGCTGGCGAGGCGCGCGGCGGCGCTAGGGCAGCTCGGATTCGGTACCCGCACCCCGCGCACTCCCCGCTGTCGTCATCGCGTATGTGAGGCGCCGACACGGGTCTCTTAGAGACTATTATGTTTGGTCGACTTGGAGTGACCCGGAAGTCATGGAGACTTTAAAATGTGTTTGGGTTTGATCAGCCCCGGGTGACATGTGTCACTAGAATTTTGAGTGTTTGGGTTTGATCAGCCCCGGGTGACATGTGTCACTAGTTTGCTGCCTTGGGTGGCCGGGTTGCAAGAGTGTGTGCAATTAGTGTAGTATGGCTTTGTTTGATTATGCACAGTATGGTGCCAGTTTTAATTGTTTTGAATTAATGTGATTGGACCTTTAAATTGATTTGCTTTCATGTTTCTATGACTCTATTGATAGACACCTTAATCTTGGTCAGATAGGCCGAGCCTACAGTCTGCTATAAATTGTGTTCTCGTTGGTTACAGGTACCATATCACCAGCACACGAGGACGTGTTATAGTCGGTTCTGGCCGTGTCGGATATCCGGTTGATTTTTTGATTAATTTTAATTGTTAGTTGTTAGTTTGAATTGTAACGGTAGTTGGTGAAGCGCGTGGTTAGATCACGTGGGCAGAGTCATGGTGGGCTGGACGCCATTTCGTTCGGGCAGTCTTGTACGAACCGTCGAACTGAGAGCACCACTCTGAAACTGTCTCTTCACCTACTTCCGTATTAAGGTATTTTTGTAAAGTGTGATTTAGTGTAACGCAATAGAATATTGATCGAGTGTGTGTGGTTTTCTTGCTCGAGCACCTACGCCATGTCAGAAGCTGAACCGAACAACCGTCCTGATGCCGGTTCTGTCGAAGAATCTGGGAGCGTTCCGACATATGGATAATTACACCAGCACATATAAATAATAAAGCTTTAAATATAGCATGAGTTAATAAATGAAAAAAAGCTAAATCAGGTAAACCTATTCTTAAAATTCTTATTATTAAACCTAATTGTCTTAAAGTTGATAAAGCAATAATTTTTTTTTAAATCAAATTCATAATTAGCAGAAATACCAGCTATAAATATAGTTAATCCAGATAATAATAATAAAAATTAAAAAAAAAAATATATCTAATAATAATATATTAAAACGAATTAATAAATAAACACCAGCCGTTACTAAAGTAGAAGAATGAACTAATGCAGAAACAGGAGTTGGAGCAGCTATAGCAGCAGGTAATCAAGATCTAAAAGGAATTTGAGCACTTTTTGTTATTGCAGCTAAAATAATTAATCTTCCAACTATTTTTATTTCTAAATCATTATTTATAAATTCTAAATAAAAAATATAATTTCAACTACCATAATTTAATATTCAAGAAATAACTATTAAAATAAAAACATCCCCAATTCGATTTCTTAAAGCCGTTAATATACCTGCATTATAAGACTTTAAATTTTGATAATAAATTACTAAACAATAAGAAACTAAACCTAAACCATCTCAACCTAATAAAATTCTAATAATATTTGGACTAATAATTAATAATATTATTGAAAAAACAAATAATAAAACTAAAATAATAAATCGTATTAAATTTAATTCAGATCTCATATATCTTTTTCTATAGTAAATAACAACAGAAGAAATTAAAAGAACAAATATTATAAATAGTAAAGACATTCAATCTAGTAAAATAGATATAATAATTGATACTAAATTGAGCTTATCAGTGTGTCGACTAGGCATGACCGGTCATCAACCGATCACTATCGCCTCCGCGTACATCCCTCCCGGCGGCACGTCCGAGGAGCACACTTTGTTCACCAAAGACCTTGCCGTCCTCTTCGGCTTGAGTGACTCCGTTATCATAGCGGGCGACCTCAACGCCAAACACCCCGCCTGGAACAGCACGACGACCTCTGCCAGAGGACGTCACGTGTATAACCTGGGTGAGTCCCTCAACTTCGATCCCATCGCTCCTATGGAGCACACTCTCTATCCCCACGACCCCGACCAACGTCCGGACGTTCTCGACATAGCGCTACTCAAGAATGTCAACCTTAAGTTGCATTCCATCGAGACTTTACATGAGCTTAACTCAGACCATCGACCAGTGCTCATGCACTTAGTTCCCCGTTCGGGTCCCTCTGACCCCAGCCAGCCCCCGCCGACCCAAGTGATAACCGACTGGAGGAAAGTCAGCGAAAAGCTGAAATCCACCACGTCGTCTCACCTGGAGTCCATCCCCGGCCACATAGTCTCAGTCGCAGACACGACGGCCGCCATCAACTCGATTACAGAACACGTGCAATCCGTACTGAAGGATTGCTCACGAGAAGTTCCAGCATTGAGCGATCAACGCTGGATACTACCCGCTGACGTACGTGAACTGATAACCGAGAAGAACGCGGCCATCCGTGCCTACAGCAACTTTCCCTGCGACGCGAACAAAGCTCACATGCGTCATTTACAGCGTGCTGTAAAGAAGCGCACTAGTGAGCATCGTTCAGATCAATGGGACAAGACGCTTAGCGATCTTGAGCCTACCCACCTAGCCTTCTGGCAGCTGCAACGCAAGTTGCGCTCCACCGAAGAGGCTTCGATGCCTCCCCTCACCCGACCCGATAAGAGCGTTGCATTCGACGACTCTGAGAAGGCCGAATGCCTAGCCGACAGCCTAGAGTCCCAGTGCTCCCCCAGCTCTCAACCAGTAGACAAGCGACATCTGGATGAGGTGAACGCATTCGTGGAACGTAGAGCCGCCCTCCCCCCTGTAGAAGACCCAGATGATCCTCTGCCTCCGGTCACAGCTGACGAAGTGCAAGACATCATTAATAAGCTTCAACCGCGCAAAGCACCCGGCTCCGACAGAATCACCAATAGGGTGTTTAAACTCCTCCCCGCTCAGCTCGTCGTGTTAATAGCGGCCATCTTCAATGGCGCCCTGAGCAACAACGCTTTTCCCCAAATATGGAAAGAGGCCACTGTCATCGGTTTCGCCAAGCCAGGCAAACCCAAGTCTGAGCCCTCGAGCTACAGACCTATCAGTCTCCTGAACGCACTCGGCAAAATCTACGAGAGACTCATTTATAAGCGACTCAAAGACTTCGCCGAGGCTAAGAGTCTCATCCCCAACGAGCAGTTCGGCTTCAGAACCGGACACTCTTGCATTCAACCGGTCCATCGCATCGTAGAGCACTTGAGCGCTGGCTTCCAGCGTGGAGCGATGACCGGTGTGTTGTTCTTCGACATAGCTAAGGCTTTCGTCAAAGTCTGGCACAACGGCTTATTATATAAGCTGTACAAACTGGGAGTACCAGACCGTCTCGTGCTCATCTTACGAGACTTTCTGTCGGATCGCACCTTCCGCTATCGCATCGGGAAGGCACTGTCTTCCCCCCACCCCATTAGAGCCGGAGTCCCTCAGGGCTCCGTCGTCTCTCCCCTTATCTTTACTCTGTTCACCAGTGACATCCCCAAGAGCAAGAAGGCTTAGTTAGCCCTGTTCGCGGACGACACGGCCATTTACTACACTGGCCGCAGTCACGACGCTATCTATAGCACCCTCCAAACCTCAGCCAACGTCTTAGGCGCTTGGTTCCGGAAATGGAGAATCGAGGTGAACCCCGACAAGAGCCAGGCAGTTCTTTTCTCTAAGCAGCGTAAAAATAAGACACCCGCGCTCAGCCCGATCACTATGTACAGTAAGCCTATCCCTTGGGAGAAGCAAGCCAAGTACTTAGGAGTCTTACTTGACAACCACCTGTCTTTCGTGGCGCACATCAAAGCAGCTCGTGACCGAGCTGCCTTTGCTATGGGTAGGCTTCATTTCATGATTTCGGCGAAAAGTAAGTTGTCACTCAAGTGCAAGTTGCGCCTTTATACCGCGGTGATCCGCCCCATTATGACGTATGCTTGCGTCGTGTACGCTCACACCAAGCCTAAGTACATCCATAGGATGCAACTTTGCAGAACCGGTTCTTACGTAGAGTCACGGGAGCCCCTTTTTATGTCCGTAATGACCGTCTACACGTAGACCTTAGAATGCCCACCGTCCTTCAGTTTATGAAACGTCTTTCGAAGCGTTTCTTCGATAACGCCATTAAACACCGTAATCCCCTGATCGCAGCGGCCGCCCGTTACGAACCCTCGCGCATTAGTACAGTACGCCGTCCTAGGCATACCCTCGTCACTCCAGATGATGCTATCACCCTCCTCCAGGAGAGTAGCAAAGAGACTAGCACTCTTAAAAAGTTCCGACTCAAACCGCCGTCTTTCCGACCTCGACGTCGAGGTCCGTCGCGACGTCCCGGTCCATGCCCTCCCCGACTCTCGCTCGAGCCAGCCCGCGATGCTGTGCCAGTAGTTTTAAATCAGCCCCTAAATAATGATACCATTCAGATCCAGCCTGTCCTCATGCAGTCCTCCCCCAGCGACGCCCTAAGCCGAGGTTCCTACCCCACAGGGGGTGCCCTTAGCGTGCAGTCGCTTAGTTTGTAAGTTTTTATGCCCTGG
The DNA here is from genome assembly GCA_963082945.1 of Cerastis leucographa. Taxonomy (NCBI): domain Eukaryota; kingdom Metazoa; phylum Arthropoda; class Insecta; order Lepidoptera; family Noctuidae; genus Cerastis; species Cerastis leucographa. Next base: position 1,172,557 of record CAUJBK010000002.1, read on the forward strand.
CTGGAGGCCTTACTCTTAAGGCACCCACAGGATAGTCCGGTTAAGCAGACGACAACCTCATAGGTTGAACTGTGAGAATTTCACAAAAAAAAAAAAAAAAAAAAAACCTGTGAGAAAAATGGGGGACCGTTGTCAGTGACGAGTAGTGATGGTAAGCCGAAACGAGCAAAAACAGTTCTCATTGCCACGATAGTCGCCTGCGAATCCGTCCTACGCATAGCAATTGCTTCTATCCATTTTGAGTTTGCGTCTACCATAATTAAATACTGTGTTTCCCCACAATCTGCGAAATCTGCATGTACTCGCTGCCACGGATGCAGAGGGAACTCCCAGGGGTGCAGGGGCACATGCGGCGGCGCGTCGCGCACTATGCGGCACGCCATGCACGCGCGACATACCTCCTCTATATTCTTGTCTAAAGTGGGCCAATATACATAATTTCTTGACAAGTTCTTCATTTTATTGATTCCTAAATGGCCATCATGTATTTCCTCTAAAATTTGTTCTTGCAATGCATTCGGTATAATGACCCTATACTTATAGATGAGGCATCCCAATTTTACAGTTAAATCCTGTTTCCTTGCAAAATACGGTTTCTCTGCATCCGTCACTGTCAACGGCCAACCAAAAGTGACATAACCTTTTACCTTACACAACAATGTATCTTTTTCAGTCTCTCTAGCGATATCCTTAAAACTAATAGGGAAAGATTCCTCTATTAAATTAATGTAATTGACTGCGTTCACTAACCGTCCCTCCTGAGGTAGCGGTAACCTCGATAAAGCATCGGCCGGCCCATTGTCCGCCGAGCGAACGAATTCCACAGTGAAGTCGTATGCGGCCAAGCGCGCCGCCCACCGTTGTAGCCGGCTGGCAGCCGTCTGTGGAATGCCACCCTTAGCACCAAATATGTGTGTCAACGGTTGATGATCCGTGCGTAAAATAAAATGTCTACCAAAAAGGTACTGATGGTGCTTTGTTACACCAAACAATATCGCGAGTGCCTCTTTGTCGAGTTGACTGTAATTCCGCTCGGCTGCGTTGAGCGTACGGGAGACACAGCTAACCGGGCGCTCGCTGCCATCGGAATAGCGGTGTGCCAGTACTCCGCCTAGCCAATACGCACTACTGTCGACCGCGAGTACGAGCGGCCGCCCCTCCTCGTAGTGAGCTAACACTCGCTCGCCCAGGAGAACACGCTTCGCTTCTTTAAACGCCTGTTCACAACTTTGGTCCCATTTCCAGCAGACATCCTTTTTTAATAAGTTGTGTAAAGGGTACAATAATGTGCTTAAATTACTAATGAATTTCCCATAATAATTTAACATTCCCAAGAAACTTTTAAGTTGTGTTATATTCTCTGGTCTTGGTTTGCTGGAAATGGCATCCAATTTGGCAGTGTCTGGCCGTAAGCCCCGTTTGTCTATAACAAAACCCAAGTACTTTACACTTTCTTGTAAAAAACTACACTTACTTAACTTAACTGTTAAACCCGTCTTGCGCAACCTTTCAAGTACTGCTCGTAAATTACTTATGTGTTCCTTATCGTTAGCCCCCGTTGTGCAAATATCATCCAGAAAAACCACACAACCCGGAATGCCACGTAGAGTTTCCTCCATTATTTTCTGAAATTTTTCGGGTATGCACGCTAACCCGTATGGTGTACGTCGGTAGGCATATTATGTTCCGAGGTGAGTTGTAATGGCGGTATAGGGTTGCGATTCCTTCGTTAATAAACATTGTTCGTAAGCGTGCGTGACATCTATTTTCGTAAATTTTTCACCTCCACTTAAATTCGCGAACAACTCATCAATGCGGGGTAAGGGGTAATAATCACCCTGCCAGGGCTGCGGGTTGTTCGAAAGAGATACCGCGGCCCTGGAACACAAAGGGCGAAGAAGGAACATGGGTGGGTTTTAGTCAGTACAAGTCTGACACTCCCTCCGCTCCGCCCAGAGCGGGAGAAGTCATTTGATGATTTCCCATCCGCAAAAAAAAAAAAAAGGGGTAATAATCACGTTTGAGTTTAGAATTAATTGTGATTTTATAATCCCCACATATGCGTATGTCCCCATTTTTCTTTATAACCGGCACTATTGGCGTTCCGTAGTCGGAATAGTCCACGCGGTATATGGAGCCGTCGGACTCCAGGCGCGCCAGCTCGTGCTCGACGCGAGCACGCAGCGCCAATGGCACAGGTCGCGCACGTATGTACACCGGTTCATAATTAGTCAGCTGTAGATGAATGGCTCGCTTACAAGTCCCTAACTTATCTGTAAACACCTCCGGAAATTCAGCACATAGATGACTCACGAATCCATCATCGGTTATCTTAAACAGGTTTATTTGAGTTACTTTAAGCGCGCGCAGCCAGTCTCTTCCTAGCAAAGGACACGCTCCATTTCTAATTATTTAAAGTGGCAATGACTTCACTTCTACCTCTCTAAACCTAACCTGTACTTCTATATAACCAAGCGATTCGATGCGAGAACCGGCTTATAATAACTACGTAACATTATAATATTATCTGTCTTAATAATTTTATGAGAAAATTTGCGGGTGTACAGATCTTCATTAATAGCCGAGATGCGACTACCGGTATCGATTTCACACTATGTCTCAAAGTTATCTATGATGACATTTATATAGTACGGTTTATTAGCCTTACCTCCAACAACAATCTTAAACATATCGTCAGAGTCTTCCTCGCCACTGATATAATTTTGTCGACTGCCTGCTCGATCTTTCACCCACTTACACATCACTCGTAAATGCCCCTTTTTTTTACACTCATCACAATTATAATTCACATAACGGCAGCTGTCCGCGCGATGTGCTTTACCACAACGCCAGCATGCCTGCAGCGTGGTCGCTGAGCCGCCATAATGCGGTGTGCCCGCCGCACCGCTCGCGCCCGCCGCACCGCTCGCGCCCGCCGCACCGCCTGCGCCAGCCGCGGCCGCCGTGCGCGAGCCGCGCGCGCGCCCTCGGCCTCCGCGCGTATAGTGCAGGTCTTCACCTGCCTCGCCGCCGGCACCTGAGGTCGCAGTCGGCATCGTGTTGCCGCTCACCTCCGCGTGCTTCTCTGCAGCCTCCAGAGCTAGTGCTAACTCCACCGCCTCCTTGTATTCTATTTTCCTTTCGGCAAAGATTCTTGAACGCATTGCGTCATTCGTCAAACCCGACACAAACTGATCTCTTAGATTTTCCTCAAGGGTAGAACACTTTTTACATTTGCCAAAGTTGCACGTTGTTGCCAGATGTTTGAGGGCCTGCAAGTATTCCATCAAGGATTCACCGGCACGTTGTCGTCGCAGCCGGAACACGTGGCGCTCGGCGATCTCTGATCGCTGCGGTTCTAAGTGATCGGCAACTAGTTTTACCAATGCCTCGTACGATTTATTTTCGGGAAAGTCGGGCGAACATAGGTCACACATTAACGAATATGTTGCTTCGCCTACGATTGTTATTAACATCGGCACTTTTAGGTTATCTTTTACATCGTTGAGTAAAATAAATTGATTAACCCGGCGTATATAAGCAGGCCACTGTTTTGAACCGATACTGAACGGTTCTAACTTGCCGATTGGCATCTTTGTAAAATTAATAAAGTAACTGCACGCGTAGCAAAAATAAAAAAATCCTATTCTCGTCGCCAATGCAGCGTCAATGAAAGGCGGGAGTTAGTCACGGGTGTGTAATATATGCCATAATAACAGATAATATATTATCACTTGAAATAACGTTCACATGATATAATTTTCATATGCTATAAAAACAAATAAACTAATTTCATGTGATCTAATATTTCATTTCATATAAACTTCTTTTGCTCTAATAACACTTAGTATAACGTTCAGTTGACCTAATTTTCATTTGACCTAATTTTCATATTTACTTATTTTCTGCCCAAATTCTGTAGTGAAAAAGTAAATATTAGAAAACATCATACTGTTATAACCTCATCTAACCCAAATGATTCACCAACAATAGAATGGATCTGGCGCTAATGGTCATGGTTCTGACCTAACCTAATCCAGATGGTTCACCCACAATAGGGGGGATCTGGCAAATGGTCATGGTTCTAACCTAACCTAACCCACATGATTCACCAACTATATAGCGGCTCTAACGCAGGAATATATGAGGAATAATATACTAACTAAATATTATATACTACCTGAATATTAGTTCTAATGTGCATTATAGAAAATGTTTATTAAACCATATAAAATTAGGTAAACTGAAATTATATCAATAATTCATTATATCATTTCATCGTTATACTAAAGAAAAATTATATTAAATGAAATTAGGCCATGTGATCATTAGAACTTTTGTTATTATGTCAAATGGTACGCACCCGTTAGTCACACACTGGTTTATTTCATAACTTAAGGCATCTACCCGCCACCGTACAAATATCATACCCGTAATGATTTAATCATCGGTACAAATACTATTGATGGTTATTCTTTCTAAATTACTTGTGCCGTGTGACTTGATTTAATCCTAGGATGTAATGTCATTTGCTGATGCTAGTTATATCTGGTTTATTAGGTGCTTTAGTTTTCAATAAATGTTTGTGAGATAATTAAAACCACTTTTTTATTTCAAACACCGCTCTAGACAACCTAAAGTTAATTAATAATTCAATGCTAACATTTCAGAAGTGGGATAAACGAGTAAAAATCAAAACTATTCTAGATACTTGTTTATCCCGTCCACAGAGTGTTTGTCGGTTGAAAATTTTGTTTTTTTTTTTTCTCTCTGCTTTTAAAATATAAGTTAATCATCTAAATAGGGATCGAATGATCTTTATTGCAAATTAAGTATGTGAGTAATGAATACATTTTCATAATAAAGCAAGTGATGACATTATACCTTAGTGAACTTAAAGGTACAGTACCTACTATTAACAGAATTGATTTATATTAAAGCTAAAATTGTAATATTACAAAAAAAAAACCATAACCGAAAATTGTAAAACGATTTAATTAAAATTACATCTTTATTAAAATACTAGCGCCCCGTCCCGGCTTCGCACGGGTGGTCATTTTTTTTTAAACACAAAAAAATAATAAAAACCGTAAAACCGTAGTAGGGCAGTGCCACCGCTGCCAGCTGTACGTACACAGCCAAGCCAACTGCCATGCGCCGCACAGATGCGTAAATAAAGATAATTTAACTTATAAATATGCTTTCAAAACGTCGGAAAGGGCAAGAGGAAGAAGGGCAAAAACTCCCAGGCCGCCATGGCTAAAAAGATCGTCGCGCTCCCTTCTGTCCCCTCTCCCGCGGCCTCCCGTCCCACCTCCCCGGTCCCCGTACCAACGTCCGCCGCTGCTCATACCAGCAGGCCAGCCAGCCCTAAGGCTAACCCTTCAGCCGCTTCTTCAAAGAAGCTGAAGCCCCCTCCCCCGCTGTTCATTCAGGACACAGGGAAATGGACAGACGTGTCCAAAATGTGTGTTGAGCGCCGCATACAATATACAAGCGCAAAAAGCACACAACAGGGTATAAAAGTGGTGGTCCCTACGACCGCTGACTTCAGGGAACTAACCCGTCAGCTGATCGGAAGGCACATAGCCTTCCATACTTACTCCCTTCCAGAGGAGAAGCCCACCCGCGCCGCGTGGTGATCAGGCGGATCCCGAAGGAAATCCCCACGGAGGACATAGTAAATGACCTCCAAGGCCAGGACATCCCAGTCGCAGCCGTCCACCGCCTTCATAAGGCGAGAGGCGGAGCCCAGTACGATATGGTACTGGTCATCTGTGACCCAGTAGAAGGACACCACCCGATCTTCAAAGTGAAGTCGGTATGCTCCCTCACAGGCATCTCAATAGAGAAGCCTTACCGCTCAGCCGTAGTAGGGCAGTGCCACCGCTGCCAGCTGTACGGACACAGCCAAGCCAACTGCCATGCGCCGCACAGATGCGTAAAGTGTCTAGGCGACCATGGTACGGCAGACTGCCCCCGTCCCAAAGACAAATCGCTATGCACGGAGCCACCGAGCTGTGTGCTTTGCGGCCAGTTGGGCCACCCGGCTAACTACTGCGGCTGCCCGAAAGCCCCCAAAGGCTCCTCCTCTAAACTGGCGAAGCGTGCAAACGCCCGCCAGCAGAGAGAAAGCCCATCGGTGAGGCTACCCACTGCTCAGATGCCGGAGAGACTCAACCCTCAGAGGCCCTCTCCCTGGACTACGCTGAACCACCAGAAAGCTTTCCCGGCCCTCGGTAATAAAGCAAAGGCCAACCCCATCCCCGGGCTATTAGACACCCCTGTCCCCACTCCCGCGGCCAAAGCGAGCGCACCGGTGTCCGCTTGTCCCGCGCCTCCCGGCCCCGCGGCCGTGGACTCCTCTCCCGACGTAATTTTAGAAACGTTAGCAAAGATAGTCACCCCCGAAGCAGACCGCATGGTAGCTGATCTCAGGGAGGCTAACACTGGCGGCGATAAGCTTAAAATTATCCTCAAGTCCCTAATCAAGTTAGGCGAAGCCCTCAGCGGCATTGATTTCTAATTCCAATGGATAATACGAGATTAACGTGTACCAAACCCCGATCCCTTAAATTAGGGTACTTTAATGCCAATGGCATCAAAGGCCAGCGTGATGAGATCGCCACTTTCCTCCGCGACCATCAAATTGATATCTTCCTCGTACAGGAGACCTTCCTCAAGCCCAGTCACCGCGATCCGAGAATTGCCAACTATCGCATAGTTCGCAACGATCGGTCACGATGCCACAAGGGCGGAACTCTTATTTACAATAGAAAGGAACTGCACTGCATCCCCTTAAATCCCCTTCCCATGGTGTCTCTGCTCGAGACTTCAGTTTGTCGACTAGGCATGACCGGTCATCAATCGATCACTATCGCCTCCGCGTACATCCCTCCCGGTGGCACGTCCGAGGAGCACACTCTGTTCACCAAAGACCTTGCCGTCCTCTTCGGCTTGAGTGACTCCGTTATCATAGCGGGCGACCTCAACGCCAAACACCCCGCCTGGAACAGCACGACGACCTCTGCCAGAGGACGTCACGTGTATAACCTGGGTGAGTCCCTCAACTTCGATCCCATCGCTCCTATGGAGCACACTCATTATCCCCACGACCCCGACCAACGTCCGACGTTCTCGACATAGCGCTACTCAAGAATGTCAACCTTAAGTTGCATTCCATCGAGACTTTACATGAGCTTAACTCAGACCATCGACCAGTGCTCATGCACTTAGTTCCCCGCTCGGGTCCCTCTGACCCCAGCCAGCCCCCGCCGACCCAAATGATAACCGACTGGAGGAAAGTCAGCGAAAAGCTGAAATCCACCACGTCGCCTCACCTCGAGGCCATCCCCGACCACATTGTCTCAGTCGCAGACACGACGGCCGCCATCAACTCGTTTACAGAACACGTGCAATCCGTACTAAAGGATTGCTCACGGGAAGTTCCAGCAATGAGCGATCAACGCTGGATTCTACCCGCTGACGTACGTGAACTGATAACCGAGAAGAACGCGGCCATCCGTGCCTACAGCAACTTTCCCTGCGACGCGAACAAAGCTCACATGCGTTATTTACAGCGTGCTGTAAAGAAGCGCACTAGTGAGCATCGTTCAGATCAATGGGACAAGACGCTTAGCGAGCTCGAGCCTACCCACCTAGCCTTCTGGCAGCTCCAACGCAAGTTGCGCTCCACCGAAGAGGCTTCGATGCCTCCCCTCACCCGACCCGATAAGAGCGTCGCATTCGACGACTCTGAGAAGGCCGAATGCCTAGCCGACAGCCTGGAGTCCCAGTGCTCCCCCAGCTCTCAACCAGTAGACAAGCGACATCTCGATGAGGTGAACGCATTCGTCGAACGTAAAGCCGCCCTCCCTCCCGTAGAAGACCCTGATGATCCTCTGCCTTCGGTCACAGCTGACGAAGTGCAAGACATCATTAATAAGCTTCAACCGCGGAAAGCACCCGGCTCCGACGGAATCACCAATAGGGTGTTAAAACTCCTCCCCGCTCAACTCGTCGTGTTAATGGCGGCCATCTTCAATGGCGCCCTGAGCAACAACGCCTTTCCCCAAATATGGAAAGAGGCCACTGTCATCGGTTTCGCCAAGCCAGGCAAACCCAAGTCTGAGCCCTCGAGCTACAGACCTATCAGTCTCCTGAACGCACTCGGCAAAATCTACGAGAGACTTATTTATAAGCGACTCAAGGACTTCGCCGAGGCTAAGAGTCTCATCCCCAACGAGCAGTTCGGCTTCAGGACCGGACACTCTTGCATTCAACAGGTCCATCGCATCGTAGAACACTTGAGCGCTGGCTTCCAGCGTGGAGCGATGACGGGTGTGTTGTTCTTCGACATAGCAAAGGCTTTCGACAAAGTCTGGCACAACGGCTTATTATATAAGCTGTACAAACTGGAAGTGCCGGACCGTCTCGTGCTCATCCTACGAGACTTTCTGTCGGATCGCACCTTCCGCTATCGCATCGGGAAGGCACTGTCTTCCCCCCACCCCATTAGAGCCGGAGTCCCTCAGGGCTCCGTCGTCTCTCCCCTTATCTTTACTCTGTTCACCAGTGACATCCCCAAGAGCAAGAAGGCTCAGTTAGCCCTGTTCGCGGACGACACGGCCATTTATTACACTGGCCGCAGTCACGACGCTATCTATAGCACCCTCCAAACCTCAGCCAACGTCTTAGGCGCTTGGTTCCGGAAATGGAGAATCGAGGTGAACCCCGACAAGAGCCAGGCAGTTCTTTTCTCTAAACAGCGTAAAATTAAGCCACCCGCGCTCAGCCCGATCACTATGTACGGTAAGCCTATCCCTTGGGAGAAGCAAGCCAAGTACTTAGGAGTCATACTTGACAACCACTTGTCTTTCGCGGCGCACATCAAAGCAGCTCGCGACCGAGCTGCGTTTGCTATGGGTAGGCTTCATTTCATGATTTCGGCAAAAAGCAAGTTGTCACTCAAGTGCAAGTTGCGCCTTTATACCGCGGTGATCCGCCCCATTATGACGTACGCTTGCGTCGTGTACGCTCACACCAAGCCTAAGTACATCCATAGGATGCAAATTTTACAGAACCGGTTCTTACGTAGAGTCACGGGAGCCCCTTTTTATGTCCGTAATGACCGTCTACACGTAGACCTTAGAATGCCCACCGTCCTTCAGTTTATGAAACGTCTTTCGAAGCGTTTCTTCGATAACGCCATTAAACACCGTAATCCCCTGATCGCAGCGGCCGCCCGTTACGAACCCTCGCGCATTAGTACAGTACGCCGTCCTAGGCATACCCTTGTCACTCCAGATGATGCTATCACCCTCCTCCAGGAGAGTAGCAAAGAGACTAGGACTCTTAAAAAGTTCCGACTCAAACCGCCGTCTTTCCGACCTCGACGTCGAGGTCCGTCGCGACGTCCCGGTCCATGCCCTCCCCGACCCTCGCTCGAGCCAGCCCGCGATGCTGTGCCAGTAGTTTTAAATCAGCCCCTAAATAATGATACCATTCAGATCCAGCCTGTCCCCATGCAGTCCTCCCCCAGCGACGCCCTAAGCCGAGGTTCGTACCCCACAGGGGGTGCCCTTAGCGTGCAGTCGCTTAGTTTGTAAGTTTTTATGCCCTGGCTGGAGGCCTTACTCTAAAGGCACCCACAGAATAGTCCGGTTAAGCAGACGACAACCTCATAGGTTGAACTGCGAGATGCCATTCACAAAAAAAAAAAAAAAAAACGATGCGGGGCATTCAAATTCTAGCGAGCGACCCGTCCATAACTCTAATTGTGACACGGTTCACGCCTGAATCATATTATCATCAGTTTAAATTTAATTATTGTTTTAATTCATTATTTTGTAATCATTTTTAACCCTAGATTCATAAACATATGTAGAAGTAACACTATTCATAAACAATCGTCTCACAGACCAACACATTCAGGTATGGATATTTATGATTTTGTTAATGACAGAAAACAAATACATAATTGAACTGTTTAAATGCTTTACTGAGTAATTTAAAACTTATATTATATAACCAAAAATATATTTATTTTGAACATTCCAAACACATTAGGCCACGGTGGTCCATACGCATGAATTTTTACAGTGGTTTTATTGGAACCTCGTCATTCGACTCTTTTTGTAATCACAGAAGTAACACATCTTTTTTTGGGTATCGCTAGGACCAGCCGTATCGTTGGTAGGCGTTTCATTCAAAACTTCTGCTATCTTTCTTTTTAGGCATCTCTTCAAAGTTGGCATTTCGTGACGCTTACGTAACCACGGCTCGGTCATTTTCTCTGAAACATCCTTCGTGAAACATCTCCTGCTGGCTGGTTTTTTACCTTGTTTTACAAGGTTATGTACGTAAACAACATAGGAATTTATAATTACAATATTGAGCATACCATAGAAGAAGCACAATGGCCATCTTTGCGTCTTTCTGCTACAAGACATACCACTACACATTTGATCGAAGGTATCCACTGCGCCTTTAGTCGAGTTGTAGAACTCAATGATGTCTGGTTTACCAGAAGGTGCAATAGTACCATTGCCATGAGTGGTAGAAAGCAAGAGAACGTTTTTGTTATTTTTAAGCTTATAAGATACTCCGTCAATCGTGTATCTATTCATAATCATTCGTCCCTCAGACGAATAAAACTCTCTAACTTCTCAAGGACACGTCACTGCGAGTAAAATGCACTCGCGACACTAATGGTCGTATGACTTAGGAAGGTACTTGAGAGGTCAGCTTGCTATACCTTTCACTTAAAAAATTATATTCATTTTTTGGTTTCGCGCGGTCTGTGAGACGAATGTTTATGAATCTAGGGTTAAATTCGTATTAAAATGTTTTGATTTAATATTGATTTTCTTTAAAAATAATGGCAAATGACCATTCTCAACACGACATGGACCCCGTAAGAATTCAGTGTCCGTCACCGATAATCCAGTCCGGCCATACTCGCGCCGAAATGTACAATAGTGGTACATAGGCGGACTTAATGCCACAAGGCATTCTCTACCAGTCAACCATAGGGTCAAATACGACAACATAGTGGTAGGGTACAAAAAAATAATAATTACAAACAACTACTAGTTTTCGAAAATTCATACACTTACATAGATACTAATACACATTATACAAATAAAATATACTAATATATATTATAACTAATACCAAAATAAAAAAAGAGAAACCTAATAATAATTACTATTTCTAGACTTAAAATTAAGAGTTATTTAGTCTGACTTAAATAGTGGTTGCGAACTTTCTTTTTAAAAGTGAATTTACTTTCGGCTTTTTTAATGCTAAAGGGTAGCGCGTTCCAGAGTTTTATAGTTGAGATGGCATAAGAATTGGACAAAAAACCGGTACGGTGTGAAGGAATTTGGAGAAGTAGATTTTTGGAAGCTCGAAGGTTACGACTATGAGAACTGCCCAGCACTTTGAAATAAGTTTTCAGATAATCAGGAGCACATGGATCGTTCAATATAGTGAAGAGCATGCAGAGAGATCTGAGGGATCTCCTGAGTCGGATAGGCAGCCATTTAAGCTGAGAACGGAAGGAAGAAACATGATCGTATTTTCGAAGGCCAAAAACAAAGCGAATGCAATTATTGAGTAGTCGATCCAATTTATTTAGAAGTTCTTGGGATAGGTCAGAAGAACAAACATCAGCATAGTCAATAATGGGAAGCACAAGTGACTGGACCAAAGTGATTTTGGTGCTAGAAGGGAGGAAATGCTTGAATCTATAAAGAGACCGCAGTGAGAATGTGACTTTCTGGCTCACTTGAGCCACATGCTTACTCCAACTTAAACTGTCGTCAATGTAAAGACAGACCTAAGTCTTTTACGTGTGGTGAAAGAGAAATGACGGAGTTCTCGTACATCAATGGCATAAGTTGGCTAGTGTTCACAACTCTCAAATAGTACGAACTACCAATGAGGATGGCCTGACATTTCCCGACGTTTACAGAAACCCCAAATTTGCCAGACCATTCCGCGATAATTCGAAGATCCGCATTGAGCGATGAAATGCAATTGTCAAGATTGGCAATATCTGATTGAGCATATAGTTGCAAGTCATCAGCGTACAGATGGTAAGAACATTTGAGGAAAGCAGTAAGGAAGTTTATAAATAAAGAAAATAAGAGAGGAGAGATTATACTGCCTTGTGGAACACCAGTTACCAGGTCGCACCAATCAGAGAAATCCTGATCAGCACGAACCGCCTGCTGGCGACCACGAAGATATGATGAAAACCAATCACGTGACAACGAGGACAGCCCAATTTGAGACAATATATTATGGCTAGGAGAATGTCGTGGTCAACGGCGTTAAACGCATTGGAGAAATCTATTAAAACCAAGACCGTTAGCTTGGAATTCTCCAAGCCATCCCTAATGTCTTCTGTAACTTTTAGCAGAGCTGTGGCTGTGCTGTGGCCAGGCCGAAAACCGGATTGGAAACTGGACAAGAGGTGATTTTTAAATACGTAGGAAGATAATTGTTTAAGGGCAACTGCTTCTAGGATCTTGGAAAGGAAAGGGAGAATGGAGATCGGGCGGAAATGATTAGGTAAACTGGGGTTGGAAATTTTAGGAAGAGGGATAATGTAAGCCTTACGCCATATTGCAGGAAACACACCAGTCCGCAGAGATGAATTGATGATGTGAGTAATAATTGGAATTAAGTTCTCAATCATAAAAGACAGCATAGTTCGACTGACCCCATCACAGCCCACAGCCTTAGACTTAATAGATGTATAAAATTTAAGGACCTCATGGTTAGTCACGGGAGAGAAAGAAAAAGAGTTAGAAGGAAGCACTGGCTTGGAAGTAATATAAAGAATAGTATTATTCTTCACGTCATCCGCAAGCAAAGCAGAGGCTGAAAAATGTTTATTGAGATCATTTAAAGGCAGTTTAAGAGAAACGATACTGGAGGAGGACTTAGGTATGCCAAGTGATTTAAGGAACTTCCAAATATCGGCCGGTGAAGAATTGAGGACATTTTCACAAATGTATCGGCGTTTAGATGCTCAAACCATCTGGTTGCAGCGGTTTCTAGCCAACTTGTATAGGTTCCAGTTCTCCTCACTGCGGTCCCGCCTATATTTTCTAAAAGCCCGGTCACGTCGTCTCATTGCCATTCGAACTCCAGGGGTTATCCATGGAGCTGGAGGGCGCTTGACACGAACAGCCCTCAGTGGCGCATGCTTGTCAATGAGCTGGAGAACATTCTTATTAACGATTTCCACTTTCTGATCCACTGCTGTTGACTGGGCAATATCATCCCATTCAAGGTCTTGTACATCGCTATTGAGTTTTTCTTTATTTAATCTATTGAAATTCCGGATGAAAACAATAGCAGGCCGCTGCTTAGGGGGTTTAATTTTGTAAGACAAATAAATTAGATCATGTCTGGATAAACCCGGCGCAGCGACCTGACCGTGGTTGGCAACAAGATCCACAGACGCAGCAAGCATGAGATCGAGCCATGAGTCGCTTGAGTCCAAGTTATGATGAGTCGGACTAAGTATAAGGAGTGACAGACTCGACGACTCCAAGATCGCTCTAAGCCTACGCGATCTAGGGTTATCCTTCAAATGTTCATAATAAACAAAACGTATTTTTTTTTGTTTTATATATTTTCTTTTATTCACTTAAATCCATATCTACACTAATCTACATCTAAACTAATCTACACTTCTACATTAATATTATAAAGAGGAAAGATTTGTATTTTTGTATGTAACGAATAAACTTAAAAACTACTGGACCGATTTCAAAAATTCTTTTACCGTTAGAAAGCTACATTATTACTGAGTAACATAGGCTATATTTATTACTATAAAAAATAGAGATCCTTAGAAATCACTACTAAAACCAAACCAAGGTGTAAAAAAATGAGCCATAAAATGTCTTTCATCGCATGCACTGCGAAATGTATTGATGATAGAACAAAAAAAAATTCTACAATATTATATGTCGCATCATGGGTGGCCGAGATGCGAAACATCGGGTCTTCTTCACGATCCGACATAGTTTTAGGTAGATGTGGGCACTGACTTGGGTACTCGAACGAAAGATCTTTTAAATTCAAATCTCAATAACTTTATTTAAAGTAACGGTTGTACAAGAAACAAACACGTGCGTTGGTACTGAGCGTCTGCCATGACTGTTGGAGTCACTCGTGGAAATCGCTACGTCCCCGCAGGGGGGCGCGCGAGGCGGGGTATGGACTATGTCCTTTGGCCCGCGGAGAAATGGTGTGCCCGTCAATACGGGCACCCTCAATTTTGGTGCCGATTTAGGCGTGAATGGGGGCGAGCGCGCGTAATTTAGTTTATTATGACGCAACTCGCCTATGTGTAGTTGACATTTTGTCCGGTAGGAGGCGCTAGCGGCGCTGGCGCAGCGCGCTCAGGTACGATAAACAAACTTTACCGTAACGAGCGCCGCTCTCTTCTCGCCACCCCGGCGGTCTGTCACCGCCAGGTGAGACCTCCGGTTGCCCGGAGGAGGCCCAGCGGATGACGACCTGCGACAGAGGTGACTCTGTTGGCGCATCCTACCGCTAAGGATGTTGGCCCCCGTCTGCAGACGCTCACAGAGCTAGCCGTTTACGCTCCAGACTAAGAGGCCGTAGTGAATGAGTTAGAGCGGCAGTGTTTGTGTAACGCCGCTCTTGTAAGCAACGAATAGCGAGCTCGCACTGCATTGTTCGTCGCGTGAGTATAAACGAGTGTGGAGTCACGTAATGTGTGGACGGTGCGCGTCGTGCCTATGTAAACTTAGAACACGACGCGTCCCAGTGCATGTTATGCATGTGGAGTGTTATTGTTTGGGTAGGTCGCGTGTAGCTGTAAACGACTTACCCGGGTGTCGGGGGGGGGGGGGGACGATGACGCAGCTACTCGTCCGCGGGCACTAGGTCGCGCGGAAGGCGACGTGTGCGCCCCGCGCACCCCGCGTCCGGCGGGCGCGTGTGCCATGGCGCTATCTGAGCCAGATGGGGCCAGGCAGAGGCGTCGGCGCGCGCAAACATGCGCGACGCAAGGCGGCTGCAGAACTCGTCAAGACTCTCAATCTTGAGGTCCCGCTGAATGGTAGTATTCCTCACACAGCGAGGAGCGGCGGCGACTGACCGCAGCGCAAGCGATTGCTGCGCGCGGAGCTTCTTTTTATTGGTCTCGCTGGCGAGGGCGAGCCAAGCTGGCGCGGCGTAGGTTAGTAGCGGGCGTACGTACAACTTGTACACGCCCAGCTTTGTACGCAGCGGGAGTCTCGACGAGAACACTGGCCGGAGCTGGAAGCGGGCGTTCCTGCATCTGGCGACAATGCCACGGATATGGGCTGTCATCGTTAGCCGACGGTCGATAGTGACCCCTAAGTACTTTACCTGGGGCGACCACGCGATGACGGCTCGGTCCAATTGGAGGGGTGGCGGGAGGGGGGAGGTGCCTGCAAGGAGCGCCTGCGTCTTACCCACGTTCACCGACAACCTCCATTTCGACAACCAGTCGGGCAGCAAGTCCAGCGCGCGCTGCATCTTGACGGCCGCGTGTCTCGCGTTCATAGAGACAGCGATGTACGCGGCGTCGTCGGCGTACAGCGCGAGCGTGGTGTCGCGAGTGGTTGGGATGTCGTCGGTGTAGCACGTGTAACAGAGCGGCGAGACGCAGCTGCCCTGCGGCACCCCTGCGGCAACCGGGCGGGCGCCCGATACCGTGCCATCGACCACCACCCTTATAGTCCTATCTGTGAGGAAGGAAGAAACCACCTGTATCAAGCGACGAGGCGCGCCTGTCTGTGACATCTTGTACAGCAGGCCGGCATGCCAGACTCGATCAAACGCCTTTTCCATATCTAGGAATACGACTGCGTGCTCTTTCTTGTTGAGTGCCGCGGTCAGCAGGTGCAGTACCCTTGACAACTGAAGCGTCGTCGAATGTTCGGCCCGAAACCCGAATTGTTCAGGCCGAGGGACGATGTATTGGGCCAGGTGTCGCAGCAGGAGTTGCTCAAACACCTTGGAGATAGTGGGAAGTAAAGTGATTGGCCGGTAGCTCTCCGTCTTAAGAACATTCTTACCTGCCTTGGGCAGCATAATCACGCGCCCTTCCTTCCATGCGGCTGGGAAAGCGCCCGTGCGGACGATGCCCGTAAACAGGCGCGCCACTGCCGCTACTGTACGGTAGGGCAAGTGGCGCAGCGCTGTGTTGGACACGCCGTCCGCACCGGGGGCCTTCCTCAGCTTAGTTTTCAGGAAGGGACTGTTGGAGTTCGACTGTCTGTCCCAACACTCCGTCCCTCTGCTAGGGTTCACTGCATCCCCTCTACCGACGATCGTGTCCAAGCGGTTTGGCGCGCTTGCGTTTCTAGTGACGATATTGTTAATTCCAAAACGAATTGTTAGATGGCGCTGTCTGTTGCACCATGGCGCCATCAATCCACGACATATAGAACATATCAATATCAACAAAAAACTTCGCGAGACCATATCTCCAACTATTGTAGTTATGTCACTATAACTACTTTTTTACATTTTAAAAGTTGATAGAAATGCTGATCGAAATCAGATCATGTTATCCATACCTTAGTATGAATTCTTATCCAAATAAACTATTTCATATTCAAGACAGTTTCAATACCTGTCAATGACTTTTTGAATTATTGAAATCGGACATTCCATTCAAAAGATATTACGAAATTAAAAATATCTATATAAACAAAAATTACACGCTGACGCGCCGTTGTGGCTCCACGCAGCGCAGCGAGCAACGCGGCGAGAGAGATGGCACCGAAGTGTGGGAGAGGGGTGTTCGCTTAGTAGGTACTCCAATATGCTATTGATAAATTTAAGTCCTCCCAGTATGTGTAATGGTACAAGACTTTTGATAAAGGAATTAAGAGACAATGAGATTGTAGCAACTGTCATCACGGGCCCCGCGGCCGGTCAGCTCGCTCACATTCCGCGGATCCCAATGATACCGACGGATTTGCCTATAACTTTTAAAAGGTTACAATTTCCTGTAAAGATATCGTTTGCCCTTACAATAAATAAATCCCAGGGACAAATTTTCTCGATGGTTGGCATCAACCTAAGGAAAGAGTGCCTTTCTCATAAAGAGTGCCTCTCTCAATTGTATGTTGCTCTTTCTCGAGTAGGATCTCCTGAAAAACAATGTTTTGTTATCACCTACAAATACCACTGCCAACATAGTGTACAGTGAAGCTTTAAGGTAAACTATTACAAAATAAAAACGTAAAGACTTAAAATCCATCCATACTTCCATACTAATATTATAAATGCGAAAGTCACTCTGTTTGTTTGTTACCTTTTCACGACTAAACGGCTGATCGGATCTTAATGAAATTTGGCAAAAAGATAGATTTCAACTTAGGGAAGGACATAGGCTATATATCATCACGCTACAACCAATAGGAGCGGAGCAGCACTGAAAAATGTTGCGAAAACGGGGAAAATGTGACGCAGACGAAGTTGCGCGGGACAGCTAGTAATTAACATTTTTAAATAATTTTACAAAATTGATATAAAAAAATCATTTAAAAATATAAAAAATAGTAGCCCATCGGCATCGGGAACAGGATCCGGGCTACCGGTGGTCAGAGCTCTTGAGAGAGGAACCTCCTAACAATACGCGCCGTTTCCAGAAGTACTGCTTTCTGAATCCAGCTGCCAAGCGAAAGCCTACTCAAATGTTATATATTTATTTTTAGGGGGTGTAATTTTTTTACTCATGTAATTTTTATTTCTTTATTTATATTTAAAGGGTATTGTTCATTCTTGGCTTTAACGTGGACAAGTTGTTCAGTTAAAAGTGTTTTTACGATTAAATATAATTAAATCTAAAATGAATATTTTTTGTATACTCGTAGTTGGAAAGTAAATCTAAAAACATGTCGTTTAAAAAGTATTTAATCCGATTGAGTTACAAAAGAGTCGCCATCTTTTTGGTTATAGCTGATTTTGTGTTGCCACATTAACAATAATAGTGAGTTTTAAGATAATTATTATCTCATCCGATTTCTGAATCCGAGTCAAAAATATGTATTTTCTTGAGAATGTATTATCAAATCAACTGATTTTCAAATGCATCTGTGTTTATTTTCCTTTCAGTACTTTAAAAATGAACAAAACACTAATCGTTTTTGACCTGAAAATCATTTTCCATTCGATTTTAATAATAAATCGATTATTGTACAATCGTTTTTTTTTGGCAACACCTGTCATCTGTCAATATCAATAATAATGACGTACAGTAAAAAATAAACATTACTGATTGGTTGTGACAACTTGGTTGGTAAGTGGTGAAGGCTTAACAAGTGCTTTTGTTTGTGTTACGAATTTTTTCGATTTTAGTGGCTTTTATTAGTGTAAACTTCAATCGAGATTATTCCTTGTGTTTGTATTTTAGCGTAAGGTTTGTATTAACATTAGTTTAGCTTATTTTTAAAAGATCAGCTTCCACTATGGATACCAAAAAACCCCCTGACCCCCCAGATACCTTTGAATACACTCCGGTGTTAACTGTTACTCTCCCCGACGACAATGTGCAAGTAGATATTATGGACTCCGAATCTGCAAACAGGAAAAGATCGGCCGCTTCCCCCCCGGCTACTTTAACCAACCCTCCTAAACTAGCTAAAAACACAATTGGAAGACAGATATACACGATGAGAGACTACCCTCCTTTTATAGTACACGCATCCTTAAAAGATGGTCAGACCCCTGGTACTGTTCTGCACCCTGTGAAATTCGGTATGTTCTTAACACAAAACAATTTTAGCAACATACTCCTAGGCAGTGTCAAGCGCTTAGGGAGAAACCGAGTTTCAATCGAGTTCAAGTCTCACCAGGATGCTAACAGTTAAAATCCTAATCAGTCCCATTTTAGATAAAAATAATTTTGTTGCTTCAATCCCCCAATTCAACATCACTCGCTTAGGTCTTGTCAGAGACGTTCCCATTGAATGGACTGAGGAAGAGGTCATAGAAAACATCAAGGTTCCCACTGGATGCGGCCCTGTAATTAAGGCTAGGAGAATGAGCCGTGCTCTTCCAGTCGAGAGATACATGTTCCCAACTATTCAATGCTTCAATTGTTGTCGGTATGGGCACACACGCACAGTATGCCGTTCAAAACCTCGCTGTTTTAAATGTGGTCAAGACCACCCAGGAGACGGATGCCAAGTTCCTCTTGATTGTGCCTATTGTATTTCCTGTTCTGGCAATCATTATGCTAACGATAAGGCTTGTCCTGAATTGGGTCGACAGAAGGGCATAAAAGCTCTTATGGCAGAGAAGTCGGTCTCTTATGCGGAGGCAAGTCAGGTCTTACCTCCGGTTCAAAGGTCATATGCTGAAGTGTCGAGAGTCTCCCAAAAGACTCAATCAGTAGCTAATCCATCTCATTCTCCCAGTCCACTTCCCCAAAATCCAAAATCTCACCGTAAAACGGTCTTCCTTAAACCAAAATCCCATGCCCCACTTTCACCTAGCTATGATAAGCAGGTACATCAAGCCCTCACACAAAACTACTCCTTCTCTCCTTCCCAAAACGGTTGCGCTTACCCTAGGGAAGGTGCAACCAGTCCTGACAATTCCGAGAGTATTCTGAATATTATATCAAGTATGCTAATGACTGTATTAGCAAATCCGAAACAATCCCTACCTGACCACGTTGCCGCCAAACTGATATCTATTGTTAATTACATTCACAGTGTTCCACCCCCTGACAGTCCTTCAATGGAACGTGAGGAGTATTATTCCCAGGAAACCTGACCTACTCTTCCTAATTAATAAGTTTAAACCACTGATCTGCAGCATCGCTGAGACATGGCTTCGTTCTGAAAGTAATTTCAGGATTCCATGTTTCAGTAGTGTTCGCCATGACAGATCGGACGGATATGGAGGATGTGCTTTGTTCATTAGTAACAAAGTACCATTCTCCCCAATTCCTCTACCCTCTGTTGGTGACAACATCAATGTTGTTGCTGTAGATATGTGTGGGGGCGTCTGTCGGGAAACTCTCCAATAAATAAGTCCTTTTTGGTTACGAAATATATTTCGAAAGTTCACAGATTACAGACATAAAAATTATAAAGTAGATTTCTTATGAATTAGGTTTAATATATCAGTGTCCGTTCCCACCGAAGTTAGGTAAAGAAAAGGCGATGACAATAGTCGTTCACGTCTCAGGAGGTCTACTCGCTTTCTCCGAAACGTAACTTCGGCAACGAACGAAAATTAAACGTAGTTACGTTTGTGACCTTACTCTATATCATTTGCGGACGCACTCAAGAACTTCGAATTCATAGACAATTTGCGTGAACGAATGTATTGAATGTTTTGTGTAGGCTTTTTTCCATCTCTATTAGTATAAAATACGGTTTTTATTTTAACTTAAAATAAATGGGTCTTTTTTCCTTTACTCTAAAATTTAACGTATTACTTGTAGTTTATTAAGCTTTTCAAGCAATATTCATGCAGAAGTCTTAAATATATCAATAAAATTTATATTTTTGTTGACATTGATCGAGACACTACAAAAAACTTATCATAGATATTGCTATCCGACAAAATTTAAGAGTAGCATTTCATGCAAACTATGGTAAGAAATGTATGACAACCAAATATATTGGTATAATCTTTCGACTAAAAAAAATATCTTTGGCTCGGGTGTCAAATTGAAGTGACAGATGACAGATTTCTATCCAAACACAACAAACTTTTATTTGTTTTATCAAATAACTCCACGAAAACTAGTTTAACATCAAGAAATCATGAAAAGAAGACAAAAATCCGTTACCCAATAACAGAAAACTAGACTAGATTGAACCAAAAAAAACAGAAAATTAAACTTTTGTTAATAATGTCACTGATGCATCGACACCGACGCCTGCCATTTAACAAGAGGCACACCTACCATCTCCGGGCTCGTCGCTTAGCTCCGCCTCGCAGCCGCCGGGACGCGCCACATCAGTGGGCGCTGCGTCGCCGGTCGCTGCGGCTGCATCGAGCCCTAGCGACGAGTTTTTCTCCCCGCCGTTGACACCACCATCGACCATCCTCACCCCCACGACGACGAAGAAGAGGACGGGCACCAGCGGGCTTGGGACCTCGAGGCCAAAAAGCCCTGAACAGGGTCCCCTCTACCGGTGGAAATGTGTTGCCCATGCAATGGATATGGTCCATAAATGAACACGTCATGCGCGCATATTATGGTGCTACTGAGGGAGAAGTACTGATGAAATTCAAATTTGACAAGCAGTCATCATCATCTTCCTGCAGTTGCTTATTCTACTAGGCTACTTACTTTACTCGGTGCAAGTGTTTTCTTCTTCCATTCTCACCTAGACGAGACGGACGTCACAGCATCATTTTGTTTATATTATTTACAAATGATTTAATTAATTACATTAATTGAATTGAGGGAAAGTACCCGCAGGATAGATTTTAAAAACAAAATAATACCCTAACTTAATATTGTGCATCATAGTCCTCAATATCAAGCAGTGCAGATTTTTAACAGGTTACCATTGGACTTAAAAACTATAATTTACAAAAGCTCATTTAAGTCAAGACTCAAAGCATTCATATTGGAGAAATATCTGTATTCAATAGACGATGACATATCCACATTTTAAATTTTTAATTGTATTGATTTTTGAATTTGTAATGTTATTGTAACGGTAGGAGCTGCGCAGGGTAGGCTGCGCAGGCCGTTAGCAAATAGGTAGGTAGGTAAAGTAAAACAGCTGGACCAGTTAATACATATATTAAGTGAGCACTAAATTAGGTCGCGGGTAACTGTCACTATGTTCTGTTCCGTTCACTATCACTTGTTAATTAAATGGGGTACCGTCCCTTGGCAGCACGTGCAGACGTGGGGGCCGGTCGGCACCGGCTCAGCAGTAGGCCACCGGTAGGCAGGTCAAGGCCTGGGCAGCGCACAGACAGGCAGCGCACAGACAGGCCGCGCAGGTTAGGCTGCGCAGGCAGCGCACAGACAGGCAGCGCACAGACAGGCCGCGCAGGTTAGGCTGCGCAGGCAGCGCACAGACAGGCCGCGCAGGTTAGGCTGCGCAGGCACCGGCTCACGTGGTGGTAGGCCACCGGGCACAGCGCCAAGCCTTAGCGAAAGGCCACGTGCGCAGGGTAGTTGCGCACCGGACACAGCAGTAGGTAGCTTGATAGGTGGAGTGCGTAGGCAGCGTGCAGGAGTAGGTAAGCGTCGCAGACCTCAGCCTGAGCGAAGAGCCACGTGCGCAGGGTAGGCTGCGCACTGGCACAGCAGTAGGTAGCGTGCTTAGGTAGCGTGCAGGAGTAGGCAGCGTGCAGGAGTGGGCCAGGGGCACAGCCCCAAGCCCGTGGGAAGAACCAAATAACACAGTAAGGAGCACTACACACCTCGATGCAGCAGTCATACATTCACAATTACAGTTTCCTGTGCGCTGGACAGCTACTAGCCACATGTGGCATAGACACATGCAAAATCAGATATCACTTAGGTGATGAAATCCATATAGGTTATCCAGCGCAGAGAATCAGGCATGACAGGCAGAATTACTTAACTAATGTGGAACTCACCCTAAGTCGGGGCACAAAGAATCTTGAGGTCAGAAGATAGTATCAGCTAAGCCAGCGGGATCGAAATGGCCGAGTCATAGCGTCCTGTCAAAAACTAGTGTTGTACCGCGTTTTTAGTGAGGTCCCTAGTTACTTACTAATTATGACATTTTAGGATTACTCGACTAATTTCAGTTGAGACCCTCACAACGCTACAGTACCCCGGCTTCAGAGAGAGGATTTTACCTGTATAAAATCCGCTAGAACTGCTAGTGCTTGGTTAGTTAGTGGTTAGTTAGTGGTTAGTTAGTTAGTGGTTAGTTAGTTAGTGGTTAGTTAGTTAGTGGTTAGTTAGTTAGTTAGTGGTTAGTTAGTTAGTGGTTAGTTAGTTAGTTAGTGATTAGTTAGTGGTTAGTTAGACGGGTTAGTGGATGTTGGTTGTTTTTTTTTTTTTTTGAACATGACAAGTAGTACGACACAAAATTTAAGGGTAGTTACCATAGAGACCTACTCTGCCATCAAAAAGTAACACCCCTTGGGGTCCCCAGCATTCTCCATGGCAACGCCGTTTTAACGAATAGATTAAATTTTGATTAGACTATTTTCAATTGAGTAACTCCTCTTAAACGAACTCACGCAACTCTGTAGACAAGAACCTTAGTTACCACAGTGGATGTCATCAGTATGATCACCAACCGACCAGTAGTTAGGTACCAAAGGAGCTTAGGACCCCTGCAGCCAAAGG
The DNA here is from genome assembly GCA_963082945.1 of Cerastis leucographa. Classification (NCBI taxonomy): domain Eukaryota; kingdom Metazoa; phylum Arthropoda; class Insecta; order Lepidoptera; family Noctuidae; genus Cerastis; species Cerastis leucographa. Next base: position 1,195,901 of record CAUJBK010000002.1, read on the forward strand.
TAAATAGACAAACCCCTGTTGGTAATTGACCTCCCACGAGATGTGGTGGTAGTAGTCCCTTGGCATCGTTTAACCCAGTGTGAGACAAACGCTAGCTAGCTAGGCCTACGGGACTACTGCGGATTCTTCCACTTTAGATCCTTGATATGCCAGGTACCCAGTGGTTTTCCTTGTGTATCCACCAAGTCATACACCAGTGGTGACAGTTTTTTAGACACCTTACATTTTACAAACTTAGGGGCTAATTTTTTGCTGAAATATTTGTCCTTATCACTCTGGTAATACGTACGTTTCCAGACTACATCTCCCACATTGAATTCGACGTCCTTCCTACGAAGGTTGTAGTTACTAGTATTCCTAGAGAATGCTTTCAGTAATGCTGATTGTACCTTGTCGAAGATGGTTGATAGGACACCCAAGTTCTCTGCATAGTGGTCCCTTGGTTGGTATATTATTTCCTTTATATCAGTGTTCTGATAGTGTGACCCGTCAGCGATTAACTCCCTACCGTAGACCAGAAACGCTGGTGTGTAACCTGTGACCTCACTGGTTGAGCTATTTAGTGCAAACTGAACCTTTGGGATGTGTAAGTCCCAGGAGCGCTGGTCATCATGGATGAATGTGGATAACGCCGTGATTATAGTTTTATTGTATCGTTCCACTGTATTCACTTGTGGTGTATATCTTGGTGTGTAGTGTATATTAGGAATATTGTATTTTTTAAAAAGGTTTTTCATTTCGTTAGAAGTAAACTGTGTTCCGTTATCCAAAATAACAACTTGTGGTATGCCATGGACCAAGAATATATTGTCTTCTAATAGCCGTACTATGGTAGTGGCATTAGCGTTCCTTATGGGAAATAGTAGGCAGTATTTAGAGAAACAACAAGTTGCAACAAATAGATACGAGTTTTGACGTCTAGAGAACGGTAGTGGTCCCACTATGTCTATACTCAGCATTTGGAAAGGACGTGAACACTCCTTAGGCTTCCCCATTAGTCCTAGGGGAGCGTGATTTGCTTGTTTGTGAGCGATACAAGTGTCACATGCTGTTACAAATCTTACCACGTCACCATGCATCCCCGGCCAGTAGTAGTGTAGTGTTAGTCTTTTGTATGTTTTATGGATACCTAAATGTGCTGCGGTTGGTTCGGCATGGTTATTAGTGATTATTTGGTGCCTATCTTCCGTCGGAATGACTTCTTTCCATTCGAACTCACCTAGTATTGCGAATTTACTCTTTACATAACGGTACAATTTGTTATTTTTTACTATGTAGTTTGGGAACGCTGTTGGGTTTTGTTGGCAACCAGTGTAGATATTTTTGTACCAAGTGTCGTCTGTCCGTTTAGGCGGTTCTGACTGTGTGGAGTTTGCTTGTGTGAGAGCTGCAATTGGACAAGCCCGTGATAATGCGTCTGGTAAGGTGTTATCCGCACCGCGTCTATGTTGTATGTCAAAGTTAAAGGCCGACAACCTTACTCCCCAGCGCGCAAGTCGTCCCGATGGGTTTTGTAGTTTGAGAAACCATTTTAGTGCGGAATGGTCTGTGAACACTGTAAACTTGATGCCATTTTCTAGGTAACAACGCCAATGTTCCAGTGCCACAAGTACAGCCAGTGTTTCTCTCTCTGTAATACTATAGTTTTGCTCTTGCTTAGACAAGGATTTACTCATGTAAGCTATGGGATGTTCAACGCCGTCCCTAATTTGTGTAAGCAAACCGCCGATACCATAGTTACTGGCGTCTGTGTGTACCTCAAATGGGATGGTGTAGTCTGGACACGATAGTACCGGGGCCGATATTAGTATATTCTTTAGTTTAGTAAAGGACTCTTGACATTCTTTAGACCAGTCAAAGGGGGGAGCCTTCTTACTCGAGCTTGTTAGTCTATTTAGTGGTGCTGCTAGAGCACTGAAGTTTGGTACGAAACGTCTATACCACGATGCTGTTCCTAGGAATCTTTTTACTTCTTTTGGATTTGTGGGTATTGGAAAGTTCTGTATCGCTTCTACTTTTTCTGGGTCTGGATGTAGTCCCCTAGAGTTAACTACGTAGCCTAGATATTTCAATTCGTCCCGGAAAAATTGGCACTTTTCCATGTTTATAGTTAAGTTAGCATTAGATAGTTTATTGTATACTTTAGTTAGCAAGGCTATATGGTTCTCAAAATCTGATGACACCAGCACTATGTCATCTAAGAAAGCAAAGACCCTATTCTCAAATTCTGGTCCGTAAAACAATTTATCTACCATTCGTTGCTGCGTAGCAGGCGCATTTGTTAGTCCGAACGGTGTGGTTTTAAATCTGTATGTTCCCCGGCCAGGTATGTAGAACGCAGTTTTGTTTTTGTCAGATTCATTTAGTGGTAACTGCCAGAAGCTTTTGTATAGGTCAATACTGGTTAGGTATTTCGCATCCCTTAGGTTGTCTAGTATTTCCGAAATGTATGGCAAGTTGTAAGCATCTTTTTTAGTAATAGCGTTCAGTTTCCTACTATCCAAGCAGAACCGCAACTTGCCATCCTTTTTCGGTGTTAGCAGGACTGGGGAAGACCATGGGCTTTCACATGGTTCCACCACATCCAGGTCAAGCATCTCGTCTAGTTCCTTGCCAAGAACACGCTGTTTCTCTGGAGACATTCTATAGTAACGTTGTCGTATAGGGGGTGCATCACCTGTGTCTATACTATGTGTAATTAGGTTAGTGCGGCCTAGGCCTTTTTTAACTGAGGAAATGTTCTCGAATTGTGTCCTTATTTTCTCAGCTGTTACTTTTTGTTCCTCAGTTAGCTGTGCAAATGAATGCAAATATATATTTTGTTTATTGTTTGCATTGGTGTTATTTATATTAACGAGGAATACTGATTTTATATTCTTAGGGAATATATGAAAGGTGTTCCAAAAATCCATACCCAGTAAGATAGGAGTGTCTATTGATGGCACCACATGTGCCTTGATAGTGTGTAGTTTTCCTTCAAAGGTTATTGGTATGTTTATTGTACCTATAGGATGGAGCACTTGTCCCCCAGCAGCGACAAATGTATCTGAGTGGTCCCTAGGCTGCAGGGTTAGCCCTAGGTCCTTAGTTAGGAGTTTGTGGTAGTCCTTACCAACAATGGTAACCGCCGAACCTGAATCCAGCAAGCCACAAACTGGCATGTTGTTTATTTCTATAGAAGCGTATGGTCTTATGTCGTTGTGAGGTTTGTTACTTATTGTTGATACAGAGTAGCAGGTTTTGAATTTTGTGACTACAGCTAGCCAATCTTCCCACTCTGTTTTACTTAGCCTGGCGTTAAATTTACTATTATAACAAACCTCATTAGCTAGTTTTTTGGTGGATGACACTTCCCGCAATCCGGGTACTTGATCCCTTTTTCTCCGCATTTAAAACAAATTAGGAAACGATCTGCAGTACACCGTCGGAGCGAGTGCGAGCTTGACCTACACCTAGGGCAATAAGGTTGACCTCTGATTGGTGTATCCGTGCCTTTACTGTCTATTAACGCGACCGGTTGAGCAGAGTGAGAGTCTTCCCCGGATGTTCCTGGTTTTTTATAGTCGTCCCTGCGGCCATACCCATAGCGGCCATAGTATGGTTTGGAGTTAGAACTGGGAGTTTTATTTGTTGGTTTGACGTAAGCAAATTCTGGAGCCAAAGAGTTTAGGTTTGTCTTTGTTGGATCTTGATAGTGTGCTGCCCGCATCTTATATTTTTCATAGTTTTTACAGACAGACTCTAATTGCTCCAGACTTTGCACGTTACTGATAGCTAGTACTTCTGCATACATTGGTTTAATATTGTGGACGATGATATCAAACATCTCTGCATTTGTGGGTTTTGTATTTAATCTACTGAATAAACCGCTCATTATGGATATGTAGATAGTTATGTTTTCCGTTTCACCTTGTGAACGTGTTCTAATTTCGGTAAGCAATCTATAATCATAGTCATCGAAATCAAAAGCAGCCTTTAGTTGTTCTAATAGTTCTTCCCATGAGGTGACGTTTGGTCTTACGTGCCTATACCAATGCAGTGCATTATCCGTGAATATATCAAACGCGAAGTTAAACATATCATCACCTTTTATTTGCTTA